>CM038671.1:606256025-606856025 GCA_021605145.1 Aegilops bicornis
ACAGCTACCCCATTGTGAAGCAGATGCCACCTTCCGTGCACGACACGGAAGGCCTGCCGTTCATGAAGCATGGTTGTGTGTCTTGGTCGCACCGGATGAACGACATCTTTGGGACACGCTATCACGATTTATGCCACTTCAGCTTGGATGAGTCTCCATCGTGTGGAACCGGACTAGAAAGCTGCGACAACGATTCCCGTTGCCCACCGCTATGGATCGTGCCATCCATGAAGAACACACAGGATTGGAACACGGAGGAGGACATGTAGCCCATCTATAACGTGTAAGTGGAGTACGGTAATTGTGAACGGTAGCGCTGTGAATATACTTAGACTAGTCGTGCACAAATTTATCACATGAATTGGAGATGAACTTGTGTGGCATACTGGCATTTGTCCTTTAGAATTTATTACTAGTAAATGTGTTATGTGTACGTGCAACTTGTGTGGTTGTTGCACGGGCTCCAACACGCTCTTTGAGAAAAAAAAGGTGGCCTGACTTTGGATATATGTGACGGGCAAGATCATACAGTAGCATCATTCGCTATAGTTGTAGTACACTCCTACTAGGACGAGAACTCTTATAAAACCTTGGGCTTGGCTCTTTGCCTCTTTGGGAGGTTCAACAATTTGTACTCGTGTGAACCTTGCACTTGGCTCTTCCCCTCTTCGGAAGGTCCAACAATGATGATACTACAGTACAATATGCTTCTGGCAATCTGACACCAATTGAACTGCTGCACGTCCACCGCGAGGGCAAGGGCGAGGGCGAGGGAGAGGGAGAGGGAGAGGGAGAGGGCGCTGTAGTCAAAACCCTCTCCTCGTCCTGCGAACCACCGCGCGCGTGGGCGAGGGAGAGGCGTAGTAAGCAAGCTTCTCCTTGTTCCATGAAGCGAGTTGACGGGACACATCAAAGCGGTACTAGTACTAGTAGTAGTAGTCCATATCAAGGCCCTTCCGATTAATATGGCTTAACTTGAAACGAGAAAAATACACTAGCGGTCAACGATGTAACAATACGCTCTTCACGGTCACTATATATAGTTTTGCGGCGATTATCGATCACTAGCTCATCGTGAGAGCACCATATTGCACCCTACCGACCGGCCACATAGTCGACGTGGCACTTTGTTGACTAGTTAAATTTTCACCTGGTTTACGGGTCCCACCTGGGTTGGCGAGCAAAGAAATCATTTAAACAAAACTTTCGCAGGCGCCGACACGAGTCCAACCCTTGCGCGCGAACCGCCCTTAGCTGTATGTGAGTGCATGCACGTGTCCTCCTCGGTCTTCCAACAAAGAGTGTACATCGGCTATAAAACAAAGAGTGTAGTACATGATGTACATCTACACTTCCAATGCATTTAGCCTTTAATCTAAATCGATATTGATTGACTAATGCACCAACTTGTGTTGTAGGTATAGGCTATATGTCTATCCTTAATTACAGCATGAAACGGCCTTCATTTAATCTTCTTATCTCAATGGTCGCATGCACACATTCTGCTACTTTTGGGCGTTAATTATGCCCTGGTCAATGTGTAAATCTCTAAATGTACAGTCTTTCACGGACGTAGGGAGTAGGTTGAGCACTTGAGCGTGAGCGTGTGTGTTGCGTCGTGTGCTGTGTGTCGCATGGGTGCGTGAGTCTTGCGTGCGTCCATGTGTACTTGTGAGTGTTGCATGTTGCATGCATGCATGCATGTGGCTTACTCCCTCCCATTGACATGTTCATATTTCAAGCTTCCTCTGTTCCCTCCATATGGTGATACTCCCTCCGTTCCCAAATAGTACGGAGTAAAAGCCTCCCTCTGTTCCCAACACGGAGTATTTGTCTTTCTCTGATTTCAACAAGTGACTAGGTACGAGCAAAATGAGTGAAGTGAGCGTAGAGGCATAGGGATCTTGTATAAAGGAAGTCCTCATGATCCATTATTCCCCATCTCGGTCGAGAGAACTATTCAACTAGTCTTCGCAGTGAAGTGACAATACACGCTGCAGCAGATGGGACACGTAATTAACAAGCTGAACCAGCGTGTTGGTGTTACTAAATCAGCCTTACCCAGTACTGCCATCATGTTTGCCAGTAGAGCACGCTTCCGCAAATACACCTACGCACCTCTGTCCTCCATTAACTGACATATGGGCCCTGTTGTGGTAGACCCACATGTCATCGGTGTAACTATTTACACTCCGAAGGACGGTATATCCTGGTAGTAGTACTAGTAGAATTGAGATTGAATGCACTTTCTTCCCTGTCTTCCACTCTTCTTCCTCCTCTCTTCTTCTTCCTCTCTTCTTCTTCCTCCTCTCTTCCCCATCATCACCGCACACCATTTATCCCGCTCGCTTTCGCCGCCCGCGCCATCTTCCTTGGTAGCTCACAGATACCATATCCCAGCTCCTTTGCCGGCCACACGAGGAGAGAAGCTTCTTCTCCCGCCTTGAATCCACTTCCCACTGGCTCGCAGGCACCGAAAATCCTAATGGCGAGAACCGGTGACACCTAGAGCCGCGATTGGAATTCCTCCTAATGTTCTCTTGGAGCAGATCTCGTAGTCGTATGGACCTACTCAAAGCACCGTCTGTCGCCGCATGCTCGGTGTCTTTGTACCGTCTACTAAATGCAACCGCCGCTCTTTTCAAGACACCCGCTTGCTGATGCCCGATCCTCGCAGGTGGCCCAGACACCGACTTGACGATCCTACGGAGGTTGCCGTGGTGCCCCTCGACATGCTACCACTACCCGTCCACCTATCCTTCATGCGCGGCCACTACTGGGCGGGCATGAAGGCCAACTGGATCGTCCTCATCCACCACACCGGTAGTCCGTGGCGTCTCGTGGATATCTACACCAGTGAGAGATCACCCTTCCATCGTTGGATACCGCCGCCATCGAGCCTCGCGGCCTGCCGGACACTCCTGCCTACTACGCACGAGACGCGTCAAGCTTTTGGCTCGACCTCTGTTTGCAGAAAGTTGTAATCTGTGAAGTGCCCACACCATCAGAAGACTACATGGATTACAAGCTCATTGCCTTGTTCAACATGGGATTAGTCTAATCGAATCCGGTCGCCATACATGGTTATGGCTCATCATCAATCTGTTGAGGCAACATTTACATGCGATGCTATAGTGCATGATGGCATCGTTTACGCGGTCGACGCATTGTGCATTGGCTGCCTATCAGGTGGAATCTATCGTCGTAATTGTTCTATCTCATCTCATCTTTACCTTATGAATACGATTTCGCTGTTCATTTGTTACAAATTTAGAATTGATACGTCTCCGTCGTATCTATAATTTTTGATTGTTCCATGCCAATATTATTCAACTTTCATATAGTTTTGGCAACTTTTTATATTATTTTTTGGACTAACATATTGATCCGATTGCGGTGCAAAGGTCATACATTTGCATGTTTTTGGTTTCGCAAAATATCCATATCAAACGGAGTCCAAACGGGATAAAAACGGACGGAGCTTATTATTGGAAAATATGGAAAATTTGGAAGGAAAATCAACGTGAACCAGTGCCCGAGGTGGTCACGAGGCGGGGTGCGCGCCTGGGCGCGCCCCTACCTCGTGAGCCCACCATAAGGCGGTTGATGCTCTTCTTTGCCGCAAGAAAGCTAATATTCGGAAAAAAATCACGGCGAAGGTTTCAGGCCAATCGGAGTTACGGATCTCCATATATACGCCAAACGGTGAAATAGAGCCGTAATGTAACGCGAAGCAGAGAGATAGATCCAATCTCGGAGGGCTCGCCCTCCCAAGCCATGGGATCCAAGGACCGAGGGGGAAACCCTTCTCCCATCTAGGAGGAGGTCAAGGAAGAATAAGAAGAAGGGGCCTCTCTCCCCTTGCTTCCGGTGGCGCGAGGCGCTGCGGGGGCCATCATCATCACCGCGATCTTCACCAACACCGCCGTCATCTTCACCAACATCTCCATCACCTTCCCCCTTCTATATTCAGCGGTCCACTCTCCCGCAACCCGCTGTACCCTCTACTTGAACATGGTGCTTTATGCTTCATATTATTTTCCTATGATGTCTGAGTAGATTTTCGTTGTCCTATCGGTGATTATTGAATAGCTATGATTGGTTTGAATTGCATATTTTATTATTGGTGTTGTCCTATTGTGCCCTCCGTGTCGTGCAAGCGTGAGGGATTCCCGCTGTAGGGTTTGCAATATGTTTATGATTTGCTTATGGTGGGTGGCGTGAGTGACAGAAGCACAGACCCGAGTAAGTAGGTTGTTTGCATTATGGGATAAAGGGGACTTGATACTTTAATGCTATGGTTGGGTTTTACCTTAATAAATCTTTAGTAGTTGCGGATGCTTGCTAGAGTTCCAATCATAAGTGCATATGATCCAAGTAGAGAAAGTATGTTAGCTTATGCCTCTCCCTCAAATAGAATTGCAATAGTGATTACCGGTCTAGTAACATAGTCAGTTGCTTAGGGAAAATTCCACAACTCCTACCACCACTTTTCCACACTCGCTATATTTACTTTATTGCATCTTTACCTAAACAGCCCCTAGTTTTATTTACGCGTTCTTTACTTTCTTGCAAGCCTTTCCAAAAACACCTATAAAGTACTTCTAGTTTTATACTTGTTCTAGGTAGCGAGCGTCAAGCGTGCGTAGAGTTGTATCGGTGGTCGATAGAACTTTAGGGAATATTTGTTCTACCTTTAGCTCCTCGTTGGGTTCGACACTCTTACTTATCGAAAACTGTTGCGATCCCCTATACTTGTGGGTTATCAAGAATGCATAGCATGTCTATAACCACATCATTGCTATATGTTCCTCTCATTTCCTAGATTTTTATGACCACACATGTTATTGTTAGAGTTGATATGAGAACAATTGGAATCTAATGATTGTTAGAATACATATTATGAGCATAACATCATGATTGCTATATGTTACCCTCGTTTACAAGATTTTTATAACAACACATGTTATTGCTTAGAGTTGATATGAGAACAGTAGTAGTAAGTGCTATGGTAGAATATGAGTAGGCGTTGTCATAGCTATTTTCCTCTCATTGTTACATGATGTTTTAACCATGACCTATTGCTAGAATATGAAAGCCATTGGCTTATTTTTTAACTTGGGATATGATTATGACCACGGCATTGCAATTCTGTGTCTATGATATGTGTGCTTTGTTATAATAATCTTAATTCCACACATACTCACGAACATGATTGTTTATTTTTGTCCTTTTGGTCTCCAATTTGAATTGTTGCAGCAGACGAATGCGCGGCCTTCATGATTCCAGGACACGGAATCATATCAGCCGATGGGTGGTGGTTTATCACTTTCGTTCGGTGGCGGTCATTTGATGCTCATTCGCACGCATCAAATTGACCAAACCATTACATCAAACCACATGCGATTACAATGCCCGGGGCGTTCGTGACATTGATGGCTATGGCTGCCGTGTTCGAGAAAGATCCCAATTCCGTTGGGCAGCGTATTCAATCGAGGCGGGTTTACTGCCTCGGCAACCACTCCTTGTTCCTCGGGCTCAATTATCCGATCATCCAACCAATCATCGATCATATCACCAGCGATGATTACTGTGCTAGCAACTTCCATTCGCGAGGGGGGCTGTGTTTACACATCATACCATGGGTTTCATGAATCAACATATCCAGAGATTCGTCGACACAACTTGTTGCCAGATAATCTTCAGTTAGGCTTCAAGTGCGTACTTGTTAGTTAAACCTATGTATAAATTGTGACACTAAATACGACTAGTAAGTAGTACAGTAGCAGTACTAGTATATGTCGGTCAAATTATTCATCATGTCCACACATTGAATTGACGTGACAACACGCTCTTGGCGTGAGGTGACACAAGAATCCCGGCGGCGTGTTCGGGTATTCTCGGACTTCAGATTTGGAGTACCACTTATCTATCGAAATCTTTCATCATTCACTTAAAACAGTCGATTGATCATACATTGAGTACCATATAAGCTGGAATTACCGATGCAAGTCGAAGAAGGATTGGCCGGTGCTGCCGGTGGCGTCAAGTTTGATCCCACGGATCAGAGCTGATCGAGCACCTTGAGGCCAAAGTGAGTCCGACAAATAGCGAGATTTCAGTCTCTCATCGATTTGTTCATACCAACCATCGACAATGAAAGCACGGCATATGCTACACCCAACCCGAGAAACTTCCGGGTAAGACACCGATCGGGCCGTCTACTTGCACAAACATATTCCTTTGTTTATAGCTCTATTTTTCTTTTTAGACGCAGACCTGGTGAAGCAATTACAATTTGATAGTTAATAAAAAGTGAAACAAGTGACTACAACATGCCAAAGATGTTATGAAAATGCCAACTAGGCACACTAAAACCTGTATTCCACAATACTGCAGGTATCACACTGAGTGGCCTAAGGAAACATTTCTTCAGCGCAATTCAGGCGTTCAAAAGGCACGCGTGGACGCGTCGCAAGATACAATCGAGTCACGGCATGCACGCGATGTGGCACAAGACCGGCAATACCTTGCCGATGATGGTCAACGGCCGGCAGACGGGCAGCAAAAAAAGGTTACAGTGCTGCACACCAACAAGAACTTCGACCAGCAGAGGACCAATCGGGTGATGCGCCATATTACCACCTCGGGGACTGGAGCAAGAGAAGGAGCGGAGCTGGTCCTCTGCAAGATTTTGTTCCGCATTTAACACTAGGGCCGTGGAGTAAAAAAGATTATAAGTTAGTTTGGTATTGGTAGTTGTACTACCTTGTCGTCCGCAAGTTGGTATTGTTGTTAACGATCTTTTGGTATGAACTTGCATTTGCTTCCAACCATCATGCCGAGGGTCAACGTGGATATAAAGCTGAATCATTTGTTTCGAAACGAATTTTCAGGCACCTGATTTTTATTTGATGGGTAGCATAAGCACCCGTCGTTCGAATTCCTAGTTCTCCAATTTTTTCGAAACAAGTGTATGCACTTATTATCACGATAAAAAAACAATATCCGTGTTGCATCCCAGTTATCAAATTGCATTTGCAGAATTCTCTCGTTTATTGAGCACGTATATTGTTTTTTTCGTGTCGAAAGCAAGTTTCAACTGGGCTATAGACTGCCCAGGGTTGGTTTTGTTTTTAACAGGCCCAGCCCATGACGACAACAGGGCACAAAGATCCAGCAGGTATCTACTGGCCTCTGGCCCGCCACCATTAGTTATATTTTTTCTTACAACATCCGCATGCAGTTTTTTTACTGAATCAAACACACAGCCCAGTTCTATTTTCCTCTTGAAATGCATCTCCTACATCCGTTTTCTAATCTCTACCTATAGTTTTACTAGTTCATATACACGTATCATTATATTGAAAACACATAAAATTCCCTTTTCATATTTACATCCTTATTTTTGTTGTTTTTTCCCTCCCGGTCATTGATTTTTTTTACCACTGGTTTTCCCTTAAACCAACTCAATTGTCCCACGTCTTATTTGCTTACAAAAACAAAACGATTTTTTTGGCAAATCAATAAGTTCTTAAAAAATGTTTATCATTTCAGGATTACAACAGTTCGGACTCCACCGAAATATGCAAAATAAGGTTGAACTTTTGGACCGTGGTCCTGGGCAGAAAATGGGCTGTAATAAATTACTTAAGAATTAGCAAATAGGCTGCAAATTATAAAAATAGCAAATGGGCTTTATGTTGTGCGCCATGATTTGGAGGCTGACTTGTGGGCCTACTAAGTTCATGCATACAAGGTTTCTCAAAAAGAAACTTAGTCAACAATCGACTCTACTGAATACGACCGTTAGATGTCAATCTAACGGTAATCGTCTTCTTCGATGCTTTGCCGGGCAGGCCTCACGGCCCCATCATACTCGCATCCTCGGCCTGTCTATCCCTCTACTCACCCACACCTCCTGTTATTTTCCGTGACGGCACAGCCAAGACCGGGCCAACCCTCAGATACTCTCACCGCGTGGGCAGCCCTTCTTGTGTCTTCCCGACTCCGTGTCATTCCCTTCAGAGGCCTGGCCGTCGTCCACCGCCTGGTGCTCTCGGTGCGGCGTGGTCAACGATGTCCATCCAACGGCCGTAGTGCTTCTTCAACCTCTGGTCTTCTTGCCCTACTGCCCAAAGCAAATACGTCGTGCAAAGATGCTCCTGCCTCCGTGGCGGCTGTCTTGCCGCGGAGGCCTCACCTTCCCATACTACTCCCACCGATGGCCAGGCCATCCCTCCACTCACCCACTCCCCGTTATTCTGCGGCGACGGCAGCCTCACACCGCAGCCAACCGGTGAACCCTCAGATTCTCTCCGCGTGGGCATCCACTGCCGCATCTTCCCCGGCTCCGCGTCGTCCCCTTCCTAGGCCTCGCCGTCGTCCACCGCCGTGGTGCTCTCGGCGTGGCATGGTCAACGACCGACTTCCATCGAAAGAGTACTGTACGTGGAGAGGCTGACAGCTGGGTCCACGGCAGCCGCAAGGAAGTGCCTCCTTATTACGCGCAAAATAATTATTCCTCCACCTGACAGCAGGGACCCACCAGACGGGCCACCAAGATTTCTCGGAAAAAGCGTTTCCCCTGTTCTGGGACCCACCGGATGGGTTCGATTTCGCGAAAAACGTTTGCCCTTGATCATTGGGACCCACCAGACGGACCACCGTATTGTGAAAAAAAGTTCCCCAGCTGTCGGCTCGGACCCACCGGAAGTGCCTCCTTATTACGCATACGAAAAAGAATACTCCTCGCTAGCCGGGACCCACCATGGTGGGAGGCTGACTTGTGGGCCTACTAAGTTGACGGGGACGGAGGGCTTTGTCAACTTTGTCAATATGAACGATTCTAGCTCCAGTGACCATATGATGTCCATCCAACGGCCATCGTGCTTCTTCAATCTCTGCTCTTCCTGCTCCAGGCGCTCAAACAAGCGCCGACGGACTGGCCAAGGACTGCGCACCTTCCTCCTCGCCCCCATCAGATTCCCATCGCTGGCCTAGCCATCCCTCTACTCACCCACACCTGCTGTTATTCTCCGGTGACGCAGACAAACCAAGAAACCCTCATACGTCGTACTTCCCTCTGCGTGGGGAAACAATCGCCGAAGTCTTCCACGCCTCCGTGTCGTTTCCTTCCTAGGCCTCGCAGCCACCGCCTGGTGCTCTCGTGGCTGCTCGTCAACGTGGTCAACGACCGACATGCATCTGAAGTGGACTGTATGTGGAGAGGCTGACAGCTAGGTCCACGGCCGCACGCAAGGAAATGCCTCTGTATTACGCGCAAAATAATGATTCCTTCGCCTGACATCTGAGACCCACCGAAAGGGCCTCTTATTTCATGAAAAACGTTATCACCGGCGGCTTGGACCCACCAGCTATATCTTCGCGCAAGGAAGTGCCTCCTTATTACGCAGAAAAAAATGAATACTCCCGTTAGCTGGGACCCAGATAGTGGCGGTGACTTGTGGGCCTACTAAGTTGACGGGATGGAGGGCTTTGTCAACTTAGTCAATATGCACGATTCTAGCTCCGGTGACCGTCGATGTCCATCCAACGGCCATAGTGCATCTTCAACCTCTGGTCTTCTTGCTCCACCGCCCAAACCAGCCGGTCGTGCCTCGTGCTCTCGCCTCCGTGGCCGGGTTGCGAGGCGTGAGGCCTCACCGCCTACTACTCCCACCGCTGGCGGGGCCCTCCTCTACTCACCCACACCCTCGTTATTCTGCATGACGGCAGCCTCACACCGCATGATGAACCAGTGAACCTCGTACTCCTCTACGCGTGGGCATCCATCGCTGCTGCGTCTTCCCGGCTCGCGTCGTCCCTTCCTAGGCCTCGCCGTCGTCCCTCGGTGCTCTCGGCGGCGGCGTGGTCAACGTGGTCAAGGAACGGATTCCATCGGACGTGGGATGATGTGGAGAGGCCGATACCGGGTCCACGGCCGCAGCAAGGAAGTGCCTCCTTATTACGTGCAAAATAGTTATTACTCCACGGCGGTGAGGGACCCACGGACGGGCCACCGTATTTCCGCGAAAAAGCGTTTTCCCCTCGATGCTGGGACCCACCAGCTACACCTTCGCATGCGCAAGGAAGTGCGTCCGGCAAAAAAACAAAGCGATTCGCCGATCATTGCTGGGACCCACCAGCTACATCTTCAGACGCAAGGAAGTGCACGGCGGTCGGGACCCACAGGTCGAAGCGTGCGTAGCGTTGTCATTCTGGTCGCGAACGTGTACGTACATACTGGTTGATGTAGAGGTGTGCACGTGTCGTAGTAGAGGCGCGCACGTGTCATAGTAGAGGCACGCACGTAGCATGTACACGTACGTACAGCGGCCAGGGTGCAAGAAAGAAAATACGGCCACGTATGTGTACATACGGGCGGGGTCTCGAACGCCTACTCGCGCATACGTACGGCGAGGGCTCGTGTACATGGCTGGGTCAGAACGGAGAAACAGCATCATCGTCGTGTTCATGGGGAGGAAACGGAATGTGTCGTGTTCATGGAGAGGCAACGGAATGCGTCGTGTTCATGGGGAGGCAAAGGAATGCGTCGTGTTCATCGGGAGGCAACAGAATGCGTGGGAGCCAACCGGCTGGGTCGGAACAGAATGCATGGTCGTGTTCATCGGGAGGGCTTGGACGGAACAGGCGATGGAAACGAGGCCTGGCGTACCGCGTAATGCAGGAGAAGCGGCCTTGTGTTCGACCGCCACGTTAAAGCAGGGATCCAGTTCATCGGGAGGTGCAGCGACGCAAAGCAGACGAAACGGACCTCCTACGGTCAAACGGGGTCCTGTTGATCGGGAGGGGTGTGGCGACCGCAAAACGGAGGAAATGGACCTCCTACGGTCCAAACGGGGTCCCGTTTCATCGGGAGGGGTATGGCGATCGCATAAAACGGATTTAAACGGACCTCCTATGGTCGAAACGGGGTCCTGTTCATCGAGGGTGTGGCGTACCGCAAAACAGGACTCCACAGGATACTGTTCATCTCCACCGTCAATTCCTTGATGCCCACAAGTATAGGGGATCTATCGTAGTCCTTTCGATAAGTAAGAGTGTCGAACCCAACGAGGAGCGAAGGAAATGCTAAGCGGTTTTCAGCAAGGTATTCTCTGCCAAGTCTTGAAACAAGTGGTAGCAGATAGTTTTGTGATAAGATAATTTGTAACGAGCAACAAGTAACAAAAGTAAATAAAGTGCAGCAAGGTGGCCCAATCCTTTTTGTAGCAAAGGACAAGCCTGGACAAACTCTTATATAAGGAAAACGCCCCGAGGACACATGGGAATATCGTCAAGCTAGTTTTCATCACGCTCATATGATTCGCGTTCGGTACTTTGATAATTTGATATGTGGGTGGACGGTGCTTGTGTGCTGTTCATACTTGAACAAATATCACACTTATGATTAACCTCTATTGCAAGCATCTGATACTACAACAAAAGTATTAAGTTAAACCTAACCATAGCATGAAACATATGGATCCAATTCAGCCCCTTACGTAGCAACGCATAAACTAGGGTTTAAGCTTACGTCACTCTAGCAACCCATCATCTACTTATTACTTCCCAATGACTTCCTCTAGGCCCAAATAATGGTGAAGTGTTATGTAGTCGACATTCACATAACACCACTAGAGGCTAGACAACATACATCTCATCAAAATATCGAATCTAATACCAAATTCACATGACTACTAATAGCAAGACTTCTCCCATGTCCTCAGGAACAAACGTAACTACTCACAAAGCATATTCATGTTCATAATCAGAGGGGTATTAATATGCATGAAGGATCTGAACATATGATCTTCCACCAAATAAACCAACTAGCATAAACTACAAGGAGTAATCAACACTACTAGCAACCTACTAGTACCAATCCCGGACTTCGAGACAAGAATTGGATACAAGAGATGAACTAGGGTTTTGAGAGGAGATGGTGCTAGTGAAGATGTTGATGGAGATTGCCCTCTCCCAATGAGAGGAGCGTTGGTGATGATGATGGCGATGATTTCCCCCTCCCGGAGGGAAGTGTCCCCGGCAGAACAGCTCTGCCGGAGCCCTAGATTGGTTCCATGAGGTTCCGCCTCGTGGCGGCGGAGTTTAAATCCCGAAAGGTTGCTTATGATATTTTCCTCGACGAAAGACCCCATATAGCGGAAGATGGGCATCGAGAGGGCCACCAGTGGGGCCCACGAGGTAGGGGCGTGCCTGTGGGGGTAGGTCGCGCCCCCCACCCTCGTGGCGGTGTGGGCCCCTCCGTGAACTTCTTCCGCTGGATATTTTATTATTTCCCGGAATGACTTTCGAGGAGTTTCAGGACTTTTCGAGTTGTGCGTAATAGGTCTCTAATATTTGCTCCTTTTCCAAATTAAAGATTCCAAATTGTCTAAGCATTCTCCCTCCTTATGTAAACCTTGTAAAATAAGAGAGAATAGGCATAAATATTGTGACATAACGTGTAATAACAGCCCATAATGCAATAAATATCGATATAAAAGCATGATGCAAAATGGACGTATCAACTCCCCCAAGCTTAGACCT
Source organism: Aegilops bicornis (assembly GCA_021605145.1). Taxonomy (NCBI): domain Eukaryota; kingdom Viridiplantae; phylum Streptophyta; class Magnoliopsida; order Poales; family Poaceae; genus Aegilops; species Aegilops bicornis. The sequence goes on from CM038671.1 coordinate 606,268,578, forward strand.
CGCTTGTCCTCAAGAGAAAGCCGATGACGATAAATATGTCCCCATGTTTAGAGGCAGAGGCGTCGATAAAAACAAAATACGGACATGAAGGCATCATGATGATTCTCATAACAGCAACATATATATAGGAAATGTCATATGATTGCTTATGTTCAAGTAATAATCCATTCACAATGCAGAGTACGAATCATAAACTTTATTGAGAACCAACAAACTATAGTCTCAGTCATTGAAGCAATTGCAATTTATCATAACATCAGAAAGAGTCTATGTCAGAGCTTAATAGCAAGTCCACATACTCAACTATCATTTAGTCTTTCATAATTGCTAACACTCACGCAATACTTGTGGTTACGGAGTTTTAATCGGACACGGAGAAAGATAGGGGCTTATAGTTTCGCCTCCCAACCTTTTGCCTCAAGGGTAATGTCAACAATAATAACTCATGCCCCTACATCTAATTAGATATATCAATCAGGATCTTTCCAACACCTTTGTGCTTGCGAAAGGATAAAATGTAAAAAGGAAAGGTGAAGATCACCATGACTCTTGCATAAGGTAGAAGATAATGATAAAAGATAGGCCCTTCGCAGAGGAAAGCGAGAGGTTGCCATGCGCTTTTATGGTTGGATGCACAAAATCTTAATGCGAAAGAACGTCACTTTATATTGCCTTGTGATATGAACCTTTATTATGCAGTCCATCGCTTTTATTTCTTCCACATCACAAGATCGTATAAAGCTTATTTCCCACACCAATCAATCATACATATTTAGAGAGCAATTTTATTGCTTTGCACCGATGACAACTTACTTGAAGGATCTTACTCAATCCATAGGTAGATATGGTGGACTCCCATGGCAAAACTGGTTTAAGGGAGTTTTTGGAAGCACAAGTAGTATCTCTACTTGGTGCTTTGAGAATTTGGCTAGCACGAGGGGAAAGGCAAGCTCAACATGTTGGAAGATCCATGACAATATACTTTATCTCAGATATAAGAAAACATAACCCATCACGTTGTCTTGCTTGTCCAACATCAACTCTTTAGCATGTCATATTTTAATGAGTGCTCACAATCATAAAAGATGTCAATAATAGTATATTTATATGTGAAATCTCTCTTTCCGTATTACTTCCTATTAATTGCAACGATGACCAAAACTATGTTTGCCAACGCCCAACAACTTTAAATCATCATATCCTTTCTATGTGAAGTCATTACTCTCAACAAGATCAATATGAACTCTTTGTTTCTTTTTATTATTATTTTTCTTTCTTTTATTCACTCAAGATCATGGCAAAATAATCAAGCCCTTGACTCAACACTAATCTTTATTATATAGCTCACGGACTCGACTACATAGAGAGATCATAAAGCAAAACTCAAAACTAGATCATGCCATAAACTTTATTCTACTAGATCAAGATACTACTAATAGGATCGAACTAAGAAAAGCGGTAAAGATAGGAGATGTGGTTGTGATACGATAAGGGGCATCTCCCCCAAGCTTGGCGGGTTGCCAAGGGAGTGCCCAGACCCATGTGATTATGTCTCCTTTGCCGGTGAAGAATGTGGAGGTGTTGTTGATGATGCGGGCTTGTCGTCCATCTTCCAAGGCATGGGCTCACCATCATAGAAGGATGATCGAGTCTCCGGGATCCTCAAATCTGCAGCCAAACTCATCCTTTTGAATCTATATTCATACTCACAGTTTTGATTTTGCAGGTCATAGATTTGGGCTTGAAGGTGCTCGATCTTCTCATGAAGCTTGAAGATGGCCTCCCCGATGTTGTCGGCATCCAACTTGTGGTTGCTAGTGAACTCCACGATCATCATGTGGTTGGAGTTGAGTCCATGTTCCACCATCCCCGACACTTGAAAACTTGTTGCTCCGCTTGAGCCTCGTCTCCATGCTTCCGGTCCCCTTGGGTCCCTCTTCATCGCGGATGTGCAGCAACCCATCACGCATCTCAATGATTTGAGGGTGTCACAGCACCTCCGCGAGGTAAGGGTTGATGACGTTCTCGAAGAACTTGTCCTTGGAGGCACTTGGGGACGTCATGCTAATCTAGATCTGTCAGAAAAATAGCTCGAAACAAAAACAAAGGATAATTGCGTGATACAGGAGTCAAAACCTTCGGGAGAATATATAATGAATTTTTACCGACCAAAATACGTATCGTGCAAGAAAACGGAGTCCGGAAGGCACACGAGGTGCCCACGAGGTAGGGGGGCGCGCCCAGGGGGGTAGGGCGTGCCCTCCACCCTCGTGGGGCCCTCGTGTCCTTCCCGGACTGCTACTTATTTTTCTATTTTTCTAAATATTCCAAAACAGAGAATAATTGCCTTAAAATTTGTTTTGGAGTCGGTTTACTTACTGCATTACATACCTACTCCTTTTTCGAGTTTAAAACGTTCGAAAGTGTCTCTTATGTATTACTCCGGGGTTACGGTTTCAATAACATTGGTTTCAACATTTATAGGATTACCTGAGATATAGTGTTTGATTCTTTGACCGTTTACCACCTTCGGATTTGTGCCTTCGAAGTTGTTGATTTTTATGGCGCCGGAATGATAGACCTCCTCGATGACGTAGGGGCCTTCCCATTTAGAGAGAATTTTTCCTGCAAAAAATCTTAAACGAGAGTTTTATAGCAATACATAATCACCTACATTAAACTCACGCTTTTGTATTCTTTTGTCATGCCATCTTTTAACTTTTTCTTTAAACAACTTGGCATTTTCATAAGCTTGGGTTCTCCATTCATCAAGTGAGCTAATATCAAATAACCTCTTCTCACCGGCAAGTTTGAAATCATAGTTGAGCTCTTTAATAGCCCAATATGCCTTATGTTCTAGTTCGAGAGGTAAATGACATGCTTTTCCATAAACCATTTTATATGGAGACATTCCCATAGGATTTTATATGCGGTTCTATAGGCCCATAATGCATCATCAAGTTTCTTGGACCAATTCTTTCTAGACCTATTGACGGTCTTTTTGCAAAATTAATTTGAGCTCCCTATTACTCAATTCTACTTGACCACTATACTGTGGGTGATAAGGATGCAATTCTATGATTAACATCATATTTAGCAAGCATTTTACGGAAAGCACCATGAATAAAATGTGAACCACCATCGGTCATTAAATATCTAGGGACTCCAAACCTCGGAAAAATAACTTCTTTAAGCATTTTAATAGAGGTGTTATGATCAGCACTACTAGTTGGAATAGCTTCTACCCACTTAGTAACGTAATCAATAGCAACTAAAATATGTGTATATCCATTAGAGGCAGGAAAAGGTCCCATATAATCAAATCCCCAAACGTCAAATGGTTCAATAACAAGTGAATAGTTCATAGGCATTTCTTGACGTCTACTAATATTACCGATTCTTTGACATTGATCACAAGACAAGACAAACTTACGCATCCTTGAAGAGAGTAGGCCAATAAAAACCGGATTGCAATACCTTATGTGCAGTTCTATCTCCAGCGTGGTGTCCTCCATAAGCTTACGAGTGACACTTACGTAGGATCATTCCTCGTTCATGCTCGGTACACAACGTCTAATAACACCATCTACTCCTTCTTTATAAAGATGTGGGTCATCCCAAAAGTAATGTCTCAAATCATAGAAAAACTTTTCTTTTGCTTTGGTATGTGAAACTAGGTGGTATAAATTTAGCAACAATGTAATTAGCATAATCGACATACCATGGAGTACTACAAGAGGTATTTATGACATTTAATTGCTCATCGTGAAAGCTATCATCAATAGGTAGTGGGTCATCAAGAACATTTTCTAACCTAGACAAGTTATGCGCAATGGGGTTCTCGGCTCCTTTCTATCAACAATATGCAAATCAAATTCTTGTAGCAAGAGAACCCATCTAATAAGTCTAGGTTTAGCATCTTTCTTTTCCATCAGGTATTTAATAGCAAAGCATGATCAAGGTGGATAGTTACTTTAGAATCAACAATATAAGGTCTGAACTTATCACAAGCAAATACAACTGCTAAGAATTCTTTTTCAGTAGTAGCATAATTTCTTTGAGCATTGTCTAAAGTTTTACTAGCATAATGGATAACATTTAATTTCTTATCGACTCTTTGCCCTAGAACAGCACCTACAGCATAATCACTAGCATCACACATAATTTCAAAGGGTAAATTCCAATCAGGTGGCTGAACAATAGGTGCAGAGATCAATGCTTTCTTAAGTATTTCAAATGCTTCTACACAATCATCATCAAAGACAAACGGTATATCTTTTGTAATAAATTAGTCGAGGTCGAGAAATTTTTGAGAAGTCCTTAATGAACCTCCTATAAAATCCGGCGTGACCAAGGAAACTTCTTATACCTTTGATGTCCTTGGGACATGGCATCTTTTCAATAGCATCAACCTTGGCTTTATCAACTTCGATACCTCTTTCAGAAACTTTATGCCCCAAGACAATACCTTCATTACCATATAGTGGCACTTTTCCCAATTCAAGACAAGATTAGTTTCTTCACATCTCTGCAAAACTCGATCAAGATTGCTCAAGCAATCATCAAAAGAGGATCCATAGACGGAAAAGTCATCCATGAAAACCTCACAAATCTTTTCACAAAAGTCAGAGAATATAGCCATCATGCATCTTTGAAAGGTAGCAGGTGCATTACATAAACCAAAGGGCATACGTCTATAAGCAAAAGTACCAAAAGGGCATGTAAAAGTAGTCTTTGATTTATCCTTAGCCAACACAAGTATTTGAGAGAAACCAGAATAACCATCTAGAAAACAATAATGTGTATGTTTGCATAATCTTTCTAGCATTTGATCAATAAAAGGTAAGGGGTAATGATCTTTCTTAGTAGCTTTATTTAATTTGTGGAAATCAATTACCATCCTATAACCTGTAATAATTCTTTATGGAATCAATTCATCTTTATCATTAGGAACAACGATAACACCTCCCTTCTTAGGGACACAATGAACAGGACTTACCCACTGACTATCAGCAACGGGATAAATTATACCTGCCTCCAAAAGCTTTAGTATTTATTTTCTTACCACTTCTTTCATCTTAGGATTCAACCTTCGTTGATGATCACGGACCGTTTTGGCATCTTCTTCCAAATTTATTTTATGTTGACATAGAGTGGGACTAATGCCCTTAAGATCATCAAGAGTATATCCAATAGCAAAGACGGTGCTTCTTCAGAGTTTTCAATAATCTCTCTTCTTCATGCTCTGAAAGATTAGCACTAATAATAACAAGATATATTTTCTATTCATCAAGATAAGCATATTTAAGATTGTCAGGCAACGGTTTGAGCTCAAACACGGGATCACCCTTGGGTGGAAGAGGATCCCATAGGATTTCAACAGGCAAATTATGTTTCAGAATAGGTTCCTGTTTAAAGAATACTTCATCTATTTCCCTTCTTTCATTCATAAACATATCATTTTTATGGTCTAGCAAGTAATGTTCTAGAGGATCACTAGGAGGTACGGCAATAGAAGCAAGACCAATAATTTCATCCTTACTAGGCAATTCTTCTTCACGGTGTTGTTTACTAAATTTAGAGAAATTAAACTCATGAATCATATCATCCAAGCCAACAGTAACAACATTCTTTTGCAATCAATCTTAGCATTGACAGTATTCAAGAAGGGTCTACCAAATATAATGGGACAAAAGCTATCTTGTGGGGAACTAAGAACAAGAAAATCAGCAGGATATTTAGTTTTCCCACACAAGACTTCAACATCTCTAACAATTCCCACAGCTGATATAGTATCTCTATTGGCAAGTTTAATTGTAACATCAATACCTTCTATCTCAAGGTGCAATTTCATGCTTAATTTCTTCATACAAAGTATAAGGTATAACACTAGCACTAGCACCCATATCACATAAGCCATGATAACAATGATCTCCTATTTTAACAGAAATAACGTGCACGCCTACCACAGGTCTATGTTTATCTTTAGCACTAGGTTTAGCAATTCTAGCAGTTTCACCACAGAATTGAATAACATGCCCATCAATATTATCAGCCAAGAGATCTTTAACAACAGCAATATTAGGTTCTACTTTAACTTGCTCAGGAGGTGTATAAGTTCTAATATTACTCTTATGAACAACAGTTGAAGCTTTAGCATGATCCTTTATTCTAACAGGGAAGGGTGGTTTCTCAACATAAGAGGTAGGAACAATAGGATCATTATAAGTGGCAGTCTTTTCTTCAACTTTAATAGGTGCAGCTACTTTTAGTTCTATGGGAGGATGATATTTAAACCACTTCTCCTTAGGGAGATCAACATAAGTAGCAAAATATTCACAGAAAGAAGCTACTATTTCAGAGTCAAGTCCATATTTAGTGCTAAACTTACGGAAAATATCGGTATCCATAAAAGATTTAACACAATCAAACTTAGGTATCATACGACTCCTTACCTTCACGAGATCCCAATCTTGAGTTGCGTTTAATTCTATCCAATAAATCCCATTTAAATTCAATAGTCTTCATCATAAAAGAGCCAGCACAAGAAGTATCGAGCATGGTGCGATTGTTTTCAGAAAGCCGAGCATAAAGATTTTGAATGATTGTTTCTCTTGGGAGCTCATGATTGGGGCATGAATACAACATTGATTTAAGCCTCCCCCAAGCATGAGCGATGCTTTCTCCTTTGCGAGGCCAAAAATTATATATATAATTGCGATCACGATGAACAAGATGCATAGGATAATACTTTTGATGAAATTCCAATTTCAATCTTCTATAGTTCCATGATCTCGTATCATCACATAGCCTATACCATGTCAATGCATCTCCCCTCAAAGATAAAGGGAAGACCTTCTACTTAACAACATCATCGGGTATACCTGCAAGCTTAAATAGTCCACAAACTTCATCCACATATATTAGGTGTTCATCAGGATGCTTTGTTCCATCTCCTACAAAAGGATTAGCTAGCAGTTTTTCCATCATACCAAGGAAATTCAAAGGAACATTTTCATATTCATTTTCAGTAGGTTCATTAGGTTGAGGAGCAACTCTTTGCTCTAATGGTCCTGAAGATACCTTAACAAGCCCCTCAGAGGATTACTTTCCATAGTAACAAGTGATGATGAAATTTCAGCACACTATATAAATTTTTCCTTACCAAATTCCACCTACCAAAGGCGCTTCACTCCACGGCACAGCGGCCCGGAAAAAGAGTCTTGATGACCCACAAGTATAGGGGATCTATCGTAGTCCTTTCGATAAGTAAGAGTGTCAAACCCAACGAGGAGCAGAAGGAAATGATAAGCAGTTTTCAGCAAGGTATTCTCTGTAAGTACTCAAACAAGTGGTAGCAGATAGTTTTGTGATAAGATAATTTGTAACGAGCAACAAGTAACAAAAGTAAATAAAGTGCAGCAAGGTGGCCCAATCCTTTTTGTAGCAAAGGACAAGCCTGGACAAACTCTTATATAAGGAAAAGCGCTCCGAGGACACATGTGAATATCGTCAAGCTAGTTTTCATCATGTTCATATGATTCGGCGTTCGGTACTTTGATAATTTGATATGTGGGTGGACTGGTGCTTGGGTGCTGTTCTTACTTGAACAAACATCCCACTTATGATTAACCTCTATTGCAAGCATCCGCAACTACAACAAAAGTATTAAGGTAAACCTAACCATAGCATGAAACATATGGATCCAATTCAGCCCCTTACGCTAAACGCATAAACTAGGGTTTAAGCTTCTGTCACTCTAGCAACCCATCATCTACTTATTACTTCCCAATGCCTTCCTCTAGGCCCAAATAATGGTGAAGTGTTATGTAGTCGACGCTCACATAACACCACTAGAGGCTAGACAACATACATCTCATCAAAATATCGAACGAATACCAAATTCACATGACTACTAATAGCAAGACTTCTCCCATGTCCTCAGGAACAAACGTAACTACTCGCAAAGCATATTCATGTTCATACTCATAGGGGTATTGATATGCATGAAGGATCTGAACATATGATCTTCCACCAAATAAACCAACTAGCATCAACTACAAGGAGAAATCAACACTACTAGCAACCTACTAGTACCAATCCCGGACTTGGAGACAAGAATTGGATACAAGAGATGAACTAGGGTTTTGAGAGGAGATGGTGCTGGTGAAGATGTTGATGGAGATTGCCCTCTCCGATGAGAGGAGCATTGGTGATGGTGATGGCGATGATTTCCTCCCTAGGAGAAGTGTCCTCGGCAGAACAGCTCTGCCGAGCCCTAGATTGGTTCCGCCAAGAGTTCCGCCTGCGTGGCGGTGGAGTTTAAATCCCGAAAGGTTGCTTATGATTTTTCCTCGACGAAAGACCTCATATAGCAGAAGATGGGCATCGGAGGGCCACCAGGGGCCCACGAGGTAGGGCGCGCCCCCACCCTCGTGGCTGTGGGGCCCCTCCAGTGAACTTCTTCCGCTGGATATTGATGTGTACTACACAACCTTCTTCTTGTAGACGTTGTTGGGCCTGCAAGTGCATAGGTTTGTAGGACAAGAGCAAATTTCCTCAAGTGGATGACCTAAGGTTTATCAATCCGTGGGAGGCGTAGGATGAAGATGGTCTCTCTCAAGCAACCCTGCAATCAAATAACAAAGAGTCTCTTGTGTCCCCAATACACCCAATACAATGGCAAATTGTATAGGTGCACTAGTTCGGCGAAGAGATGGTGATACAAGTGCAATACTGGATGGTAGATAAAGGTTTTTGTAATCTGAAATAATAAAAACAGCAAGGTAACTAATGATAAAAGTGAGCGTAAACGGTATTGCAATGATAGGAAACAAGGCCTAGGGTTCATACTTTCACTAGTGCAAGTTCTCTCAACAATAATAACATAGATAGATCATATAATAATCCCTCAACATGCAACAAAGAGTCACTCCAAAGCCACTAATAGCGGAGAACAAACGTAGAGATTATGGTAGGGTACGAAACCACCTCAAAGTTATGATTTTAAATCGATCTATTAAAGAGTTCGTACTAGAATAACACCTTAAGACACAAATCAACCAAAACCCTAATGTCACCTAGATACTCCATTGTCACCTCAAGTATCCATGGGCATGATTATACGATATGCATCACACAATCTCAGATTCATCCAACCAACACAAAGTACTTCAAAGAGTGCCCCAAAGTTTCTACCGGAGAGTCAAGAAAACGTGTGCCAACCCCTATGCATAGGTTCATGGGCGGAACCCGCAAGTTGGTCACCAAAACATACATCAAGTGGCACGTGATATCCCATTATCACCATAGATAAACACGACAAGACATACATCAAGTGTTCTCAAATCAAAGACTCAATCCGATAAGATAACTTCAAGAGGGAAACTCAATTCATCACAAGAGAGTAGAGGGGGAGAAACATCATAAGATCCAACTATAATAGCAAAGCTCGCGATACATCAAGATCGTGCCATAGAGGGAACATGAGAGAGAACACGAGAGAGAGAGATCAAACACATAGCTACTGGTACATACCCTCAGCCCCGAGGGTGAACTACTCCCTCATCATCATGGAGATCGCCGGGATGATGAAGATGGCCACCGGTGAGGGATCCCCTCCGTGAGTAGGTCTTTAACGGGTCCCGATTGGTTTTTGGTGGCTACAGAGAGGCTTGCGGCAGCGGAACTCCCGATCTATCTTCTCCGTGGATGTTTTTAGGTACGTGGGACTATATAGGCGAAAGAAGTCGGTCGGGAGGTGCTCGAGGGGCCCACGAGACAGGGCGCCAAGAGGGGGCGCCTCATCTCCCGGCTCCTCGAGGATCTTCCGACTTGATCTCCAAGCCTCTAGGATGATATTCTTCCAAAAAATCACGATGTCAAGGTTTCATTCCGCTTTGGACTCCGCTTGATATTCCTTTTCTTCAAATAATCAAAGCAGGCATTAAAACAAAGAATATGGGCTGGGCCTCCGGTTAATAGGTTAGTCCCAAAAGTAATATAAAAGTGTATAATAAAGCCCGTAATCATTCAAAACACATAGTAAAATAGCATGAATGCTTCATAAATTATATATACGTTGGAGACGTATCGGCATCTAAGCTTAATTCCTACTCGTCCTCGAGTAGGTAAATGATAAAAGAAAGAATTTATGAAGTGTGAATGCTAGAAGGTGCACAAGTTTGATCAATGATAATTTCAATCACCTTTTCTACCATGATAATATGTCATAACAGTAGTTCATCTCATAAAACTTCTCACGATAAAGTAACAAGCAATTCACATGTTAAAGCACGGACCATAAACTTTCTTGAAAACTAGCAAACTTCATTCTTAGTCATCAAACAATTGCAATTCATCCTATTTTCAGGAAGGGTCTATGTCGAGCTTTGATTTAGCAAACTTCACATACTCAACGATCATATAGTCTTCTACAATTGCTAACACTCACGCAATACTTGTGGTTATGAAGTTTTAATGGATTACGTAGAAAGATTGGGGCTTATAATGTTGCCTCCAAACGTATTCACCTTTGGGTGATGTCAACAATAATAGTTCATGCTAACTTACATCCAAGTGGATATATATATATCAGGATCACCCCAACACAAAGTGCTTGCCAAAGGATAAAATGAAAAAGGGAAAGGTGAAGATCACCTTGACTCTTGCGTAAAGTAAAAGACATAAGGTAAAAGATAGGCCCTTCGCAGAGGGAAGCAGAGGTTGTCATGCGCTTTTAGGATTCGATACACAAAATCTTAATGCGAAAGAACGTCACTTTATATTGCCCCTTGTATATGGACCTTTATTATGCAGTCCGTCGCTTTTATTGCTCCATAACAAGTTCGTACAAAGCTTATTTTCTCCGCACTAATAAGTCATGCATATTTAGAGAGCAATTTTTATTGCTTGCACCGGTGACAACTTACTTGAAGGATCTTACTCAATCCATAGGTAGGTATGGTTGACTCTCATGGCAAAAAACTGGGTTTAAGGATATTTGGAAGCACAAGTAGTATCTCTACTTGGTGCTAGGAATTTTGGCTAGCATGAGGGGAAAGGCAAGCTCAACATGTTTGAATGATCCATGACAATATACTTTAACTGAGATGTCGGAAAACATAAACCATTACGTTGTCTTCCTTGTCCAACATCAACTCTTTAGCATGTCATACTTAATGAGTGCTCCCAATTATAAAAGATGTCTACGATAGTATATTTATATGTGAAATCTCTCTTCCTTCAATATTCTTTCATGAATTGTTCAAATGACCAATACAATGATTGCTAACCTTCAATAAATTTACAACCTCTACTTCTTAGACGTGAAGTCATTACTCCCCATGGGATAAGCAAATGAGGCATATATAATTTCAGATTTATGACAATCAACTCATTCAACCATTTACTCATAAGATATAAGTGAAGCACACGAGTAAATGACAAACTACTCCAAAAAGATATAAGTGAAGATCAATGAGTAGCTAAATAATTATGTAGCTAATGTGAAGACTCTCTCTCATTAAAGAATTTCAAATCTTGGTATTGTATTCAAACAGCAAGCAAAACAAAATAAAATGACATTGCAAGGATAGTACAACTCATGTGAAGAAGCAAAAACTTAGGCTCAACCGATACTAACCGATAGTTGTTGAAGAAGAAAGGTGGGATGCCTACCGGGGCATCCCCAAGCTTAGATGCTTGAGACTTCTTGAAACATTATCTCGGGGTGCCTTGGGCATCCCCAAGCTTGAACTTTTGTGTCTCCTTGATTCCTCTCATATCATGGTTTCTCTTTTTATCAAAAGCTTCATTCACAACGAACTCAACAAGAACTCGTGAGATAGGTTAGTATAAACCAATGCAAAACCTTATCATTTTCTACTGTAACAAATCACTAACATTATTATTCAACATTGCATACTAAATGCCTCTGCATATTTAATACTCCTATCCTTAAATAGAATCATTAAACAAGCAAACATATGCAAACATAACAGCAATCTGCCAAAACAGTACAGTCTGTAAAGAATGCAAGAGTATCAATACTTCCCTGACTCCAAAAATTATGAACTAAAATTCCCACTGTAGTAAATTTATCATAGCTCATTATGCAAAAAGTTTCAACAATATATCATGCTCCGAATTTTCTAGGGAATTTTTGCAACAGCAGTAAACTTTCTGTTTTCAAACAGCAACATGTATATTAGCAAAATAAGCATGGCAAAGGCTATCCTTGACTTTTTTATTGAAACTAAAGATTCAAAACATTATACTAAATAACAGCAAGAAAATACTAACAAGATAAAATTACTCTCCAATCAAAACACATATCATGTGGCGAATAAAAATATAGCTCCAAGTAAAGTTACCGATGGACGAAGACGAAAGAGGGGATGCCTTCCGGGGCATCCCCAAGCTTGGGCTTTTGGCTACTCTTGAATATTACCTTCGGGTGCCTTGGGAATCCCCAAGCTTAGGCTCTTGCCACTCCTTATTCCATAGTCCATCGAATCTTTACCCAAAACTTGAAAACTTCACAACACAAAACTTAACAGAAAACTCGTGAGCTCTATGAATAAAGAAAACAAAACACCACTTCAAGGTACTGTAATGAACTCATTCTTTATTTATATTGGTGTTAAACCTACTGTATTCCAACTTCTCTATGGTTTATAAACTATTTTACTAGCCATAGATTCATCAAAATAAGCAAACAACACAATGAAAACAGAATCTGTCAAAAACAGAACAGTCTGTAGTAATCTGTAACTAACGCAAACTTCTGGAACTCCAAAAATTCTAAAATAAATTGGTGGACCTGAGGAATTTGTCTAGTAATAATCTGCAAAAAGAATCAACTAAATAGCACTCCCCAGTAAAAAGTTTAAGATAATCTCGTGAGCGCTAAAGTTTCTGTTTTTTACAGAATGACCATAAAGACTTCACCCAAATCTTCCCAAAGGTTCTACTTGGCACAAACACTAATTAAAACATGAAAACACATATAACCAGAAGCTAGATGGATTATTTATTCGTAAACAGAACCAAAAAGCAATAAACTAAAATAAAATTGGGTTGCCTCCCAACAAGAGCTAACGTTTAAAGCCCCTAGCTAGGCATGATGATTTCAATGATGCTCACATAAGAGATAAGAATTGAAACATAAAGAGAGGATCATGAAGAATATGACTAGCACATTTAAGTCTAACCCACTTCCTATGCATAGGGATTTTGTGAGCAAACAACTTATGGGAACAATAATCAACAAGCATAGGAAGACAAAACAAGCACAACTTCAAAAATTTAAGCACATAGAGAGGAAATTTGATATTATTGCAATTCCTACAAGCATATGTTCCTCCCTCATAATAATTTTCAGTAGCATCATGAATGAATTCAACAATATAACCAGCACTTAAAGCATTTTTTACATGATCTACTAGCATAGAAAATTTACTACTCTCCACATAAGCAAAATTCTTCTCATTCGGAATATTGGGAGTATCATAAGAGACTTGAACACTAAAAGTTGTTTCCACATTAAAAGAGTAATGTTCAGAAAAAGGGTAATCATAATCATGACAAGATTTGTAAATATAATCATCACTACTTTTTAAAGCATAAGTTTCATCACAATAATCATCATAAGTAGCAACTTCGTTCTCATCATAATCGATTGAAACCTCTCCCAAGATAGTGGAATCACTAAATAAAGTTGACACTCTACCAAATCCACTTTCATATTCATCACAATAACATTCAACATCCTCCAAAATAGTGGGATCACTACTTCCTAAAGTTGACACTCTTCCGAACCCACTTTCATCAATATAATCATCATAGGTAGGAGGCATGCTATCATCATAACAACTTTGCATATCAAAACTTGGGGTGCTAAAAATATCATCTTCATTAAACATAGCATCCCCAAGCTTGGGAAAAACATTAATTTCAGCAAATATATTCTCAAATATTTAATCCTCATCAAACATAGCTTCCCCAAGCTTGGGCTCTTTCATATCATAAGCATAATCACTCTCATCATTAAAAATATGGATAGCACCAATAGTAAAGCAATTATCATCATCACAATGAGTAGTAGGAGCAACATCATTTGGGAGGGATACCTTTCTACCTTTGTTGCTCCTTCTTTTCTTTTTCTTCTTCACATTATGTGTAGGTTCAACCTTCCTCTTTGAGCTCCTTATTGATGAGATTGGTTGGATAGAAAGCTCCTCCTCGTTACCTGATTCATCATAAGAAATAATAGGAGGAGATTGGGAAGTCTCTTCCTTTCATTAGTATTCTCATCATCTTCCATTTGCTTTCTTTTCTTTAGTTAATTGGCAATATAAGGATTTTCAATGCAATTCTCCGCACAAAACATATAAATATCCTCTAGATCAAAATCAAGAAATCTATCAAGATTAAATTCTGGAATAGGCTTAGTTAAACGTTTCAACTCTTCACAACCCAAAAGCAATCTAAGTTCATTGTAATGAGAAAGGGAGATCAAATCATCACAATTTTTGGACACGATCCGATCATGAAACAATTTGCATTGGAGATGTAAATGATCTTGTTTATTGCAAAATTCACAACGGAAAGATATCTTAAATTCTCCACACTCTTATCTAGCCTTTCTTGCAACTTCTTAGTTTCTAAATACTTATGCCTCTTGCAATATATATCTTCTCTATTTGGTATGTTCATGCAAACATGCACTCCACAAAAGTTGACATGCTCATAAGATATATTTTCATCATGACTAGAGCAATCATCATTAGTACTAAGGATATTCAAGGAGTTTATACTAACAACATAGCAATCATGCTCATCATTCAAAGATTTAGTACCAAGCATTTTAAAGCATTCTTCTTCTAGCACTTGAGCACAATTTTCCTTTCCATCAAACTCACGAAAGATATTAAAAAGACGGTTGCACGAGACAATCTTAACTCCATTTTTTGTACTTTTCTTTTATAGACTAAACTAGTGATAAAACAAGAAACAAAAAGATTCGATTGCAAGATCTAAAGATATACCTTCAAGCACTCACCTCCCCGGCAACGGCGCCAGAAAAGAGCTTAGTTGACGGGGTGTGAGTGAGTGCCCTTTACCTAGCCTCCCCGGCAACGGCGCCAAAAACTGCTTGATGTCTACTACACAACCTTCTCCTTGTAGAGCGTTGTTGGTCCTACAAGTGCACAAGTTTGTAGGACAGTAGCAAATTTCCTCAAGTGGATGACCTAAGGTTTATCAATCCGTGGGAGGCGAGGGATGAAGATGGTCTCTCTCAAGCAACCTGCAACAAAATAACAAAAGAGTCTCTTGTGTCCCCAACACACCCAATACAATGGCAAATTGTATAGGTGCACTAGTTCGGCGAAGAGATGGTGATACAAGTGCAATAGGGATGGTAGATAAAGGTTTTTGTAATCTGAAATAATAAAAACAGCAAGGTAAATAATGATAAAAGTGAGCGTAAACGGTATTGCAATGATAGGAAACAAGGCCTAGGGTTCATACTTTCACTAGTGCAAGTTCTCTCAACAATAATAACATAGATAGATCATATAATAATCCCTCAACATGCAACAAAGAGTCACTCCAAAGCCACTAATAGCGGAGAACAAACGTAGAGATTATGGTAGGGTACGAAACCACCTCAAAGTTATTCTTTCGGATTGATCTATTAAAGAGTTCGTACTAGAATAACACCTTAAGACACAAATCAACCAAAACCCTAATGTCACCTAGATACTCCATTGTCACCTCAAGTATCCATGGGCATGATTATACGATATGCATCACACAATCTCAAATTCATCCAACCAACACAAAGTACTTCAAAGAGTGCCCCAAAGTTTCTCTGGAAAGTCAAGAAAACGTGTGCCAACCCCTATGCATAGGTTCATGGGCGGAACCCGTAAGTTGGTCACCAAAACTACATCAAGTGGCACGTGATATCCCATTGTCACCACAGATAAACACGGCAAGACATACATCAAGTGTTCTCAAATCAAAGACTCAATCCGATAAGATAACTTCAAGAGGGAAACTCAATTCATCACAAGAGAGTAGAGGGGGGAGAAACATCATAAGATCCAACTATAATAGCAAAGCTCGCGATACATCAAGATCGTGCCATAGAGGGAACACGAGAGAGAGATCAAACACATAGCTATCGGTACATACCCTCAGCCCCGAGGGTGAACTACTCCTCCTCATCATGGAGATCACGGATGATGAAGATGGCCACGGTGAGGGATCCCTCCTCGTGAGTCTTAGAGCAGTGGTCTGATTGGTTTTTGGTGGCTACAGAGGCTTGCGGCGGCGGAACTCCCGGTCTATCTTCTCCATGGATGTTTTTAGGGTATGTAGGCATATATAGGCGAAAGAAGTCGGTCGGGAGGTGCTCGAGGGGCCCACGAGACAGGGGGCGCGCCCCCCTATCTCCTGGGCTCCTCGAGGATCTTCTGACTTGATCTCCAAGCCTCCAGGATGATATTCTTCCAAAAAATCACGATGCCGAAGGTTTCATTCCGTTTGGACTCCGCTTTGATATTCCTTTTCTTCAAATAATCAAACATGCAATAAAACAACAATATGGGCTGGGCCTCCGGTTAATAGGTTAGTCCCAAAAGTAATATAAAAGTGTATAATAAAGCCCATAATCATTCAAAACGCATAGTAATATAGCATGAATGCTTCATAAATTATAGATACGTTGGAGACGTATCAGATATTTTTTATTATTTCCCAAAATGACTTTCGTGGAGTTTTAGGACTTTTGGAGTTGTGCAGAATGGGTCTCTAATATTTGCTCCTTTTCCAGCCCAGAATTCCAGCCGCCGGCATTCTCCCTCCTTATGCAAACTTTGTAAAATAAGAGAGAATAGGCATAAGTATTGTGACATAACGTGTAATAACAGCCCATAATGCAATAAATATTGATATAAAAGCATGATGCAAAATGGACGTATCACTCCTCCAGCCTCCACGGGCTACCGTCGACCTCCTTCAGCCTCCACGGGCTCCTGTTTTTATCATTTACCTACTCGAGGACGAGCAGGAATTAAGCTTGGGGATGCTTGATACGTCTCCAACGTATCTATAATTTTTTGTTGTTCCATGCTATATTATATTCTGTTTTGGACATTATTGGGCTTTATTATACACTTTTATATTATTTTTGGGACTAACCTATTAATCGGAGGCCCAACCCAGAATTGCTGTCTTTTGCCTATTTCAGAGTTTCGCAGAAAAAGAATATCAAACGGAGTCCAAACGGAATGAAACCTTCGGGAACGTGATTTTTGGAACGAACGTGATCCAGAGGACTTGGACCCTATGTCAAGACATCAACCAGGAAGGCACGAGGTAGGGGGCGACCACCCCTCGGGCGCCCTCCACCCTCGTGGGCCCATGTTGCTCCATCGACGTACTTCTTCCTCCTATATATACCTACGCACCCTCAAACTACCGAGACGGAGCCAAAACCTAATTCCACCGCCGCAACCTTCATGCACTCCGTGAGATCCCATCTTGGGGCCTTTTTCCGAGTTCACGAGGGGGCATCGATCACGGAGGGTTTCTACATCAACACCATAGCCTCTCCGATGATGTGTGAGTAGTTTACCTCAGACCTTCGGGTCCATAGTTATTAGCTAGATGGCTTCTTCTCTCTTTTTTTGGATCTCAATACAATGTTCTCCCCCTCTCTCGTGGATATCTATTTGATGTAATCTTCTTTTGCGGTTGTGTTTGTTGAGACCGATGAATTGTGGGTTTATGATCAAGTTTATCTATGAACAATATTTGAATCTTCTCTGAATTCTTTTATGTATGATTGGTTATCTTTGCAAGTCTCTTCGAATTATCAGTTTGGTTTGGCCTACTAGATTGATCTTTCTTGCAACAGGAGAAGTGCTTAGCTTTGGGTTCAATCTTGCGGTGTCCTTTCCCAGTGACAGTAGGGGCAGCAAGGCACGTATTGTATTGTTGCCATCGAGGATAACAAGATGGGGTTTATATCATATTGCATGAATTTATCCCTCTACATCATGTCATCTTACTTAAAGTGTTACTTCTTTTGAACTTAATACTCTAGATGCATCTTTGGATAGCGGTCGATGTGTGGAGTAATAGTAGTAGATGCAGCAGTGGAGTCGGTCTACTTGTCGCGGACGTGATGCCTATATACATGATCATACCTAGATATTCTCATAACAATGCTCAATTTTGCCAATTGCTGAACAGTAATTTGTTCACCCACCATAATACTTATGCTCTCGAGAGAAGCCACTAGTGAAACCTATGGCCCCCGGGTCTATTTTCCATCATATTTAATCTCCCGACAACAAGCTATTTCAAGCGTCGTTTTATTTTGCTTTCTTTACTTTGCATCTTTATCATAAAAATACCAAAAAATTATCTTATCATATCTATCAGATCTCACTCTCGTAAGTGACCGTGAAGGGATTGACAACCCCTTTATTGCGTTGGTTGCGAGGATTTATTTGTTTGTGTAGGTGCGAGGGACTCGTGTGTGGCCTCCTACTAGATACCTTGGTTCTCAAAAACTGAGGGAAATACTTATGCTACTTTACTGCATCACCCTTTCCTCTTCAAGGGAAAACCAACGCAGTGCTCAAGAGGTAGCAAGAAGGAGTTACGGCGCCCGTTCTTAGGGGAGTCTACGCAAAAGTCAACATACCAAGTACCCATCACAAACCCTTATCTCCTGCATTACATTATTTGCCATTTGCCTCTCATTTTCCTCTCCCCCACTTCACCCTTGCCGTTTTATTCGCCCTCTCATTTCCGTTCGCCTCTTTTTCGCTTGCTTCTTGTTTGTTCGTGTGTTGGATTGCTTGCTTGTCACGATGGCTCAAGATAATACCAAATTGTGTGACTTTACCAATACCAACAAAAATGATTTCCTTAGCACTCCGATTGCTCCTCTTACCGATACTGAATCTTGTGAGATTAATCTTTGCTTTGTTGAATCTTGTCATGAAAGATCAATTCGCGGCCTTCCTAGTGAAGATGCGCTACCCATCTAAATAGCTTCGTTGATTTGTGTGATATGCAAAAGAAGAAAGATGTGGACGATGATATTGTTAAGTTGAAGCTATTTCCTTTTTCGCTTAGATATCGTGCTAAAGCTTGGTTTTCATCTTTGCCTAAAAATAGTATTGATTCTTGGAATAAGTGCAGAGATGCTTTTATCTCTAAGTATTTTCCTCCCGCTAAGATCATCTCTCTTAGAAACGATATTATGAATTTTAAGCAACTTGATCATGAACATGGTTTGAATTTGTGGATGATTATACAAAACCGGATTAAATTTTGCTTCTAGAAATCTTTTAGATTCGGCCACGGGAGGCACTTTTATGGAAATCACTTTAGGAGAAGCTACTAAACTCCTAGATAATATTATGGTTAATTATTCTCAATGGCACACAGAAAGATCCACTAATAAAAAATTGCATGCGATAGAAGAAATTAATGTTTTGAGTGGAAAGATGGATGAACGTATGAAATTATTTGCTAATAAAAGTGTTTCTTCTGATCCTAATGATATGCCTTTGTCTACTTTGATTGAGAATAATAATGAATTTGTGGGTGTGAATTTTGTTGGTAGGAATAATTTTGGTAACAACGCGTATAGAGGAAACTTTAATCCTAGGCCGTATCCTAGTAATTCCTCTAATAATTATGGTAATTCCTACAACAACTCTTATGGAAATTTTAATAAGATGCCTTCTGAATTTGAGACTAGTGTTAAAGAATTTATTAATTTGCAAAAGAATTTCAATGCTTTGCTTGAAGAAAAATTGCTTAAAGTTGATGAATTGGCTAGGAACGTTGATAGAATTTCTCTTGATGTTGATTCCTTGAAACTTAGATCTATTCCTCCTAAGCATGATATCAATGAGTCTCTTAAAGCCATGAGAATTTCCATTGATGAGTGCAAAGAAAGAACATTTGGGATGCGTGCTAAGGAAGGTTGCTTTGTGAAAGCGTGTTCTTCTAATTTCTATGAAAATAAAGATGAAGATCTAAAAGTTATTTATGTGTCCCCTATTAAATCTTTGTTTTGCAATATGAATCTTGATAATGATGGGATTGAATATGATCCACCTTTACCTAGAAGGCGTTCCAAAATTCGGAGTTTTTAGATCTTGATGCTAAAACTGATAAAAGTGAGATTGAAGAAGTCAAAACTATAGATATTAATGAACCCACTATTTTGGATTTCAAGGAATTTAATTATGATAATTGATCTTTGATAGATTGTATTTCCTTGTTGCCATCCGTTCTAAATTCTCCTCATGCTTATAGCCAAAATAAATCTTTTTACCAAACATACGGTTGATGCTTTGATGCAATCTTATGAAGAAAAACTCGAGTTGGAAGTTTCTATCCCTAGAAAACTTTATGATGAGTGGGAACCTACTATTAAAATTAAAATTAAAGATCATGACTGCTATGCTTTGTGTGATTTGGGTGCTAGTGTTTCCACGATTCCAAAAACTTTGTGTGATTTGTTAGGTTTCCATGAATTTGATGATTGCTCTTTAAACTTGCACCTTGGATTCCACCATTAAGAAACCTATGGGAAGAATTAATGATGTTCTTATTGTTGCAAATAGGAATTATGTGCCCGTAGATTTTATTGTTCTTGACATAAGATTGCAATCCTTCATGTCCTATTATTCTTGGTAGACCTTTTCCTTAGAACGATTGGTGCAATTATTGATATGAAGGAAGGGAATATTAGATTCCAATTTTGTTAAGGAAAGGCATGGAACAATTCCCTAGAAATAAAATAAAATTACCTTATGAATAGGTCCACTTATGGATTGCCTACCAAAGATGGCAATACCTAGATCTATCCTTGCCTTTATGCCTAGCTAGGGGCGTTAAACGATAGCGCTTGTAGGGAGGCAACCCAATTTTATTTTTAGTTTTTTGATTTTTGCTTCTGTTTAGGAATAAATATTTGATATAGCCTCTGGTTAGATGTGTTTGTATGTTTTAATTAGTGTTTGTGCCAAGTTTAACCTATAGGATCTTCTTGGATGATAGTTATTTGATCTTGCTTTGAAAATTCCGTAAACTTTCTATTCACGAAAATAATTGTTAAAAATCACCGTAACGTGATAAAATATTGATTCCAATTGCTTTGATCACCAAATTTTCTAGGTCGTCCTATTTTGGCTGAATTTTGTGAGTTCCAGAAGTTTGCGTTAGTTACAGATTACTACAGACTGTTCTGTTTTTGACAGATTCTTTTTCTCGTGTGTTCTTTGCTTATTTTGATGAATCTATGGCTAGTAACATAGTTTATAAACCATAGAGAAGTTGGAATACAGTAGGTTTAACACCAATATAAATAAAGAATGAGTTCATTACAGTACCTTGAAGTGGTTTTTTGTTTTCTTTCGCTAACGGAGCTCACGAGATTTCCTGCTGAGTTTTGTGTTGTGAAATTTTCAAGTTTTGGGTAAAAGATTTGATGGATTATGGAACAAGGAGTGGAAAGAGCCTAAGCTTGGGGATTCCTATGGCACCCCAGGATAATCTAAGGACACCTAAAAGCCAAAGCTTGGGGATGCCCCGGAAGGCATCCCCTCTTTTCGTCTACTTCCATCGGTAACTTTACTTGGAGCTATATTTTTATTCACCACATGATATGTGTTTTGCTTGGAGCGTCTTGTAATATTTGAGTCTTTGTTTGTTAGTTTGCCACAATCATCCTTGCTGTACACACCTTTTGAGAGAGACACACATGATTCGGAAATTGTTAGAATACTCTATGTGCTTCACTTATATCTTTTGAGTTATATAGTTTTTGCTCTAGTGCTTCACTTATATATTTTAGAGCACGGTGGTGGATTTGTTTTATAGAAACTATTGTTCTCTCATGCTTCACTTAGATTATTTTGAGAGTCCTACAAAATAGCATGGTAATTTGCTTTAATTATGATAGGCATTCAAGATTAGTAAAAAAAAATCTTATGAGTGTGTTGAATACTATGAGAAGTTAGATACTTGATAATTGTTTTGAGATATGGAGATGGTGATATTAGAGTCATGCTAGTTGAGTAGTTGTGAATTTGAGAAATACTTGTGTTAAAGTTTGTGATTCCCGTAGCATGCACATATGGTGAACCGTTATGTGATGAAGTCACATCATGATTTATTTATTGATTGTCTTCCTTATGAGTGGCGGTCGGGGACGAGCAATGGTATTTTCCTACCAATCTACCCCCCTAGGAGCATGCGCGTAATACTTTGCTTTGATAACTTGCAGATTTTTGCAATAAATATATGAGTTCTTTATGACTAATGTTGAGTCCATGGATTATACGTACTTTTCTTCCTTCCACCATTGCTAGCCTCTCTAATACCGCAAGACTTTTCACGGTATCATACACCCACCATATACCTTGCTCAAAACAGCCACCATACCTACCTATCATGGCATTTCCATAGCCATTCGAGATATATTGCCATGCAACTTACCATCGCTTTCGCTTACTATGACACGCCTCCATCATTGTCATATTGCTTCGCATGATCATGTAGTTGACATCGTATTTGTGGCAAAGCCACCGCTCATAATTCTTTCATACATGTCACTCTTGATTCATTACATATCCCTAAGACATCACGGAGGCATTCACATAGAGTCATATTTTGTTCTAAGTATTGAGTTGTAAGTAAATAAAAGTGTGATGATCATCATTTTTAGAGCATTGTCCCAAGTGAGGAAAGGATGATGGAGACTATGATTCCCCCATAAGTCGGGATGAGACTCCGGACTAAATAAAAAAAAGAGAAGAGGCCATAAAAAAAGAGGGAAAGGCCCAAATAAAAAATATATGAGAGAAAAAGAGAGAAGGGACAATGTTACTATCCTTTTACCACACTTGTGCTTCAATGTAGCACCATGATCTTCATGATAGAGAGTCTCCTATGATATCACTTTCATATACTACTGGGAAATTTTCATTATAGAACTTGGCTTGTATATTCCAACGATGGGCTTCCCCAAAATGCCCTAGGTCTTCGTGAGCAAACGTGTTGGATGCACACCCACTTAGTTTCTTTTGTTGAGCTTTCATACACTTATAGCTCTAGTGCATCTGTTGCATGGCAATCCCTACTCACTCACATTGATATCTATTAATGGGCATCTCCATAGCCCGCTGATACGCCTAGTTGATGTGAGACTATCTTCTCCTTTTTTGTCTTCTCCACAACCACCATTCTATTCCACATATATTGCTATGTCCATGGCTCACGCCATGTATTGCGTGAAGATTGAAAAAGTTTGAGAACATCAAAAGTATGAAACAATTGCTTGGCTTGTCATCGGGTTGTGCATGATTTAAATACTTTGTGTGGTGAAGATAGAGCATAGCCACACTATATGATTTTGTAGCGATAACTTTCTTTGGCCATGTTATTTTGAGAAGAAATAATTGCTTAGTTAGTATGCTTGAAGTATTATTATTTTTATGTCAATATTATTTTTTTTTCTTGAATCTTTCGGATCTGAATATTCATACCACAATTAAGAGAATTACATTGAAATTATGCCAAGCAGCATTCCACATCAAAAATTCTGTTTTTATCATTTACCTACTCGAGGACGAGCGGGAATTAAGCTTGGGGATGCTTGATACGTCTCCAACGTATCTATAATTTTGATTGTTCCATGCTATATTATATTCTCGCTTTTAGACATTATTGGGCTTTATTATACACTTTTATATTATTTTCGGACTAACCTATTAATCGGAGGCCCAGCCTGTAATTGATGTTTTTGCCTATTTGAGTTTCGCAGTAAAAAGAATATCAAACGGAGTCCAAACGGAATGAAACCTTCGGAACGTGATTTTTGGAACGAACGTGATCCAGAGGACTTGGACCCTACGTCAAGACATCAACCAGAAGGTACGAGGTAGGAGGCGCGCCACCTCGGACGCGCCTCCACCCTCGTGGGGCCCACGTTGCTCCACCGACGCATTTCTTCCTCCTATATATACCCACGCACTTCAAACTACCGCAGACGGAGCCAAAACCTAATTCCACCGCCGCAACCTTCTCGCACTCCATGAGATCCCATCTTGGGGCCTTTTTCCAGAGCTTTCACGGAGGGGGCATCGATCACGGAGGGCTTCTACATCAACACCATAGCCTCTCCGATGATGTGTGAGTAGATTACCTCAGACCTTCGGGTCCATAGTTATTAGCTAGATGGCTTCTTCTCTCTTTTTGGATCTCAATACAATGTTCTCCCTCGCTCTTATGGAGATCTATTCGATGTAATCTTCTTTTATGTGTGTTTGTTGAGACCGATGAATTGTGGGTTTATGATCAAGTTTATCTATGAACAATATTTGAATCTTCTCGAATTCTTTTATGTAGGATTGGTTATCTTTGCAAGTCTCTTCAATTATCATTTGGTTTGGCCTACTAGATTGATCTTTCTTGCAACGGGATAAGTGCTTAGCTTTGGGTTCAATCTTGCGGTGTCCTTTCCCAGTGATAGTAGGGGCAGCAAGGCACGTATTGTATTGTTGTCATCGAGGATAACAATATGGGGTTTATTTCATATTGCATGAATTTATCCCTCTACATCATGTCATCTTACTTAAAGCGTTACTCGCTCTTTTTTGAACTTAATACTCTAGATGCATGTCGGATAGCGGTCGATGTGTGGAGTAATAGTAGTAGATGCGTGTGAGTCGGTCTACTTGTCGCGGACGTGATGCCTATATACATGATCATACCTAGATATTCTCATAACTATGCTCAATTTTGCCAATTGCTCAACAAAGAATTTGTTCACCCACCGTAATACTTATGCTCTCTAGAGAAGCCACTAGTGAAACCTATGGCCCCGTGTCTATTTTCCATCATATTTAATCTCCCGACAACAAGCTATTTCGCGCCGCTTTTTATTTTGCTTTCTTTTACTTTGCATCTTTATCATAAAAATACCAAAAATATTATCTTATCATATCTATCGATCTCACTCTCAGAAGTGACCGTGAAGGGATTGACAACCCCTTTATTATGCTGGTTGCGCAGGATTTATTTGTTTGTGTAGGTGCGAGGGACTCGTATGTGGCCTCCCATCGGATTGATACCTTGGTTCTCAAAAACTAAGGGAAATACTTATGCTACTTTCATCGCATCACCCTTTCCTCTTGAAGGGAAAACCAACGCAAAGGGTTTCAAGAGGTAGCACAAATGTGTGAATTGAGTGTCCTCGCCTTGACCTTAGTTACCAGTGATTGTGGGCAATCTCGTTGATCGTGGCAACCTTGCACCCATCCGTCCTTCCAAAACAGAATTCTCGTGCCGCCTCCGGATCTCCCACTTCACCAAGTTATTGAACATGCGCCGAACTCGCTTATCCTGCGCGAGATTCAACTCCTTGCCAAGGCTTGCTATCGTCCAAATTTCATGTAACCATTCCTATCTCAACCAAGGGCAAGCCCATGTTTATCGAGGTCCAAAATGCCCACCACCCAGGCTTGTTTAGGGCGACACACTTCTCCGCCAAGATACCGCGACACTTCCCGCCATTGACGGCAGATCGTAACCAGCCCAAAAGAAAGTCTGACACCGACTACTTTCTCTATAGCCCACTTGGTACCTCACCACAATTAGGTGGTGCGTGGACGCCTCATCACTTGATTCACAAGAACCAGTCTTCCCGGACGCGGTAACCAAGCCTCTTTGCCATCCTGGCAAGAATTTGAGCGCTCCATCCACCATGCATTGCCATTCGGAGCGAGTCAATTGTTTGATCCCAAGCTGGAGACCAAGATACTTACACGAGAAGTGATCAATCTTCCACGGTAGTGCGCTTCTGACCACCTCTTCGTCTTGCTCTTCTCCACGGATCAGAATTGCCGAAGACTTGGCAAAATTAACATGCAATCCCGAGGCCATTCCAAAGATCATGAGTACCTCCTTGACAAAAGCAATATCTGTCCGGAAGGTCTAATGAAGAGCACCACGCCATCCGTGATATAGCGATAACCTCGCAAGGGCTTGCAACCATTCAAATTCTCCAAAACTCGAGCTCAGGCGCCTTTGATTATGATCTCCGTGAGGGTTTCCATAGCAATAACGAAGAGCAAATGGAGAGATAGAATCTCCCCGTCTAAGGCCACAAGCATGCATGAATTTGTCACCAAACACCCATTCACCACGATCCTCGAAATGGCAGTAGTGAGCATGGTTGCCAACCAATCAAGCCATCTCCCCGTGAAGCCCTTAGCACGAAGCACCTCAAAAAGAAAGGGCCAAGATAGGGAATCAAAAGCTCGAGCGATATCCAACTTGAGAAGAACACCCTTTGCTTTCCTTTGATGCAGTCTTCTTGCCATTTGCCTGACTAGCAAAAGGTTGTCATGGAGGTTCCTACCGCGAATGAAAGCCGATTGGTTAATGCTCACCAGCTCTCCCATCCGCGGGCAAACCCTGCTAGCCATCAATTTGGAGGCTAGCTTAGGAAAGCAATGCACCAAGATGATAGGTCTAAAGTCATTAACACGACATGCTTCCGGGTTCTTTGGTATGAGAGTGATTAGTGCCTGATTGAGCCGACCAAAGCCATGGCCATTATTATGACCAGCTTGTGAAGCGCAGCCATCACATCTTCTTTGATAATATCCCAAGCTTTATGGAAGAACACTCCAATGAAGTCGCCCGTCCCGGGCACGCATCCTTAGGCATATCCTTGATAACCACCCAAACTTCCTCCTCCGTGAAAGGTCGATCCAGCTCGCCAGATCAACTTGCCGATGTTGAGCGCCTCCAAATCCAAAGATGTAGATCTCTAGTCGTGCTTTCACCCAAAGATGGCTCAGAAGCTTGGAGAAAGGCCTCCTCCTTCCCTCTTGGTCCGTGATGACTGATCACAACAACAATGGCTGGAATGAAGTTCTTCGCCTTCCCGCCATTGGCCACTAAGTGGAACAGCTTGGTGTTAGCATCCCTTCTCATGAGCCAACGTGATCCTTGATCTCCGACGGCAATAGTCCTTTCTGCTTAAGCAAGACCAAGAACCAACTGTTTGAGCATGCCTCACAACCACCTCTCGCCTGGAGTAAGCAATGGCACATCCTGCGCACAATCCAATCTGAGAATGACCAACTTAGCCACCCCAATTTGTAGCTTGATATTTCCCACTTTCCTTTGGCCCCACGATGTAAGCGCACGAGCCGTGTTCCTCAACAGGACGTCTAGCCTATGATACCGTCCACAATCATAGAGTCACAAGTCCACGCCTTGTTGGACCACCTCCAAAATCCCTCCGGTCCAGGAATAACTCGAACCTAACCTTCTCTTCGATTCCATGTGCTCCTCCAAGGATAGATATAGAGGGCGTGGGTCGACGAGGCCGCCAATGTGCTTGCAATAGGCTGTCGGGATGATCAAGCTCCCAATCTATCGAGACAAAAGCCCTATCAATCTTTGTAAGGGTAGGCACCTCCCTCTCATTACTCCACGTATAAGTTCGCCCATGCAAAAACAGCTCCTTGAGGGCGTTGTCATCAACAAATCTCCTAAACCTCCCCATCATCCTATGATCCAAAGCAGTCGTGTTATTTTGTCCACCGCATGCAAGATCAAAGTTAAAATCGCCAATCACCAACCACGCATCCCGGCAGAGCGATCTCCTCTCCGCCAACTCCTCAAGAAACTGTATTTTTTTTGGGCGCTGCCTTGAGGCCCGTGACACCACGGTAAGCCACCACGGACTCCTCCTTTGGCGCCACATATCCGGACAGAGAGAAGGAATCAAGAGCAAAGTTAGTTAGTTGGACACGCAGGAGTCCCAACCCACTAAGATCCCTCCTCTAGTCTCGAAAGCCGGGAGGTACGCAAATCCATCATAGGACGGTCCTAAGCATTGCACGATGATATACTGATCAACATGTTCCAATTTAGATTCCACAATACAAATGATCGCCACACGCAAGGAGTCTACAAACTCCCTCAACACCTTCTTTCTAACCGGGCTATTCAAACCCCTCACATTCCAAAACACCACATCCGTAGGGTTGTACGGCATAGGGAAAGGAGATCCTCCATGTCAGTACCAAAACCCTACCTACGCTACCGTCATAGCCGCGTACTCCATTTGTGCTGCAAGGTTAGTAGGCACGGTCTTCCCGAAGATCGCCGCAATGGCTTTCAACTGCTGCTCTTGGAGTGGCGAGTCGAACACGGACCGAAGGATACCAAGCGTGTCGTCCGAGACTGCCAAGTCATCGCAAGCAACTCCCAGAGCCTTCAACAAAGATCAAGCTTCACGCCATCAGAAGCTTTGGTCTTCCCGCCGCCCCCACCGAAGCTCACCACGGACCCGGCCAGACGCCTAGGTGTGAAAGGATCCCGCCCCTGGCCAGACACCACGTGCCCCTCAATTTCCTTGAGCAGAGGCGGAGCCAGCTTCTTGAGTAATCCAAATAGAAAAAGATTTAATATTTCCCAAGGCTACCAGCTCTTTAGCCGTAATATTTTACCGAAAGCATCCTCCAAATGTGCATGTGAATCCACCACCAAGTCGAGCATTATTGCATGGCACCCCCACCCACGTGGGTCACATCCATGCATGGAATCACCGGAGCACTGGGTGGCGCGTCCAATGAGACCAGCCAAGGCCCGGATCCCACCCACTCAAATGGGTGCCCAACCATCTGCAAGGTGCTACGGACGAAACACCCATCGGCCCGAGAGGCGACCGGATCTGCTGCGCCAAACCCTGTGGAGCCTAACCCACAGGAGTGGCCATATCCACCAGCGACGCGGCCAATGAGGGGAGCAGAGGATCCAGCGGCCCCACTATCTGGCCTTCTGAGCATCCCACCAACGGGACAACAACATCCGAGGCCACGCAGGTCGCCGAGGACCGGCCGCCTCCATCAGCCTCTCGGGCCACTCGAACCAACGTGCCCTCCTTGCAGGTCTCGCGGAACCGAGCCAATCACCGGGCAGGTGCCACATGATCCAATGCCGCCGCCTCCGCTTAATCCTACCTGCCCTCTCCACTTTTGTCATCCTCAAGACCTCATCCGATAAGCCCAACTCGCCGCTTTGGTCACCGCTTCATCCGGTGCACCTGCATCGCAGACTTTTGACCAGTCCGACTTCCTCACCGGCGCTTCGATGGCTCGATCCACCAGCCAGCAGCCGGCACCACCAACCTCCTCTCGGCTCAATTGTGGTCCGCCTGCCCTCAATCGACCTCATCAGATTGGCACCCGAGGCGGTGGGGCCCTCTACCCCGGAGTCGCCATCGGCGGGATCCTCCACAGACGGGCCCATCGCTGCCCCTCCAGGGCCGCCAGACGATCGCTTCATCACCAGAGATGCCGCCGGGCCGGGCGCCGCATCGATCCAACCCACTACGGCCGCTAACTCCACGCCGTCTGTGGCTGCACTGGCCCACTCTCCTCCGCGAACGCAATTCTGAGCTATCAGCAAAACCACTTTGACCATCGCCATCGCCGATCTTGAGCTCCGCCGCCACAACTCCGGCGGAGACAAATCCTCGGCCTCCCGATATGGATCGGGCCAGGTATTCAAGCAACCGTTTGAAGGATTCGGACGCCGCCGGATCCACACTTGCCGGCCTCGACTCCATGAAACATGTCGACCAAGCACATCATCCGGTTAACACACCATACTCATCTTGAAGAGGGATGATCTTCGCGATTCTCCGCTCCGTGAGCGAGGCCGTTAATCGTGCAGAGCCGCTGGCGCCTCGCTCACAGATCCCGCGACCACGCATGGGAAGGCACACCTTCGATCGTAATGTCGCCTTGGACCCGTGATGTATCTCGCCGCCGCCAGAGCTTGCCGCAGCCATGGCTTGATATGGAGCCGCACGCCCAACCGCAGAGATTAAAGGGCGCGCCAGCCGCCTGTTTCGAAGTTTGCGACGCTAAAACGACTCGTAAAGTCTCTCCGGTGAAATCTTATGAACCGAGAACCGATGTCGAGGAACGCCCAGAGCGCGCCGCAGCATCACCGATGCTCGCCAGACATGAGACACAGAGGCTCGCACCGCTGGCGATGTACATGACCACCGCAGCCGGAGACGACGCCGAAATCTTCCATGCCTTCCGGATCACGTGACGATGCACACCTCCGACAGTAAGCCGCCACCGGCGAGGATGACGGCGAAGGGGCCGGGCGCATCCGGCGAGAGCGGCGCTTCGGCGCGCTTCGCTCGGGCCCAACAGCCTGCTCAGCCATGGTCCGAACGAGGTGCAGTGTCGATCTCGCCGCTTTGGCGACGACCGCTTCAGGTAGCCTCCGCCGAGATCGGGCTGCGCGGCCAGCATTCGGGATGAACGCGATGCCTTTCGCCAATCGCAATAATGCAAAGAGGCTTTGGTGCGCCTTTGGCGCGATGGCCTCTTCGGGGCCGGAAGCAAAGCCCATACAGATCTGGGCGGAATCAAACGCCGCCCGGACGAAGATGATCCTGATGGGCACTTCATCTAGCGGGCAAGAACGCTTTGCGGCGCGCCACATCGCTTTGCGAGACGGCTTCTTCCTCCTCCAGGGCCATTCCGCCGGGCGACATTTACCTTCCACACCACCTCAAGGCCGACGAGGAGCGGGCAGAGCTCGGCGAACTGTAGGAAATTTCAACCTCGAGATTTACCGGGCCGCTGAAAGGCGCCATGACAGTATATGGCTCATGAGCCAGACGCCATGCTGCACCGGCTCGGAAGCGAGCGCGGCGGAGGTGGACACCGGGCCGGAGCATGGCCGCGTGAGAAAGCATGGAGCCGGAGAGGGCGGACGCCAGTTTTTTCTCTGTATCCCTATGAACCTCACTATTCAATTCAATAAAGGTTACAGTTGCTCAAAAAAAGCATCGATGAGCCCTCCTTCTCCCTTCCACTCATCTCGCCCCATATAGTCTCAAAAAAAAAAAAAACTCCTCTCGCCTTCCCATGCCCTCCCCTGCCGCCGCGGCGGCCGCCGCCGCCGCCCGGGCCAACAGCCACACCCGCATCGTCTCCACTCCCACGCCCCCAAGAGTATCCCACGCCCTCCATAGCCCCATCCGACCCACTCCAGTCGCCACCAGTCGCCCCCCTTCCAATGGCCTCCCCCGCCGCGGCGGCGGCCGCCGCCACCGTCGCCACCGCCTCCAGCCGGGCAAAAGGCCTCTCCAGCATCTTCTCCCCCTCCCCGCCAACCGTAAAACCACCCAAAGCCGAGGCCGACGCGGACCAGATCCTCCGGAAGTCCCTTCGCGGTATCCTCAAGGCCCTCATCAGGCAGCGGGACCCTGATAAGCTGGTCTCCATGTTCGTCCAAGCTTCGTCCGCATCGCCGCGCTTCCGCGACCGGCACGACCTCTACGATGTAGCGGTGAGCCGCCTCACTTCCTTCGGCCGCCCAGACGGCATCCAGGCCATCATCGACGCGCAGAAGCCCTTCCTCGAGACCTCAACCGCGGAATTCGCCGCGCGCGTTATCCACCTCTACGGCCGCGCCTCCATGCCAACCCAAGCGGCTGCAACCTTCCATCAACTTCCTGCGCGGCATAAGTCCACCATGACATTCAACGCCGTCCTTGCCGCTTACGCCGAAGCCGGAGATCTTGACCGGCTCGCTGCTGCATTCCAGGAGATTCCAGTCACCCACCCCTCCATTGTTCCTGACGTATACTTACAACGCGCTCATCCGCACAATGTGCCAGAAGTCCGACCTCTCAGCCGCTCTTGATGCTGTTCATCTCATGAAGAAGCACGGTGTTTCACCTGACATTATTACTTTCAACTTGCTCTTGGATGGGTTTCACAACAGTGGCCGTAATGATGAGGCTGAGGCAGTATGGGAAATGATTAAGGAGAGGAATTTGGAGCCAGACGCAAAATGCTACAATGCAAAGCTGCGGGTTTGGTTGGAGAAGGTAGAATTGATGATGCAGCTGCAGTGCTTGAGAGGTTGGAGAATGACGGGCCAAAAACCCAATATAGTATCCTACAATGAGTTGATTCGAGGATATTGCCAAGCAGGGAGGTTCCAGGAGGCCAAGAAGGTGTATGATAATTTGATGAAGAATCAGTGTGCCCCAAATACAGGTGACATATATGAGACTCTCCTGCCACACCTTCTGCAGGCTGGAGAGCTGGATTGTGCACTGAGGTACTGTTATGAAATCTTTTGGCAGTAAAAGGTTCTGTGGAGTCAAGTGGGGTGTGCTGCAGGATGTAGTGAATGCATTGGTAGATGCATCGAGGGTGGTGGAGGCCACCAAGCTTGTTGAGCTCGACTGGCAGAAGTACTACCATCGGAAGGGTTTGAGGATGTCACTAGTGCTGGAACTGATAAGGAAGAACCAATATCAGGAGAAAAGGAGTGTGAAAGTGGAAGATAAGACTGAAAAGTAAAATTCATAGGTCAGTCTTTTTACTGATGTAAGCCAAATTTCACTATGACCTGTTTTACTCTATTTCTTCTGTTGGCATGATGGAACAAAAAAAATGCTAGTTGAAGTAGTGGTTAAACTAGTTTAATATGGTATTGGTTAAGCTTGCCCTGTCCGGTAATACTTATTGAAAATCTTTCTATCCATTTTAATAGAGATCCACAGGAAGCCTTTATTCTTATCTGCAATGCCTTGCTTGTGCTTATATACCTCGTTGCATCAAACCAGATTATATCCTAGCTAATCAAGTTCATGAGGCATGCAGTTAGCTTCACGCGCACAATGCACAAAAGAGACCCTACCAAACTCCCTCCAAACATCAAAACAGTCGTCGATAATGAGTGCCGCAATAGATGGAGAACCATATCCATTGTTCATACATTCCACCGGTTGCAAGTAATCCGATTGGACAATAAGGTGGTGAATTCTGAGGCCCCGAGCAAGCACAAGTACTGCTTTCAACGCCAAAGCCTCAGCAGTGTGAGCGTCCACCGCAGGACCGAGGAAGAAATTCTCGGCCACCACTAGCACACATCGGCAGCATCGCGGACCACAGCGCCGCTGGTGCTGGACCCTCTTCATGGATGAAAGAAGCATTACACCCATTAACAGCGATTTGTTACGAGCAAATAGCTACGCCCACGTGGACCCCCACAGAAAAAAGAGAAAAGGAGAGAAGAAAACGCGTTGGGAAAAAAAAGGAAGCGCCGTTGTTCATCCTGTTGGCCCTCACGCTGTCAGATGCCCATTTGCTGTTGGTCAACCGATTGAGTATCCTTTTCTTGTTCTCACACACATCTTCCTCCCTTCCTCCCCAAAGTGGCGGCTGCTGCCGGCACCTCATCTAGGCTCCTCTGGCGCCGGCCACCGGAGAATTTGTCTTCTTAATCCGCTTCTCCCTCGGCATTCTCCTCTTGGCGACTAGGCTAACACCTGCTACTCCTTGCAAGGCATGGCGCTGCTACTCCCCACGGTCCCTCATCAGTGCAGCAAGGTGTGCTGCTGCTTGTCCAACCCGAGCTGAGTAGCTCCCCACCTCAGACGCTACAAGACCCCATCGACCCCGCTGCTGCTCCGTCTCTCCAACCCAGGCTCCTCCTCTACAGCCCGAACTGGTACTCAGTCTAAATCTGCAGGTATATTCTTTGTGTGTTGGCGATGATTGACCTATGGATTTGTAAACTTTTATGTGATGATAATGATTGACCAGATATCAGTAGTGGTTGTATGGAAATAGGAGGATTTGCTTCTCGAGACATGGGTGGTTGTTGTCGGCGAGGGCGTCAGGTCTCCGCTGCTTTCGTCGACGAGCAGCAGAAAGCCACTTCCTCATTCCCACTTCTCATGGAGGATCGTGACTAGCTTCTGTTTGATTTCACCTCGCCTTTGTTTTGTAGCCTGCTTGTGCACAAATGTACTGATGTGTGTCTTCCTCAGGTTGCTTTGGGTTCGCGCATGTGCTAGCACTGGCCAGTGGTTGCTGGTTTCTCCAACGCTGTCGCCTTTGTCTCTATTTGATTATCTTCAGATATGGTGGTTCATCCTCCGCGCCTGTCCTTGTACAATATTTCTGGTATGGTGTTATTTTGTTGGCTTCCTTTGCTTGTGTTCCCTTTGCTGCCTGCGTGTAATAGTGGCACGGAGTCTTAGCTTTAACTGACTAGCTAAGTCAGTTAGAAAATCGGAGAGATCTTCTATTGAGTAATATGTACTTGTCCCTTCAGATATATGGCACACATTTTATTTCAAAAGCAGAATTGATTGATTGAGGAGCTGCAGACTATCTCAGTTTGTACAACGTCGAAAATAGTTTAGCCATATTTATGCTTTTTTTGCTTAGGTGATCCCTGCCATGATAATGAATTTGCATAAGAATGCATATTTTCCTTGGAAAATTCTATTGGATGGGTAGATATCTTGCTAGATATTTGCTTAAGATTCGGAGTCCAAGAGCAATGTACTGTTTTCTCCAATTTGGAAATGAAGTATGCTGTGGGGAGTGGATGTACTACAAACTGATCTAAAATAAAGAAAGAGCAGTTATTGGGTGACAATGAGATTCATGACGGAGACTCCGTGCAGATTGTCTTTCCTTTCCATTTGTTTCTTATTCTTGTCATCTAACATAGATAAATAGATTATATGCTTTTGTGCTGAATTAGCGTGGAAGGTCGAGATGACTGCGCCTACATAAATGGTTTTTTGTTATGTTTATTAATGTATGGATGCCTGATCCTAAATATGTTTGGTTAAAATGTTTTCCTATGAGAAAGTTCATCTGAAATATTTGAGGTCGTATTCTATTTTACAGGATACTGGTTGCATAGCTGATTCAGTTGCATTAGTTCAGAACAAGTGCTTGTATCTATCTTATTTTTTAGGTTACTCAGATTGCATATTTATTGATTTGGTGCACACGGCACGCTTAGATTTTATTTAAAGTGCATACATTCTTTTTTAACAAGAAGGTATGTATTCTGGACACAATCTATCCATCTAGGTTTTATATTTGAGTTATGAGCAATTGTCTTATTTATATTGTTCTTTTCACTCTCCATGCACAGGTTTTATTTAATTTGTCAGGATCATTGTTGTCCTGAAATTTACTCTGAGCTTTGTCGTCTTGTCAGGTAATCACGCTGATTGCGTGAGGTGTTGAAGTGGCATGCGTCTGTGTGCTACGTTGTCGAGGTAATAAACTATACACCTCCAAGATTTATCTATGGCCTAATTTTCTCCGGTCAGAAAGCAGCAGAACCTTGCATTTTTTTTGAAGCTGTAAACAAATGTAACCTAACCTAAACTTGCATCCTTTTCCTGTGTGGATCAAATGTGCATGCTCAAGCTTTAGACTCTAAGTAATACAGAAGAAACATACTAATAACCTTGTTAAGTTAATTCTACTTGCTATGCATGCCTTTGTGACCATCAAGTTATGGTTGGTCTTGTGGTGAGTGCAGCCTGTTGTACACTTGGCTCAGGAGATAGCAGCCATTGAGCAAGTTGTACGAGAGAACTGCATTTGCTTTGGTTGTACATGGGTAAATTTGATCAATACTTGTGTATCTTCTCTCAATTTCTGGTCAGGTACACACACCGCTAGCTTTTAAGGATTTCAATATTGGGACTTCATACTGCACATGAACTCGAGAGCAAAACCATGTGCTAAGGCTAGGCTGTCAAGGTAGTGGAAAAATAGTGAGAGATGTGCTAAGGCTAGGCCTTCCTTTTCTGTTAAGACTTAATGATTATAATGGTCCTTTGTTTGTTAGTGGTAAAGGGCTCAAGCAGGGGGCCCTCTTTCGCCCATATTATTTAACTTGGTGGCTGATGTGTTCTCTAAGATTCTGCAAAAAGCTGCTCTTAAAAAGAATATTTCTGGGGTTCTCCCCCATGTGATTTCTGGGGGGATTATCAGTCTGCAATATGCTGACTATACTCTTGCTGTTTTTGGAGCCTAGTTTAAATAATGCTAGAAATGTTAAGTGGCTTCTCTCTTGTTTTGAGGGTTTGTCTGGTATGAAGATTTAACTTCAACAAATGTGATTTGCTAACTGTTAATGTGGAGGAAGAGATTGCTAAGAGTTTGGCCCAGATTTTTGCTGCAAGAAAGGGATTTCCTTTGAAATATTTGGGGTTCCCTTTACATTTTGCTAAGCTTAGAAGAGAAGATATCCATCCTATTATTAATAAAATTATCAAAAGAATTTGTGGATGGAAAGGGAGGCTGCTTAGCTATGAAGCTAACTTGGTGCTTATTCGTACTTGCATTGCCAGCATCCCTACCCTACATGTCTTATGTCCATTATTAAATTTCCTAAGTGGGCAATCAAAGCTATTACCTCCCAGATGGCTCACTTTTGTGGGGGAATATGGGGGACATTCATAAATATCACTTGGCCAATTGGGGACTTGTGTCCCAGAGGAAACAATATGGTGGCCTGGGAGTTCCTAACTTGAGAGAAGTTAATATGTCCTTGCTAGCCTCTTGGGCTAGAAGGTATTTTGCTGGGGGGCGGACAAAAATTGGGTGTCCTTAGGAAACAATATGGTGGCCTGGGGAGTTCCTAACATTTTCTGGGCCAAAGAAAAGGTGGGCTCCCCATTTTGGAAAGGGTTGACTTGGGCTTTAGCTGGGGTGAGGCCTTTCTATAAATGGATTGTTGGTAATGGTAATCAGGTATTTTTCTGGCATGATGTTTGGGTCGGGGACGTCTCCTTAAAAACCCAATTCTGGGATATCTACGAGTTATGTCAACAACATAATGCAACTGTTGAGCAGGTGTGGGATGGGGTTTCCCTGAAACTAACCTTTCGTAGATGTGTTGATGAATCTAGTTGCAGGCGTCTCTCTAATACTGCGGATATTCCTGTATGGAGGCTGGATAGCTCTGCCTCTTATACTACTAAATCTTTTTATGCCCAGATCAATAGGGGAGGGGTTGACTCTCCTGTATGGGATAAGTTCTGGAAAATTAAAGTTCCAAATAGATACCTTGTACTCCCTCCGTTCATAAATAATTGTCTTTCTAGAGATTTCAACAAATGACTACATACGGAGCAAAATGAGTGAATCTACACTCTA
Organism: Aegilops bicornis; assembly: GCA_021605145.1. Taxonomy (NCBI): domain Eukaryota; kingdom Viridiplantae; phylum Streptophyta; class Magnoliopsida; order Poales; family Poaceae; genus Aegilops; species Aegilops bicornis. Next base: position 606,305,669 of record CM038671.1, read on the forward strand.
AAACATGTCTACATACATCCGTATGTTGTAGTTCATTTGAGATGGCTAGAAAGACAATTATTTGGGAACGGATGGAGTATTTGTTTGGCTGGTTATTCATAATAAGATTCTGACTCGTGATAATTTGAGTAAAAGGCAAGTAGTTGAAGATCTTTCTTGCTTATTTTGTAGTGAACCAGAATCTGTCAACCATTTACTGTGTGGGTGCATTGTGGCAGAACACACTTTGCAGAGTGTTTCTGAGGTTTTTTTTTTGAGAAAACACAAAAGACCTTGCGTTTCTTTTCATTGAACAGGTAGGGAGTCAGTTACAGTCGTCCTAGGACGAATAAAGCGAGAATAAGATACAAGGCTCAGTGCACGTCCCATGTAGGGGGGAGGACTACTCTAAGACCTGCCGCTCCGGCCTTGGCCCAGGAGCCGGCTTCCTCCTTGATTCGGTCGACGAGCGTGCCGAGGGAAGGCGTCATATCGAAACGCGCAGTTGTTCCTATGCTTCCAGACGAGCCACGGTACTAGGAGCGCTACGGATTGCAGTGGCCTTTGCGTTGTGCATGTGGCGTGTCGTGCTTGGCGTGTTGCCACCAGTCCATGAGGTGGGCTCCTCGTTAGGATCGGCGCTGGGATGCGAGCCACGCCAGGTCTCGTGCCATGCCTGCCTCGAGAAGGGCTGTCAAGCAAGAGGTGCCGGATCGCTTTCGGTGCCTGATCGCCTGAAGACAGCCATGGATGATGCCGCAGCCATGGCGGGCTAGACGGTCGGCGGTCCAAAGCCAGCGATCCAGTTAGCGAGCCAATGGAAAAACTTGACCCTCGAGGGAGCCCATGCCTTCCAAATTAGCTTCCTGTGAGTAGGAGGCGTGGATCCTTGAAGGTGGCGGTAGCAAGTCTGCAGGCAGAATAGATGCCGCTCGTGGGTCCACTTCCAGATCGCTTGATCGAGGCATCGCGAGCGTGGCTCGCCGCGAGGTGCAAAAGCTGCAGTAATCGACCGATCTCGTGGAGGCCGAGAACGCATCGGATGTCACGGGCCCAGCAAGCGCTGCCGTTTGAGGGCTCTCTGCCACCGTTCTAACCTTCTTGCGCCTGTCGTTTGGGGACGCGATTGTAGAGCGAGGGCATGAGCTCGCGGCTGAGCTACTGCTGAGCCATCGATCCTCCTGATCAGGCTTTCATGCCGCCCCAATGGCCATGAAGGTGGAAGCAAAGAACGAGGAGCGCTCATGGCAGGAGAATTGAAGATCCAGCCCTTACCAAAGCGCGTCCCTCGCTGGCCATGAGAGCCAAAGCCACCGTAAGTCGAGCGCAAGCCCAAGTGCGCCGAGGTCGCGAACCCCGAGACCCCCAAGCTCGAGGGCGGAGACGAGGCGCCAGTTCACATGGCGGATCGCCACGTTGGCGACGGCTCGCCAGCCCATAAGAATCCCGTTGAATCTTCTCGAGCCGCCGCAGAAGTTTTCTTCAGGTAAAAAGGCAAACTGGTGCACCGGATCGCGCAGAGAACTGATTTCTGACGAGGGCAAGCCCCGCTGGCTCTGTTCATAAGCCATGCTTTCCGGTGGGCAAGCGTCAAGCGACCCTATCGACCAAGTACATGGCCGTGCCGGACGGGCGTTGGCGCTGTCAAGGGTATGCCGAGGTAGGTGGGGATCAGTGCTGCCGAACAGCCCAGCCGGTGATGATCTCGATGGCAGTACCGCTTCCCATGCAAGACCGTGGCCGAGCTCTTGGCGTAATTTACTTTGAGGCCGGACGCCCGCCAAACAGGCTGTGGATTTCCTTGATCATGATTATGTCGCCTCTCGTGGCATGGCGAGAATAGCATGACGTCGTTTGCCAGTATAGTGATATAGCCGGAATAGGCCTCCGTATGGGTGCTGGCGGCAGGAGGATGCCCGTGTCGTGGGCGCGTCGAATCAGCCGACCGAGGATGTCCACCACGAGCACGAATAGCTGCGGGGACAGAGAGTCGCCCTGCCGCAGCCCTTCTCTGTGCCAAATCGGAGGTCCTGACACACCATTCAACAGGACCCGGGTGCTCGCCGAGGACAGAAGGATGGCAATCCACTCAAGGAAGCGATGACCGAACCCATATTGGCGCAGGACCTCAAAGAGGAATGGCCATGATATGGAGTCGAATGCTCGTGCGAGGTCAAGCTTGAGAATGACCCGGGGGGCCCCAAGTTGGCTCAATAGCTTGAGCGATTGCCGGACGAGCATGAAGTTGTCGTGGAGGCTCCGTCCGAGGATGAACGCGTTTTGATTGCGGCTGACAAGGTGGTCAAGTTTTGGAGCTAGCCCGGAGCCGAGAGGGCCTTGGCAAAGACCTTAGCCACAATGTGAATGAGGCATATCGGGCGGTAGTCTCGCAGCTCTAGGGCGTGCCGCAAGGCTTCGGCAAAGCAGAGTTAGAAGTGCCTGGTTGAGCTTGCGAAGCAGCGTCACAGATCTCAAAGAGCTGTTGGAACACGCCCATGAAGTCCTGCTGACGATGCTCCAACACGCGAAGGTCGGCGCTGAACCCGTCGCTGCCCGTGTGCCTTGTGCGCGGGCAAAGCGAGGCTTTTATCGCTTGCCTCCCAAATATCCTCCGAGGCGAAGGTCAGCGTCAAGATCGTGAAAGGTCACTAAATCGATGAGCTGCATGGCAGATCCAAAGATGTGGTCGCGCCGACCGCCCGTTAGCGTGGCATCGAAGTGCCGAAAGCAGCCTCGGCTATCTCATTGTGGTCGGTGAAGCGGCGAGTCGCTTGGCGAGGCGGAAGATGCGGTTCTTCCGTGTCAAACGAGCACACGCCCGGTGGAAGAAGGCAGTGTTGGCATCACCATCTTTGAGGGAGGCGATGCGGGCGCGCTGTCTAGCAATTGTCCGTTCCAAGGATGCAAGTCCCAGGTACGAGATTTTCAGCTGTTTGCGTAGCCAATCCTCCGGAGCCGTGAGAATTCGGTCTTCCTGGGCCTTGTCAAAGCGTGCGATAAGCTCTCTCGCAATGGCTAGCTTGGTCTTCATGTTGCCAACCGCTTTGGCACTCCAGCTCGTCAAGCATCGCGCCGTGGTCTGGAGACGCAACATAAGGCGACGGAAGGGGTCGGGCTCGTGAACGGAACCCCACGCCACGGCCACCGTCTCGTGGAAACCATCCAGGCGCAGCCAGTGATCCTCAAAATGGGACCTGCGGTGCAGCACTGGTGCAGGGGCGCAGTCCAGCAGCAAGGGAGAGTGGTCCGACACGACGGACGCCAAGCATGTCAGATGACATTCGCCATGTTCTGCCTCTCCTCCGGTACGTGCACAAAGACTCGGTCCGAGGTGTACCGAGGTCCGGGGATTGTTCGTTCGACCACGTATAAAGGCCGCCTGCTGAGATATACCTCCTTGAGCGCGAGGTTGTTGACGAGGCGGCGAAACTTGCCCATCATGCGCCTGTTGAGGTTGTCCGTGTTCTTGTCCTCGGAGCGGAGGATGAGGTTAAAGTCCCCGCATAGCATCCACGGGCCGTGGCAGTCCGCTCTAATCTCGCGTAACTCCTCCAGGAAGGCGACCTTGGCCACGCCGCCCCTGCGGGCCCATAAACAACGGTGATCCACCACGGCGTGCCGCCGGGCGTGGCAACGCGGGCCGAGATCGCGTTGTTGGTGAACAGGGGATCAGAGATGGACACATCCCTGCTTTTCCAGGCTAGGAGAATGCCGCCGCGCGTGCCCAGCGCCGGGAGGTAGGTGTAGCCGTCGAACTCCGAGCCAAGCGTGTCAAGAACAATGGGCGAAAGCGTGAGCAACTCAATCTTTGTTTCTTGTAAGCATACGATGGAGGCGCCGGTGGTGTCAAGCAGCGTGCGGATGGCGTGGCGCCGCGCTCGTGCGTTGAGGCCGCGCACATTCCATACAACGATCTTGAGGCCGTGATCCATATAGAGTGGATCGACGAGGAGTGGTGCCTAGGAGGATCTAAGTTGCGACACTGGTCGACGCAAGGCGGCAGTTAGAAGGCTCGACTCAGGCCAGTAGGCCGGATCTCACGATCGACCAAACGGCGATGGAAGACAAGGCATGACATACCGGATTGGTGCAGCAAATAGATCGTCAGATGCCTTCATCTCCGGCCGAGATTTTTACGTTAGTCCAAGCGACGATTCCGAGCGGCGCGGAGGACCTGAACTTCTTGCGGCGTCGGCCGCCGTGGTGGTGCAGCGGCGTGGTCGTGGTGGAGGCAGATCGGCCACGGCGAGTAGCAAAGTCGAGAGTCCGGGCGAGTTTTCTTCGGCGCCGCAAGGTGGCGCGAAGCTCCTTGGTGGCTGCGGCGCAAGTCCCCGGCCCGTCCGTGGACGGCGGCAACCGACCGCGCTTGATCGGGCGCATGATTATCGGCGAGGCGAAACGATCGGTCCGGATCCATGCATGCCCGTCAAAACCCGAGTCGGCGTTAGCGGCGATGTCGCAGCGGGCGAGTGGCTGGGGCCGCCTTGATCTTTGTCGGCGTTCACGCAGGTCCTCTTTGGGCAGGTGGGCGACGTGGATCTATCCCTGCGTGGGGTCACCGATCTTGTGGCGAAAGCGGAAGCGGCATGGGGCTCGGGCGGCAACAGCAGCCAATCAGCAGCGCTTCGGCGGGGTCACGACCGGTCGATCTCGCTCCTCCACAGGATCTGGATTGGGAGGGTGCCACTTTGGCCTGTAAGATGGGCGCTGCCGTCATGCGTGGCTCGTTATGAAGTCGGGACCCTCATGAGCACGGCCCAGTCCCGACAGGCAGAAGGCGCAGGAGAGGTAGCAGGTAGCCCCGCGCGATTGCCCTCGGGGGAGGTAAACCGGATTCAAATCGCTAATGCGTGACCAAGGCTGCCGAGGCCCGCAGCGTGTCGCTACCGCCCAGACGAGCGATCAAGCAAGGTCTGCAGGGCGCTTCCCTCACCGAGAGCTCGGCCCGCAGCAAAGCGAGCTTATCTTTCCTTTACCTTTCCTTTTCTCGCTCGATGACGACGGGCGGGACCCATGCTGCCAGACCACGGAGCATGCCTTTCCGGTGGTCAGATACGTGTCGCCATGGCCGCGGTCATGCGAACCAGCCAGCTCATTGCAACGCCTGTCCGTCTGCGAGAGGTGAGAGGCCTCTCCGGTGCGCCAGAGACAATCGGCGATCATGCCATCGGTAGCCGGAGAGCTGCGGCTGAAGCGTCTCGCTTATGGCCTCGGCGTCAGCGTAGGCTCGAGGGCCATGGCTATGCCCGTTATCGTTGTCGTGGTCATTACTGCGCCCGGTCGCGGTCCGGGCCATCCCTTCCGGTGCGCTAGGGAGGGTAGCGCGGATCATCTCGACACGGACAATGGAGATGGAGATGGGAAAGGTGAGAATACTGATTGTCGGAGCTTCCGAGCTGTAGCGAGCTAGAATCTGCTCAACAATCTCGAGAATGGCGGCTCGCCGGATGCCCGCGGGGTCGTGCGTGCACCCGGATAGGCGGAACGTGGCGAGATCGTCACGGGAGCGAGTCTCGGGGTGGAGACGCTCGATCCAGCAGCTTCGACGAAGAATATGCTCGGCGGTGGAGAGATGCCAGAACGGGCGGGGAATACCAAGCGGAGTTCAAGCTCGACGCGGTATTCGAACTCTCCAGAGCCAAAGATGCGCGAGCTTGTTCCACTACCGCATCGAGAGGAGAAGCGGGGAGCGGATGAAGTGCTCTCGGCGAGGCGATCCATGGCGGTCTCATGCGGCCAAGAGAATCAGGAAATCCTACGGGTGATGCACGCACGGTGAAGTCTCCGCCGACCAGCGAAGGAGTCCGAGAGCGCCGCGACGACCTCATCGGGCGGAGACGAAAGCGGCGGTTGCCGTGACGGAGGCCACCAGAGCGCTTGAGCGGACACACTCCGCCTCCTCCATTTCCACAGCAGGCGCCACAACGACGCCTCCCGGCCGAGTGGGCGGCTTCCCGATGACGGCGCGGGCCAGCTGGATCGGGTGGCGTCGGTAGGAGGGGGCCCAGAGGACGGGGAGGAGCCACAGCCGCTGGCACTGGCTGGCCCGAGAGGGCACGGGCGTCCCTCGTCTTGGTATGGGCATTGCAGGAGGCGGAGTCGTGGCGGATGTCGTGCAGCGGCTACACCTGATTCGTTCACATGCAGGCCTGCACGCTGCACTCAGTGGTCCAAGCACTGTGGAAGCGAGGCTGACCACCTCTTCAGGGGAGGGGCTGCCATGGCGGGCGCAGGGAGGCCGAGCAGCTCCCACAGGCGGCGCGTCAGCGGTACTGCGTGCGAGCAGAACCCGTCCCGCGTCGACCGTGCTAGCTTTGGTGGCGTTGGCATTGGGACGGGCAGCACCTCGAGCAGGGCCGAGGCGGCTGCGGCAGCTCAGGGGTCGCGCCGCAGTAGCGCCGTTAGTGGAGGCTGGCGCCGGGATGCGGGAGGAGCCGCGGGGCACTAAGATCCCCAGGCTAAAGTTTCCGGGTTATACAGTGTTCCTTTCAGTGCATCTTCTGAGGTTTTTGATCTTAGTGCCCCCAATTGTGTTTCTGATCTTGAGCGCTGTTGAACAGTTTGTGTGTTTGCTGTGGCCTCCTTTTTGTCTGCCTTAGGGCTTCAGACTTTTCCCTTGTAAATTCCTGAACTATAATGAAAAGGCAGAGCACCTGCCATTAGCCCTAAAAAAAGGGAGCGGGAAACCCCTTTTCGATCAGAAAAAGATTTACCATCCTGTTTTTTCTCTCGAATATGCACGAGTGTGCATACTATATATTCAAGAAGGGAAAAGGGGGAGAGAGCCCCTCCGATTTACCATCCATGGCTTTGTCAACTCTGTCGATAAGCAGATTGGAGGAAAAAAGAGAAATACATCAACATGATCCATGAAAACAGTTTCTTCTTTTTTTGGCGGGTGCCATGCAAATAAGTGAAAATTCGATTCCGTGCTGAATCTCGTAGAAATATGTGCCTCAAAATCTGGTCGGGGATCACCGCCGGCCGTGCAGATGGAGATGCTAAGGCCAACTCCACCGCACGACCCCAAACGGACGTCCGGTTTGGCTGAATTTCATCCCTTTGAAACGGCAATGGGTTCGCAAATAAACGCAAATATAAAAACATAAAACATAAATTAACCATCACGACCACAAAACGGCCCAGTTCCACGGTTCACATTGCCATATAAACACACAAAAAAAATGCCGCCGAGCTGCGGGCCAGGGTGGCTGTCGCCTGCGTGCCGTCGCCGTCTTGATGGCCGCCGGTGTAAATGCCGTTGTCGCTGACGAAGTTCGGCGTAGTCCGCGGCATCCAGAGGTGGACGGCGGTCCATGGTACACGGGCAGGTTGAAGGCGGGAGGTGCTGCACCACCTCCTCCTGCGTGGCGACGCCTCCGCCCATTGATCAGCGCGGTGCATGGGGCACGATTCACGCCCCACGGCATCGGCCATCTCCGGAGCCGTGCACGACCAACTCCACTGCTGGCCCACCAGGCCCAGGTGGAACGCGGCCACCGACTCCTCCTCCATCACCTCCTCCGTCCTCACCATCTCCAACTCGGGGATGGCGACGTCGCCGGCTGCAGAGAGGGCCATCGTCTCCTCGAGGCCCGGCCATTGGCGCTCATCGTGCGTGTTCATGGAGTCCTCCATGACATGTTGCATGAGCCGACCCTCCTCCTCCGCTGTCATGCGAGGAGGTGGTGGTGGCGACGGAGATGGTGAAGGCGACAACGTGGGCGTGAGACCGCGCACCCGCGTACGCTCGTGCACCTGGGGTGCAGGCGCTGCACGCTCTCGACGTGGCCGCCGTGGCCCCGACGACATGCCGACGAAGAAAGAGGTGCGCCGCACGTCGTGCTCGTCCCTTAGCCACGTGTCCCAGAGCACGGAGTCGGGGCGTACCTGGAGTCGTAGTACATGTCGTCGGGGAGGAGGCGGCGGCGTCGCTCGATCTCCTCGCGGCGCGCACGGCGCTCGTCGGGAACGGCGGGATCGGGACCCGGTCGACGAAGAGATGCCAGTTATTGGGGAGGTGGACGTCGCTCCACGGGAGCGGCATCCTCATATCTCAATAACGCCGACATACATCCGCGATGATTTACTGCCGGTCGCGCTCGCCGCCGGCCCTAGGGCCGATGGTGAATGGGGCAGGCCTGGGGGCCCGACGCGGTGGCGATGCGGCCTCCTCAGCCAGCCTCACGGTCATGCTTCCCCTTGCGGCCGTGGTTCCAGAGCCCCATGGCTGCGAGGCGGCCGGCCGGCGAGTTCGTGGACGGGGAGATGTTGGGGAACGTAGTAATTTCAAAAAATTTCCTACGCACACGCAAGATCATGGTGATGCATAGCAACCAGAGGGGAGTGTTGTCCACGTACACTCGTCAGACCAAAGCGGAAGCGCGAACTGCACAACGCGTTGATGTAGTCAGACGTCTTCACGATCCGACCGATCAAGTACCAACGCACGGCACCTCCGCGAAGTTCAGCACATGTTCAGCCCATGACGCCCTCGAACTACGATCCGGCCCGAGTGTTGAGGGAGAGTTTTGTCATACGACGACGGTGGCAGGACGATGATGATGTTCTATCGACGCAGGCTTCGCCTAAGCACCGCCACAAGATTATCGAGGTGGACTATGGTGGAGGGGAACGGCACACGCTAAAAGATCAAGCGATCAATTGTTGTGTCTCTAGGGTGCCCTGCCCCATATATAAAGGAGCAAGGGGGAGAGTGCGGCCGATGACCGGGGAGGGGTGCGCCGGGAGAGTCCTACTCCCACCGAGTAGGACTCTCCCTTCTTGTTGGATTAGGAGTGGAGGGGAAAGAGGAAGGAAAGGCGCCTTCTCTCCTTGTCCTATTCGGACTAGGGGGGAGGGGCGCGCGGCCCTGCCCTGGCCGCCTCTCCTCTTCTCCACAAAGGCCCACTATGGCCCATTAAGCCCCCGGGGGGTTCCGGTAACCCCTCGGTACTCCGGTAAAATCTTGATTTCATCCGGAACACTTTCGATATCCAAATATAGGCTTCCAATATATCAATCTTCATGTCTCGACCATTTCGAGACTCCTCGTCATGTCCGTGATCACATCCAGGACTCCAAACAACCTTCGGTACATCAAAACTCATAAACTCATAATATAACCCGTCATCGAAACTTTAAGCGTTGCGGACCCTACGGGTTCGAGAACTATATAGACATGACCGAGACACGTCTTGGTCAATAACCAATAGCGGAACCTGGATGCTCATATTGGCTCCCACATATTCTCTGTAAGATCTTTATCGGTCGAGACCGCATAACAACATACGTTGTTCCCTTTGTCATCGGTATGTTACTTGCCGAGATTCGATCGTCGGTATCTCAATACCTAGTTCAATCTCGCACGGCAAGTCTCTTTACTCGTTTAAGTAATACATCATCCCGCAACTAACTCATTAGTTGCAATGCTTGCAAGGCTTAAGTGATGTGCATTACCGAGAGGGCCGGAGATACCTCTCCGGCAATCGGAGTGACAAATCCTAATCTCGAAATACGCCAACCCAACAAGTACCTTCGGAGACACCTATAGAGCACCTTTATAATCACCTAGTTATGTTGTGACGTTTGGTAGCACACAAAGCGTTCTCCGGTAAACGGGAGTTGCATAATCTCATAGTCATAGGAACATGTATAGGTCATTAAGAAAGCAATAGCAACATACTAAACGATCGAGTGCTAAGCTAACGAAATGGGTCAAGTCAATCACATCATTCTCCTAATGATGTGATCCCGTTAATCAAATGACAACTCATGTCAATGGCTAGGAAACATAACCATCTTTGATCAACGAGCTAGTCAAGTAGAGACATACTAGTGACACTCTGTTTGTCTATGTATTCACACAAGTATTATGTTTCCGGTTAATACAATTCTAGCATGAATAATAAATATTTATCATGATATAAGGAAATAAATAATAACTTTATTATTGCCTCCAGGGCATATTTCCTTGAGTCTCCCACTTGCACTAGAGCCAATAATCTAGATTACATAGTAATGATTCTAACACCCATGGAGCCTTGGTGCCGATCATGTTTTGCTTTCGTGGAAGAGGCTTAGTCAGCGGGTGCGCAACATTCAGATCCGTATGTATCTTGCAAATTTCTATGTCTCCCACCTGGACTAGATCCCGGATGGAATTGAAGCATCTCTTCATGTGCTTGGTTCTCTTGTGAAATCTGGATTCCTTCGCCAAGGCAATTGCACCAGTATTGTCAAAAAGATTTTCATTGGACCCATGCACTAGGTATGACACCTAGATCGGATATGAACTCCTTCATCCAGACTCCTTCATTTGTCGCTTCGAAGCAGCTATGTACTCGGCTTCACATGTAGATCCCGCCACGACGCTTTGTTTAGAATCGCACCAACCGACAGGCTCCACTGCTCAATGTAAACACGTATCCGGTTTGCGATTTAGAATCGCGGGATCGGTGTCAAAGCTTGCATCAACGTAACCATTTACGATGAGCTCTTTGTCACCTCCATAAGCGAGAAACATATCTTTAGTCCTTTTTAGGTATTTCAGAATGTTCTTGGCCCATGTCGATTGATCCACTCGGATTACTTTTGGTACCTCCCGCTAGACTTATAGCAAGGCACACATCGTGTCTAGTACACAGCATTGCATACATGATAGACTATGGCTGAAGCATAGGGAACATCTTTCATCTTCTCTCTATCTTCTGCAGTGGTCGGGCATTGAGTCTTACTCAACTTCACACCTTGTAACACAGGCGAGAACCCTTTCTTTGCTTGATCCATTTTGAACTTCTTCAAAACTTTGTCAAGGTATGTGCTTTGTAAAAGTTCAATTAAGCGTCTTGATATATCTCTATAGATCTTAATGCCCAATATATAAGCAGCTTCACCGAGGTCTTTCATTGAAAAACTCTTATTCAAGTATCCCTTAATGCTATCCAGAAATTCTATACCATTTCCAATCAACAATATGTCATCCACATATAATATCGTAAAGCCACAGAGCTCCCACTCACTTTCTTGTAAATACGAGCTTCTCCAAAGTCGTATAAAACCAAATGCTTTGATCACACTATCAAAGCGTTTATTCCAACTCGAGAGGCTTGCACCAACCCATAAATGGATCATTGAAGCTTGCACACTTTGTTAGCTCCTTTGGATCGACAAAACCTTCTCGGTTGCATCATATACAACTCTTCTTCGAGAAATCCATTCAGAATGCAGTTTTACATCCATTTGCCAAATTTCATAATCATAAAATGCGGCAATTGCTAACATGATTCGAACAGGACTTAAGCATCGCTACGGGTGAGAAGGTCTCATCGTAGTCAATCCCTTGAACTTGTCAAAACATTTCGCAACAAGTCGAGCTTTATAGGCGATAACATTACCATCGCCGCTTGATCTTCTTCTTGAAGATCCATTTATTCTCAATGGCTTGCCGATCATCGGACAAGTCAACCAAAGTCCACACTTTGTTCTCATACATGGATCCCATCTCAGATTTCATGGCCTCAAGCCATTTTGCGGAATCTGGGCTCACCATCGCTTCTTCATAGTTAAGTAGGTTCATCATGGTCTAGTAACATGACTTCGAGCAGGATTACTGCATACCACTGCAGTGCGGATCTTACTTTGGTTGATCTACGAGGTTCAGTAATAACTTGATATGAAGTTTCATGATCATTATCATTAACTTCCTCACTAATTGGTATAGACGTCACAGGAACCGGTTTCAGTGATGAACTACTTTCCAATAAGGGAGCAGGTACGATTACCTCATCAAGTTCTACTTTCCTCCCACTCACTTCTTTAAAGAGAAACTCCTTCTCTACAAAGGATCCATTCTTAGCAACGAATGTCTTGCCTTGGATCTGTGATAGAAGGTGTACCCAACAATCTACTTTGGCTATCCTATGAAGACACATTTTTCGATTTGGGTTCGAGCTTATTAGGTTGAAGTTTTTTCACATAAGCATCACAGCCCCAAACTTTAAGAAACGACAACTTTGGTTTCTTGCCAAACCACTGATTCATAAGGCGTCGTCTCAACGGATTTTGATGGTGCCCTATTTAACGTGAATGCGGCCGTCTCTAAAGCATAACCCCAAAGCGATAGCGGTAAATCAGTCAGAGACATCATAGATCGCACCATATCTAGTAAAAATACGATTGACGTTCGGACACACCATTACTGTTGTGGTGTTCCGGGTGGCGTGAGTTGAAACTATTCCGCATTGTTTCAAAATGTAGACCAAACTCGTAACTCAAATATTCTCCTCCACGATCGAGATCGCGAAATTTTATTTTCTTGTTATGATGATTTTCAACTTCACTCTGAAATTCTTTGAACTTTTCAAATGTTTGGACTTATGTTTCATTAAGTAGATATACCCATATACGCTTAAATCATCCGTGAAGGTGAGAAAATAATGATACCGCCCTTGAGCCTCTACATTCATTGGACCACATACATCGGTATGTATGATCTCCAACAAATCAGTTGTTTCGCTCCATAGTTCCGTGAACGACGGTTTAGTCATCTTGCCCATGAGGCATGGTTACATAAGTACCAAGTGATTCATAATCAAGTGATTCCAAAAGTCCATCAAGATGGAGTTTCTTGATGCGCTTTACACCAATATGACCCAAACGGCAGTGCCACAAATAAGTTGCACTATCATTATCAACTCTGCATCTTTTGGCTTCAACATTATGAATATGTGTATTACTACTATCGAGATTCATCAAAAATAAACCACTCTTCAAGGGTGCATGACCATAAAAGATATTACTCATATAAATAGAACAACCATTATTCTCTAATTTAAATGAATAACCGTCTCGCATCAAACAAGATCCAGATATAATGTTCATGCTCAACGCTGGCACCAAATAACAATTGTTTAGGTCTAATACTAATCCCGAAGGTAGATGTAGAGGTAGCGTGCTGACGGCGATGACATCAACTTTGGAACCATTTCCCACGCGCATCATCACCTCGTCCTTAGCCAGTGTCCGCTTAATTTGTAGTCACTGTTTCGAGTTGCAAATATTAGCAACAGAACCAGTATCAAATACCAGTGCTCTGCGAGCTGCGTAAGGTACACATCAATAACATGTATATCACATATACCTTTGTTCACCTTGCCATCCTTCTTATCCGCCAAATACTTGGGGCAGTTCCGCTTCAGGTGACGATCTGCTTGCGGTAGAAGCACTTCGGTCTCGTGCTTAGGTCGGACTTGGGTTTCTTCTCTTGAGCAACAACTTGCTTGCTTTGTTCTTTTTGAAGTTCCTTCTTCTTCCCTTTGCCCTTTTTCTTGAACTGGTGGTCTTATTGACCATCAACACTTGATGCTCCTTCTTGATTTCTACCTCCGCGGCCTTTAGCATTGCGAAGAGCTCGGAATTGTCTTATCCATCCCTTGCATATTATAGTTCATCACGAAGCTCTTGTAGCTTGGTGACACTGATTGAAAAAATTCTGTCAATGACGCTTATCAGGAAGATTAACTCTCGGTTGAATCAAGTGATTGTTATACCCGACATATTCAGGTATATGCTCACCGACATAACTATTCTCGTCCATCTTGCGGTTGTAGAACTTATTGGAGACTTCATATCTCTCAATCCGGGCATTTGCTTGAAATATTAACTTCAACTCCTGGAACATCTCATATGCTCCATGACGTTCAAAACATCGTTGAAGTCGGTTCTAAACCGTAAAGCTTGGCTGCGAACTATCGAGTAGTCATCAGCTTTGCTTTGCAGACGTTCTTAACGTCGCCTGGGTTACATCTATGCAAGCAGTTCTAGCACCCAGCGGTGCTTCTGTGGACGTAATTCTTCTATGCGACAATGAGGATAATCCTCGGTTACGGACCCATTCAAATTGTAATTGCTACCATCATCTTTCAACTTTGCTTTCTCAAAGAACGCACTAAAATTCAAGGGAACAACAAGACGGGCCATCTATCTACAATCAACATAGACAAGCAAAGATACTATCAGTACTAAGTTCATGATAAATTTAAGTTCAATTAATCATATTACTTAAGAACTCCCACTTAGATGAACATCCCTCTAATCATCTAAGTGATCACGTGATCCAAATCAACTAAACCATAACCCGATCTTCACGTGAAATGGAGTAGCTTTCAATGGTGAACATCACTATTTTGATCATATCTACTATATGATTCACGCTCGACCTTCGGTCTCGGTGTTCCGAGGCCATATCCGCATATGCTAGGCTCACAAGTTTAACACGAGTATTACTGCGTGTGCAAAAGCTGGCTTGCACCCGTTGTAGATGGACGAGAGCTTATCACACCCGATCATCACGCATTAATTATGCAGGCACGACGAACTTTGGCAACGGTGCATACTCGGGGAGAACACTTTTGTCTTGAAATTTAGTGAGAGATCATCTTATAATGCTACCGTCAAACAAAGCAAGATAAGATGCATAAAAGATAAACATCACATGCAATCAATATAAGTGATATGATATGACCATCATCATCTTGTGCTTGTGATCTCCATCTCAAGCACCTTCATGATCACCATAAATCCACCGGTCAGTATCGTGGGTTTGTCACGGCGAGATGTCCTCGTGAAAGGACTTAGTCGTGGAGCCATCGCTACGGGTTAACTTGAAGGGGTTAAAGCGGACACAAGGACATGAGAATTTATACTAGTTCGGCCCCTTCGATGAAGGTAAAAGCCTACATCTAGTTGTGATGGAATTGATGGGGTTTCGATGACTAGGGAGCAAACAAGCTTCGCCTAAGTCTCGATTTGTGGTTGTCTGTCTCAAACCTTGGCATCGTCCCCTTATATACATGGGTGGCGCCTGTCGGTTTACGTAGTCCCGACGCTGGTTCATAGATGTATCCGACTTCGGTCTCTACTATTCCTAACTTACAATACAAGTTACATGTCGATGCCGGTTTACAACTACGGTATGAACCGGCTATGGGCCATAAGCCCTCTCATCGCCTACTTGGGCTTTAATATGTTCAACTACCGATGAAGTTAATCCGCCTGTCTGGCGGTTTACCCTTAGCGGTAATATCCCCAACATTAGGCCCTGCAGTTGATTTGAGGGTTCATGTCAATCCTTAGCCAATAGAAAACTTCATCTTACGCATCTTGTATAATCTGGTGAACATGCGTGATGTCATCTTCTACGATCGTCGTGAACCGGCATGGCGTCACCATCATAAAGTTATCCATGGTATCTTTTGTTTAATAGATCCGCGAGAATCGAGGCGGTTCCGCTTCAAGCCCACGGCTCCTCGATTTTCTTGCTCGACACATGTCCCTTGCCTTATAAATAGGCACGAGGGTCATTTCCTTTTTCCCCTTCGGTCCCTTTCTTCTTCATCTTCCTTGCGCTGCCCTGCTTGAGAGCTCCGTCATTGCCGACTTCAGCATCGTCCTTGGCCGCTGCATCAACCTGAGCGTACCAGAACACCGCGGCAGCCTTCCTTTTCTTCCTCAGCTCCGGTAAGCCTTTTTTCCTTCCCCCCGCAGATCTGTTCTAGGGTTCTTGTGTTCTTGATGTTAAATCGGTTGCTTTTTTGTTCATATAGCGGTCTTGAGATAAACACGCAAATCTTTGTTCTATGTAGCGGTAATTTTACCATCGTTTGTCCTCACACCCCTCGGGGCCATAGATCTATCTCGTATCTTTGCTCATGGATTCAGCATCTGCTCCTTTTCAAATCTTGAATATTTACTTCTTTTTACGAACATGCTCCGGATCCAAAACTCTTAAGTAGCCTTGTGAAACCTGTTTTCACCTTGATTCGACTCTGCATCATTTTTAGATCGGGCGGTTTAGCTTTGTAGAAAAATGATGACTCGGCATATACCATTAGTCCCCTTACTGAACCGCCAGGATCTTAGCTAAGTACTGCCGCTTTGAAGAACTCCGGTTTATGGATAACTTCTTCCGGTTTAACAATGAATGCATCAGTATATATCCTTCCAACATATTCTTGAACCGGTATTAATGTTTTGCAGATTGCACCATGGCCAAGCAAGTATATGAGTGCAAATGGGTCCCTTCTCGAGTGACCGAGACGCAGCTAGAGAACTTAGTCAAAATTGGCACTTTGGGCGTAAAAAAAGATGTCATTCATCGGAGGGTCCTCGGCAGGAAGTTCTCCGGAACCCAAGGATGGAGAAGTTGTTGTTTTTGCTGACCATTTGGCCCGGGGCTTCAGTCCACCCGGTTCAAAGTTTTATCTAGATGTCTTGGCCAACTTCCAATTACGTCCACAAGATAACGGCCCTAACTCCGTAACCAACATCATCACTTCCAAGTGCTCTGTGAGGTGTTCTTTCAAGAGGAGTCCTCGGTTGAACTATTCAGAGATTGTTTCCATCTAAACCGCCGCATGAGAATTTTACTGGACGGCTAACACGTAACTAAGGCGGCATGGCGATGTATTCAAAAGAGAAAAGAAGTCACTTATCCTCATGCCAAACTGCATGCCATCCCAAAGAATGGAATGCAACATGGTTCTCTTGCAAAGATATTTCGCCGCGATGGAGAAAATCCCTTGTCGGGTTACCGTCCGAACAGTTACAATACACATCCCTTCCCTCAAAGATCGATTGCGGGGAGAGAAGCAAATATGCTCCTCAATTATCCAAGCTCGGGCCTTCATGGCTAATGGGTTGACCGGAGTTGACCTTGCCTTGCTTTGGATATCTTGGAGCATACTACCCTTAAGCGAGCGCTCCGGTTTGATGTGCGAATACACATAAGACTTAAAAAGACCCTCTACGGCACACTGCGAAGTCCAAATTGGCCGCATTTATGAAGTCACCGAGGCTGTTAAGAAGATGTTGAATGAACTGAGACTGCTGCGCTCAAACCGGCTGGCTCCTTTTTTCTGCCAAGAACAAACCGCCAAATTGTAAACCTCATATCATATACCTTTATGAAATCGCCATGCTTTAAATACCTCTAACTTTTAACGCGTCTTTCAAACAGGGTGATGATCCATTTTGGAGCAAAAAGACTCCTCAAGAGAAACCGGAGAAGACAATCCGGCCCAAGTCCGAGTTGTAAATAAACCGCCCATCGAAGAGAACCACTGCCTCATCCGATCCACGGTGATGATGATGTGGGTAACCCGGACCTTGAGGTAGAATTTGACTCACTTGGTTTACTTTTTCTCACTCCTTATTGACAATGATCATTGTCGGGGATGAAGCCGAGGCCGGTCATGCCGACACTATAGAGGTAATCACTCTTTCTTCCGATTCAAATCCTTTTCCTTCACTAAAAATCAAATGCGGCAAACCGGAAAGTTAAATTCTCTCATCCTCTTGCTTACTTGGACCGAAACTTTCTTATGAAGACACAACTTGACGAAGCTTCGCCAAGCACCACCCGGCTTTAGCGGTCGTAGTTACCTCCGCGGTTTGCTTAGAACAGTCCGGCCGGAAACGCCTGCTCGTGAGGTCTCTAATTGTTTCATCAATGCTTACCCTAAAGCGGGTTGTATCAATCAACCTCTTAATCCCTCGACTCCGATTATCGTGGCACTTCTCATTCTTCTTCCGGCGAGTCTTCAGCCACCCAGCTCCCACCACTCAAGATTGTGCATGGGTGAGCCGTTTTACTAATAATTCTGCTTGATATAGTACTTTCCATATTCATCGGATTCATCTATCTTTTCTCTTCGGGACAAAGCCTAAGCTGACAAAAAAGCTCGTCTCGACAAAGCGACGGAAGAAGATGACGGCTCTGAACCGCCGTAACAATAGATCCGGAAGAACCTATCCGCGATGATGTGATGAATGATCCACCACCGCAAGACCATGATGTTCTTTGCTGAAAAGGCGATGCATCGATGCTTCAGTCCCGTTAATCAGCCCCACGAGCCCTGTCCAAAGCCGACAAGACAAAGAAGCCCCCTCCAAACATATCGACAATCCGCGACCCCTAATGCGAATCCCGGCGAAGCCAAGGATGATGATGTCATTATTACGGCTTTGGTCATCTTGAACCGGGCAATCCTTTCGCTTTGTCCAAGCACACCGCCAAGGATGAGTTTATGCGCCTTTGGTAGAGGCAAATGGAACAACGACTTAGCCACTTTTGCCACTCTGGACCCCAAGAACTTTATTGCAGCTACGAATCGGCTTTTATACCAGCCGTGATTGCGAAGCGGTTTGATAAAAATGATGAAGGATAAATATGAGGTAAATTCCACATGACTCTCCTTATGTACTTTAATCATCAACTCGGTAGCCCTAAGTGACGGTTTTAAGATAGGAACTTAAACCGGGACTTTTCAACTTGAACCTTTTTAGTATGACTTTTCTTTGAGACCTTGTAGCCCCAATGGGCCGTTTTAACTTAACCATGCTAAACCGGGACTTTGTACCGTAAGAATTCCTGTGTCACTAGAGGATAGTGCAAATACACATTAGCCCCCTAGTGCCAAGTTGAATACTTGTTTTGATCTTGGGACTTTTATGACATGAAATTTGTAGGATAAAAAGCAAATATGCATTAGCCCCCAAGTACCAAGGGCATAACTTGTTATGTGGTTGGTACTTCAATTCTACATCATAATCTTTAATCAAGCGGTGACTGTGATGCGGTGATCCGAAGCGGAAAAGAAAGCCAAGTTCTTTGATCTTCAAGAAATCCACGAAATCTCAACAGGCGAAACCTCGAAAGCAAAAAGACGAATTAACTTGGCGCTTTAAGCGTCATGGAAAAGCTTAAAGAGGATTTCAACAAGGAACGGGCAGATTGGGCCACCGAAAAAGACCGCTTTACTTCAAAGGCGAGAGAAAGGCTGAGCGGCACTCAAACCGGTGGTAGATGAGCTGACCAAATAAAGCGGCAAGTGCATGCTATGACGGCTAATCTTTGGTAAGCATTTTATTTTCTGCGCAGTAGAACGATGTCTTCTCATATTGTAGCAGTTCTGGAAGCCCTTTGAATGATTCAGGACACGTATTGGCCACTTGGGACCAGAGATGTCGGAAGAAACCGAAGCCGCCTACACATTGATAGAACAATCGTATACATGCGCAGTAACGGATCATCAAGATCGCTTCTCACAACAACCCGGCCCGACCTTGATTCAGGATACCATCAAGAGGTTGTCAATGCTTCACCCGGATTGAAGAATTGAAGAAATCTGTTGCTAGAACCGGCGCTTATAACCGCCTTTAATCCCGCAAAGCGTGGGTTCCAGATTTTGATCTTGTTGAAGCGGCAAGGCTTCCCAAGCGTGAAGGAGGACGGGATGTAATTTAGTGAAGAGGACCTCCGAACTATAAACCGGGAAGTCGCCCTCCGGCTTGTCAATTAATTTGAAGAGGCAAATTTGTCCCACTATCAAGCGCAATATGATGGTCAAAATAAACGAGTTAATTGCGCAGTTCTCAAGCGAGAATCTTATCCCTCCCATCCGTAAGCATACTTACGCCCTCGACATTGAACCGTCCTTGCCGATCCACGATGGCGAAGTCGTATTTCAAGAATTAATGGGAATCATCGGACAACTGTTGATTTCCCAAAATTTGGTAGGGAAATGGCGGTAGCAAGCAGGATGACCCGCAACCATCGAGGCGGTGGCGACCAAGTCTAAACCGGAAGCCGGTTTACATATAGCTTGTTCCGTTACGTTATGATGACAAAACAATTATCTTATCTGGGCACCGTGTTTAGTGTAATAGACTAGCTGCCACACTTGGTGTTGATATGCCTTCGTGCATACTTATTGCAACTTATACTTCCTTTGAATCATCAATGTTAACCATTATCTGCAGAAAAAAGTCTTAAAACGCCGCTGTGGTTGTACCACCAGGCAGGTCATAATATCGATGTATATGAAATCAAAGATAATCTCTGAGTTTTAAACATATGATCAAATGTAACAATATATGATACCTGCCATCATAGGCCATGAAGTTGGCTGTGCCAATCGTACAGCTAGCCATCAAACAGATCAGATAAGATTTGAGCCGGCGGGCGCACAGGACCTCCTGCCCCGGCCGCCACCGCCGCTGAAGATCCGGAGAACATTGCCGCCGCGGTCGAAGAGTGGAACGCCGCTTTGTGTACCCGGCCATGAATATTCCAACCTGGTTAGCAGAATCGGAGGGTCCGAATCACCGCCATCGCCAGACAGCCCCTCATCCTGCCGTCTTGCAATTGATACAATGATTCGGTTTCTTCGGTCGAGGATTAAATGCGGAATAGAGCACAGCGATCTCACTACCATATCCCGATTCATCCTCGTAGTTCCTCCGTGGATGACCCCCTATGAAGGCACGCTTCACGACCGGTTTAACTCGGGGGCGGATCTCGCCTGTTGAGCCGTCTAAGCGAGGTTGGTGCGGATGTCCGCTCGGGACCCGTTCACCGATCTTGCCAATGAAGACGTGTATGCCACCAAAGGGGACCCGGTACCCGTACTTTCGATTGAGCCGCCTCGGGCCTCATCACGCATCGTCGATGTAGAGAGCTTGCATGACGACTCTTGGTCATCCGGCCCACAACATAGCCCTTGAGTCCTTCGAACTTGCCCTCCAAGAACGTCAAACCATCATGCGATAGCCCCACGGTGGGCCCCAACTGTCGTGGGTTTGTCACAGCAGATGTCCTCGTGAAAGGACTTAGTGGTGAGCTATCGCTACGGGTTAACTTGAAGGGTTAAAGCGGACACAAGGACACGAGAATTTATACTAGTTTGGCCCCTTCGATGAAGGTAAAAGCCTCGTCTAGTTGTGATGGAATTGATGGGGTTTCGATGACTAGGAGCAAACAAGCCGCCTAAGTCTCGATTTGTGGTTGTCATCTCAAGCTGCCGCCGGTCGTCCCCTTATATACATGGGTGACGCCTGTCAGGTTTCTAGAGTCCCACGCCGGTTCATAGATGTATCCGCCTCGGTCTCTACTATTCTTAACTTACAATACAAGTTACATGCGTCGATGCCGGGTTTACAACTACAGGTATGAACTGCTATGGACCATAAGCCCTCTAACGCCTACTTGGGCTTTAATATGTTCAACTACCGATGAAGTTAATCCGGCCTGTCCTGGCCGGTTTACCCTTAGCGGTAATATCCCCGACAGGCGCGACGCCTTGATCTCCATCGTAGCATCGTTGTCGTCTCGCCAATCTTATGCTTCTACGACTATCGCTACCGCTTAGTGATAAAGTAAAGCATTACAAATATGATTGCATTGCATACAATAAAGCGACAACCATATGGCTCCTGCCAGCTGTCGATAACTCGTTACAAAACATGATCATCTCATACAATAAAATTTAGCATCATGTCTTGACCATATCACATCACAACATGCCCTGCAAAAACAAGTTAGACGTCCTATACTTTGTTGTTGGAAATATGCCCTAGAGGCAATAATAAAAGTATTATTATTATATTTCCTTGTTCATGATAATTGTCTTTTTATTCATGCTATAATTGTATTATCTGGAAATCGTAATACACGTGTGAATACATAGACCACAATATGTCCCTACTGAGCCTCTAGTTGACTAGCTCGTTGATCAACAGAGATAGTCATGGTTTCACGACTATGGACGTTGGATGTCATTGATAGCGGGATCACATCATTACGAGAATGATGTGATGGACAAGACCCAATCCTAAGCATAGCACAAGATCGTAGTTCGTTTTGCTAGAGCTTTTACAATGTCAAGTATCTCTTCCTTAGACCATGAGATCGTGTAACTCCCGGATACACCGTAGGAGTGCTTTGGTGTACCAAACGTCACAACGTGGCTGGGTGACTATAAAGGTGCATTACAGGTATCTCCGAAAGTGTCTGCATTGGGTCGACACGGATCGAGATCGATTTGTCCTCCGTATGACGGAGAGGTATCACCGGGCCCACTCGGTAGTGCATCATCATAATGAGCTCAAAGTGACCAAGTGTTTGGTCACGGGATCATGCATTACTGCGACGAGTAAAGTGACTTTGCCGCAACGAGATTGAATGAGGTATTGGGATACCGACGATCGAATCTCGCAAGTAAAATACCGATTGACAAAGGGAATTGTATACGGGGTTGATTGAATCCTCGACATCGTGGTTCATCCGATGATATCATCGAGGAGCATGTGGGAGCCAACATGGGTATCCGTATCCCGCTATTGGTTATTGCCGAGAGCCGTCTCGGTCATGTTCGCATGTCTCCCGAACCGTAGGGTCTACACTTAAGGTTCGGTGACGCTAGGGTTGTATTAATATGAGTATGCAGCAAACAGAATGTTGTTCGGAGTCCCGGATGAGATCCCGGACGTCACGAGGAGTTCCGGAATGGTCCGGAGGTAAAGATTTATATATATGAAGTCTTATTTTGGTCACTGAAAAAGTTTCGCACTTTATCGGTATTGTACCGGGAGTGCCGAAAGGGGTCCGGGGGTCCACCGGGGGGGTCCACCTGCCCCGGAGGGCCACATGGGCTGTAGGGGGTGCGCCTTGGCCTATATGGGCCAAGGGCACCAGCCCCAAGAGGCCCATGCGCCAAGGAGACTTGGGGAGGGAGAGTCCTAAAGGGGAAGGCACCTCCGAGGTGCCTTGGGAGGATGGACTCCTCCCCCTCTTGGCCGCACCCCTTCCTTGGAGGAAGGGGCAAGGCTGCGCCCTCCCCTCTCTTGCACCTATATAAAGGAGGGAGGAGGAGGTGGCCGCACTCAAGCCCTTGGCGCCTCCTCTCTGCTACACCTCCTCCTCCTCCTCCCGTAGTTGCTTAGCGAAGCCCTCACGGAGTTCTCACTGCATTCACCACCACGCTGCCGTCGTCTTTGCTGGATCATCATCAACCTCTCCTTCCCCCTTGCTGGATCAAGAAGGAGGAGACGTCATCCGCCTGCACGTCGTGTGTTGAACGCGGAGGTGCTGTCTGCTCGGCACTAGGTCATCGGTGATCTGAATCACGTGAGTACGACTCCATCATCCCTGCTCCATTGAACGCTTCCGCACGCGATCTACAAGTGGTATGTAGATGCAATCACTCTCCCATGACTCGTTGCTAGATGAACTCATAAATGGATCTTGGTGAAACCGTAGGAAAAATTTTAATTTTCTGCAACGTTCCCCAAACAGTGGCATCATGAGCTAGATCTATGCGTAGTTCTCTATTGCACGAGTAGAACACAATTTGTTGTGGGCGTAGATGTTGTCAAACTTCTTGCCGTTACTAGTCTTATCTTGCTTCAGCGGTATTGTGGGATGAAGCGGCCCGGACCGACCTTACACGTACGCTTACGTGAGACTGGTTCCACCGATCGACATGCACCAGCTTGCATAAGGTGGTCGGCGGGTGTCTGTCTCTCCCACTTTAGTTGGAGCGGATTCGATGAAAAGGGTCCTTATGAAGGGTAAATAGAAGTTGACAAATCACGTTGTGGCTTTCACGTAGGTAAGAAAAACGCTCTTGCTAGAACCCTATTGCAGCCACGTAAAACTTGCAACAACAATTAGAGGACGTCTAACTTGTTTTTGCAGCAAGTGTTTTGTGATATGATATGGCCAAAGTTGTGATGAATGATGAATGATATATGTGATGTATGAGATCATGTTCTTGTAATAGGAATCACGACTTGCATGTAGATGAGTATGACAACCGCAGGAGCCATAGGAGTTGTCTTTATTTTTTGTATGACTGCGTGTCATTGAAGAACGCCATGTAAATTACTTTACTTTATTGCTAAACGCGTTAGCCATAGAAGTAGAAGTAGTCGTTGGCGTGACAACTTCATGAAGACACGATGATGGAGATCATGATGATGGAGATCATGGTGTCATGCGATGACGATGATCATGGAGCCCTCAAGATGGAGATCAAAGGAGCTATATGATATTGGCCATATCATGTCACTACTATATATAATTGCATGTGATGTTTATTATGTTTATGCATCTTGTTTACTTAGAGCAGCGGTAGTAAATAAGATGATCCTCATAACAATTTCAAGAAAGTGTTCTCCTAACTGCGGCACCGTTGCTAAAGTTCGTTGCTTCAAGCACCACGTGATGATCGGGTGTGATAGATCCTACGCTCACATACAACGGGTGTAAGACAGCTTTTACACATGCAATACACTTAGGTTAACTTGACGAGCCTAGCATGTATGCATATGGCCTCGGAACACAAGAGACCGAAGGTCGAACATGAGTCGTATGGAAGATACGATCAACATGGAGATATTCACCGACGATGACTAGTCCGTCTCACGTGATGATCGGACACGGCCTAGTCGACTCGGATCATGTATCACTTAGATGACTAGAGGGATGTCAACTGAGTGGGAGTTCATTAAATAATTTGATTAGATGAACTTTATTATCATGAACAATAGTCTAAAATCTTTGCAAAATGTCTTGTAGATAAAATGGCCAACGCTCATGTCACCATGAACTTCAACGCTGCTCCTAAAGAAAACCAAGATGAAAGATGATGGCAGCAACTATTTGGATCGGGTCCTAACTCGAGGATTATCCTCATAGCTGCCGTGAAACAAGATGTCCTAGAAGCACCGCTAGGTGAAGCACCCATCCTGCAGAACCAAGACGTTATGAACGCTTGGCGGGTCTACAGATGATTACTCCCTCGCTTAGTGCGGCATGCTTTACAGCTTAGAACCGGGCTCCAAAAGCGCTTTTGAGCGACACGGAGCATATGAGATGTTCGAGGAGCTGAAACTAGTTTTCCAAGCTCATGCCCGTCGAGAGATATGAAGTCTCCGACAAGTTTTACAGTTGTAAGATGGAGGAAAATAGTTCACAAGGTGAGCACATACTCAAAATGTCCTGGGTTGTACAACCGCCGTCCCAAATTGGACATCAACCTCCTGACGAGGCGGTCATTGACAGAATCCTTCAACGCCCCACCGAGCTACAAGAGCTTTGTGATGAACTACAATATGCGTGGGATGGTGAAAACTATTCTGAAGTATTTTCAATGTCAAGTCAGCAGAGGTAGAAATCAAGAAGGAGCATCAAGTGTTGATGGTCAATAAAACCACTAAGTTCAAGAAGGGCAAGGAAAGAAGAACTTCAAGAAGGACTCGCAAGGATGTTGCAGCTACCAGTAAGCCGATTGCCGGGAAGAAGTCAAAGAATGGACCCAAGCCCTAGAGATCGAAAGTGCTTTTATTGCAAAGGAAGGGTCATCGAAGCGGAATTGCCCCAAATACTTAGCGCATAAGAAGGCCGGCAACACTAAAGGTATATTTGATATACATGTAATTGATGTGTACCTTACCAAAGACTCGTAGTAACTCCCCGGTATTTGATACCGGTGCCGTTCCTCACATATGTAACTCACAGCAGGAGCTGCGGAATAAACGGAGACTGGCGAAGCGACGAGGTGACGATGCGCGCTGCCGAATGGTTCCAAGGTCGATGTGATTGTCACGGCACGCACCTCTACATTTACCTACTGGATTAGTTTTAAACCTCAATAATTGTTATTTAGTGCCAAGTTTGAGCATGAACATTGTATCGTGATCTCGCTTAATACGAGATGGCTACTCATTTAAATCCGAGAATAATGGTTGTTCTATTTATATGAGAGAAATGTTTTATGGTCATGCTCCGATGGTCAATGGTTTATTGTTAATGAATCTCGAACGTAATGTTACACATGTTCATAGTGTGAATACCAAAAGATGTAAAGTTGATAACGATAGTCCCACATACTTGTGGTAATCGCCGCCTTTGGTCACATTGGTGTCAAACGCATGAAGAAGCTCCATGTCGATGGACTTTTAGAGTCCCTCGATTATGAATCATTTGACACATGCGAACCATGCCTCATGGGCAAGATGACCAAGACTCGCTTCTCCGAACAATGGAGCGAAAGCAACCAACTTATTGGAAATCATACATACCGATGTAAAAGCGGTCCAATGAGTGTTGAGGCTCATGGAGGATATCGTTATGTTCTCACTCTCACCGATGACTTGAGTAGATATGGGTATGTCTACTTGATGAAACACAAGTGCGAGACCTTTGAAAAGTTCAAGGAATTTCAGAATGAAGTAGAAAATCAACGTGACCGAAAGATAAAATTCTTACGATCTGATCGTGGAGGAGAATATTTAAGTCACGAATTTGGTAAACACTTAAGGAAATGTGGAATCGTTTCACAACTCACGCTACCGAACACCTCGGTAATCTGGTGTGTCCGGACCGTCGTAATCGCACTCTATTGGATATAGTGCGATCTATGATGTCTCTTACTGATTTATCGCTATCATTTTGGGGATATGCTCTAGAGACAGCTACATTCACTTTAAATAGGGCACCGCCTAAACTGCTGAGATGACAAGTATGAATTATGGTTTGGGAAGAAACCTAAGTCGTCGCTTCTAAAAGTTTGGGGATGCGATGCTTATGTCAAGAAACTTCAACCCGAAAAGCTTCGAACCCAAATCGGAAAATGCGCCTTCATAGGATACCCTAAAGGAAACCATTGGGTATACCTTCTACCTTAGATCCGAAGGCAAGATCTTTGTTGCTAAGAACGGATCCTTTCTCGAAAAAGAGTTTCTCTCGAAAGGAGTAAGTGGGAGGAAAGTAGAACTCGATGAAGTACTACCTCTTGAACCGGAAAGTAGTGCAGCTCAGAAAATGTTCCCTGTGGTGCCTACACCAACCGGAGAGGAAATTAATGATGATGATCAAGGTACCGGATCAAGTTGCTACCGAATCAGGGTCCACTAGGACACGTTCCGCATCAGAGTGGTACCAAGAACGCTGTCTTGGAAATCATGTTGTTAGACAACGGTGAACCTTGAATCTATGAAGAAGCGATGGCGGCCCAGATTCCAACAAATGGCTTGAAGCCATGCAATCCGAGATAGGATCCATGTATGAAAACAAAGTATGGACTTTGTGAGACTTGCCCGATGATCCATGAGCGATAGAAAACAAATGGATCTTTAAGAAGAAGACGGACGCGGATGGTAATGTTACCATCTATACAGCTCGACTTGTCGCTAAGGGTTATCGACAAGTTCAAGGGATTGACTACGATGAGACTTTCTCTCCCGTAGCGAAGCTTAAGTCCGTCCGAATCATGTTAGCAAGTGCCGCATACTATGATTATGAGATATGGCAGATGGATCGCCAAAACGGCATTCCTTAGCTGTTACCTTAAGGAAGAGCTGTATATGATGCAACCGGAAGGTTTTGTCGATCCTAAGAATGCTAATACAGGTATGCAAGCTCGGGCGATCCATTTATGGACTGGTGCAAGCATCTCGGAGTTGGAACATTCGCTTTGATCAGTCCAAGAAAGGGTTCTTGCCGGTTTTGCAAGGTGTGAAATTGAGCTCAGCTCAATGCCCGACCATGACAAAAGATAAAGAAGAGATGAGTGTTATCCCCTATGCCTCAGCCATAGGATATATTATGTATGCCATGCTGTGTACTGCACTGATGTAAACCTTGCCGTAAGTTTGGTAGGAAGGTACCAAAGTAATCCCGCAAGGAACACCGGACATGGTCAAGAATATCCTCAAGTACCAGAAAGGACAAAGGACATGTTTCTCGCTTATGGAGGTGACGAAGAGCTGGTCAGAAGGGTTACGCCGACGCTTAGCTTCGACACAGATCCGATGACTCTAAGTCACAAACCGGATACGTGTGTATATGTTGAATGGTGGAGCAAGAGCCGGTGCACCGCAAGCGTAGCCGTGGGCGGATCTACATGTGAAGCGGAGTACATAGCTGCCTCGGAGGTAGCACATGAAGCAATTTGGGTGAAGGAGTTCATCGCCGACCTAGGAGTCATACCCAATGCGCCTGAGCCGATCAAACTCTTCCAGGATAACACCGGAGCTATTGCACTTTGCTAAGGAGCCCAGGTTTCACAAGAAGACCAGTACATCAAGCGCCGCTTCAACTCCATTCATGAAAATGTTCAAGATGGGGACATAGAAATTTGCAAAGTGCATACGGATCTCGAATATCGCAGATCCGCTGACTAAACCTCTTCCATGAGCAAAAACATGATCAACACCGTAACTCTATGGGTAAAAAGTGCGATTCATCACAATGTAACTAGATTATTGACTCTAGTGCAAGTCGGAGATCGTTGGAAATATGCCCTAGAGGCAATAATAAAAGTATTATTATTATATTTCCTTGTTCATGATAATTGTCTTTTATTCATGCTATAATTGTATTATCCGGAAATCGTAATACACGTGTGAATACATAGACCACAATATGTCCCTAGTGAGCCTTTAGTTGACTAGCTCGTTGATCAACGAGATAGTCATGGTTTCCCCGACTATGGACGTTGGATGTCATTGATAACGGGATCACATCATTAGGAGAATGATGTGATGGACAAGACCCAATCCTAAGCATAGCACAAGATCGTAGTTCGCTTTGCTAGAGCTTTTACAATGTCAAGTATCTCTTCCTTAGACCATGAGATCGTGTAACTCCCGGATACCGAGGAGTGCTTTAGGTGTACCAAACGTCACAACGTAATCGGGTGACTATAAAGGTGCATTCTGGTATCTCCGAAAGTGTCTGCGGTTGACACGGATCGAGATGGGATTTGTCACTCCGCATGACGGAGAGGTATCATCGGGCCCACTCGGTAGTGCATCATCATAATGAGCTCAAAGTGACCAAGTGTTTGGTCACGGGATCATGCATTACGGTGCGAGTAAAGTGACTTGCCGGCAACGCAGATTGAACGAGGTATTGGGATACCGACGATCGAATCTCGGGCAAGTAAAATACCGATTGACAAAAGGAATTGTATACGGGTTGATTGAATCCTCGATATCGTGGTTCATCCGATGATATCATCGAGGAGCATGTGGGAGCCAACATGGGTATCTGCACCCCGCTGTTGGTTATTGCCCGAGAGCCGTCTCGGTCATGTTCGCATGTCTCCCCGAACCAAGAGGGTCTACACACTTAAGGTTCGGTGACGCTTAGGGTTGTATGAATATGAGTATGCAGCAAAACCGAATGTTGTTGAGTCCGGATGAGATCCCGGACGTCACGAGGAGTTCCTAATGGTCCGGCGGTAAAGATTTATATATGGGAAGTCTTATTTTGGTCGCCGAAAAAGTTTCGCACTTTATCGATATAGTACCAGGAGTGCCGAAAGGGGTCCGGGGTCCACCGGGGGGGTCCACCTGCCCCGGGGGGCCACATGGGCTGTAGGGGGTGCGCCTTGGCCTATATGGGCCAAGGGCACCAGCCCCAAGAGGCCCATGCGCCAAGAAGACTTGGAGAGGAGAGTCCTAAAGGGAAGGCACCTCCGAGGTGCCTTGGGAGGATGGACTCCTCCCCCTCTTGGCCGCACCCCTTCCTTGGAGGAAGGGGCAAGGCTGCGCCTCCCTCCCTCTCTTGCACCTATATAAAGGGAGGGAGGGAGGGTGGCCGCACTGAAGCCCCTTGGCGCCTCCTCTGCTACACCTCCTCCTCCTCCCGTAGTTGCTTAGTGAAGCCTCGCCGGAGTTCTCGCGCATTCACCACCCACTGACGTCGTCTTCTTTGGATCATCATCAACCTCTCCTTCCCCTTGCTGGATCAAGAAGGAGGAGACGTCATCCGCTCCGCACGTGTGTTGAACGCGAGGTGCCGTCCGCTCGCACTAGGTCATCGGTGATCTGAATCACGGCGAGTACGACTCCATCATCCCCGCTCCATTGAACGCTTCCGCACGCGATCTACAAGTGGTATGTAGATGCAATCACTCTCCCATGACTCGTTGCTAGATGAACTCATAGATGGATCTTGGTGAGACCGTAGGAAAAATTTTAATTTTCTGCAACGTTCCCCAACCAAGTTTTACGTGGCTGCTACGGGCTTAGCAAGAACCGTTCTTACCTACGCATCAAAAACCACAACGATAGTTTGTCAAGTTGATGTTGTTTTAACCTTCGCAAGGACCGGGCGCAGCCACACTCAGTTCAACTAAAGTTGGAGAAACTGACACCCGCCAGCCACCTATGTGCAAAGCACGTCGGTAGAACTAGTCTCACGTAAGCGTACGCGTAATGTCGGTCCGGGCCGCTTCATCCAACATTACCGCCGAACCAAAGTAAATGCGACATGCTTTGGTAAGCAAGATGACTTATATCGCCCACAACTCACTTGTGTTCTACTCGTGTATATAACATCAACGCATAAAACCAGTTCGGATGCCCTTTGTTGGGGAACGAGTAATTTCAAAAAATTCCCTCGCATTACACGCAAGATCATGGTGATGCATAGCAACGAGAGGGAGAGTGTTGTCCCACGCACTCGTGAGACCGAAAGCGGAAGCGTTAGCACAATGCGGTTGATGTAGTCAGACGCGTCTTCACGATCCGACCTATCAAGTACCGAACGCATACGACACCTCCGGAAGTTCAGCACACGCTCAGCCCGATGACGTCCCTCGAACTCCGATCCAGCCGAGTGTTGAGGGAGAGTTTCACAAGACGACGGCATGGTGACGATGATGATGTTCTATCATGCAGGGCTTCGCTAAGCACCGCTACATTATTATCGAGGTAGACTATGGTGGAGGGGGCACCAAGACACGGCTAAAAGATCAAACGATCAATTGTTGTGTCTCTAGGGTGCCCCCTGCCCCTGTATATAAAGGAGCAAGGGGGGAGGTGCGGCCGGCCAGGAGGGGGCGCGCCAGGAGGAGTCCTACTCCCATCGGGAGTAGGACTCCCTCCCTTTTCCTTGTTGGATTAGGAGTGGAGGGGGAAAGAGGAGGGAGAGAGGAAGGAAAGGGGGGGCACCCCCTCTCCTTGTCCTATTCGGACTAGGGGGGGAGGGGCGCGCGGCCCTGCCCTGGCCGCCTCTCCTCTTCTCCATAAAGGCCCACTATGGCCCATTAAGCCCCGGGGGTTACGGTAACCCCTCTGCATTCTAAAAATCCCGATTTCACCCGGAACACTTCCGATATCCAAATATAGGCTTCCAATATATCAATCTTCATGTCTCGACCATTTCGAGACTCCTCGTCATGTCCGTGATCACATCCGGGACTCCGAACAACCTTCGGTACATCAAAACTCATAAACTCATAATATAACCGTCCATCGAAACTTTAAGCGTTGCGGACCCTACGGGTTCGAGAACTATGTAGACATGACCGAGACAAGTCTCCGGTCAATAACCAATAGCGGAACCTGGATGCTCATATTGGCTCCCACCTATTCTACGAAGATCTTTATCGGTCAGCCGCATAACAACATACGTTGTCCCCTTTGTCATCGGTATGTTACTTGCCCGAGATTCGATCGTCGGTATCTCAATACCTAGTTCAATCTCGTTACCGGCAAGTCTCTTTAATCGTTCCGTAATACATCATCCCTTAACTAACTCATTAGTTGCAATGTTTGCAAGGCTTAAGTGATGTGCATTACCGAGAGGGCCCAGAGATACCTCTCCGACAATCGGAGTGACAAATCCTAATCTCGAAATACACCAACCCAACAAGTACCTTCGGAGACACCTGTAGAGCACCTTTATAATCACCTAGTTACGTTGTGACGTTTGGTAGCACACAAAGCGTTCCTCCGCTAAACGGGAGTTGCATAATCTCATAGTCATAGAAACATGTATAAGTCATGAAGAAAGCAATAGCAACATACTAAATGATCGAGTGCTAAGCTAACGGAATGGGTCAAGTCAATCACATCATTCTCCTAATGATGTGATCTTGTTAATCAAAAGACAACTCATGTCAATGGCTAGGAAACATAACCATCTTTGACCAACGAGCTAGTCAAGTAGAGGCATACTAGTGACACTCTGTTTGTCTATGTATTCACACAAGTATTATGTTTCCGGTTAATACAATTCTAGCATGAATAATAAACATTTATCATGATATAAGGAAATAAATAATAACTTTATTATTGCCTCTAGGGCATATTTCCTTCATGAGAGGCTAGGGTTTGGGGTCTGTCGGGTTTCGAGGAGGCAGCGGGTTGGAGTGGGGAGTGTGGACGACTCCACGGCTTCCCCATTTAAGAAGGACGACGACCATTCGCCTGGGCAGATGACAGGTGGGGCCGACCGCGCTGGGCATTTGTGACGCCCCCGATTCGACCGTACACTAATCATACACGTAAATGTGTACGATCAAGATCAGGGACTCACGGGAAGATATCACAACACAACTCTAAACACAAATCAAAATAATGCAGGCTTTATATTACAAGCCAGGGGCCTCGAGGGCTCGAATACAAGCTCGATACACAAGCGTCAGCGGAAGCAACAATATCTGAGTACAGACATAAGTTAGACAAGTCTGCCTTAAGAAGGCAAGCACAAAAATTAACGATCGAGGAGGCAAGGCCTCCTGCCTGGGACCTCCTAACTACTCCTGGTCGTCGGCGGTCTCCACGTAGTAGCATCCGTCGGTGGTGGCATCTGGCTCCAAGGATCCACCATCTGGTTGCATCAATCGGAAAGAAGAAGGAAGGGGGAAAAGGGGGTAGCAAAGCAACCATGAGTACTCATGCAAAGTACTCGCAAGCATCAAATCTATGCTAAGTATGCATTGGTATCAAATGGAAGGGTCAGTATACTGTGGACCGAATCGCTGAATGCTAGAATAGAAGGGAAGGCCTAGCCTACCGAAGACTGGCATCTTCAAGCAGCTCCAAGCATCTTGCAGCATGTGGAAGAGTAAATAATAGCAGTTTATATTTAACAAACATGTTGTAGCATTAACGCCCAGAGATCCTTCCTCGATTCCCTGTGAGAAAGCAATCTCGGAGCCACATATCTTAAGTATCCATTTCTAGTTGTAAAAGATCAGGATATAAGTCTGAACGTCCATTACCGTGGACACGGTATTCGAATAGATGACTTCCCTGCAGGGGTGCACCACGCTTTCCAACACGCTTGATTACTCGACCGACACACCTTCGGGGTCAATGCCCGCCTCGGAAGATCAACACGTCGTAGCCCTACCTAGGCTCGTGAAGCAGAGGTCCCCGCACGGTCTACATCCTAAGCACTGGAGTCTGGGCCCATCGCCTGCCAGATTACTCCGGGTCATTGCGCTTGCATAGGTGGGTCCAGGCTCCACCTCTACATGGATGGTGCCGGCCCAACCGCGTACCACAATGCCGAATCGGACATCCGACAAAGCTTCAGCCGACATCGCGACGTCGAGGCCCATAACTATTCTCGCGTGGTGGTTAGTGCGTAAAGGCCAAAGGCCAACTCAAAACAAATACCCAAACCATAGTATATTATTAGCTTGCGGAGACGAGCAGAGACTCACGATAATGTGATCCCGTCGCCCCGTCTCGAGGAAATACGGCAAGGGCTAGCCCAGCCCACTCGGGGCGGCCTGGCCGCCGCCGGCCGTGCCTCGTAACCATCTTATGGGTGCTCTTCGGGCCCGACTTTCCCAAGGGTCTCGTGTAAAGTCAAGGTAACCGTAGTCCAAACATCAAGGGGGAAAACCCGAGGAATCACCCCGTGGATTCCACTCAATGTAATCATCAAGGTGAATGTAAGAGGGACCACCCTCGAGGTTCACACTTGAGGTGTTGAACGACAGAGCTGTATCGGGAATGGTGAAAGAGGAAATCACCCTCGATGACCACGACCGAATAGCTATACTACAGAATTATCATCAAGAGTGCATTATAAGGGATCACGCTCGGCACTCGATAGTAGCTCCGCAAAGTCGAGCAACAAAAGGGGCGTGATGTGATGTGAGGTGTCGGGCTGCGGTCGCCGATCACGTTGATCGAGTCGTCGATGAGGAAGCAAGGCAACAAGGACACAGGTGGGGTCACAGATGGATCACTACCCAACCTATACTAAGCGATTTAGGGTAGCGAGGTTACAAAAGCAAAGCTATCCATCAAAATAGGAGCAAACAATAACAAGAGTAAAAATCTAATGCAAAACATGAGAGAATGGAATGGGCGATATCGGGATGATCAAGGGGGGTGCTTGCACGGAAGCTCACGAAAAGGGAAGAAGAAGGGGTCGTTGCCGAGCGTTTAGTCGCATCACAGGTGGACATCAACGCATCGGTCTCGAGGTCTATCGGAGAGAAGAGGGGGAGAAGCAGTTATCTGAGTAGCAAGCAGATGCATGACAGGCAACCCGTCGATACAAATGACTGGAGGGGGAAATGTTCTATGTTCAGATAGTTAGAGGCATCTGACAGGTAGACGGACCACGTATTCGGGTTCGTCTCGTCATTCTGAGCAACTTTCATGTATAAAAACTTTTTCATCCAAGTTACGGATTAATTTATATGATTTTCTAAAGTTTTTAAACATTATTCGGAAGTTATTAATAATTCGAAAATGGAGTTATTGCATCAGCACGACGTCATCATGACGTCAGCAGTCAACAAGGCGTTGACTGGTCAAACTGACGTGGGGGACCCACGTGTCATTGACTGTATCCTAATTAGTAGATTTAATTAGACTAATTAGGTGGTTAATTAGTCAATTAAGCAAATTAATTAATTATTCTACTAATTAATTAATAAATTAATTAGTTTTTTACTTTTAATTCTTTTTTAAGGTTTTGAAGCAGCCCCATGTCATAAACCCGGGTGGGCAACGGGCAAACGGGTCTTGGCGAAGCGCCCGCCCTCGATGGCTACGAAAGGCAAGGCCGGAGCCGGGCGGGCGGACCCAGCGACGGCGATGGTTACCATGGCGAGGTTTCCGCACCGGCGCGGCAACATCGGCTGGAGGCGTGCGTAGGGGCGGCCGCGGTGGGGAGCAGGACGGGGCGGCAAAGGTTACGGAGTGAGCGAGCAGCAGGGCGGCCGGGTGCAGCCAGGCGGCCAAGGCTGAGGGTGAGTTATTCAGGCGAGGCAAAGGCACGGGCGTGAGCGCGATGGCGCAGTCAATGGCGCTGCAAGTCGCAAGGGCGCGCAGGCGTAACGGGCGCCGAGGCATGCGAAACAGGGCGGTGACGGCTAGCGATAAGCGGCAATAGTAGTAAAAGGCGAGGGAATAGAGGGGGAGGCGGCGCCACGAGGCCCTCAGAGGGTGCTAAAGTGAGCTCGGAGGCGCTGGAGTCAAGCAGCGGTGGTCGGCATTTGACGACGACGGCGACGGCGCTGGCATGGAGGCTACTGGGGAGGAGGACGGGGACGATCCGGCGAGGGTGGCGGCCCGGCGACGGCGTGGCGTCGGTTGGCGGCGGGGTCGAGGCAGCGGTGCCTGGGGTCGCGGTGAGGCTTGGGAGGAGTGAGGCAGGGGGTTCTCGAGGCGTGGCGCGCTGGCGCCCGAGTCGAGCCCCCGATCCGGATCCGTGGAGAGAAGCGGCGGCGATGGGGAGAGTGGGGGAGATCGAGGGGAGTGGGGCGAGCCGTCCAGATATTTTGGGTGCGTGGAGGGATAAGGGAGAGGGAGAGGTGGGCTGGCCAGGTGGTCTGGTGGTCCAGCTGGGCCACGCCTAGTGGGGGAAGGGGCTTCTCTCTTTTCTTTTCTTTTTAATTGCCTTCTCCTTTTCTTTTTACTGATTTTAAATTTGATTTTGCAACCGACTTTGAATCAACGCGAACTTAACAACAGTAAAATCGATGACATGGCACCATTAACAGTGGTTTACTGTAGCATAATTATCCTGGCGTTACAGTATTAATGTCGAGCGGTGGAAGGTAGGTGGCCGCATGCCACGCGGCTCCGACGCGGACGAGCGATGCGTCCGTTTGCTATCCGCTATGACCCAAACCCGGAGCATGTTTGCGCTCGAAATGAATCGGCCCGGACATAAAACGGACCATTCATACCGGGTCCGGCCGCCGTGCTACCGGGGCAGTTCGATTAGTTTTTTTACCCTAAGCGAGAGGCGGGCCGGACGGACGCCAGACGCGGTGGAGTTGGCCTAATCATAGATCCGACGGCCACCACGCGTGATCGACTCGAGAGGAACAGAACAGAATAGTCTGCATCCTGAGAAGACGACGCATCAACCGATTTTCTACCCCTCTCGATGCAAACAACAAACCTGAGACGATCATCGTGGAGACGATAACGTGGACGATTCGCTACCAGGATACTTCCATACGGATCACCTGCGTACACGTGAGTGAGTAGAACAATACCAAGGCGAGTCCCTCGCGTCGCCCCCGCTAGCGCGACTCGGGCGGGATCTGGATCCCTAGCCGCCGGGGTCCCTTCCTTCTCGCTACTCCGCCGCTGAAGCGACGCTGGGCGGCGATAGCCGGGCCGACGGCGGTGGCGGGGTCTTTCTCTTGCTGCGTGGAAGCCAGTCTGCACAGAAGGAGCTCACGAAGGTGGTGGCGGGGCCGATCCGCTCGGCGGCGCTGGCTTCGCTTTTCCGGCTCAAAGGCGTTACGGGCTGCCTCGCCAAGGGCGGCGATGGTAAGGGGTGCGTGACCGGGTTTGGCCGCAAAAGAAGCGGCGTTTCGACGGCGGCGGCCGTTGGTTCTGTGGCGACACACCATCTGACCTCGGATCGGCGGTGGCGGCATGGAGAGCTGGTGGTTGGTCAAGACTATGCGGGTTGTGCCCTCCGGACAGATTCGATCTCGCCGGCAGGCGGCTCGCTTTCGATGTCTGGCGGCTCGGATCGGCGGCGACTGTGCACACAATTGCGTGATGGAGATTCTTCGGCGGATCCGGGTGAAAACCTTGTGCTCGGCTTGATGCCATGACCGGCGTGGTGGCACCTATTTGTGTCATTACCTTCTTGAAGGCATCGCCGTGGAGAAGCTCTAGACCTCTATCCGCCATTCGCCGGGAAACCCTAAATCAGTTGATCGGATGAATGGCGGCGTTGGTGTCGCTTCCTCCTTAGGGGCGTCATTCTTGGAGGCGCATACGGATCGAGGGACCGCCGGGCGCTTTTTGGTGGAGCGGTGTTTCATCCTTCACATTGATGACGGCGGATCTTTGCGGCGTGGTGCGATGGAGACTTCGGCGCCCGATGCGCCGCTGATGGACTCACAGCAGTGGAGGTGGTTGTCTGGCGTCAAGGTGGCGTCGATGGCGGAGTGACTCGACAAGGTAGAAGCCTCAATATACGCTCAAGACGGACCTATGGAAGATGGCGGCTGACGACACATGTGAGTGCATCAGACCGGTTTATGCCCCGCATCGGGTATGTGGCTCCTACCGGGCTTCGGCTTTTGATGATAGGATTAGGTGAGTAGTCTGGGTATATGGCCCGGTAGCACCCCCGCATCGATTGGATAGGAATAGTGGCATATGTTGCCAAGCATGGCGGATTCAGACATATTGTTGTCTTCTACTGTAAGGCCCTCGAGAATAATCAATAAAGCCGTATGCATCTCCTTCAGACGTGAGGCCGGGGGTCATCCTCCTTTTCTAAAAAAAAAAACACGTGAGTGAGTAACATTACGACTTATGAAGGACCACGCTCGACATGAACCGCCGTCGATTCATGGGGCCTATCAAGAGCTCAAGCACAGATGAACCAGGAATGGTTGTAAAGTCCTAGGCGCGCGGTGGTAGGTACCCAGGAGTGTGTCCGTCCATACACATAAATACACGGGCATGCTGACCAGGAAAGTTCACAGTCCACCGGAGCTCCCGTACCTACCACCACTCCCACTCCGGGCGAGAAGAGAACAGTGAGCCATGGACACGGCCACCTTGCTCCCGGTGGCGCTGGCCCTCCTGGCCATCCCCGTCACGGCGCTCCTCCTCAGCCGGCTCCGCTTCGGCAGGCTGCCCCCGGGGCCGCGCCCGTGGCCGGTGCTGGGCAACCTCTTCCAAATCGAGCCCGTGCGCTGCCGGTGCTTCGCCGAGTGGGCGGCCCGGTACGGGCCCATCATGACGGTCTGGTTCGGCTCGACGCCGATGGTGGTGGTGTCCACGCCGGAGCTGGCGCAGGAGGTGCTCAAGACCCACGACCAGCACCTGGCCGACCGCTCGCGGAACCGCTCCTCGGAGCGCTTCAGCCGCGGCGGCATGGACCTCATCTGGGCCGACTACGGCCCGCACTACATCAAGGTGCGCAAGTTCTGCAACCTCGAGCTCTTCACGCCGCGCCGCCTCGAGGCGCTCCGCCCCATCCGCGAGGACGAGGTCACCGCCATGGTCGAGTCCGTGCACAGGGCCGGCAAGGAAGGCAGGCCGGTGGCGGTGCGGGAGTTCCTGGCCATGGTGGGCTTCAACAACATCACGCGGCTCGCCTTCGGGAAGCGGTTCCTGACCGCGGCGGGCGAGCTGGACGAGCAAGGGCGCGAGTTCAAGGAGATCGTCAATAACGGGATCAAGATCGGCGCGTCGCTGTCCATCGCCGAGCACATCCGGTGGCTCCGCTGGCTCACGCCCGTCGACGAGGTGGCCTATCAAGCCCACGGCGACAGGCGCGACCGGCTCACCGTCAAGATCATGGAGGAGCACGCCAGGGCCCTCGAGCGGAGCGGCACCAGCAAACAGCATTTCGTCGACGCGCTCTTCACACTCCGGGACAAGTACGACCTCAGCGACGACACCGTCATTGGCCTCCTCTGGGTAATCAATCAATTGAATTAATGCCGCCATCCATATTACTAATCGCAAGACCGACGTGATAACCACTGCACCACAGCAACTGTTTTATAATCGCGATTTGATTTGATTCGCGCACCTAATTAGTCACTCACTTACATGTGTGTGCACGCGATCGAGCAGGACATGATCACCGCCGGCACGGACACGACAGTGATAACCGTGGAGTGGGCGGTAGCGGAGCTGGTGAGGAACCCGATGGTGCAGCAGAAGGTGCAGGAGGAGCTGGACCGGGTGGTCGGCCGCGACCGGGTGCTGTCGGAGACGGACTTCCCCAACCTGCCCTACCTGCAGGCCGTCGTGAAGGAGTCGCTCCGGCTGCACCCGCCGACGCCGCTGATGCTCCCGCACAGGGCCAGCGCCGCCGTGAAGGTCGCCGGCTACGACATCCCCAAGGGAGCCAGCGTCACGGTGAATGTGTGGGCCATCGCGCGCGACCCCAAGGCGTGGGACAGCCCGCTCGAGTTCCGCCCCGAGCGCTTCCTCCACGACAACATCGACATCAAGGGCTGCGACTACCGCGTGCTGCCCTTCGGCGCCGGCCGCCGGGTGTGCCCCGGCGCGCAGCTCGGGATCAACCTCGTGGCGTCCATGATCGGGCACCTCCTGCACCACTTCACCTGGGCGCTGTCGGACGGGACCCGGCCGGAGGACCTTGACATGATGGAGTCCCCCGGGCTCATCACCTTCATGCGCACGCCGCTGCAGGTCGTCGCCACGCCGCGCCTCGAAAAGGAGGAGCTCTACAAGCGGGTGGTCGCCGAGATGTGAGCGACCTGCGCCCTCCCATGCGTCCCTGCTGGTGGTTCAGAGCTCATGCTTCAAATCAAGTGTTGACGTGTCTTTTTTCGAGTTCTTCGTAGCTAGGGTACTATACCTCTGCATTTATTTTGTTTGTTAATCCATAAATATCGTGGTACAGTATGAAGTTTTATTTTTTCGATAAAACTTGTACTCCCTCCATCCGAAAATACTTGTGATCAAGATGAATAAAAGAGGATGTATCTAGATATATTTTAGTTCTAGATACACCCCTTTTTATCCATTTTGATAACAAGTATTTCTAGACGGAGGAAGTATTACCCAAGGGAAACGTTTGGCTGCGGCGCACCGGCCGGTCGCGAGGCACCACGTCCGTGCCACGCGGCCACAGGGCCCGCACACACTCGTCCTTTTATATCTCAACCACCCGTGTCTTATCCTTTCATCCCCGCCGCTCTCTTCTCAAGATCTCGCACATATCCATCCCCACTCGCCTCTCTCCATGAGCTTGGCTCCGCCAAGGTCTGTGGTTTCTCGGCGAGGCCCCCACCGGGCGCAGGCATCCCCTGCTCCTCTCTTCACCTGCTTGCTGTCGGCCCTCTCCCTTCCTGCTCCTCGACGCCGCGTGTGATGGACCACGGGTGGCCATGGAGGAGGAAGCATCTTGAGATCTCGCACCGTGGGCAGGAGCAGTTGCAACCGGTCTCGGCAGGAGGCTGCGGCGACGGTGGGTGACCACGACCACGAGCAGCAACGGGCTGGATGACCGTGTTACACAAGTGCTACAACCACGGGCGACGGATGTTTAAACTAGCTCCTAATTGTGCTACTACAGCGTTTTGATTTGATGGAACCATCGTCCAATTTTCAGTTTTTTGCTACCATCGTAATATGTATTTGCTGGAACCATCAACATTTTTTGCTACCATCTTTTTTTTGGTTTTGCTGGAACCATCGTCCAATTTTCAGTTTTTTGCTACCACCATAATATTTTTTTGCTGGAACCATCAACATTTTCTGCTACCATCGTTTTTTCGGTTTTGTTGGGATCATGCCCAATTTTACTTTTTTTGCTACCACCATAATTTTTTCTTGTTGGAACCATCAACATTTTTTGCTACCATCGTTTTTTTGGTTTTGTTGGTACAACGCCAATTTTTTGCATTTTTGCTACCACATGCCTTTTGATTTGCTGGAGCAGGCTTCATTTTTTGCTACCACGGCATCTTTGATTTTTTGCTTCAACAACGCCCATTTTTCCAATTTTTGATACTAGCCTTTTCAAGTTTGCTTTGGAAGCAGCGCATTTTTACTACAACCGTTGTTTTGATGCGAACCACGGCGTCCTCGCCATTGTTTCTGGAGGGTGAGGAGGGGTGAGGGATGGGCAGCACCAGCGAGGGCGAAGGCCGGCGGTGATTGTCGATGGCGGACGTCGCTGCACAAAGCATGGGAGGTCTTTGGGGGGAGGATGACGGGCGTCCCGTTGGAGCCAGGCGACGACCGGCGACAAGGGGAAGGCGCCTAACTGCGCTACGGGGAGAGGGGTAGCGCGAGGCGCGACCTACTTCGAGGTCTACAGCCGGCAGGGCGGGAGACTACTCGTAGAGAGGGATCACAGTGTTGGTAGACGAAGTCAACGAAGGACGTGGGCCAGCTGGCAAAACAGACGGTCAATGACGCGCTAATCGTGCGGCTGCGGTGCGACCGGCCCAAACTTGGGCCGGCGCACCGGCGCCTATCAGTGCCCCATTACCCAATCACCACGATTACAATAAGGGAGAAACACGTTATCAACGTGCTCAGCACGAGAGCATATAGTCAAGGGGGAAGTCCTGGAACAGAGTATGTAACAAAACGGAGGCTGTAGGATATGCATAGGTAGGCAGACATATAACGGGGATCCGCGGACGTATTTGTATAAAATATACACGTATATTGTCCTGTATTCAGACAGTTAAAGAATTTTCATCCATTTTTCAATCATTTTCTGTTCAAACATGTGCACAAATCGCAACACAGATCGACAACAACAGGAGTTTGCTTAGCTAGTTGAGATCAAGTTCATCTCTTCAAGGTTTTAGGTTGATCTTTATCCCGTTCCAACCCAACAGGTCGAACGGGCCCCTGACTCGCGCGCTGATCGGAGGCGCCTAACCAAACCATGATTGGTGGGCTCCTGTGACCCGCGCTATATAACAGAGGTGGGGCCGGAGCACGTCTCACGAGGTTGAACGCTGCCACAAACCCCACCGAACACTCCCTACCGATTTAGGGTAAGCGCGGTGCTCACGGGAAGCACACCACCGCCGCCATCTCTCTGTCCACATCGCCGCCATCACCACATCACCATGGCCGGCGCTGGATCGAGCTCATCCGCACCAGGAGAAGGTAGGTTCACCGGATCTAATCCTACCCTACACGATCCCATGGATCTATCAATGGTATCAGACAGGTTGGGTATAGGATTTTTTTCGGTTGAAATAGATCACAAAGAAAAAAGTTCCCCTCCCCAAAGAACCCTAACAGCAAAAGAGGGCAAAGAAATCTCAAAGAAAAGTTGCGCCGCCTCTCCGGCCGCGCCGTTCCTCTCGATCCCGAATCGCATCGGCACGCCGAGGATCCGGGACGAAGAACCACCCTGCAAAGGGCAAAGGGGGCACCGCAGCCAAACCGCTCGATGGCGGCGGGCTCACCGCAAGGTGGACGCGCAGCCGGCGAGGGGGAAGGCCACGGCGCCGCATCTCGCTGTAGAATGCTCTGCCGTCATCGAAAACGAAGGGGAGCAGAAAGGCAAAGTACCCTCGATCTCTCTCTGTCACAAAAGGTGGAGATGGAGCGGGGAAAGGGGAAAGCTCACGCAGCGCGGTGGCCTATCGCCGTCGCCGGCGACCGGCGGAGTCCCGACGGCACTGCAGGCGTCTCTCTCTCTCTCTCTCTCTCTCTCTCTCTGTCAAAGGAAAGGCCGGGGGAAAGGGGAGAACAACAGGGAAGGGAAATAAAAGGAGAAGGCTCGCGTGGCGCAACGCAAAGACAGTGGCGCTTCGTCATTGCCGATTTAACGGGCGCCAAGACGGTGGCCCGCCACGAGGCGCGTCTGATGAGAGAGAGAGCGGGCGCGAGGCGGAGAAGAAGAGAAAGCGAAAAGGGCTAGGGTTCGATCGGGGTTCGCCGACCCCTGGTTTTGTTCGGAAAGCGAAGGGCTGGTCCGTCGGATTAGATCCGACGGCCAGAGAAACCCTAGCGCCACATATGGGTCTTGGGCGAATAGGAGCCGAGGCCGGCATTGCCAGGCGGGCAGAGCCAAAGTGGAGGAGGCCACTGCCATGAGCGCAGCTGCTACTGGGCCGACTCCTTCAAAGCGCACGCTACTGGGTCGACTCCTTCAGCCTTGGAGTGCAGCAACAGCGCTTTTTGTTTTCCTTGCTAGTTATAATGTTTTCTCCGTTATTCTTTACAGAGTGGAGTTTGACGAATTTTGTCCAGTTTTTTGGGCAAATTTCATATAGATCTTCTATTCAAATTTTTCCAACGAAAATCTTTTGTTTAGAGAATAGAAAAGTAAACAGAAAAAGTTCTGAAAATAAAAATATAAAATTTTCAGAAAAAGAAATGTTCATGAATTTTACAGAGAAAATAATAAAGTTCATGAATTTTTTATTTTATCAAAGAAAAGTTTCTGTAAAAAGTAAAAAGGCCGTGAATATTTATTCACGTTTTTCCGCTGCATAAATAATTAATAGCGCTCTTTTACAAAGAAAATAAAAGTTTGGATAGAATTATGTTTCTTAAGAGCATGTTAGAGTAGTTATTGAAATGATATGATTATGTTATTTTTTTATGACCAACGTTATTAATAACATGATCATGTTTTATTATTGAAATTTAATGTGCATTTATTTCTAATATTTTTCCCAATGGTAATATAGATTTAATTGCATAGACAATTGTATGTTTAATTTGACCAACGTTAGATTAATGCATATTATTGTTATACTGAAGTCACTTAAACTGTGAGGAGGCTTTCACTTGATGAGTTGCCTAAAAGAAGTTCCGGCACTCAGAGATGACAACCACACTGAGTGGAGGAAGAAAGTAGAACATGCATTTGTTTGTGCTGATCTGGATTGGGTTGTGGAAGAACCACAGCCGGTCCGTAATTCCACGTGAGCCAAGAAGAGAGGCCAATCGATGATGATGCTGCATGGTCTAAAAAGAGGAGGGACTATGCTCCTTTGGAGATGTCCTACCTCATAGAAAACCAAAACTGGGTCAATGCAAACAAAAAGTGCATGGCATTTATAAAGAATACAATCAAGAGCACCTTTGTGGGCTCCATTGCAGAGTGCACTTCCGCAGGGGAGTTGCTTACAAAGATAAAGAGCCAGTTCACTGGCTCTTCAAAGATATATGCCACCCAGGTGTTAAAACAACTAGTGAAAAAACACTACACAGGTGGTGGCATAAGAGAGCACATCCTCAGGATGAGCAATATGGCAGCAAAGCTAAAGCCCATGGTTGAGGATCTGGAGATCAAACCAAAGCTCTGGTCCACCCGGGTCATGGCTTCACCGCCAAAGGAGTTTGAAACTTTTGTTGTAAACTACAATATGTCACCTGGAACATGGGACATTGAAAATACAATAGCAATGTGTGTCCAAGAAGAGAACAGACTCAAAGCCTCACATGGTGGTTCACTCAACTATGTGAAGGATCAAAAGAAAAGGAATTACAATCAAAACAGCA
Organism: Aegilops bicornis; assembly: GCA_021605145.1. NCBI lineage: Eukaryota > Viridiplantae > Streptophyta > Magnoliopsida > Poales > Poaceae > Aegilops > Aegilops bicornis. The sequence goes on from CM038671.1 coordinate 606,349,706, forward strand.
AAAGTTCTCCTTCAAAGCATGGAAAAGCTCCCTATCAAAGATCAAAGATCGCTAACAACCTTTTTAGTGGACAAAGACACTTGTCTCCACCGCAAGCGTAAAAGGGCATTACAAGAAAGATCACTTGCTTGGGTCAAGTCACCATGGCAAAAGAGGTAACAATATAGTTTCATTTGTAAATGAATCCTTGTATACATTAGTTTCAAAATCCACTTGGTGGATTGACTCATGAGCAACCTGCTCATGTTGCAAATTCTTTATGAGGATTCCATTCGACGCGATCACGCTTAAGAAGCGAAAGACGCATTGAAGTGGCAACGGAGTTGAAGCAGAAGTTGAAGCTGTCGGTGGCATCTCCTTGGAGTTAGCTGACGGATTCAATCTTCTACTTAGAGATGTTTTATTTGTTCTATCATGTCATAGAAACTTAATTAGTGTTTCTTGTTCGGACAAAGATAATTATGAATGTTATTTTGGACATGGCAAGTGTGCCATATGGTTAAATAATGCTTATGTGGGTGATGCTTTACTACATGATGAGCTTTATTTGTTATCACTTCGCGGAAAAGTTTATTCTGTATGCAATGTGAAAGAACATGCTTCCGTGTCAAATAAAGAACAAAAGAAAAGAAAGAGAACATTTGACTCATCGGAATTATGGCACTGTCGCTTGGGCCATATTTCCAAGGGGAGAATAGAAAGATTAGTCAAAAGTGAAATTCTTCCTCCGTTAGAATTCTCAGACTTAGAACAATGTATAGATTGCATTAAAGGAAAGTATACAAAACAAATCAAAAAAGGTGCAATCCATAGCACAGGCACACTGGAAATCATTCACACTGACATTTGTGGACCATTTCCGGTGAAAAGTGTGGATGGATATGACCTGCTCATAACATTCACGAGATGATTACTCGCTATGGACATATTTATCCAATCAAAGAAAGATCTGAAGCATTGGATAAATTTAAAATATTCAAGCCGAAGTTGAAAATCAGCATGATAAAAGAATAAAGATAGTCAGGTCCGACCATGGGGGAGAGTCCTACGGTCGGCACACTCCATGTGGCCAAGTCCCTGGACCTTTTGCAAAGTTCTTGAAGGAGACCTGCATAGTAGCTCAAGATTCAATGCCAAAGTAGCCTCAAAGAAAATGGAGTAGCTGAAAGACGCAACCGTACACTTATGAATTTGGTGCGCAGTATGATGAGTTATTCCAACTTGCCATTGGGATTATGGATGGAGGCGCTTAAAACCTCCATTCATATTCTCAATAGAGTACCAAGCAAGTCGGTGCCCAAAACACCGTGACGAAGCTATGGATGTGAAGGGTGCCCTCCCTACAACACTTCAGTGGTGTGGGGGTGCCTCACGAGGCCAAAATGTTTAATCTAAACATTGCAAAGTTAGATCCCAAAACAGTGAGTTGCCACTTCATTGGCTATCCAGACAGATCAAAGGGTTTTCGCTTTCTACCGCCTGACATGTATATACAAAGTTTGTAGAAATGAGACATGCGGTCTTCTTAGAGGATTTAAATGATGAGGGGAGCTTGGTAGCTCGGAAAATTGATCTTGAGGAGAAGAGGGTGCATGCACCTAATCCGATGATTCAGAGCCATTTTCTCACTACCAGTTGCAACTCCACCCATGACAACTATGGGGTAGACCCGAACTCCGTCTGTCAGGAGCCGACCGAACCCGTTGTTGAGCATGAAAGGGAGGTGCAAGAAGAATTTTAGAAGAAGTGCTGAAGTTGAGGCACAGAATGTGCCAGAAACTGAGGCCCTTAGAAGGTCTACAAGACCAAGAAAGTCAGCTATTTCTACTGACTTCAAAGTTTATAACACAGAAATGGTTCATATGGAAAAAGATCCCGCCTCATATGAAGAAGCCATGAGAAGCCCTCATTCATCGATGTGGATGAAGGCAATGGAAGACGAGATGAAATTGATGAGTTCCAAGGATGTTTGAGACTTAGAGGAAATTCCTAAAGGAGCCAAGATAGTAGGCTGCAAATGGACAAAATTAAGTATGACTCTAAAGGGAATGTAGAAAAGTATAAAGCACGACTCGTGGCAAAAGGATTTACACAAAGAGAAGGGATAGATTACAATGAGACATTTTCTCCGGTCTCATGTAAGGATTCCTTCAGAATCATAATGGCATTAGTTGCTCATTTTGATTTAGAGTTACATCAAATGGATGTAAAGACGACATTTCTTAACGGAGATTTATAGGAAAAATGTCTACATGAAACAGCCCAAGGGTTTTATCATGGAAGGCAAGGAAAATATGGGATGTCACTTTGAAGAAATCCATTTATGGATTAAAGCAAGCCTCTAGACAAGTTGGTATCTAAAGTTTAATCAAACGATTAAAAGTTTTGGATTTAAAGAAATATTGAGGATAAGCGTATTTATGCAAAGTTTAAAATGGAAATATATTTTCCTAATCTTGTATGTGGATGACATTACGCTTGCTAGCAGTGATGTTAGTCTACTACAAGAAACAAAGAAGTTCTTATCCTTGAATTTTGACATAACAGATCTTGGTGAAGCATCATATGTTTTGGGCATATAAATTCACCGAGATAGAAACAATGGAGTCTTAGGACTATCGCAGAAAGTATATTTAGAAAAGGTTCTTAAAAAGTATAATATGCATGCGAGTAAAGCCACACCTGCTCCTATAGTTAAGGGCGATAGTTTTGGGAAATTTCAATGTCCCAAGAACCAGTACGAGATTGATCAAATGAAAGTAGTACCATATGCTTCGGCAATTGGCAGCTTACAGTATACACAAGTGTGCACTCGCCTTGACTTAGCCTTTATCACCGGGGTACTCGGTAGATATCAAGAGAATCCAGACATAGAGCACTGGAAGATGATAAAGAAAGCATTGCGTTATGCGCAAGGCACGAAGGACTACATGCTAATATACATGAGAAGTGTTTCCCTAGAGATAAAAGGGTATTCAGACACAGATTTTGCGGGAGACAAAGATGATAGAAAATCCACGTCAGGATAAGTATTCACCCTTGCTGGGGGAGCTATTTCGTGGAAAAGCTCCAAACAGGCGATAGTTGCATCATCCACGATGTATGCAGAATTCATAGCGTGCTTCGAAGCCACGGGGCAGGCGATATGGCTAAAGAAATTTATACCCGACTTGAAAGTGGTAGATTGTATTCACAAACCACTAAAGATGTACTGCGGCAACCAGCCCGCGGTATTTTACGCTCACAACAACAAGTCGAGTAATGCTGCCAAAACAATAGAGATAAGGTATTATGTTGTGAAAGATAAAATCCAGGATCAAACTATAAGTCTCGAGCATATAAGGACAACAGATATGTGTGACACCCGAATAATTAAGCTACAGTAATCCCTCGCTAATGGTGTCATTTCATCAGCATTGCTGCTGCTAATCCTCGCTTGATCCAAATCTTAGTTCAAACTCAAAGTCAAATTAAAGCCCAAAATTCAAATTTCTCAAACATGCAAAATAAAATGTTCAAAGTGTGAAAAATATTCCATAACTAATTATAGTGGTGACCCAACATTTTTATAAAGTGATTAATTACACTAAACTAAATAAACATTGGCTAAAATAATAAGTTATATGCTTTTAAAATTTATAAAATTCTAAACTATTCTTTTAAACCTCAAACTGTTATTGGCAGTGGCATAAGTTACTAGTGTTGAATTACGGGCTAGTGTTGTATTTTGTAAAACTAAAACTATAATAAAACTAAATAGAAAACGGAAAATATAAAAGAAAGTAGAAAATAAAATGAAATGGATAAAAGAGGAAACCCCCATGTCCCCTGGACCTTAGTCCACAGCCGGCCCAGACCAAATCCCCTCGGGCCCCTTCCTTGTCGCTACAGGGAAGCCGACCGAGGCACGCTGGCGCGTGCCCGACGGGCCAGCTCGTCGGCCGCGCCGCTACAGCGCCGCCGGGGGGGATAAAGGCACCTCCTCGGACGCCTCTCTCTCCTTCCCCGAAACCCTAGCCCCCAAATCCCCCATCTCCATCTCCCTCCCTCGCTCTCTTCGCCCCGCGCGAGATTGCCGCGTCACCGCCGCTGCGTCGTCGTCACCAACGAGCTCTCCGCCGCGGGAGAACCTACCAGGAGCCCCGCCTCGCTCGTACACACCGTCCTCGCCTGCAAGCTCGAGCCGCGGAGGTCGTCACCGCCGGATCGAGCCATCTTCCTCTGTCGGCCGCCGCACCTCGCCGCTCGACCCGCTCGTCTCCGACCAGCCCCGGCCTCCTCGAGCTCGCCACTGCGCTCACTGTGAGCTCTCCTCTGGTTCCCTCTATTTCCCTCGTCGAACCCGTCGCCGTAGACGCCGTACACCACGGCGGCCGAAATCACTGGAGCTCGCGCTCGTGACCATGCGCTCAGGCGCCCTCGCAAGCGAGCCCGAGCCCTCGCGCGCCCACTCGTTCCTCGTTGCTCCCTTGGCCAGTCGCGGCCCCGCCCGCAGCTGTCCGCTGCGCGCTCCCCTGCTCTTCTCGCCGCTGCCCTGCCTGCACTATGGTGCTACAGTAAACTGAAGGATACTGTAGCGCTTGCTAGCTTTTGCCACTTCAACCTGACTAACCCCCTTGACAACCTCTGATCAGCGGTTAAACACCTACTAACAGGCCTAAAAATAATATGAGTAGAAAGTATACATGACAAACTCCATTTTATACAACTGGACCAAATCCTTTTGATGAATAGATTAAATCCTACAAAAATCACAAAATGACATCTTATGTTAATAACTCCTAGCCTACTAACTTGTGTGTCCTCTGTGTGTGTGCGCGTCGTGCACGTGGCCGGAGTAGTGCCTGGCTTAGATTAGTACTATTAGGTGTTAATTAATGGCTAGAATTGTCTATGTACAGATGACATGTGGCCCCTTATTTTTAAAAGCCTAATTAATAGTTTGTACCAATGACAAGTAGGGCTCAATGCATTGTTCATTGGTTGACTAGTAAAGGTGTTGACTGAGTCAACCTAGCTCCTTGACCCCACATGTCATTGAGTGTGACTAGCCCCTGTTGAGTTAAAAAACATTTCACTATTTATAATTCGAATTAAATAAATTAAAAAATCATTTAAACTTTAGAAATTAATATAAAATAATCCGTAACTCGGATGAAAAAGTTTTATACATGAAAGTTGCTCCGAACGACGAGACGAATCCAAATACGCTCTCCGTTCATCTGTCATGTGCCCCTATCATAGATAACATGTAACTTTTGTTGGGGAACGTTGCAGAAAATTAAAAATTTTCCTACGGTTTCACCAAGATCCATCTATGAGTTCATCTAGCAACGAGTCAAGGGAGAGTGATAGCATCTACATACCACTTGTAGATCGGCGTATGAAGCGTTCAATGGAACGGGGTTGATGGAGTCGCATCGGCCGTGATTCAGATCACCGACGACCTAGTGCCGAATCTGACAAAGACTCTCCGCTGCGTTCAACACACGCAGACGGGAGCGATGACGTCTCCTCCTTCTTGATCCAAAGAAGGGGAATGAGAGGTTGATGATGATCCAAAGAAGACGACAGGCGTGGTGGTGGATGCAGCAGAACTCCAGAGAGCTTCGCTAAGCAACTACGGAGGAGGAGGAAGTGTTGCAGGGAGGAGGAGGCGCCAGGCTTATGGGTGCGGCCACCCCTCCCTCCCTCCCTTTATATAGGTGCAAAGAGAGGGGAGGGCGTGAGCCTTGCCCCTTCCTCCAAGGAAGGTGCGGCCAAGAGGGGAGGAGTCCATCCTCCCAAGGCACCCTGAGGTGCCTTCCACCTTTAGGACTCTCCCTCCCAAGTCTCCTTGGCGCATGGGCCTTTTGGTTGGTGCCCTTGGCCCATATAGGCCAAGGCGCACTTCTACAGCCCATGTGGCCCCCCGGGCAGGTGGGACCCCGGTGGACCTCGGGACCCCTTTCGGCACTCCTTGCATAATAATCGATAATGCCCAAACTTTTCCTGACCAAAATAAGACTTCCGATATATAAATCTTTACCTTGGACCATTCCTAACTCCTCGTGACGTCCGGGATCTCATCCGGGACTCGAACAACATTCGGTTTGCTGATACTCATATTCATACAACCCTAAAGGCCACCGAACCTTAAGTGTGTAGACCCTACGGTTCGGGAGACATGCGCATACATGACCGAGACGACTCTCGGCAATAACCAACAGCGGGATCCGGATACCCATGTTGGCTCCCACATGCTCCTCGATGATTTCATCGGATGAACCACGATGTCGAGGATTCAAACAACCTCAGATACAATTCCCTTTGTCAATCGGTATTTTACTTGCTCGAGATTCGATCGTCGGTATCCCAATACCTCGCTCAATCTCAAGCACGGCAAGTCACTTTACTGCCTCCGTAATGCATGATCCCGTGACGGACACTTGGTCACTTTGAGCTCATTATGATGATGCACTACCGAAAGTGGGCCCGTTGATACCTCTCCGTCATACACGGAGTGACAAATCCCAGCCTCGATCCGTGTCAACCCAATGCAGACACTTTCGGAGATACCGTAATGCACCTTTATAGTCACCCCGATTACGTTAGGACGCTTGGTACACCCAAAGCACTCCTACGGTATCCGGAGTTACACGATCTCATGGTCTAAGGAAGAGATACTTGACATTGGAAAAGCTCTAGCAAAGCGAACTACACGATCTTGTGCTATGCTTAGGATTGGGTCTTGTCCATCACATCATTCTCCTAATGATGTGATCCCGTTATCAACGACATCCAATGTCCATAGTCAGAAACCATGACTATCTGTTGATCAACGAGCTAGTCAACTAGAGGCTCACTAGGGACATATTGTGGTCTATGTATTCACACGTGTATTACGATTTCCGGATAATACAATTATAGCATGAATAAAAGACAATTATCATGAACAAGGAAATAATAATAATACTTTCATTATTGCCTCTAGGGCATATTTCCATGATCTCCCACTTGCACTAGTGCCAATAATCTAGTTACATTGTGATGAATCGAACACCCATAGAGTTCTGGTGTTGATCATGTTTTGCTCGCGGAAGAGGTTTAGTCAACGGATCCGCGATATTCAGATCCGTATGCACTTTGCAAATTTCTATGTCCCCATCTTGAACATTTTCACGAATGGAGTTGAAGCGACGCTTGATGTGCTCGGTCTTCTTGTGAAACCCTGGCTCCTTGGAAGTGCAATAGCTCCGGTGTTGTCATTGAAGAGTTTGATCGGCTCCGACGCATTGGGTATGACTCTAGGCTCGGTGATGAACTCCTTCACCCAAATTGCTTCATGTCTGCCTCCGAGGCTGCCATGTACTCCGCTTCACATGTTGATCCCGCCACGACGCTCGCTTTTGCATTGCACCATCGCTTCCACCATTCAACATATACACGTATCCGGTTTGTGACTTAGAGTCATTCAGACCGTGTCGAGCTAAGCGTCGACGTAACCCTTTACGACGAGCTCTTCGTCACCTCCATAAACGAGAAACATGTCCTTTGTCCTTTTCTCGGTACTTCAGGATATTCTTGACCGTGTTCAGTTGTTCCTTGTCGGGATTACTTTGGTACCTTCCTACCAAACTTACGGCAAGGTTTACATCAGGTCCGGTACACAGATGGCATACATAATAGATCCTATGGCTGAGGCATAGGGGATGACACTCATCTCTTCTTTATCTTTTGTCGTGGTCGGGCATTGAGCTGAGCTCAATTTCACACCTTGCAAAACCGGCAAGAACCCTTTCTTGGACTGATCAAAGCGAATGTTCCAACTCCGAGATGCTTGCACCAGTCCATAAATGGATCGCCGGAGCTTGCATACCTTGTTAGCATTCTTAGGACTGACAAAACCTTCCGGTTGCATCATATACAGCTCTTCCTTAAGGTAACCGTTAAGGAATGCCGTTTTGACGATCCATCCGCCATATCTCATAATCATAGTATGCGGCAATTGCTAACATGATTCGGACGGACTTAAGCTTCGCCACGGGAGAGAAAGTCTCATCGTAGTCAATCCCTTGAACTTGTCGATAACCCTTAGCGACAAGTCGAGCTTTATAGATGGTAACATTACCATCCGCGTCCGCCTTCTTCTTAAAGATCCATTTGTTTTCTATCGTCACGATCATCGGGCAAGTCTGTCACAAAGTCCATACTTTGTTTTCATACATGGATCCTATCTCGGATTGCATGGCTTCAAGCCATTTGTTGGAATCTGGGCCCGCCATCGCTTCTTCATAGTTCGAAGGTTCACCGTTGTCTAACAACATGATTTCCAAGACGGCGTTGCTGCATTCACTGGTGCGGAACGTGGTCCTAGTGGACCTACGGGTTCAAGAGCAACTTGATCCAAGTACCTTGATCATCATCATTAATTTCTCTCCGATCGGTGTAGGCACCACAGAACATTTTCCTCCGAGCCGCACTACTTTCGGGTTCAAGAGGTAGTACTTCATCTAGTTCTACTTTCCTCCCACTTACTCCTTTCGAGAGAAACTCTTTTCCGAGAAGGATCCGTTCTTGGCAACAAAGATCTTGCCTTGGATCTAAGGTAGAAGGTATACCCAATGGTTTCCTTAGGGTATCCTATGAAGACGCATTTTCCGACTCTGGGTTCGAGCTTTTCGGTTGAAGTTTCTTGACATAAGCATCGTGATCCCCAAACTTTTAGAAACGCAGCTTAGGTTTCTTCCCAAACCATAATTCATACGGTGTCGTCTCAACGGACTTAGACGGTGCCCTATTTAAAGTGAATGTTCTTTGTCTCTAGAGCGTATCTCCAAAATGATAGCGGTAAATCAAGAAGAGACATCATAGATCGCACCATATCCAATAGAGTGCGATTATGACGTTCGGACACACTGCTGTTACCGAGGTGTTCCAGCGGCGTGAGTTGTGAAACGATTCCACATTTCCGTAAGTGTGTACCAAATTGTGACCTAAATTTTCTCCTCCACGATCCGATCGCAAGAATTTTATCTTCGGTCACGTTGATTCTCTACTTCATTCTGAAATTCCTTGAACTTTTCAAAGGTCTCAGACTTGTGTTTCATCAAGTAGACATACCCATATCTACTCAAGTCATCGGAGAGTGAGAACATAACGATATCCTCCGCGAGCCTCAACACTCATTGGACCGCACACGTCGGTATGTATGATTTCCAATAAGTTGGTTGCTCGCTCCATTTTTCCGGAGAACGGAGTCTTGGTCATCTTGCCCATGAGGCATGGTTCGCATGTGTCAAATGATTCATAATCGAGAGACTTTAAAAGTCCATCAAGATGGAGCTTCTTCATGCGCTTTGACACCAATGTGACCAAGGTTTGTGACCAAGGCGGCGATGCCACAAGTATGTGGGACTATCGTTATCAACTTTACATCTTTTGGTATTCACACTATGAACATGTGTAACATTACGTTTGAGATTCATTAAGAATAAACCATTGACCATCGGAGCATGACCATAAAACATTTCTCTCATATAAATAGAACAACCATTATTCTCAGATTTAAATGAGTAGCCCTCCCGCATTAAACGAGATCCTGATACAATGTTCATGCTCAAACTTGGCACTAAATAACAATTATTGAGGTTTAAAACTAATCCCGTAGGTAAATGTAGAGGTAGCGTGTCGAAGCGATCACATCGACCTTGGAACCATTCCCGACGCCAAGCATCGCCACCTCGGCCCTTCGCCATCCGCTTATTCCGCAGCCTCCCGCTGTGAGTTACATATATGAGCAACGGCACCGATATCAAATACCTGTGAGTTACTACAGTAATCGGTAAGGTACACATCAATTACATGTATATCAAATATACCTTTAGTGTTGCCGGCCTTCTTATACGCTAAGTATTTGGGGCGATTCCGCTTCGGTGACCCTTCCCTTTGCAATAAAAGCACTCGGTCTCGTGCTTGGGTACATTCTTTGACTTCTTCACGGCAATCGGCTTACTGGGCGCGGCAACATCCTTGCCGTCCTTCTTGAAGTTCTTCTTACCCTTGCCCTTCTTGAACTTAGTGGTTCTATTGACCATCAACACTTGATGTTCCTTCTTGATTTCTACCTCACGACTTCAAAGATTGAAAATACTTCAGGAATAGTTTTCACCATCCCCTGCATATTGTAGTTCATCACAAAGCTCTTGTAGCTTGGTGGGAGCGATCAAGGATTTTGTCAATGACCGCCTCGTCCGGGAGGTTAATGTCCACCGGGACAAAGCGGTTGTGCAACCATGACATTTTGAGTATGTGCTCACCGATGTAACTATTTCCCTCCATCTTACAATCAGTAGAACTTGTCGGAGACTTCATATCTCTCGACCCGGCATGAGCTTGGAAAACTAGTTTCAGCCTCGAACATCTCATATGCTCCGTGGTCGCTCAAAACGCTTTTGGAGCCACCGGTTCTAAGTCGTAAAGCATGCCGCATTGAACGAGGGAGTAATCATCAAGACGAGACCGCCAAGCGTTCATAACGCCTTGGTTCTTCGATGGGTGCTTCACCTAGCGGTGCTTCTAGGACATATTGTTTCTGGCAGCTATGAGGATAATCCTCGTGTTCCGGACCCATCCAATAGTTCTGCCATCATCTTTCAGCTTGGTTTTTCTAGGAACGCGTTGAAGTTCATGGTGACATTAGCGTTGGCCATTTGATCTACACGACATTTTGCAAAGATTTTAGACTATTGTTCATGATAATAAAGTTCATCTAATCAAATTATTTAATGAACTCCCCACCAGATTTGACATCCCTCTAGTCATCTAAGTGATACATGATCCGAGTCGACTAGGCCGTGGTCCGATCATCACGTGAGACGGACTAGTCATTGTCGGTGAACATCTCCATGTTGATCGTATCTTCCATACGACTCATGTTCGACCTTTCGGTCTCTTGTGTTCCGAGGCCATGTCTATACATGCTAGGCTCGTCAAGTTAACCTAAGTGTATTGCATGTGTAAAACTGTCTTATACCCGTTGTATGTGAACGTAAGGATCTATCACACCCGATCATCACGCGGTGCTTCGAACGAACTTTAACTTTAGCAACGGTGCACGCTTAGGAGAACACTTTCTTGAAATTGTTATGAGGGATCATCTTATTTACTACCGTCGTTCTAAGTAAACAAGATGCATAAACATAATAAACATCACATGCAATTATATATAGTAGTGACATGATATGGCCAATATCATATAGCTCCTTTGATCTCCATGTTCGGGGCACCATGATCATCCTGTCACCGGCATGACACCATGATCTCCATCATCATGATCTCCATCATCGTGTCTTCATGAAGTTGTCACGCCAACGACTACTTCTACTTCTATGGCTAACGCGTTTAGCAATAAAGTAAAGTAATTTACATGGCGTTCTTCAATGACACGCAGTCATACAAAAATAAAGACAACTCCTATGGCTCACGCCGGTTGTCATACTCATCGACATGCAAGTCGTGATTCCTATTACAAGAACATGATCTCATACATCACATATATCATTCATCATTCATCACAACTTTGGCCATATCATATCACAAAACACTTGCTTTGCAAAAAACAAGTTAGACGTCCTCTAATTGTTGTTGCAAGTTTTTCTGATGGCTGCAATAGGGTTCTAGCAAGAACGCTTTTCTTACCTACGTGAAAGCCACAACGTGATTTGTCAACTTCTATTTACCCTTCATAAGGACCCTTTTCATCGAATCCGCTCCAACTAAAGTGGAGAGACAGACACCCGCCAGCCCACCTTATGCAACTAGTGCATGTCATTCGGTGGAACCGGTCTCACGTAAGCGTGCACGTGTAAAGGTCGGTCCGGCCGCTTCATCCCACAATACCGCTGAAGCAAGATAAGACTAGTAGCGGCAAGAAAGTTGACAACATCTACGCCCACAACAAATTGTGTTCTACTGCGTGCAATAGAGAACTACGATAAACCTAGCTCATGATGCCACCGTTGGGGAACGCTATGAAAAATTAAAATTTTTCCTACGGTTTCACCAAGATCCATCTATGAGTTCATCTAGCAACGAGTCAAGGGAGAGTGATTGCATCTACATACCACTTGTAGATCGCGTGGAAGCTGCCTCAATGGAACGGGGTTGATGGAGTTGTACTCGCCGTGATTCGGATCACCGATGACCTAGTGTCGAACGGACAAAGCACCTCCGCTGCTCAACACACGTGACGGAGCGGATGACGTCTCCTCCTTCTTGATCCAGCAAGGGGAAGGAGAGGTTGATGATGGTCCAGCAAGACGACGGGCGTGGTGGTGGATGCACAGAATCCCAGCAGGCTTCGCTAAGCAACTTCGGGAGGAGGAGGAAGTGTTGCAGGAGGAGGAGGCGCCAGGCTTATGGGTGCGGCCACCCTCCCTCCCTCCCTTTATATAGGTGCAAAGAGGGGGAGGGCGCAGCCTTGCCCCTTCCTCCAAGGAAGGGGTGCGGCCAAGAGGGGGAGGAGTCCATCCTCCCAAGGCACCCCGGAGGTGCCTTCCCTTTAGGACTCTCCCTCCGAAGTCTCCTTGGCGCATGGGCCCTTTTGGGTTGGTGCCCTTGGCCCATATAGGCCAAGGCGCACCCTACAGCCCATGTGCCCCCCGGGGCAGGTGGACTTCGGTGGACCCCGGACCCCTTTCGCACTCCCTGCATAATACCGATAATGCCCGAAACTTTTCCTACACCAAAATAAGACTTCCTATATATAAATCTTTACCTTGGACCATTCCGGAACTCCTCGTGACGTCCGGGATCTCATCCGGGACTACGAACAACATACGGTTTGCTTCATACTCATAATCAAACAACACTAGAGTCACAGAACCTTAAGTGTGTAGACCCTCACGGGTTCGGAGACATCTGAACATGACCGAGACGGCTCTCGGGCAATAACCAACAGCGGGATCTGGATACCCATGTTGGCTCCTACATGCTCCTCGATGATTTCATCGGATGAACCACGATGTCGAGGATTCAAACAACCTCAGATACAATTCCCTTTGTCAATCGGTATTTTACTTGCCCGAGATTCGATCGTCGGTATCCCAATACCTCGCTCAATCTCAAGCATCGCAAGTCACTTTACTCGTTCCGTAATGCATGATCCCGTGACTGCAGACACTTGGTCACTTTGAGCTCATTATGATGATGCACTACCGAGAGGGCCCAGTGATACCTCTCCATCATACGGAGTGACAAATCCCCGTCTCGATCCGTGTCAACCCAACAGACACTTTCGGAGATACCTGTAATGCACCTTTATAGTCACCCAGTTACGTTGCTAGGACGCTTTGGTACACCCAAAGCACTCCCACGGTATCCGGAGTTACACGATCTCATGGTCTAAGGAAGAGATACTTGACATTGGAAAAGCTCTAGCAAAACGAACTACACGATCTTGTGCTATGCTTAGGATTGGGTCTTGTCCATCACATCATTCTCCTAATGATGTGATCCCGTTATCAACGACATTCAATGTCCATAGTCAGGAAACCATGACTATCTGTTGATCAACGAGCTAGTCAACTAGAGGCTCACTAGGGACATATTGTGGTCTATGTATTCACACGTGTATTACGATTTCCGGATAATACAATTATAGCATGAATAAAAGACAATTATCATGAACAAGGAAATAATAATAATACTTTCATTATTGCCTCTAGGGCATATTTCCAACAACTTTCCCCCTCCGTTTCATCTGCCCGAAAAATGCAAACTTCGGGAAAACTTTCCCGGATGTTTTTCCCCTTCCACGGTACCGCGTAGCACCGCGGTAGAACACCTTTAGCACCGCTTATTGTCTTGTCATGCGTATGTTTGCTCTGTATTTACTGTTTCTTCCCCCTCTTCTCTCCAGAGACCCCCGAGATCGCCATTGATATTGTGGATCGACTACGCCGACGATTTAATTCTTCTTCTTGTCTCGAGCAACCGTGCAAGCCCCTCTTTGATCATCCCGATATCGCCCATTCTATACTCTCATGTTTGCATTAGATTTTACTCTTTATTGATTGCTCCTATTACGATGCATAGCCCGCTTTTGTAACCGCTCATTGTACCTTACACCGCTTATCCTAAACCGCTTAGTATAGGTTGGTTAGTGATCCATCGGTGACCCCACCTTGTCCTTGTTGCCCTCGCTTCATCATCGACGACTCAATCAACGTGATCGACGCACGAGCCCGCACCTCACATCACATCACGCCCCTTCTGTTGCTCGACTCTGTAGAGCTACTATCGAGTGCCGAGGGTGATCCCTCATAACGCACTCCTGATGATAATTCTGTAGTGTAGCTATTCGGTGTGGTCATGGAGGGTGGTTCCTCTTTCACCATTACCGATACGGCTCGTTGGTAACACCTCAAGTGTGAACCTCGAGGGTGGTTCCTCTTACGTTCACCTTGATGATTACATTGAGTGGAATCCTGAGGGTGATTCCTCGGGTTTTCCCTTGATGTCCGGACACATAGTTACCTTGACTTCACTTGAGACCGTTGCTAGAAAGCCGGGCGGGCGTGAGAGCACCCGTGCGATGTGAAAGTGGCGGTGGCTGTTTAGCGGTATCACCGGAGGGTTGATAGCTCGGACTTGTCCCGACAAATTGGCCACTACTTTAATTGTTAATGCACTAACATGTTTGGGTATTTGTTCGAATTGGCCTTTTGGCCTTACGCACCAACCACCACGCCGAGAATAGTTATGGGCCTCGACGCCGTGGTATCACCAAGCTTTGTCGATGTCGATTCAAAGATTGTGGCGGGCCGGATCGTGCCATCCACTTCACGGGTGGTGCTGGTATCCCCTTGCGACAACGCAATCTGTGAGTGCAACGGGCAACGATGGGCCCGCACTCGGAGTGCTTAGGATGTAGACCGGCGGGGACCTCTCTCGCCGAGCCTAGGTAGGGCTACGACGTGGTTGATCTTCCGAGGTCGGGCATTGACCCGAGAAAAGTGTGTCTGGCCAGAGTGATCGAGCGTGTTGGAAAACGTGGTGCACCCCTGCAGGGAAGACATATATTCGAATACCGTGTCCACGGTAATGGACGTTCCGACTTGTATCCTGATCTTATACAACTAGAAATGGATACTTGATATGTGATGGATATGTGGCTCCGGGATTGCTTTCTCGCAGGGAGTCGAGGAAGGATCTACGGGCCTTAATGTTACAACATGCTTGTTAATTAAACTGCTATTCTTTACTCTTCTACATGCCGCAAGATGCTTGGAGCTGCTTGAAAATGCTAGTCTTCGATAGGCTAGGCCTTCCCCTCTATTACGGCATTCTATTACGGCATTCTCGCGATTCACCACAGATACAACCCTTCCATTTGATACCAATGCATACTTTAGTATAGATTCGATGCTTGCATAGTACTTTGGATGAGTACTCACGGTTGCTTTGCTCCCCTTTTCCCCCTTGCTTCTTCTTTCCGGTTGATGCAACGGATGGTGGCCCCTGTGAGTTAGATGCCACCCACGGCGACTCATCGCTACTACCTCGAGGGTGCCTACTACTACGTGGAGCCCGCCGACGACCAGGAGTAGTTAGGAGGGCCCAGGCAGGAGGCCTTGCCTCTTCGATCGTTGATGTTTGTGCTAGCCTTTTTAAGGCATCCTTGTTTAACTTATGTCTGTACTCAGATTTTGTTGCTTCCGCTGACTCGCTTGTGTATCGAGCTTTTGTATTCGAGCCCTCAAGGCCCTTGGCTTGTAATATGAAGCTTGTATGTCTTTCTTTTGTGTTTAGAGTTGTGTTGTGATATCTTCCCGTGAGTCCCTGATCTTGATCGTACATGTTTGCGTGTATGATTAGTGTACGATTGAATCGGGGGCGTCACAATATGCTTGCGGATCCGCTAACGGAAGGCTTACCACCCAGTGTGTTCAACGAACACTTAGCCGACATGGTTTTAAGGGAAAGCCTTATGATTCCTGGATAGGCCTAAAAGGAACAGAATTTGTTTCTGAACAAAACGTATGTTGTAGCTGTATGATTCTATCGGCATTTAAGCTGTGACGATGAAACATGCTCTATGTACCAATATGTGATGAAACAAATAAACTAGAAAGTATAAGGTTAAAAGTAAAGTTGAGATCAAGGGGGAGAATGTTAGGTTGATCTCTATCCCGTTCGAACCCCTGTGACCCGCGCTATATAACAGAGGTGGGGGCCGGAGCACGTCTCACGAGGGTTCGAACGGGCCCCTGACTCGCGCCCTGATTGGGGGCGCCAACCAAACCATGGTTGGTGGGCCCCTGTGACCCGCGCTATATAACAGAGGTGGGGCCGAAGCACGTCTCACGAGGTTGAACGCTGTCACAAACCCCACCGAACACTCCCTACCGATCTAGGGTAAGCGCGGTGCTCACGGGAAGCACACCACCGCCGCCATCTCTCTGTCCACATCGCCGCCGTCACCACATCACCATGGCCGGCGCTGGATCGAGCTCATCCGCACCAGGAGAAGGTAGGTTCACCGGATCTAATCCTACCCTACACGATCCCATGGATCTATCACAAGGATCTATGAGTTTGTGCCCCTGCGAATTTTCACAGAAGCTAGTTCAGATCAAGTTCATCTCTTCTAAAGATCAACTTGCAGACATCTTCACAAAGCCATTGCAATTACCTTTGTCTGAGGTTTGCCGGCACAATATCAACCTGCGGAACACGGTTGAGATTGAGGAAGCGCATTAGACTTGGTATTTATACTAGTTTGTAGCTTTTGGCATATACCCTGTATTTGTATATGTAACACCTTATAAATACATGGGCAACGTCACCCCTAGATGGTTGAGCCATTTCCCTAAACGAACCCTAAGTATAATAATCGTCAAGGACTCTACATGCAGAGCCTATGATATGAGAATCATTCTTTTCAACAAAACACTTTATGGGTATTTGAGCGTATAAAATCTCAGAGAATATTTACATAAGACTGTTTAATTCCAGTGTGAAGACGAGAAGCACAATTCAGATATTTGCCACTTGATTGATTGATGATATAGAAATGCCACTAGATCCAAGTACCATGGATGTTCGGGAACTAGAGCTTTATCTGCGAGGAGTATCCCACCAAATGCTGGTGGGTTCTTGGTTTACATGCGCGCAACATGTTCCGTCAGTCCATTCTGTAGGCAGTTAAGATCTCACAGAGTTTCTGTAGCCATTTTGTGTCTATTTTTTTGTTGCGACTTGCCATGGTGCGGTGGTGTACTTTGCTAGTGGAATCTGAATCCAAGTCCATGATCCATATTCCATAACAGTCGATCTGGCTGACGCAGCACTCCCCTCTGCACAAATGCGCTTCATAAGCAGGTGGCCTTGAAGTGTTGAGAGAGACGTTCATTCGATGAGTGGAATGCTTCATGCAAACATTTTGTTTTGGCGAAATCAACATGACCTCCCATTTTTTTTATTACCTGAGCCTTTAGATTTTTTTTTTTTTGCCAAAAGGACCAAGAGCATCTCCAATGGAGACCCACAAAACTATGGCATATGTCCGATCGGACACTTTTGTTCACTTCTGCAGTCCAACACGGTCCTATCCGCGAAGTGGTTCGGACATCCGTTTTTCGGCAAATCAAAGACAAACACGGGGGAGCTATACTGGAGTCCGGAAATCCACTTGACCAACCAGAAGACTCTGCGTGGTCCTCCTCTCTCTTCCCTCTCTTCACATGCATGGCCTCCCTCTTCTCTCTCTCCTCCCAACCGGACACCACACCACATATAGCCCACGTCCGAACACAAAAACAGACATATATCGGACAAATTTACGGATCGGGCGCCCCCTAAAAGAAACACACCATCCATATGTGAACACGTCCAGATGCGTTTGTGGACACGGATAGAAAAGCCGGTCATCCAACAGCATCCGTGAACGTCCCATGTCGGACCTCCTTCATTTCAAATGTATAGCGGTATGACAAAATTAAACTATGGTGTTCATAGCGACCGAGCACAACCAAAAAAGGCAGATCTTCATATTTTTTTACATGCGCCGGATCAAGAAGTTCCAATCCGTTAGTCCATGCAACAAACGACATATTTGCCCTCCTAGACCGGATGTTCGTGCCTCCTAAGTCTGCGCCAACTTCTCCACACCAATCGCCTCCTTCTCGGCCGCCTTCACCTCAGCTGCCAAGTGCTTCAACATCCTAACACGAGCGGAATTGGGGTGGAGGGCGACGGTGATCGGACCAGAGAGGATGGGAAAAGCACGGGTTTTGGCGCAGAAACGGTGTGGACCGGTCAAAATTCGCGGACTCTGCCTCGCTTTTGGGTGAGCTGGGGGTGTCGAAATCCTACGTGGCGAAGATTCAGACTACTGTAAGGCTCCCCTAGTTTGCGGCCGATTAGCGGAAAAACTGACGCGCGAACGCGTCCAGACAAATACGGGTCCATGTTGAATGGCAAAGTGCGTCCGAACAGCTCAGCCCGGACATTTGTGGGCTCCATTTGGATAGCTCGGCTCAATTCGGACAGCTCCGCCTCGCTTTTGGATGGTCTGGGGTGTCAATGTCCTACGTGGCGGAGGTCCGGACTCCTACATTGGAGCTTCCCTAAGGCCATATACTACCTCGGTCTGGGTTTGTTGGTCCTCTATATATTTTATGCCAAATTTTGGCCCTATATTTGACTAATAAAATATAAGTTGTAGGTCACAAAATTTATATTGTTGGATTCCTATTTAAAAGTGGTTTCCAATGATACTATTTTTGTGGTATACAATTTACTTTTTGGTAGTTAATCTAAAGGTCAAAGCTTGACCCAAAATACAAGAGGGGCAAGTACACAAGTCTTTACATACACACTGGTACAAAAAAGGAAATTACATCTTATTTCTTAGTGGTGCTGAAACCCTCTTCCTCCTGCATCCATCGGCGGTGTGCTGTGAACAGAACTCGATGCCGTCTCTAGGCCTTTGCCTCGAGAGAGCAAACTTGCTGTAAACCTAGGAACTTGTAGAAGCAATGTCCAGGAAGTCATCGACGTAGAGCAGAAGATGTCGAAGGTCGCGATCTGTGTAGTAAATCCCTGCCTCGGAGTAGAAGACGTGGAAAAGAGCCAAAACCGACTGGATTCAGAAAGATTTATCAAAGACACACCTCCGCACACTCTCCACCGGCACTAAGCGCACCGATGGGGTGAGAATAGGACGGGGAGGATGTTGTTCCTAAATTGAGGCAACGCCGCCGTCTTGCTGCCCCGACCAAGGCAAAGAGACTCCCTCCAAATTGATGCACCAGAACCTCCCAGTCGCTGCCGCTGCCGCGTGGGTTTTGCTCGACGACGCACTCTAACAACGGCGAGAGGGACAGGAAGGCCATAGATGATCTAGGTTTCCTTCATATAGAGAAGAGCTTTCTCCACTATTTAAAAAGAAGAGGGTTGATAAATAAATTTGCCTCCCGAGTCAGTCAGCCAAAATTAGCCGACGTGAGATATTGCATTATTTGAGGAACCCTGGACGTTGTCACACCCCGCTGATATTAATCGCTGAATTAAACGACATTTCTTCAAACTGATATGTATCTCAAAATTAAGTCGGGATCATAAACCACTCAAAATTCTCTTACATGAACACGTGCATACCCTTGCCGGAACACAATATTTCTTTCTCCCCGATAGAAAAAGAAGAAGAAAAATACAAGGCGTACTGGAGTACTATAGTCGTTGGTTGTGGAAATCATACAAGAGGACAAAAATAAAAGGCACGGCGCAAAATTATTCCACTCTCCCCTTGCATGCAGCGCACACGGCCCTAGTGCATGCAACGTCAGTGACGAGACATTTGCAGTTAGCACTTGGAAGCAGTTGGAATCGATTGATCAGACCGCACTAGCTCCGTGTCCGTTGGAGGATGGCTTGGCTGCTCCGTTGGCTTTCTCGCACTCCGGATCGTGTCCGGCCGACGCGGCGTCTCCGGTCACCTTGGAGGTGGAGGAGGCCATGGCCATGGGCAGCGCCTCCCGCAGAGCCGCGGACTCCGCCTGGGTCTCCTTGTGCTTTCCCCAGAGCACGGAGTAGAGCCCGATGACGATGAGGACGGAGCCGAGGACGCCGCCCAGGTATATCTTCTCGGAGAGGATGAAGGAGCCCATCACGGCCACCACGATCATCATCAGCGGGCTGAACGCCGACGCGAACACCGGCCCGGTCTTCTGGATCACCAGGCCTTGCACGTAGTACGCTATGCTCGACGTCACGATGCCCTGCAACATCAGTCATACGATATACGACGAGATTTGGCTGCCTGCGATCGATGTATGAGGAGGAGACAAGACGCATGCATGGTGGGCAGAGAAGTGTACTGACGGCGTATGCGGCGGCGAGGAGGTTCATGTCGAAGCCGATGGTCCAGACGGAGGGGCGGTGCTCCATGGCCAAGGTGACGACGATGGCCTGGAGGGTGCCGACGAAGCAGATGAGCGTGGTGAGGGAGAGCGGCGCCGAGTACTGCTTCAGGGTGTGGGCCTGGAGGATGAAGAGAGAGGCCCAGGCGAGGGTGGCGATGATGACGAAGAGCGAGCCGAGGAACCACTCCCTGCCCGTGGGATCGACGGCCGGGGCCTCGCCGCCGTGGGCCTGCCCGTGGCTCGTCCACGCCATCCGTATCAGCGGGCCCTTGTAGAGCGTCATCAGCATCGCGCCGGCCACCGTCACCACCGTCCCGGCCACCTTCGCCTGGCACCGCACCTTTCTCAGGTCCACCTTCTCCATCCTATGAATTTTTCGGGCACGATCGGAAAATTGTCAAATAATGTTTGCTAGCTCCAACAGCGCGATCACACTAGTGTTCATTTCTCTCAGAAGAGATGCATGCATGCATATACCTGAAGATGAAGGCCATCAAGAAGGTCATGGCAGGAAGGATGTTGCTCATGGCGCATGCGAAGGTCGGGCCGGTGTACTTGAGACCAACATAGTAAAAGTTTTGATCGATCACAGGCCTGTAATCAACAACATGCATGAGGTTCATTAGCTCATGTTACACGGTAATATTTCAGGAAAGCCGATTTTGTTTTTTTGGCGTGCATGCAGCTAGCTGCTGAAAAGAAAAGGAACATTTGGGGGGCACCTTTTGTTTCTTGACAAAAGAATGAGTCTCCATATTGGAGTGTCCACTTATATATGTCTTCGTTCTTAAAGTACTTGGGCTGGGTGCACAAAATGACAGGAGAACTAACCCGAGCAGTGCCAGCACGAAGATCTGGAGGAAGGACGACCACGTCATCTTCGGCCTCACCTTTCTGCAATTTCAGATCAAGTTCATCGTACCATCAGTTTCAATTCAGGCCAGTGAACCATGCATGTAGCAAAGAAGAAGAAAATGCATGCACACTATCTGGTCGGCCCTAGCTTGTCCATGGATCGTTCGTGTCTATATATATGTGTATATACACCTCTCGAAAATTAGGGCAAATGGCGCGATGGAGACGGTGGCGAAGGCGTGGCGGTACACGACGAGCACGTAGTGGCTCATGCCGCCGTTGAGCGAGACCTTGGTGATGACGTTCATGCCGGCATAGCCGAACTGCAAGCAGATCATGGCGATGTAGGGCTTGGCCTTCTCGAACAAGTCGCCGTAGCCACCCATGACGATGAATATATGGTACTTCTTGCTGGCTGCAAAGCCTTGGTTAACTAGAAGATAAGTTAGCTAGGGCTAGAGGCTAAAGCCTAGAAGCTTCTGGTTAGGGAACTCAAGGAGCAAGAGAGGCCAAGCTAGACCTTGAGCTGAAGGAAATATGCAGAGCTCCCTGCTGGATTTATATGCAAGCCGTAGGGGCATTCCGGACATTATTTAAAGCAATTATTTGCTCTCTTCTTCCTGCTTCCGAGTAAAGCATTTTGGTGCAGACGTATGCCATGTCCACGACCGAGTGGCTTCATTGGATGCATTGTTGGGATCATCTGTCAGTCGAAGGAGGACACTCATTACCTTCTGCCGTGTTTTCATCTGGTGCTATCCAGCTGATGGGTTTCTGGAAGCAAATGAAGACCACCTGGTGAACAAGGAGATCTCAACGGCTTCTCTGGTGGGGGTAGTGCTGTAGCATCACACGTCGGAGGTCTCAAACCATCAAATTTTGTCCTATTTGACATGAGAGTGGGAAGCAAATGTTACGTATTGGAAGGCAAAGAAATCATCACATTTCTTTCCAGTGTCACGAAGAACAGTGTTCTGCAACCTTGGTTTTGTAACTAAGCATACGTGCTTGGTTGATTGCCACCCCTGTGGTTCCAGAAACAATTTCCAGTGGCCAGCTAGTGGTTGCCAAACAGAAAGATACTGTGACGTTTTTCGCGTTAGCTAATTTGATGCTTGAATTTATGTTATCTTTTGTTTTTCGCGTTAGCTAATTTGATGCTGGAATTTATGTTATCTTTTGTAAGCTTTCACCAAAAATGACATTTGATAGGTTTCTGGAGAGTCTGCCGCAAGGCAGACTCATTTCAGACGTCCTCGTGTTTTTATTTTGTTTTTCTAACCAACTTGTTCAGTAGTTTTGCTTGGCGTTGTTGAATAATAAAAATGTCGGGTTACAATATTTTCTTCAACCGTAAACCCTAAATTTATGAAAATCGGAACGATCAGAAAATTGGGTAACACATGTAGTAACACGCAAATAATTTGAAAACATAGTACATTGACTACTCGATACGATGGAGAGGGTATATATGGGATAATATGCCCATCTAACCTAACCATTTAAGTGTAGTAATTTGTTTACTGAGTTGTTTATATTATGATTAATTTATGCTAATTCAGATTCAACTATTATGTACCCTTTTAAACACATAGGATATACATTGCAATATTGTTATTGTGCATACACTGGTACAAAACTGCCCTTTTAAGATGACCCATCGCACATGGTTCGCCCTAAATCTTGTGTGATTCTAGTCACCTAGACAACTATACATCATGCGGAAGACAAGAAAGGCCTACATGCTATGTGACAGGTATAAGGGGGCCGTATGACTGTGTGCGTCCTTAGGTGAATGGTTGTGAACTTCCTAGATGGTATGCATATTTTATGGTATGGTTGTGAACGTCGTAGATTCTAGAACTTTTTTGTCAATTAATTAGATGCATGGTTGCGAACTTATACAAGCTAAACATCAAATGTGTCATTCGTGTAAGCTCAAAGCTACCGATGATAGGATTAAGGAGGTAAGTTAATTGATTTGACGGTTTAGGTCTAAAAAAGTGTTCTCAGTTTAAGGGTTAAAAATAACTTTTGAGTAAGTTAACAGTGAAAAGTGAAATGATTGGAAACGAACAAAAGTATTCTCATTCCCATTCACTTGACACTATTTATTGGACTAGTCTCTTCACATATGACTAATGAGATTTTTGAATATTTACAATTTGGTTATTATGCAATATATTGTTCATCAAATTTTATTGTGTAACACTACATTTCCATAATATTACGCTAGTATTATTATAGTCAAAGTGTAAATTTGGAGATTGGTCAAAGTCAATAGTACTGTTAAGTACTCCCTCTGTAAGCTAATACAACAATTAACATTGATTAGTAAAGTATTAAGATCCACAGTTTAGGGCCCATTGGGTTTAGAGGAAACCAAAACGTAATAACTAGAGAACTATAATAGGATGGCAGTTGCCAACATGACGAATTGCCTTGCCCTATAGCTACGAGAAAGAGTTTTTACTAGATGTATAGTTCTCTAAAAAAACATAAAATGAGCAGTATTCTTAAAGAATTGGTGCGCTCATTTCCTACAAATTGAATGCATCTATAAAGATTTTTTCTTCTAAAATCCTCATTCCTATGGTTTATCCCCGAAAATCCTCCAAACTGAATGAGTTGTTGTACTTTGAGAGAAGTGCATATTTCAACCCCCCCAACTCTCGCAGTAGTCTAATTTACAACCCCCAACTCCAATACCGTTTACATTAGAACCCCGAACTCTTAAAACCGGCCAGGATACAACCCTCCCCTACAGATTGACCGGTTTTGACTCAGTTGACCTGTTTTAACCCGTTGGCCATCCATCAGCATGTCCAGTTAGCAAGCCACATAAAAAAATTCAAAATTTCCACAATTACTTTTGTAAAAATAATTGTAAAAAATATTTAAAAAAAATCAATTTTTCGGTTTTCCAGATTTTTAAACCTTGGACTTTTTTCAGAATTTTCAGAAAAGAACTCCAATTTTTTTTGATTTTCCTGAGTTTTGAACTTTTCTCCTGATTTATTTTACTTTACAGATTTTTTCTTGATTGTACATTTTTTCTGGAAATTTTGAATTTTTTGCTGGCATGGCTTGCTGACTGGATGGTCAGCGGGTCAAAACCGGTCAACAGGGAAGGGAGGGTTGAATCTTGGCAGGTTTTAAGAGTTCGGTGTTGTAATGTAGACGATATTGGAGTTGAGGATTGTAAATTAGACTAGGGCAAGAGTGAGGGTTGAAATATGCACTTCTCTCTTGTACTTTTCTATTAGGTTGAATATCCTTAGTTTGTTCAGGTTTGCACCGAACGAACATTTATCTAGGAATAAGTAGATGTTGCTTTACAAAGTTGTATGGATGCAAATCCCTCCGAAGAAAGAAGCAGAGCGCAAGAGGACATGAGCGAAGTCAGTCGCGGCGCCATTTCCATGGAGCGTCGCTCTCGTGCTTTACGGTAAAGTAGAGAGCATTATGGTTCAGGAGTTCGTATGCTGAATTCGTGGATCACACTAGTGCCTGGCATACGCATCACGATATGAACGCAACCGTCGCCACCTCAAGAAACGCAACTAAGCGGCTGCGGAAAGCTACATCGCCAAACAGAAACCCCGGGAAAAGAAGCCAGCCGGGGGACCTGAGTGCGATCTATGTTGGCCCATATTTTAGCCCCGATTTGATGGTTGCCTGGCTAGCTGTGTCTGTGCTATATCCTGCGTGCATCAAAAGAGCCCAATCTCAACTCCCTCAACTCATATAGCAAGCTAGCCAAGATCAGCTGTTGGTTATGCTGCCTTTGGCTTTCGCGGTTGCAAAGCTACAACTGCTTATGAACAGATGAGAACGTGAAAGGAATCTGATAAAGAGGAGGAGGAGTATGTACCCACCTTGTTTCTTCTTAGAAGAGGTGACTGAGCTGGCTCCCAAATTGATCCACCTCTTCTTAAAAGAGGTGACTGAGCTGGCTCCTTGTTGCAAATCGATGTGGCTCTTTTGTACTGTGCATGCATGTGTGGCTGGCGCTGCTCTGGATGAGTATATTAGCGCATATGTGCATTTTCAGTCGGCAACTAGGAGTACGTCAAACTCGCTTTGCTGCATGCATTGGGAAGGGAATGGGAATTTGAGGATGAACCAAACAAAGCATGAAGACGTGAACAGAGGTACGTGCATGCATGTTCAGATGCATCGCACAAATATCCTCCCATCTGCACCGCATTATAGCTGGCCTTTTGGCTGATCGTGTCGGCTCCTTTATATATCTTCCTATTCTTTTTTTTCCTTTTTGCAGTGCTTCGGACGCACCCGGAGGGAGAAGCTGAATTTGGCTTCATCTTGCACAAAGAAGTCCGAAATCACATGTGAGCGCCTAACCTATGTTGTCAAAGGGCGTAAACCAGAGCAAATCTCAGTATCTAAGGTGGGATCAGGTCGGCGCCAAGGGATAATAAATCATAAATAAAATGAGCTTGCTAAAACTCAGTGAACTGAGATTTAACCAAGTCTCCGTCCACCTTGCAACATTTTGTCCAATCGTTTGCAACATTTCTTTCTACCGGTTGCAGCATCTGTCTTGCTGGTTGTAGCATGTCGTCCCTCGTCGATTGTAGGACGTCATCTCATCGGTGGCAACATCCTCTATTGACGGTTGTAGCATTTTAGTCTGAGCGGCTGTACCATATGTTATCGTTGCTTGTAGTACAGTCACAACATTTTTCATCCCCGTTTGCAGCATCCAGGCGTACCGATCGTAGCACCACAACTACGATAACGTCACTTGATTGAGACTTCATTAAGTCCTTTTTTCTCGCGAATATACAAAGCTTGCTTATCTTTTCATTGATAAATGAAGTTGAAGTGAGAACATAGAGGAAGGGGTACATCGCATGGCACAATCAAACATGGGGTAAACATGATGCCCGGAGCAAAGAGACATGGGATGCTTTGGCCAAACAGAAGCTACAACACATCGCTAAACTACCTTATCCAAGAGAAACAACCCTAAACACGTCACGAGCAAGCAAGGCGAGCCTTCGTTAAGTCTCAGTCAACTGAATTCTAAACATACCCTGAATGAAATCCACAAGTGTTTTGTCCGCCTGTCTTGAAGCATAGGAGATCGGCTCAGAGGGTTGATCAGCAAACCCTCATGCGAAGGATTTAGATCATCAGTTGCACAAAGGACGACACGTCGCAAACGGAGGACGATTCCGTCAGATATGCTGTATAATATATTTCGCAAAAAAAAAGATATGCTGTATAATATATCTCCCTCTGTGTCCGGGGAGTATGATCAAGGAACATGGATAGGTACGGACAAAGCGAGCCTAGTGGCGAATGACTAGCTAGCGCTCTGGTTCGGGTTTAGTTTAACCGAGGAGAACGACGGATCGGATGGGAACTCCCGTTAATGACGCATGCTAAGATCGCTTTACTTTGCCCGGTTGCCCCGCCCGTTCCAATCATTGTTCACATATATATATATACACAGAGTGCTGTGTACTGCGTGGTTACGCAAGCACGTATCTCATGCATGATGAGCGCGCCCATGATCACTCCTGCATCCGACTTGATGGCCGCCACCCGTCGATAAAACCTCATTTTTTGTGGAGCCAGACCTCCGGTAGCAGGCGATCGCTAGTAGATTAATTTGGGCGTTTTGCCTCCTGCCACGAGACACCGAGACATATATCGCGCGTGCAGATGATCGATGGTTATGTGCAAAGGCACTGCAACCGCAGTGCACGAGCTGAGATGCATGCATGTTGTGTACTCCCTCCGTTCCTAAATATTTGTCTTTTTAGAGATTCAAATGGACTACCACATACGGATGTAGACATACTTTAGAGTGTAGATTCACTCATTTTGCTCTGTATGTAGTCACTTGTTGAAATTTCTAGAAAGACAAATACTTAGGAACGGAGGGAGTACTTTTTTTCCTCTCATGTTTTTCTGGGTTTTTCTTTATCGGTTTTATATATAGTTTTTTATGTGTGTTTCTACGGTTTTAATCACTCTTCTTGCATTTTTCTTTCGGGTTGTTTTTCATTTTTCAAATAAGTGTCGAATTTTATTTAAATAGTACATGTTGGACATTTTTCATATACATGTTTCAGGTACACAAAGGAAATCTTTTGAGTACACGTTCAACATTTTCTGAATACACATTCAACATTTTTTTAAGACAGGTTGAACATTTTTTGAATAGTGAACATTTTTTAACACATATTGAACATTTTTCATAAATGGCATGAATATTATTATTTGTTAAACATGCCAAAAACCACAAACATATTTTTGAAAACTATGAATTTTTTTTAATTATGTGGCTTTTTATAGTTTACAAAAGATTCCTCGAACATATTTTTTGAAACACGCAAATATTTTATAGAATGCCAAGACCATTTTTCTTGAATGATACGAAACATTTTTTTATCAATTGCACAAACTATTTTCACATGACATAAGCATTTTTTGTAAATGTCACGAACACATTTTTAAACCGATCAGCATTTTATTTCAAATGCTATCAATATATATTAAGATTTGTGCAAATATTATTTTTAGATTGCATGAACAGTTTTTAAATGTGTGATATCACTTTTAAAATGTTAGTAAACTAATTTTTTAAATATACGCACTTATAATATTCAGAAAATCTAGTATATCTATAGCTACTATTAAAGGGAGATGTGTTTCTCTGAAATTTTGTTCCGTTCACAGTATAGACTCATTTTCTTCCGTACCTCTATGAGGTGGTACTAAAAAATCTCCAACCACGGATAAATAATTTGTCAGGCTGGGCCTACTCCGCATCTTTTTTTCCTTCGATTGTGCCACATGGAGTCAATCCCCTACATGGGCCAAGGGGCCTGTTATGTATCTTTTCTTCCTTTGATTGGGCCACAAGGAAAAAATCACAAAAAAAAAAAAACGTTTTCTTTGTAGCCTACACTCCGAGTAGGCCGATTGCAATGACATAACACATGCTCCATTGGGCCCCAAAAACCTACCAACTCAATAAGTCACCTCTTGCTATTATCATTAAATAGTACGACCTCACCTCTTAGAGCCAAAACCACCAATTTACATACATCTTGGAGTTACCTGTTATCGATCAACTAAATAAGTCGGTGTGGGAATCAATAAGCGGAGGGTGAGGATGATGACGTGAGAAGAAAAGAATGAGTCCCGCTAAAAGATGGAAGGAATATGTTGTCCTATGTGGGCTAATTAAGTGATGGATAATTAAATGACTTGTTGTACAATTAAAGGAGGTTTTATGTTGTGCATATTGGGATTCAATAAGAAGTGCTTGATTAAACAAAGATGGACGAAAGACTCCATTAGTGAATGTGAAGAAGCTAGCTGTCCGGCGTACTAGAGGAGATCTCCGAGGGAGAGAAAGAGGACAATAGGGCGGGACAGACGAAAATAAGTGAAATAAGTGGACGCATGAGACGGGTAACAATGTCTCCCATTGCAACGCAGGGTATTTGTGCTAGTATATAACAAAATAGAATAAGAAAAAAATGAACAAAATAAAATAAAAAAGGTTACATATCAGTCCTAGGCCGGCCCACTAGTGGGTTCCCTAGGCGGGGAGAGCTGCTACCATCTCACAAGTGTTTCCTATTCCATGCGCGAGTTGAGTCAGTGGATAGCAACCAAACGTGCACCACCGCCCATGGTATACGGCTGGCTTGTAGTCTTATTCTCCAAGTCTGTCTTTTTGCCTTTTCTTTTTTTCCTTTTCTTTTTTGTTTTCCTTTTCTTCTACTCCATGAACAATTCGTGAACTGTTTCAAATTCATAAAAAATATGAATAATTTTCAAATCTGTGATGTTATTTGAAAATCATGAACAATTTTCAAATTCCTAAAATTTTCTGAAAACCAAGAACAACTTTCAAATTCGTTAATATTTTTTAAAATCATGAACATTCTTTAAATTTGTGAACTTTTTGGAAGTCGTAAACATTTTTTAACTCAAGCTTTTTAAAAATTCATGAACATTTTTATAAATCATGATTAAATCATTTTAAGGGTTCATGTGATCCAAATCCTTAATCATTTTTATAACTCGCTTTAAATTTGGCTCCATTTATTTCTCGTGGCACTTGGGAAGAGGAACACATTTGGCGAGTATCCAACGCGCATGTCGTTGAATAGCTATATCACTATTTAAGGGTTACTCTTTGCGAAGGTCACACCCCAGCTTCTCAGCTGCTAACAACTGGCGTCTTGCATATGCAGCACTTCTGGCAACTTGAAAGATTTCCAATTTTTTGTGAATTCGTTTATTCAAAAGATTTTGTATCTTTAACCGTGCATCCAAATCCTTAGTCATTTTCACCGTTGGACTTCTCGTGTAGAGATCTTTAAAATTAGATCACATGTTAATAGGTTTTGACAAAAATAAATAAAACAAAAAATGCCAAAAAAGGTAACCGAACAAAAAAGAATATGGAAAATGGAGCCAAACTACCCTAAGCAAACATATGCTTCAATGAGAAGCAAATTTGTGCTTCTCGTGGATGCAATTTTTTTTTCTTTCTTGTGAAAGCACAGTTCTACTTCTCGCAAAGGCAAATATATGTTTATCATGGAAGCACATAATTTTGCCCTTTCCGAGTGTGCTTCTTGCTTAAGTAAATATGTGCTTCCTCAAGAAGCAAATATGTGTTTCTCGTGGAAGCACCGGTTTTTTCCATTTCGAGAAGCACAGTTGTGTCTCACACAGAAAAAAAAAACTCCAAAACCTAGGGAAAACTAGGCGAAAACAGGGAAAAACAGAAAATATCATCTAAATCTTGAAAACACGTAATATGTATATAATAAGATGATCCAACGGTGTGATTGTAAAAATATGCATTTGTGTGTGCTCAGCGAAGAAAACAATCATTTCAGCTCACTACAGGATCAATATATATTGAAAATTTTGTTCTTTTTGTCCAGGACACGTGCAGTCATATTTTTTCAATCTCTCCGTTGGATCATGTTATATTGTAGATGTGTTGGTTCAGTATTTTTTTCAGGATTTTTGAGAACTTTTACACCGTCGAAAACCTTAACTAGTTCTATGGCAAGCTATTGTAGAAAATCATACTCCTATGCGTGCGTGTGTGTGCGCGCGCGCGCGCGCAAAATTTAGTGCTTCCATGCCACAACTATGACCCTTGCGGGGCTCCCTTAGTTAGTTGCTCTCGCTGAATAGGGGCTCCCCGTCTCGCAATAACGGGTCATAGCCACGCCCCCCATTACATGGGACTAATGGACCAATAGCGGTGTTATAGGTTGAAAACCCCCCATCAACAGAACTAATGGGCCAGGCCCATGTACCTGATTGAGTCAAAAAATCCTTTTGGGAAATTTCTACTTCACATATTTGAAAAGGTATTAAATTCTGTTTAGAAGAAATTAAAAATTATGAAAAATAGAAAAGCATCGCGTATTTGGAAAATATTCGCCGTGATTTGGAAAACGCACATCATGTCTTTGAAAAAACATGTTTACCACGCAATTGAAAATGTTCATCATTTATCTAAAAAAGTCCATCATGTATTTGAGAAAAAATGGTCACCGCGTAACTGAAAATACTCATAACGAACTTGAAATATAGGCATACCATATTCGACAAAACTTTTCTGCATGTACATGAAAAAAGTTAATGGCGTATTAAGAAAATGCCTGCCACACACTTAAAAATTGTGAATCATTTATTTGTAAAATGTGAAATTGTTTATTGGAAAAAGGTCATCGTGTTTTATAGAAATGTTTGTCGCATATTTAAGAGATGTGCATCGTGTATTTTAATATATTTTTGAAACTTAAACGTGCAATCTATTTATTCATGGAGTTCTGGGATCTCAGCTGAGATAATTCGTAGGATACAATCAGGTGGGGCATCAGGCCACACATGTTATAACTCACAACTAATACCCTCTCTTGTCAATGTGTGTGCGCCACATTTAGCCAATCTCCTTACATGTCGAGGTTGAGCAACCTCTTCTTTTGCTCATCGCGCGATCTTGGCAACCCAGTTTGTGTACGTCACCCAAAGATGCCTCATGTAACTCTCTTTCCTACCTATCAATGCAATGATACACAACTTGTGTATCCACGGAAAAAGAGCGCAGTGGTTCCTTCACTTCCTCGACGACCGGCTCGACAAATTGCGGAGTTCTTACCAAGTTCATTCAGCTTGCACACCAGACCCATGCAACAATATGGATTCTTTGAAACCCCTCTCTACATGAGCTTGAAAACTCGTCAGCACACGTATAGCTCAGCAGTTTCAGGACTCGAGACCAATGGGAAGGCGAAAGAGGCAGCACCACTAAAAGCTCCATCCCCATCTCTAAAACAACTCTCCCTCCTCTCTCTCTCTCCCCGCCTTGGACAAGACCTCATCCACGTTCACCTTAATCCAACCATCATCATGTGGTTGCCATCTTTCCTTTAATGCTTTCAACTTTGCATATAAATTTAAACTTTGCAACAATGCACATATCAAATGATCTGTCCATCACTGGATGCATCATCATCATCGAAATCAAGTGCATTTGAGTTCTTCTTGTTGGACATCTCATATGCTTCATTATTCCTTCACTTCTCTTCATTTTGTTTCCTAACCTTTCGTTTTTTCTGTGAACAAATATCGGCAATGTTTTTTCTACAAATCACCAAGAAGGCCCTTTTTCTGTAAACAAGGATTAGGCAATGTTTTTCAACAAATCACCAAGAAGACATGAGAGAAACACATTTCTATGCATACAAGACATGAGAGAAATAAAATGGATGATGCAATTTGAGCCAAAAAAAAACCCTATCTTGATCATTTGTACCACTAGGGTTCAAATGATCGATATTTGTCAAGCATGATGACCACTTTTGGCATTCCACGAAGATGGTGCAACATCAGTGACGAAGAGAAACGGTTGATCGATCATAGCCACTATTATTGCGCTCATCAAAGAATTCCTTCATCCTCTTGCAATAGGTGGCCATTTGTTGCTCGCAACCCACGGCGGCAACAAGACTATTTTTTTTACATGCCAAACATAGCTATTTGTCCTTCTTGACCGTGTAGTTTCCCATTCTTCCCCTCAGAGCATTCAAAAAACATTCGTCATCAACATCAAGACTGTGTAGTTCCTCCTCCTCCCATTGATCTTCATCGTCTTGAGACGGAGTGTCTTGAGAGACACATTCTTGCGATGCGACATTTATGAAGTGCAAGAAGGTTTCCTCGTCGACACTACATTGACACACATCACATCACTTCTTCTTTCCAGCACCAACGCGTAGCTTAGGCGGAGCCTTGGTCTTTTGCGCCATGGCAGCGATAGGGCCGGCTACCTCAATGGTGGCTCATGGTCGCACCCGCCTCTCGCAGTGGGTCCGACGAGCGCTGCGGAATTGATGGCTTGGACTGCGGTGCACTCCATGCCGGTGCGACAGGGGTGGAAGCACGGAAGGCAACGACATGGGGGAGGCACATGCGGGTGTGTGGCGCACGCGTGGAAGTTTCTTGCGGGCTGCGCGCGGGGTCAATTTTTGCGTTTGGGCAGCCGATTGCATGATGCAAATTTGCAATACCTAGGGGTGTTTTTATTGATAGCCTTAAAAAGGGACCAGAAAATTATACGTTTACATCACCTATTGGAGCTCGTTTTTTGGGCACGATGATGTATATAACGGTTTTTACATTAAGTATGTATTCTACACCACCTATTGAAGATGCTTTAAATAAAAGCAATGGAATTCACCGCTGAAATCAAAACTTAAGCTTCAAAACCACACAAAAATATTGATGCATTTCATATAATCAAAATTTAGGTTGATTCACCACCAGACACATAATTTCTAGTAACGCATTATGTTAATCAATATAAAAATATTAATGCATCATGCTAACGCATTCTTACTACATTGATTAGGAACTCCTTTTAACACAATATGGGCGCATACGCTCATACATACGCACATAGACACACCCCTATGAACGCACGCACGTAGACTCTACCCCTATGAACCTTCGAGAAACTGAGCCCGGCACATCATCTTGGGTTGACAAAGTTGCCACAAACGCCTTCGTAGTTGACGGGAACGTCTACTCGCACTGAACGCACATCGTCAAAAAGACTGAAATAAATTCAAAAAAATGTGAGCACCAACATTAAGCCTGGTACTTGAACTGGGCTGACAATACCACTCTACTCCTAACCATCCAACCACAACCACAATTTAGTTCGCGTTGATTAGGAACTTTTGTATGTATAATAGTTGGGTCTTGATTGCGCTTTTGTACATGCCTGACATGAGTTTTATCATATCATTATTGTGATAGCTTTTTCCGTTGTTATAATATTAAAGTCATAAAATTAGCCCAAGAGCCGCTTATTACCGCGTCAACTGGTCTGCCATATGCCCATAAACTTTTGTTTTTCAATGATCCTAAAAAAAACTTTTGTTTTTCAAAGTCAATGCTGAGATCCGCGTGACACCTTGATTTTAGTTTAAGAAAACCTTTTATATTAATGCCAATGCTAGATCCGCGTAACACCTTGATTAGTTTTCCATTTTATTTTAAAATTTCAGAGAGCTGGGGGAGGGGTATGAACTTCCCCACCAGAATTATTGTTTTTCGTATATATGCAACTGGTGTATAGTGATGTCCACGACTCAGGGTTACCATGCCAATGTAGCAACCCGATGCATGAATCAAACAACTGAATCGGGATTCGGGAGGCAACTCTGACCAGTCGCCGATCGACTGTACTATGTGAGCAAATTACTATGTATCTTGATCTATGAGAAGTTGTCTTTAGGCCTAATAAAC
Organism: Aegilops bicornis; assembly: GCA_021605145.1. Classification (NCBI taxonomy): domain Eukaryota; kingdom Viridiplantae; phylum Streptophyta; class Magnoliopsida; order Poales; family Poaceae; genus Aegilops; species Aegilops bicornis. Next base: position 606,383,803 of record CM038671.1, read on the forward strand.
CCGGACGCCGGACGGAGGGAGTACAGAAAAACTGAACAATCCCTCACCTCTCATCGCAAGCACAGTGATCTAACTATCACCCGCACCGCTCGCGAGCTAGGCAAGACCAACTCACTCGCTCGCCATGGAACTCTCCTTGGCCTCATCCCTTCCCCTCCTCCTGCCGCTCCTCCCTCTTCTCTACTTTCTCTACCTGCGGCCGGACCCCAAGAAGCAGCCTCGCGGCCATGGCCTCAAGGTCTACCCCATCCTCGGCACGCTGCCGCACTTCGTCAAGAACCAGGACCGCTTCCTCGAGTGGTACACCGGCGTCATGCAGGGCAGCCCCACGCACACCCTGGCCTTCAAGGTGCCCGGCCTCACCGGCGGCGCCATCACCGCCGACCCGGCATGCGTCGAGCACATACTCAAGGCCAACTTTGCGAACTACCCCAAGGGCGAGCTCTCGGTCTCCATGCTCCAGGACTTCCTCGGCCACGGCATCTTCAACTCCGACGGCGAGCAGTGGCTGTGGCAGCGCAAGGCCGCCAGCTACGAGTTCAACAAGCGCTCGCTGAGGAACTTCGTGGTCGACGCCGTCCGCTTCGAGGTCGTCGAGCGGCTGCTGCCGCTGCTCGACCGCGCGGGGCGCGACGGGCGGACGCTGGACGTGCAGGACGTGCTGGAGCGCTTCGCGTTCGACAACATCTGCCGCGTGGCCTTCGGCGAGGACCCGGCCTGCCTCGCCGAGGAGGGCATGGCCGCGCCCGAGAGCGCCGAGTTCATGGCCGCGTTCAACGACGCGCAGAACACCATCATGGCCCGGTTCATGTCGCCCGCCAAGTGGCTGTGGCGCGTCAAGAGGCTGCTGGGCATGGAGCCGGAGAGGCGGATGCGGTCGGCGCTCGCCACGATCCACGGCTACGCCGACAAGATCGTCCGTGAGCGCAAGGAGAGAGGGGAGGCCGGGCTGGCGAGCAGGGACGACTTCCTGTCGCGCTTCGCCGCGGCCGGCGAGCACAGTGACGAGAGCCTCCGCGATGTGGTCACCAACTTCATCCTCGCCGGCCGAGATACGACCTCGTCCGCGCTGACCTGGTTCTTCTGGCTAGTGTCCACGCGGCCCGACGTGGAGGACAAGATCACGCGCGAGATCCGGGCGGTGCGCGCGTCAGGCGAGACGCGCGAGGACGCGTCGACTTTCAGCTTCGACGAGCTGCGCGAGATGCACTACCTCCACGCGGCCATCACGGAGTCGATGCGGCTGTACCCGCCGGTGGCCGCCGACACGCACAGCTGCAAGGAGGACGACTTCCTCCCGGACGGCACGTTCGTCGGGAAAGGCTGGCTGATGACGTACTGCGCGTTCGCGATGGCGCGGCTGGAGGGCGTGTGGGGCGAGGACTGCGAGGAGTTTAGGCCGGAGCGGTGGCTCGACGAGGAGGGCGCGTTTCGGCCGGAGAGCCCGTTCAAGTACGCGGTGTTCCACGCGGGGCCGAGGATGTGCCTCGGCAAGGAGATGGCCTACATACAGATGAAGTCCATCGTGGCGTGCGTGCTGGAGAGGTTCAGCCTCCGGTATGCCGGCGGCGAGGGGCATCCCAAGCTCATAATGTCACTGACGCTGCGGATGGGAGGCGGCCTGCCGATGCAGGTCAAGAACCGAACAGGGGAGACTAGCTAGGATGCTTGGAGGAGTCCATTTTGTCACAAACCACAATTGCTCTGTAGTACTCCATTTCTGTTGTGTTCTTGCTTGGTTTCGGAAATAAATTTCACTAGCGGGTTTAAAGGTTTTCATTTATAATTGCAACTTTTATTAAACTACTAGTACAATGTTTATGTGTGTTGTTGTGAACACCATATAATATGCTGGTGTTTGTTCAAGGCTCATTTGTTTTGGGTGATGGTTCAGTTACACATAGTTCAGAAATTATCTTAACTCGTTGCAGAAACCATGGGGACATGAAAGTCATGTGGCAGAAATCAACTGGACAACTTTGGACATCACTTCTTGATTCCACATTTCACTCAGACTAATCGCACAAGCAGAGTCATGTTAGACTAGCCACAATGGTGAGTAACATACACATATCGCTAGACTATGTTACTACTCCCTCCTTTCCGGTTTATAGGGCTTATTTCAACTTTTTGTTTTTTCAATTTAAAGGGCTCATCTCCATGTTATTTTTAGTTTTCGAGGCGCGTTAAATCTTTGCATGCAAGAATTAAAAAGGAACACATGTAATATTCCTACTCATCTAGTGGCCAAGCATGCATGCACTGCAATTAATTCAAATTAATGCATGAGTTTAATTTGAGTAGTTTTATAAAGTACGAGATACATTCCTCCACTCACAAAATGCCTTGGTTGATGAGATTTCAGATTTGAGCCCTATAAACCGGAAAGGAGGGAGTATCTTCATAGTGGGTAGTAACATAAGTGTGGTTACATGCAAATCTTCAATTATGAGGTTATAGACTCATATTGCATTGGGACATGTGATGTTACAGTAACTAGCTAAGTCACTATAACTATCTCTCTTCTCATTAACTCACTGTCACATAAGCAAATATGCTGAGTTGGACTTGACGCTACTGCTGAAATTACTCCTACTGTGGCTAGTCTGATCTAGAACTGCACTCAACTTTACTGAAGTCTACTCAGCTTTACTGCAGTCAACCCAGTAACTAGACCAGATTAATCAAGAGAAATAACAACGGTTATACGTAGTACATAGCATAAAAAAATGCAACAACTCTATCTTGGAATCTTCCCATTTTGCTGTAGTAAGTGTCAAGCACGGAGCGCCAGCTCACTCCTGCAGTTTGGACTTGGTAAGCCTGAGATCCCGATCGCCATGGAGCTTCCGTTGACCTCGGCGCTCCTCCTGCTCCTGCCTCTACTCTGCTTCCTCTGGCTACGTCGGGACACCAGGAGGCAGACTCGCTCCGACGGCCTCAGGGCCTACCCCATCATCGGCACGCTCCCCCACTTCGTCAAGAACCAGCACCGCCTCATCGAGTGGTCGGCCGGCGTCCTGGCGCGCTGCCCCACTCACACCATGACCTTCAACTTCAGGGGCCTCGGCCTCGGTGCCGGCGTCATGACGGCCAACCCGGCCAACGTCGAGCACGTCGCCAAGGCCAACTTTCAGAACTACCCCAAGGGCGAGTTCGTGGTGTCCGTCATCGAGGACTTGCTCGGCCACGGCATCTTCAACTCCGACGGCGACCAGTGGCTCTGGCAGCGCAAAGCCGCCAGCTACGAGTTCAAAACGCGGTCGCTGAGGAACTTCGTGGTCAGCGCCGTCAGCTCCGAGGTCGTCGAGCGGCTGCTGCCGCTGCTCGAGCGCGCGGGGCGCGACGGGCGGACGCTGGACGTGCAGGACATGCTCGAGCGCTTCGCGTTCGACACCATCTGCTGCGTCGTCTTCGACGAGGACCCGGCGTGCCTCTCCGAGGAGGATGGACCGGGGGCGGACGGGCGTGCCGAGTTCATGCGCGCCCTGACCGACGCGCAGAACATCGTCATGGCCCGGTTCATGTCGCCAGTCAAGTGGGCATGGCAACTCCAGAGGCTGCTCAACGTGGAGCCGGAGAGGCGGATGCGCGACGCGGTCGCCACGATCCACGGCTACGTCGACAGGGCCGTCCGCGAGCGCGGCGAGAGGGGGGCGGCCGGGCTGGCCCGCAAGGACGACTTCCTGTCGCGCTTCGCCTCGAGCGGCGACCACAGCGACGAGGGCCTCCGGGACGTGGTCACCAACTTCATCGTCGCCGGGCGAGACACGACGTCGTCGGCGCTCAGCTGGTTCTTCTGGGTGCTGTCCGGCCGGCCCGACGTGGAGGGCAAGATCGTGCGCGAGGTCCGCGCGGCGCGCGCGTCAAGCGGGGAGGGGGCGTTCGGCTACGAGGAGGTGCGTTCGATGCAGTACCTGCACGCCGCGATCACGGAGTCGATGCGGCTGTACCCGCCCGTGGCCATGGACACGCACTGCTGCCAGCGCGAAGATGTCCTGCCCGACGGCACCTTCGTCGGCAAAGGGTGGCAGGTCACCTACAGCGCGTACGCCATGGCGCGGCTGGAGGAGCTGTGGGGCGCGGACTGCGCGGAGTTCAGGCCGGAGCGCTGGCTGGACGAGGAGGGGGCGTTCCGGCCGGAGAGCACGAGCAAGTACCCGGTGTTCCACGCGGGGCCGAGGATGTGCCTCGGCAAGGAGATGGCCTACATACAGATGAAGTCCATCGTGGCTGGCGTGCTGGAGAGGTTCAGCCTCCGGCACGTCGGCGGCGAGGGGCACCCCCGGCTCGTCATGTCGCTGACGCTGCGCATGGGAGGCGGCTTGCCGATGCAGGTGAAGAAGAGAACAGAGCGAGCTAGCTAGGCTACTTGCAGGAGTCCATTTCGTCACAAGTCAACAATGCTCTGTACTACTCCACACGTTATTGATGGTATAGTACGACTTCTACACATCAGTACATCACTTACCAGAAAAGTAGAAGAAATTGGTACGATTGTCTTGTGTCAAGCCCCAACGGCATACCGAGATTGATACGCTACACCGACTGGGAGGGATCGAGGAGGGCAGGCACTTCTCATCAGTCTCTTTCTTTCTTCAACCGTCTTCAGTAATTGTCGCTGACTTAGTACGACATTACTATAAATTTGTCCCAGGTGAACGACAATTAATATCAATCGGAGGGAGTAGTATTTTTGTTGTTGTTGAGAAAAATTAATCTTAGTAGTATAGAGAAATAAGCTAGCCACTGAGAGAAGATGACAGGTGATCTATGCAGGAAATGCCAAGCTGCGCGTGAAATCGACGTGGGTTCAGAAGGGCACTCAGCAGCAGAACAAGGAAAAAAAAAGGAAAATTAACACCAGATTGCTCAGACCTTCATCGTTATCGCGTGACTGCTTTGTTGCAGTGCACCGTACGTACATCCAAACTAGCTAACTTGTCACGACTCATGAGTTTCTCGTGTGGATGCTGGAGACAGAAGAAAATAAAGAACGAATCACCTGTGAGCATCACAGTTTACAGCGTTTGTTTATGGTTCAGTTGCAGTTGAACGAATCAGGTAGCAGACTGACTGGGACAGCTTTTTTGGAGAGGGGGGGGGGGGGGGGGGTGGTAAGCACCATTATAAACTATTCAAGAACAATGGATTGTAAGTTTCTTTTTGCGAACATGTGGATATCAAAATTGACTACTATTTGTTCATGGTTCAGTCCATGTCCAAGTGATTTCTCTGGTTAAATTGGTCATGTTTTAGTTGATGGTTCACTTGCTTATAGTTGCCAGGAAGCAGAAATCACCTGAGCGCCGACGTCAGTATTCTGAGCATTGGTTGGTTTCGCACAAGCGCAATCAGTCTTCATCTAGAAGTGCCCGTGACTTACTGAAGCCAAAGACTCAAAGTCACCCAGCTCACAGTTCCAACTAGACCAGATGATCAAAGAGAAAAATAGTTATATAATACTGTATCAAAGATGCAATAACTCTGCTTCAGAATCCCCTTTTCTGTGCTAATCTCCAAGCACCCCACTCACTCCTACAGTTTTTTTGGACTTGGCAAGCCTGAGATCTCGATCGCCATGGAGCTTTCGTTAACCTCGGCCCAACCCATGCTCGTGCTCCTGCTCCTACCTCTACTATATGTCCTCTGCCTATGTCGGAACACCAGAAAGCAACCTCATGCCGACGGCCTCAAGGCCTACCCCATCATCGGCACCCTCCCACACTTCGTCAAGAACCAGGACTGCCTCGTCGAGTGGTCGGCCGGCGTTGTCGCTCGTTGCCCCACGCACACCATGGTCTTCGACTTCAAGGGCCTCGGCCTCATGGCCGGTGCCATCACCGCGAACCCGCCAATGTGGAATACATCGTGAAGACCAACTTAAAGAACTACCCCAAGGGTGAGTACGTGGTGTCTGACATGGCGGACTTCCTTGGCCATGGCATCTTCAACTCCGACGGCGACCAGTGGCTCTCGCAGCGCAAGGCCGCCAGCTACGAGTTCAGCAAGCGCTCGCTGAGAAACTTCGTGGTCAGCACCGTCCGGTTCGAGGTCATCGAGCGGCTGCTGCCTCTGCTCTCCCGGGCGGAGCTACAAGGCCTGACGCTGGACATGCAGGACGTTCTCGAGCGCTTCGCGTTCGACAACATCTGCTGCGCCGCCGACGAGGACCGGCGTGCCTCACCGACAACGGCCTGGGGGTGAATGGGCGGCGGAGTTCATGCATGCCTTGAACGGCGCGCAGATCATGGTCATGGCCCGGTTCATGTCGCCGTCAAGTGGGCATGGCGGGTGAAGAAGTTACTCAACATGGGACCGAGAGGCGGATGAGTGAGGCACTCGCCACGATCCACGGCTACGCCGACAGGATCATCCGTGACCGCAGCGAGAGGGGAGCGGCCGGGCTGGCGCGGCGACGACTTCCTCTCACGCTTCGCTCCAGCGGCGCAGCACAGCAACGAGCCTTCGTGATGTGGTCACCAGCTTCATCATAGCCGGGCGGGACACAACCTCGCCAGCGCTCACTTGGTTCTTCTGGCTCGTGTCCCGCCGCACGAGGTGGAGGCCAAGATCGCGGCGTGAGATACGCGCGGTGCGAGCGTCCTGTGGGAGCACGGATGCAGCCTTCAGCTTGGACGAGCTGCGTGAGATGCACTACCTGCACGCAGCGGTCACGGAGTCCATGCGGCTATACCCGCCCGTGGCCATGGACTCTCGCTGCTGCAAGCATGACGACGTCCTCCCCGACGGCACATTTGTGGGCAAAGGTTGGCAGGTCTCCTACAGCGCGTATGCCATGGCGCGGTTAGAGGAGATATGGGGCAACGACTGTGCAGAGTACCGGCCAGAGCGTTGGCTTGATGAGGAGGGTGCGTTCCGGCCGGAGAGCTCATTTAAGTACCCGGTCTTCCATGCCGGGCCGAGGATGTGCCTCGGCAAGGAGATGGCTTACATACAGATGAAGTCCATTGCCGCCTGCGTGTTGGAGAGGTTCAGCTTCCAGTTCGTCGGAGGAGAGAGCCGGCCAGGGCTTGTGTTCTCCGTGACCTTGCGTATGGAGGGCGGCTTGCAGATGCAAGTGAAGAAGAGGGGGCACTGAGCAGCTAGGCATGTTCCCTTTGCCTACAGGATGCTCCTCTCTCACGCCTACTCCTACATATTCAGGTTCTAGCCAGTCTTGAGGTACCATGTATTCAGGCACTCAACGTATTCACTAGATGACTCAACATAGAGCAAACAGGTACTGGTACTTAATACTCATGATAACGTAGGAGATAAATGTATTCCAGTGACTGCCTGACGTTTTCAACCAAAGAAGTGTTCTCAAAACTGTTAGGGTGTAGGTAAGCATCAATTTGTCCTACTGCACAAAAATACTTGGATGATATATAGCATTGGGGTCCTACAAAGTTATAAATGCAGCGCCCAAGATGATATAATCTCACAAAACAAGATAGCATTAAAGACTGCCACAACCAAAAAGGATAAATTGTACCGGTGTTGGAATTTAATTCAGGTATCAAGTTATCAACCAGAGTAACAGGGAAAAGATGTGCAGCAATTGTTACAGATGAACATGGGGTGCAAAAAGAGTAAAACTTACAGCTGGAATACATAACGCCTCACATTGCGCTGTAATCAGTACTTTGTCCCAGTGGGTGAGTTCGACTTTGTGCACAGAATCTTCCTTCCTCTGTCACGCCTACGCTTCAGAACCTTTCTTCCAGCAGTAGTCCGCATCCGCTTTCGGAAACCATGCACACGGGCAAGTGACTTCCTGGATCTTGACCTCTTGGTCAGGCAGAGGGCAGCCTTTCCGGCCCTAATCTGTAGACCGCGAGGTCTGCGTGTTGTTAATCTGTTGTAGCTGAACTCAATTCCCAAAGATGAACCTGGCGTAAATAATGATAAAATATTATAGTCAGTTCTACTTAATCAACTCTAGGAATAGATACATAAAATCTTCTTTTAGTGAACACCCATGAGGTCTAAGCTTGATCTTATTAAGTATGAAAAGGTTATCTGTTACAAAGACGTAAACAGTATACTTGATCATTAGACATGCTGTAATAGATCAAAAGACAAGCTCTAAACCACACGTTACAACTAAGAACTTGTGATTTGCCTCATTAACCCACTACACTGTGCAGTTCTAAATTCAATGCCTTGATGGCCTCCACAATTGCTGTTGCATGTAAATCTAAAATTTGCTAAACAGAAATTCAGATAAACATATTCCAAAATAAACTATTAGCTGCCTTTGACTGTTCTCTGAGATTATTTCATTGTGTATGAAAATATTCTAACTATATTGCATTGGTTCATTCCCACTTTAGCTAGTTAATTTAATATAACATTGTTGTGCTGGGTTTAGCAGCATACTGGGTCACTTTTAACCATTTAAGAGGTAGGTAAACTGGTTGAGAATGAGCAAGTATTGAAGCCTGAGAGTCTTCATTCTTGAAATTATCCATTTATTGTTTAACTGTGGTAGACAATTTATTACATTATCAGTTTGTTGTTCAGCCATGTACAGTTGCTTCCCCAAAATTGAGTGGTAGTTAAGAAAACATGAGCTACATTTCTGTCTGAAGGATCTGTGAGACTTTTCATCGTCTATATGATTCAGGGTTTTAGGCCCTCGTATTCAGATACATATAGTAGTTGTATCCCATTTTTTCTTAACACTTATTAACAAATAAGAACCGCAGTCATATGGTAATATGTAGCTTGTTTGTGAGAATTTGCAATTTCGATTGTCTAACAAAATCGGCGGTCACACGGCATCCTCAAAAAAAAAGAAAAAAAAACTGGTAGAAATTGCAGGACACGATGACACAAGTTAACCGTCAGCCATGCACATCTTCCTAATTTAGTAATTTATATTCACTGAAAGTGATATTTGAAGTATGAACATGCTTTTTATTTTCATAGAGAGAAATATGAACATTATCAGTTCAAGTATGGACAAGAAAACAAAAATTGGGCCTAAGACTAGAATGACTTATGCAGAACTTGCTTGCTCTCAGATAACTGCAGTGGTGCTCATCCTCCGGGCCAGACATTGCAGATTCCATGATTCCATCGTACTATGTACATGAACCAACATTTCCAACAATAATGAAATTTAATACTGGAGTATATATTTTTCAGACAAAATGCTGGACACGTTTAAGTTTGCAAATACCTGCTGAGGTACATTTTCCTTCAGCATGCAAAGCCAAAATCGAAGTGCCTAAATTCTTCTGTTTGCAGTTTTGGACAAAAACAGCAATTGTCAAAAGGAGTCAACAACTATGCAGGGTCACCCTGCCTTCAGAATGTTTGACTCTCTTCTTGTCACTGTATTTGCAGAGCGCGCGGCGGAAAAGCTAAGAATAATGCTTATGCATCACCACGGCATTGTGCAACAGCAGAACATCCATAGTTTACGCACTTCTACCGTTCAACGGTTCAAACCCGCCATTTCCATTGCAGGTAACTTTCCCCTCCAACTCCAACCCCTCAACCCAATAAAACTAGCGGAAACATATCGAACACATTCAATAAGGAATTTCTCTCGTGTCAAAGGGAAGGAGGAGTTTCTCACCGCCGAACGAGGAGGCGGACGTGAAGGCGAGCGACGCCGAGACCGCAGCCGAGAGCGAGGAGGTGGGGGCGGAGGAGGTGGAAGAGGAGGAGATGAAGGAGCTCCGGAGAAACGGAGAGGCGGAGGCCCCCATGGGGCCAGCCCTGTGGGGTCGGAGACCGCCGCCGATAGCCACCGCCGAGATCCTCCCGGAGTGGAGCGAGAGGGACGCCATTGGGGAGGCGAGGGCAAGCGCCATGTCTGGGCAGTTGGAGTGCGGGCTATCCTCTCACACTCGACGCTGTTATCATCATATCCACGGCTGGATGAGAAGTTTGGGCTTTATGGGCCTTAATTTTGGGCAGCTAACCAGTTAACAAGCCCATCGGTAGGCCCGCTCGATTCTCTAACAGCTCGTTTGATACCCTTCATTTTTCTTCTCGCATGAGTGTGCATACTATATACTCCCTCATTTAAGAAATACCCCCTCATTTTATTTCATCGGGTAGAAATGAGATCTTTGTTAGGATTTCAATTGGTTGAAATGGAAATCCAACTGCAAAAAAACACATGCTTGGCTGCCACAAGGATTTATAAATTGAAATCATTACCGTGTCACGTGATGTGGCTGCCATTTTGGCAAGTGTCAATGAAGCCACACATAGTTTGGCTTAAAAAAAATGGTCTTTCTAATACATAGACATCATCTTTCTAAAATTTGGCATTCATGTCAACATTAAACAAGTTGCGGCACATAATCTTTCATATATGAAGCTGCTCCATAAAGCACAAATCCATATGATCAAATTCAATTGCAACCGCCATGTTCATGTCATACAGCACAAATGTACGTCTAACAAAAGTAAAACAAAGGCTCAAAGCTTGTATTCAACAAGGTATGGAAGAAAAATAATACTAAAGCTTGTCATGAAAAATGCATTAGGACAATAAAATTAATTCTTCGAATCCAAGAAATATCATGTGGCTTGACTTGCATCAGGACCCATTTTTTTATTGTCCTAATGCATTTTTCATTCCATCTTGCATCAACGTATGAGTTGGAGAAACCAGACCCATTTTTTTATCACATCTTGCGTCAATGTAAGGGTTGAAGAAATCTTGTGGCCTCATTGTTGGCCTGCAATACGATGATAAACATGTTGGTAAACTGACTAAAGTAGTTGTTAAAGTTGAATTGGAGGCAACAACAAATGTCCCTCAGGTGTTTGTGTTTCTTTGACTGAGTGAAATGCCTAGGACCCTGTTTTTCCCTCTATTTTATCTCTTCCCGTCTATGCTATTCCGTTATGAATGCTCCATTTGAGCTGGAACCGAAGCTTTATCTGGTGTCCTTAACCATGTTAAAGTTTCAGTCTGAACTTAATCTGTTTTAGCGAAAGCCGTCCAAAATTTGGGGTTTCACGCTCAAGTCTGGGCCACGATCTTTGATGACGGTTACCACGTGCCTTTCAGCAACTGCCATTCCTTCTGGACCGTTGAATTGCAAAAACCAGTAGACGTTAGTCGTCCGATCAGATTCACTCCTTGCGGTTATTTCCCCTCGCATATAAATACCGCATCGCCACCGCTCCCCCATCCACTTCATCCATTCGCCACCACACCATCAATTTTCGAACCCTACGACACTGCTCCACCTTGAGCTCGACGCCGACGATTGTCTTCGCCGGTTCACTGCCGGAAAGAGGTCGCCAGAGTCCTTCATCGCCACCATGGACCATCTTCCTCTCCACGTCGCCGTAGCTTCTAGACATCACCAAGTTAGGGTATGACCAGTGCGAACTCGCTCCTCCATCCGTCTCGTTCAAGTTCATCCATGGTAGAAATTACATGTTTTTACTGCAATTCTCAGATCTTAACTGCTAGGTAACTTTTGTGGATGCGGTTTGTAGTTGTCCCTCGCATCCGAAAAACTTTCAGATCTAGGGTTTGTGATATGTCTTGAACGAATGGAATGCTTAGCACGTATCTAGTATATTCTTCGAAACTACTAGTTCATTCTGCACATTTCCTTCATCCGAAACGTTTCTCAAAGTCTACATCTAATCCTTCTTCAAAATATTTTTGCTCAAAAAACGTTGTTGTGAGCATTCGTAACCTTGTCCCCATTTTCCTTCGTATCTATTCTTGTTCACAGGTGTATGTAGTCAGTTGAGGATTCTGCTCAACCAGTGAGCATGGCTGATGGAGAAGATGTCATTTTGGGCACAACAGATGAGTCAAAAGCTCCGAATGCTAAGGGCCCAATGATAGGCCCATCAACCAGCAAACGCAAAAGAACCGAGCAAAATGCTTACGAGCAAGAAGAAGTTGCTCCGAAGAAAAAGAAGGGTGGCAGACAACCTTACACAAACACAACAGAATACATTTCTCATGATCGATACAATACTGTTCCAGGAGAATCCTAGCATGAAAGAGATAAGTGTCTGCAATGGATTCGACGCCACTGGGTTCGAAAATGGTTCAACTGTGAAATGATTCATCCTCGGTTTGCTCAGACTTTGCATTTCATCCACCATGGGGTGACTGCCGAGAAATTGGTCTCATCAAGCCAAATGATCCTCAAGTGAGACCACCGCCTCCTCCAAATGCCCATGAGTCATATCTTAAGACTCCCGAATCTTATCCTAATGAGTTGGTTAAACGTCAGAAGAATGCCATCAAGTGAGCCAAGAAGGCTGAAAAGGAAAGGGCTCTTGAAGAGGAAAACCATCGTCTTCTCAAGGATGACGTCAAAAAGAATATGGCCGATGGAAAATCTAAAGGGTGCTCCAAATGCAAACATGATCCAGTGCTGCTGCAAAGCGCAAGAGTGCTTGATGTCTACTATGCAACCTTCTTCTTGTAGAGTCGTGTTGGGCCTCCAAGCGCAGAATTTTGTAGGACAGTAGCAAATTTCCCTCAAGTGGATGACCTAAGATTTATCAATCCGTGGGAGGCGTAGGATTAAGATGGTCTCTCTCAAACAACCCTGCAATCAAATAACAAAGAGTCTCTTGTGTCCCCAACACACCTAATACAATGGTAAATTGTATAGGTGAACTAGTTCGGCAAAGAGATGGTGATACAAGTGTAGTATGGATGGTAGATATAGGTTTCTGTAATCTGAAAATATAAAAACAACAAGGTAACTAGTAACAAAAGTGAGCAAGAACGGTATTACAATGCTTGAAAACAAGGCCTATGGTTCATACTTTCACTAGTGCAAAGTCTCTCAACAATGATAACATAACTGAATCATATGGCAATCCCTCAACGTGCGACAAAGAATCACTCCAAAGTTTCTATCGAAGAACGTAGGACAAAAACGTGCATCAACCCCTATGCATAGATTACCCAAATGTCACCTCGGGAATCCGCGAGTTAAGCGCCAAAACATACATCAAGTGAATCAATAGAACATCCAATTGTCACCACAGATATCCCATCGCAAGACATATATCAAGGGTTCTCAAATCCAATACTCAATCCAACATAACGAAACCTCAAAGAGCAAGACTCAATTCATCACAACAAGAGATGGAGAGGGAAGAAACACCATATGATACAACTATAATAACAAAGATCCCGGTACATCAAGATCGTGCCAAATCAAGAACACGAGAGAGAGAGAGAGAGAGAGAGAGAGATAGATAGAGAGAGAGAGAGAGATCAAACACATAGCTACTAGTACATACCCTCAGCCCCGAGGGTGAACTACTCCCTCCTTGTCATGGAGACCGCCGGGATGATGAAGATGACCTCCGGTGATGGTTTCCCCCTCTGGCAGGGCGCCGAAACGGGCTCCCGATTGGTTTTTTGTGGCTACAGAGGCTTTCTGCAGCGGAACTTCTGATCTAGGATTCCTTTTGGAGGTTTCTATATTTATAGGAATTTTTGGCATCGGAAACAAGTTAGGGGGTTCCCAAGGAGTCTACAAGCTAGGGGGTGCCCTAGGGCACGCCCCCTACCCTTGGTTGCCTCGGGACTCTTTTGGCCCAACTCCGATGCTCCGAGGGCTTCTTCTGGTCCATAAAAAACACCATAAATTTTCAGCTCATTTGGACACCGTTTGATATTCCTTTTCTGTAAAACTCAAAAACAAGGAAAAACAGAAACTAACACTGGGCTCTAGGTTAATAGGTTAGTCCCAAAAATAATATAAAGTAGCATATTAATGCATATAAAACATCCAAAATAGATAATATAATATCATGGAATAATAAAAAATTATAGGTATGTTGGAGACGTATCAAGCATCCCCAAGCTTAATTCCTGCTCGTCCTCGAGTAGGTAAATGATAAAAACGGAATTTTTGATGTGGAATGCTACCTAACATATTTATCAATGCAATCTTTTTTATTGTGGCATGAATATTCAGATCCATAAGATTCAAAACAAAAGTTTAATATTGACATAAAAACAATAATACTTCAAGCATACTAATAAAGCAATTATGTCTTCTCAAAATAACATGGAAAAAGAAAGTTATCCCTACAAAATCATATAGTCTGGCTATGCTCCATCTTCATCACACAAAGTATTTCATCATGCACAACCCCGATGCCCCGATGACAAGCCAAGCAATTGTTTCATACTTTTGATGTTCTCAAACTTTTTCAACTTTCACGCAATACATGAGCGTGAGCCATGGATATAACACTATAAGTGGAATAGAATATGGTGGTTGTGGAGAAGACAAAAAGAAGGAGAAAGTATCACATCAACTAGGCAAATTAATGGGATATGGAGATGCCCCTCAACTGATATCGATGCAAGTGAGTAGGGATTGCCATGCCACGGATGCACTAGAGCTATAAGTGTATGAAAGTTCAAAAGAAACTAAGTGGGTGTGCATCCAACTTGCTTGCTCAGAAGACCTAGGGCAATTTGAGGAAGTCCATCGTTGGAATATACAAGCCAAGTTCTATAATGAAAAATTCCCACTACTATATGAAAGTGACAACATAGGAGGCTCTCTATCATGAAGATCGTGGTGCTACTTTGAAGCACAAGTGTGGAAAAAGGATAGTAGCATTGCCCCTTCTCTCTTTTTCTCTCATTTTTTTATTTTGGGCTCTTTGGGCTCTTCTTTTTTCTTTTTTATACTCCCTTTTTTCTCTTTTATTTATTTATTTTTGGTCCGGAGTCTCATCCCGACTTGTGGGGGAATCATAGTGTCCATCATCCTTTCCTCACATGGGACAATGCTCTAATAATGATGATCATCACACTTTTATTTACTTACAACTCGTTTCTTGGAACAAAATATGACTCTATATGAATGCCTCTGGCGGTGTACCGGGATGTGCAATGACTCAAGAGTGACATGTATAAAAAATATGAATGGTGGCTCTGCCACAATACGATGTCAACTACATGATCATGCAAAGCAATATGACAATGATGAAGCATGTCATAATAAACAGAACGGTGGAAGTTGCATGGAAATATATCTCGTAATGGCTATGGAAATGCCATAATAGGTAGGTATGGTGGCTGTTTTGAGGAAGGTATATGGTGGGTTTAATGCACCGTGAAAGTTCTTGGTACTAGAGAGGCTAGCAATGGTGGAAGGATGAGAGTGCGTATAATCCATGGACTCAACATTAGTCATAAAGAACTCACATACTTATTGCAAAAATTTATTAGACATCAAAACAAAGTACTACATGCATGCTCCTAGGGGGATAGATTGGTAGGAAAAGACCATCGCTCATCCCCGACTGCCACTCATAAGGAAGACAATCAATAAATAAATCATGCTTTGACTTCATCACATAACGCTTCACCGTACGTGCATGCTACGGGAATCACAAACTTTAACACAAGTATTTTTACCAATTCACAATTACTCACTAGCATGACTCTAATATCGCCATCTTTATATCTCAAAACAAATGAAAGGAATCAAACTTCTCATAGTATTCAACGCTCTTTATATGAAAGTTTTTATTATATCCCTCTTGGATGCCCATCATATTAGGACTAAATTCATGACCTAAGTAAATTACCATGATGTTTAAGGACTCTCAAAATAATATAAGTGAAGCATGAGAGTTCATCAGTTTCTTCAAAATAAAACCACCGCCATGCTCTAAAAAGATTTAAGTGAAGCACTAGAGCGAACTGCCTGGCTCAAAAGATATAAGTGAAGCAGAGTATTCTAATAAATTCACGATTCATGCGTGTCCCTCTCGAAAGGTGTGTACAACAAGGATGATTGTGGCAAACTAAAAAGCGAAGACTCAAATCATACAGGATGCTCCAAGCAAAACACATATCATGTGGTGAATAAAAATATAGCCTCAAGTAAATTTATCGATGGATTGAAGACGAAAGAGGGGATGCCATCCGGGGCATCCCCAAGCCTAGATGCTTGGTTATCCTTGAATATTACCTTGGGGTTCCTTGGCCATCCCCAAGCTTAGGCTCTTGCTACTCTTTTTTCCGTAGCCCATCAAAACTTTACCCAAAACTTGAAAACTTCACAACACAAAACTCAACGGAAAACTCGTAAGTTCCATTAGTATAGTAAGCAAATCGCCACTTAGGTACTGTTGTGAACTCATTCTAAATTTATATTGGTGTTATATCTACTGTATTCCAACTTTTCCATGGTTCATACCTTTCGATACTACCCATAGATTCATCAAAATAAGCAAACAACACAATGAAAACAGAATCTGTTAAAAACAGAACAGTCTGTAGTAATATGGAAACTTTGTATACTTATGTAACTCCAGAAATTCTGAAAAATTAGGGCAATCTAGTAAATTTGTTTATCAATCTTGTGTAAAAAAATTCAGATCAAAATCATGCTTCTGTGAATTTCTAAAATTCTGGCAATGAGCGCAAAGGTTTCTGTTTTATAGCAAGATCAAATCAACTATCACCATAGACCATCCCAAAGGTCTTACTTGACACTTTATTGAAAAAAAGATACCAAACATGATTAATACAGTAGCATAATCATGAGAACACACAAAACAGTAGGTATAAATATTGGGTTGTCTCCCAACAAGCGCTTTTCTTTAATGCATTTCTAGCTAGGCATGATGATTTCAATGATGCTCACATAAAAGACAAGAATTGAAACATAATGGGACCATCATGAAGCATATGAATAGCACATTTAAGTCTAACCCACTTCCTATGCATAGGGATTTTGTGAGCAAACAATTTATGGGAACAATAATCAACTAGCATAGGAAGGAAAAACAATCAAAACTTCAAGGTTTTCAATACATAGAGAGGAAACTTGATATTATTGCAATACCTACAAGCATATGTTCCTCTCTCATAATAATTTTCAGTAGCATCATGAATGAATTCAAAAATATAACTATCACACAAATCATTATTTTCATGATTTACATGCATAGTAATTTTACTTCTCTCCACACAAGCAAATTTATTCTCATTCATAATAGTGGGAGGAAACTCAATGAAATAACTATCATATATATGACACTTGATTCACATAATCAATTTGAGCATGACAAGTTTCATGGATATCCTTACTCTTTATAGCATACATGCCATAAGAATAATCATCATAGATAGCAACCTTTTTATAATAGTCAATTGAAACTTCTTCCAAAATAGTGGATTCATCACTAAATAAAGTCATGACCTCTCCAAATCCACTTTTATAATTATTAGAATATGATTCAACACCCTCCAAAATAGTGGGATCATTATTACCTAGAGTTTACACTCTTTCAAACCCACTTTCATCAATATAATTATCATAAATAGGAGGCATGCTATCATCATAATAATTTTTCTCCTCAAAACTTGGGGGAGTAAAAATATCATCTTCATCAAATATAGCATCCCCAAGTTTGAGGCTTTGCGTATCATTAGCATCATGGATATTCATAGAATTAATACTAACAACATTGCAATCATGCTCATCATACAAGGATTTAGTGCCAAACATTTTATTAACTCTTCTTCTAACACTTTGGCACAATTTTCCTTTCCATCATTTTCACGAAAGACGTTATAAAGATGAATTATATGTGGCAACCTCAATTTCATTTTTTTTGTAGTTTTCTTTTATAGACTAAACTAGTGATAAAACAAGAAACTAAAAGATTCAATTGCAAGATCTAAAGATATACCTTCAAGCACTCACCTCCCCGGCAACGGCGCCAAAAAAGAGCTTGATGTCTACTACACAACCTTCTTCTTGTAGACTCGTGTTGGGCCTCCAAGCGCAGAGTTTTGTAGGACAGTAGCAAATTTCCCTTAAGTGGATGACCTAATGTTTATCAATCCATGGGAGGCGTAGAATGAAGATGGTATCTCTCAAACAACCCTGCAATCAAGCAACAAAGAGTTTCTTGTGTCCCCATCACACCAATACAATGGTAAATTGTATAGGTGCACTAGTTCGGTGAAGAGATGGTGATATAGGTGTAATATGGATGGTAGATATAGGTTTTTGTAATCTGAAAATATAAAAACAGCAAGGTAACTAGTAACAAAGGTGAGCAAGAACGGTATTGCAATGATTGAAAATAAGGCCTAGGGTTCATACTTTCACTAGTGCAAAGTCTCTCAACAATGATAACATAATTGAATCATATGGCAATCCCTCAATGTGCGACAAACAATCACTCCAAAGTTTCTATCGGAGAACGTAGCACGAAAACGTGCATCAACCCCTATGCATAGATTACCCCAATGTCACCTTGAGAATCCGCGAGTTGAGTGCCAGAACATACATCAAGTGAATCAATAGAACATCCAATTGTCACCACAGGTATCCCATCGCAAGACATATATCAAGGGTTCTCAAATCCAATACTCAATCCAACATAACAAAACCTCAAAGATCAAGACTCAATTCATCACAACAAGAGATGGAGAGGGAAGAAACACCATATGATCCAACTATAATAACAAAGCTCACGGTACATCAAGATCGTGCCAAATCAAGAACATGAGAGAGAGAGAGATCAAACACATAGCTACTAGTACATACCCTCAGCCCCGAGGGTGAAATACTCCCTCCTCATCATGGAGACCACCGGGATGATGAAGATGGCCTCCGGTGATGGTTTCCCCCTCCGGCATGGTGCCGGAACGGGCTCCCGATTGTTTTTTCATGGCTACAGAGGCTTACGGCAGCGGAACTTCCGATCTAGGTTTCTTTTTGGAGGTTTATATATTTATAGGAATTTTTGGCGTCGGAAACAAGTCAGGGGGGTTCCTGAGGAGTCCACAAGCCGGGGGCGCACTGATACGTCTCCAATGTATCTATAATTTTTTATTGTTCCATGCTATTATATTATCTGTTTTGGATGTTTTATATGCATTAATATGCTGTTTTATATTATTTTTGGGACTAAATTATTAACCTAGAGCCCAGTGCCAGTTTTTGTTTTTTCCTTGTTTTTGAGCTTCTCAGAAAAGGAATACCAAACAGAGTCCAAACGGAATAAAACTTCACAATGATTTTTCTTGGACTAGAAGACCCCCAGGAGACTTGGAGTTCAAGTTAGAAGAGCCACGAGGCGGCGGCAAGGGTGGAGGGCGCGCCCCCTACCTTGTGGGCCCCTCGTGACCCCTCTAACCTAGTTCTTCCTCCTATATATTCACATATATTCCCAAACCACCAGAAGCATCCACGAAAACACTTCTCCACCGCCGCAATCTTATGTTCCCGTGAGATCCCATCTTGGGCCTTTTCTGGCATCCTGCAGGAGGGGGATTCGATCATGGAGGGCATATACATCAACCCTATTGCCCTTCCGATGAAGCGTGAGTAGTTTACCTCAGACCTATGGTCCATAGCTAGTAGCTAGATGGCTTCTTCTCTCTCTTTGATTCTCAATACCATGTTCTCGTCGATGTTCTTGGAGATCTATCCGATGTAATCTTGTTTTGCGGTGTGTTTGTCGAGATCCGATGAATTGTGGATTTATGATCAGCTTATCTATGAATATTATTTGAATCTTCTCTGAATTCTTATATGCATGATTTGATATGTTTGTATTTCTCTTTGAATTATCAGGTTGGTTTGGCCAACTAGATTGGTTTTTCTTGCAATAGGAGAGGTGCTTAGCTTTGGGTTCAATCTTGCGTGATTTCACCCAGTGACAAAGTAGGGGTAGCGAGACACATAAAGAATTGTTGCCATCGAGGATAAAAAGATGGGGTTTACATCATATTGCATGAGTTTATTCCTCTACATCATGTCATCTTACTTATATGCGTTACTCGTTCTTCTGAACTTAATACTCTAGATGCATGCTGGATAGCGGTCGATGTGTGGAGTAATAGTAGTATATGCAGGCAGGAGTCGGTCTACTTGACACAGACATGATGCCTATATTTCATAATCATTGCCTTGGATATTGTCATAACTTTGCGCTTTTCTATCAATTGCTCGACAGTAATTCATTCACACACTGTATTATTTGCCTTCAAGAGAGAAGCCTCTAGTGAAACCTATGCCCCGGGTCTATTTTCCATCATATTAGTTTCCGATATACTATTTTCCAATCTTTTACTTTCAGATCTAAACCAAAAAACCCAAAAATATTTTATCTTTCGTTTAGTTTTATTTATCTATCTCTATCAGATCTCACCTTTGCAAGTGACCGTGAAGGGACTGACAACCCCTTTATCACGTTGGGTGCAAGTGTTTGATTGTTTGTGTAGGTATTGGTGATTTGCGTGTTCTTCTCTTACTAGATTGATACCTTGGTTCTTAACTGAGGGAAATACTTATCTCTACTTTGCTGCATCACCCTTTCCTCTTCAAGGGAAAAACCAACGCAAGCTTAAGAAGTAGCACGCGC
Organism: Aegilops bicornis; assembly: GCA_021605145.1. Taxonomy (NCBI): domain Eukaryota; kingdom Viridiplantae; phylum Streptophyta; class Magnoliopsida; order Poales; family Poaceae; genus Aegilops; species Aegilops bicornis. Next base: position 606,404,188 of record CM038671.1, read on the forward strand.
CCTAGGGGGGGGACCCCTACCCTTGTGGTTGCCTCAGGACTCTTTTGTCCCAACTTCGATGCTCCGTGGGCTTCTTCTGGTCCATAAAAAATCATCATAAATTTTCAGCTCATTTGGACTCTTTGATATTCCTTTTCTGTAAAACTCAAAAACAAGGAAAAACAGAAACTGGCACTGGGCTCTAGGTTAATAGGTTAGTCCCAAAAATAATATAAAATAGCATATTAATGCATATAAAACATCCAAAACAGATAATATAATAGCATGGAATAATAAAAAATTATAGATACATTGGAGATGTATCGATTGCTCGAAGAAGAAATCAAATTTGAGCGAGAAAATGATTCTGCTGAAAGCAATTCGTCCGATAAAGATGACCCTCCGCTCACCAAAGATGATGTTGATGCTACTCTCAGCGAGCAAGTGAACATCACCACTTCTACGGTGCTACCTAATCTTCGTGCTCCTGTTATTCCCCAAGCACCACCGAGGAGAAAGATTATTCTCAGGAAAACTCCTCCTACCACTATTACTATGCAGCAACATGTGAAAACAACACCTCATCCGGAAGCTATCAATCTGAAGGATTTGGTTGTTGATGCTCCTGTCAGTTATGCCAAGCCCGGCGAACAAATTCCCAAGCCTGATGTGAATAAAATCAAGGCACCTCCTACTGAGCAAAGTGCACCTCTAGTCACTGCTCTAAAGGAGAAGACTTGTAGCGACCCGACCCGAATGGATCAAGTCTCTGTGCTCAGGTGTCATCCTGGATCGAGAATGCCGACACCACACAAGATGCTTGAAGGATTTATAAGAGTAGCAATCACACACTTATTACATCGATTGTCCGTAAGAGGACTTATTACAATAAATATGGCTTAAGGCCATCTAATAACGATAACAATGGAAGACTTGGAAGATAAGTGAGTCCATCAACTCCAGCATCATCGAGTATAGAACCACGACCTAAAACACCTTACTCGTAAATCGAAAAGTCTGCAACATGAAATGTTGCAGCCCGAAAACTATCAACACATGGAATATGCTGGCAATGTAACACATAGAGAGTAATGAAAGAATAAACTATACTACATGCATATATGGCTGGTGGAAAGCTCTATGGTTACGCTTTTGCATAAAGCTAATTTTTCCCTACTACAAAGGAATAATTTTATTTAACTATCATGGTGGTTGTTAAACATTGAGAATGGTTGATGACATCCTCAATCCCAATTAAAAGTACTCATTAAAAACCCAATAACATTAATTAGAAGTAACATGATGAGATTCACATGATATTCAAGTACTAGATACTCAAGATTGTCCATAACCGGGGACATGGCTAATCATGATTAGTTTGTACACTCTGCAGAGGTTTATGACTTTTCCCCACAAGACTCGATCGCCTCCGCTTGGTTTCTCGCACTACATGGTGTTTGAGAGACGGATGGCCGAGACATAGTCTTTCGGAAGTGTTTGCACCTTACGATGGGTAGACCGTACCACCTACAACCCCTACATCAGCTAGTCTACCACTGTAAGAGTTCACACTACTTAATCAACTATGCCAGAGCCCATAATGGCTTGTGGCTGCACACGGAAGTTACTAGCATGAATGATCTTATGATCCCTTTGAGCACAGGGTGGCGGTCCCAAAAAAGCAGGCAAGTCCTCGCTTGAAAGCAGGTGCCTCAATCCACCCAGATGTGTGTTTAAGTTGCCACCTTAGATAAACCATTAATTAACAATCTCACATACATCATGGATATTCACTCACCCAATCCACGTCTACTAGCATAGCATAGCATAATAAGCAAACGTAGAAGTAACTCCCAAGGTTTCATAAGTAAAAACAGGTAATAGGTACTACCTCAACTACTTCCCATCCCACAATTTAATTAGATCCTATTCATGCAAGTGTTTGAGGATTGATCTAATGCATAAAACTGGGTATGAGAAAGTATAATCAAAGTGTTACTTGCCTTGCTGATGATCCGCGAAACCTAGAGACTCGAAGTAACAAGCGGCGCACCCCGGGTGATCTAACGCAGACAAACAACAAGCATACAATAAGTACTCATCTAATGCACAGGTAAATCTCGAATAAAAGATCTAACCAGAAAGTTCAACTTAAGAACCTGGTTGCAAAAGAATCGAATCAAATAAAGCAACGAAAGTCAAGAGTCGAAAGAAAACGACTAGGTTATAGCAATTTGAAACTAGGTCAAATTTTACAGTAGCAAAACTTTGTTTAAGATGATTAATCGGAACGACGGTTTCGAGATGAAACTCCAGGCGTTTGAATCACCTGATTCCGATAAACGAGTGAGAAGATAAACTGATTCGAAGATTGGATCGGAAATCGAAATCGGAAAATAACGGATTAAATCCGATTTAAAAGAAAAATGACGAACGGTTAAATAAGCGGACGTTCGATTAATGAAACTAACCGCTAACGTTCGTTAGAACGAACGGATCGGTGAACGTTCACTAATTAACTAAACCGAAAAAATAAACCAAAACTAGGGTTTTAAAAAAACCGAACAACTAAAGAAAACCGGACGTTTTTTAGAACAAACCGGACCGGGTGGGGTGGTGCGGTGGCTACCTCCGGCGAGGTCGCGGCTGGGCTCCGGCTCCGGGGTCGGGTGGGCTCGGGCGGCGGCGGGTCGACGACGAGGGCAAGACGGCGACGGCGGCTGGGCGACGGCTGGCGGCGGCGGGCGTGTTTCAAGGCGGGCGGGCATGGGTTGGGCCGGCGCTGGGTGGGGAGGAAAGAGGGGGTGGCGGCTTATAAGGAGGGAGGCGGGGTTGCTTGGGGAGGGGCAACGGCGGCGGCGTGGCCGAGCCGGACTCGGCGGCGGCGGGCGGGACTCCTCCCGAGCGGGGAGGCGCGAGGGGAGGGCGCCTGGCAGGGCGGTTGGGCCGGCTGGGCCTGCCCAAAGTGGCGCGCGATTTTTTTCTAAACGAAACGAATTAAAATAAATCTAAAGGAACTCCAAACTAAAAAAAATAAATTTTTCCCCGACTCCTAAAAATGAGTCGAACAAAATGAACTTTAATAATGCATATTTTTTTAAAAAAGAAAACTCATTTTTTTCCCTAAAGCAAATAAACCTCGAAAAATCCAAATTTGATTTATTTATTAAATCTTCATTCTTCCTAAATTTTGGGAAAGTCATATTATTCCCTCTCTTATTTTTGATATTGGAAAAATATTTGAAGATAGAATAAATAAATCCAAATGATCCTATTTTCAAAATTTGAGAAACCCAAATATGAAAATAATGAAACCTCCAACTCTCTCCGAGGGTCCTTGAGTTGCGTGAAATTTTTTTAGGATCAACAAAATGCAAGAAAATATGATATGCATGATGACTTATTGTATAACATTCCAAATTGAAAATTTGGGATGTTACAAACCTACCCTCTTAAGATGAATCTCGCCTCGAGATTCGGGTTAACTAGAAAATAGATGAGGGTGGTCTTTGAGCAAAACTTCCTCTCTTTCCTGGTGGCTTCATCCTCGGTGTGGTGGCTCCACTGAACCTTGCAAAACTTGATAACCTTCTTTGCGAGTAACTCTGGTGGCATAATCGAGAATCTTGACCGGTTTCTCCTCATATGTCAAATCATCCTTCAACTTGAATTGCTTCAAGCGGCCTTTGTATCTCTTAATCGGTACTTTCCGCCATCTCGGCGTGACATTTCTTCAATCGAGAAATATGGAATACATCATGAACTCGACAGTCCCTCCGCAATTCCAGTTTATAAGCAACTTCTCCCATGCGTTGCAAAATCTTATACGGTCCAACGAAACGTGGTGCTAATTTTCCTTTAACTCCAAAACGCTTAACTCCTCAAGCGGGATACTCTAAGATATACTCATCTCCAACTTCATATTCTATCGCCTTTATGCTTTTGAATCCGCATAGCTCTTCTCGTCTGGACTTTGGGCTACCTTGAGCCTATCATGAATCAACTTAACCTTCTGCGAGACTCCTTAATCAAATCTGGTCCAAACAACTCGACGATCTCCGGTTTAGTCCCATGACAACGGTGTCCTGCATCTCCTTCCATCTGAGCCTCGAAAGGTGCCATCTTCAAGCTGGTTTGGTAGCTGTTGTTATAAGAAAATTCTGCATACGACAAATTATCGTCCCAACTAGATCCATAATCTAGTGCACAAGCTCTCAAAGATATCCTCCAAAATCTGATTGACTCTCTCGGTCATTCCCATCATGCGTGGGTGAAAAAGCTGTACTTAATTCCAGCCTGGTTCCCAATGTTTCGCAACCGATTCCAAAACTTTGAGGTAAATTGGGTTCCTCTATCCGATACGATACTCCTCGGAACTCCGTGCAAACACACAATTCTGGTCATGTATATCTTTGCCAACTTAGCCTGCTATAGGTAGTCTTGATCGGAATGAAATGAGCTACCTTCGTCAAGCGGTCGATTATAACCCAAATCGAATCATAGCTCAACGAGTCTTTGGCAAACCTGTGATGAAATCCATGCCTAGTTTATCCCACTTCCATTCGGCTATCGGCAATGGTTGTAACAATCCTGGCGGCTTACGATGTTCGCTTTACTCTCGACATACATCGCAAACTGCTACATACTCATAATATCCTTCTTCATTCCGGTCCACCAGAATGTTTCCTTCAAATCCAAATACATCTTGGTATTTCCTGGGTGAATCGAATAGGGTGAATCATGTGCCTCTTGCAAAATCAACTTCCTGATCTCCGGGTTATTGGGCACATAAACACGGTCCTCAAACCATAGGGTATCGTGCTCATCCTCACGAAATCCTTTTGCTTTTCCTTTGCTCATTTTCTCCTTTATAGAGGCAACTTCCTTATCTGCCTTTTGGGCTTTTCTGATTTTGTCCATCAGTGTAGACTGAATCTCCAATGCTGCTACATAGCCTCTCGGAACTATTTCCAAACATAGCTCTCGAAGGTCCTCGGCTAATTCATTGGGTATTCCTCCCATTATTAGGGTATTGACGTGGCTCTTACGGCTCAATGCGTCTGCTACAACGTTAGCCTTTCCGGGGTGATAATGTAATCTCATATCATAATCCTTGATAAGCTCCAACCATCTCCTCTGTCTGAGATTTAATTCCTTCTGTGTGAAGATGTACTTCAAACTCTTGTGATCCGTGTACACCTCACAATGATTTCCAATGAGAAAGTGTCTCCATGTCTTCAATGCATGCACAACGGCTGCTAATTCCAAATCATGTGTGGCATAATTCAACTCATGAGGCTTAAGCTGCCGTGGAAGCATACTGAAACAACTCTTCCTTCCTGCATAAGCATCGCTCCCACTCCTCGACGTGAAGCGTGCAATACACCTCATAATCCTTGGTCCGATCCGCAATATTAACACCGGTGAGGTAACCAATCTTTTCTTCAACTCGAAAACTTGCCTCGCATGATCCTCACCCATATGAACTTGGTATCTTTCTTCAACAATTCTGTCATAGGCTTTTGCAATCCTTGAGAAATTCTCAATGAATCTTGGTAGTATCCTGCGAGTCCAAGGAAACTCGGATCTCTCCAACTGTCGTTGGTGCTTCCCACTTGGTTACGGTCTCAACTTTTGTGGGGTCAACTGCTATTCCTTCTCCGGATATAACATGTCCAAGAAATCCAACTTCCTTTAGCCAAAACTCACATTTATTGAACTTGGCATATAACCGGTGTTCTCTTAGCTTCTCCAAAACCAATCGCAAATGTTCCTTATGTTCTTCTTCATTCTTCGAGAATATCGAATGTCATCTATGAATACCACATTTAACTTATCCAAAAACTCCATAAATACTTTGTTCATCGATTCATGAAATAGGTCATGCGTTAGTCGGTCCAAATGACATAACGGTATACTCATACAGTCCATATCTCGTGGTAAATGCTGTCTTAGGTATGTCCTGCTCCGAATCTTCAATTGATGGTACCACGATCGCAAATCGATCTTGGAAAACACTTTAGCTCCTTGCAAGCGATCAAACAGATCATTTATCATTGGTAGTGGGTACTTGTTCTTGATTGTTAATGCATTCAATCCACGATAATCAACAACCATCCTTAACGATCCATCCTTCTTCTCCACTAACAAGACGGGTGATCCCCAAGGTGAAGAACTTGGGCGTATAAAACCTTTATCCAATAGCTCCTTAATCGCTTCTTGATTTCCGCCAAACTCGTAAGGGCATCCTATATGGTCGCTTCGATATTGGGCTGTTCAGCAGCTCAATCAAAAACTCAATGTCTCTATCCGTGGCATTCCCGGCAACTCTTCCGAAATACATCGTGGAAATCCTTTACCACTGGTACTTATTCCTGCACAACTCCGGATAAGCAATTTACTTTCGCTCTCCTCGGCTCGCCGTGATACGCATTTGATCCTTCTTCCTTACGGTGTGGTGAGCAAAATTGACTTAGTGGCGCAATCTATGTTCCTCCATACTTGATAACCAATCCATGCCTAATATCACATCCAATCCTTGGGATTCCGAACTATTAGGTCCGAGGGAAAAACATAGTGTCCAATCCTTAATGGCGGTCGATCACACCATATACTAGCCATGTATTCTCGCTCCCGGTGAGGTTACTAGCATGGGTGACCTAAGGGCTTGGGTCGGTAACTTGTACTTATCCACTAATCCCCTTGATATGTATGAATGCGATGCACCAAGATCGAAAAGAACTAGTGCGAGTAAATGACTTAACCAAAAACTTACCGACATTCTTTGCAGATCGGGCTGATCTTCAACCTCCTCCACATCAATGTGGTTCACCCGTCCCCCGTTGAAAGGGTTTGGCTTCTTTCGTAGCTTCCATTGCCATTTCCATTCGGCCTTACGGACATTCATTTGCATAATGTCCGGTCTTGGAACACTTGTAACAGTGACATGACTCAAATCTTTCTTGGTCAGGTTGTTGGTGTGGTCCGGTTCGACCGCTGCTTCCTCCATTCATATTACCATTCTTGTGGCCATTATGGTTGTGCGAACTACTTCCTCTGCTTAGGGGTATAACGGGGCTTCTGCTGAGCTCCAGAGTTATACTTCCCTTGCCCATACTTCCTCTTGCGGTTCTCAATTTGCTGCTGCTTTCCTTCAATCATGAGGGCTCGGTCTACCAACTCCTGGTAGTTATTGAAACTTGCTACCATCAACTGCATACTTAACTCATCATTCAGTCCTTCCAAACTTCTCACCTTAGTGCATCCGTAGTAACGTCATCCGGGGCATAACATGCTAACTTACTAAAATCATCCACATATTGGCCAACAGTCCTTCCTCCTTGGCGTAAGTTGCGAAACTCACGCTTCTTCATGGCCATAGCTCCTGCCGAGACATGGGCAAGGCGGAAAGCTTGTTGAAATCGATCCCATGTGGCGTTGTTCTCTGAGGTAAGTGGCTGTGAAATTCTCCCACCATGCTTCAAGGGTCCTTCAAGCTGGTGTGCAGCAAACTTCACCTTCTCTCCATCTGTACACCCTGCAGTGGTCAACTCCCTTCCTACCTTACGGAGCCAATCATCTGCTACTATCGGCTCGGTGCTACTAGAAAACACTGGCGGATTCAGCCTAAGGAAACGAGTCAAGTGATCCGCAGGTGGTGGGTTGTTGTTGTTGTTGCCTTGGTTCTGTACCAATGTCTGAATCAAAGTATTCTGCTGCTGAATCAACTGGGTGATCTCTGGCGGGAAAACAAACCCGGGGTCGCGTCTCAGAGGCATCTGATGGGTTTAGAAAAGATGAGAAATTAAGAATAGAGTGGGGTCTAAGGGGAAACACTACCCAAATGCACATGAGCAAATGCACACAAAATCACTTCATTCACTTCAAACAAAGGGGCTCACAACGATCTAACTATCGCAGAAGTGCGTGTACTAAAATGTTACATGGAGGAAATACTACTAATATGTGGGGTCATCTACTAATTTGAACCGGTGGAAGACTCCATGATGTCTGCTCCAGCTTCATCTTCAAAGTCGGGTTCACTTGGATCCGAATCGGTGTCGTCGATGTCGATGTAGTCGCTTGGACAACCGACATACTGGTCTTCATTCTTGAGCGCCAATTTCTTCTTGAGTTCTTCAATCTCGTACTTAAGATCGTTATTGTGTCTTGCTAGAGCTACGATCTCGTCCATGTAGTCCTTGCGTGTAGACTTTAGTTCTTCTTCAAGTTCGATGATCCTTCCCTTTGCATTCTTCAACTCTAACGTATCATTGCACATCTGGTTCTCCTGGCGTCGAATGTGCTGATTTAACTCCTGGATAAAAGCAGCAATGGATCTATCCTTCTTGGTGCTGACTATCTCCCATTGTTCATCTCGGCGTCCACAAATCTAAAAGACGGTGTCCTTGAGGTCTTCTTGATAAACTTCTCCAATGCGTCCCATGGTAATATGAGCTGCCATGCTCTTTCCCAGACTCCATGTTGGTGCACTGAAAACACTATCTATAGGCTTGGTGGTTGGGGCGAAAGTCCTTCACAGTACATGAGCTCGAATCTTCCAAATACCCTCTTCGTGCAGAGTGGCGTTGAAAGTTCCGGTGAAACTTGGTAGTCCAATGTTCGTGTACTTGGTGACTTCCTTCAAGTGAAATCCAAAAGGTGTGCCTTCATCCGGTTGGGTGTACTTGATCTTGGCGTCCTTCATCCTAAAGAGTAGAAAAGATGAGGAGTTAGAAAATGAGAAGAGAGTAGTGATCTATGGCTTTAACTTAGTGGTCGTGTCCTCTGATCGGTGTGTGCTCGATACCATCTCTGAGCGACCCGACCCGAATGGATCAAGTCTTCGTGCTCAGGTGTCATCCCCGGATCGATGTAATGACACCACACAAGATTTGAAGGATTTATAGCAGAGTAGCAATCACACACTTATTACATCGATTGTCCAAGAGGACTTATTACAATAAATATGACTTAAGGCCATCTAATAACGATAATGACGGAAGACTTGGAAGATAAGTGAGTCCATCAACTCCAGTGGCATCACTAAGTATAGAACCACGACCTAAAACACCTTTCTCGTCGTTCTAAAAAGTACGCAACATGAAAGTTGCAGTCTGAAACGGGTCAAGACATGGAATATCTTGGCAATGTAACACATAGAGAGTAATGAAAGAATAAGCTATACTACATGCATATATGGCTGGTGGAAAGCTCTATGGTTACAGCTTTTGCATAAAGCTAATTTTTCCCTACTACAAAGGAATAATTTTATTTAACTATCATGGTGGTTGTTAAACATTGAGAATGGTTGATGACATCCTCAATCCCAATTAAAAGTACTCATTAAAAACCCAATAACATTAATTAGAAGTAACATGATGAGATTCACATGATATTCAAGTATTAGATACTCAAGATTGTCCATAACCGGGACACGGCTAATCATGATTAGTTTGTACACTCTGCAGAGGTTTATGACTTTTCCCCACAAGACTCGATCGCCTCCGCTTTGATTTCTCGCACTACATGGTGTTTGAGAGACGGATGACCGAGACATAGTCTTTCGGAAGTGTTTGCACCTTACGATGGGTAGACCGTACCACCTACAACCCCTACATCAGCTAGTCTACCACTGTAAGAGTTCACACTACTTAATCAACTATGCCAGAGCCCATAATGGCTTGTGGCTGCACACGGAAGTTACTAGCATGAATGATCTTATGATCCCTTTGAGCACGGGTGGCGGTCCCAAAAAACAGGCAAGTCCTGCTTGAAAGCAGGTGCCTCAATCCACCCGAGATGTGTGTTTAAGTTGCCACCTTAGATAAACCATTAATTAATAATCTCACATCTGTCATGGATATTCACTCACCCAATCCACGTCTACTAGCATAGCATAGCATAATAAGCAAACGAGAAGTAACTCCCAAGGTTTCATAAGTAAAAACAGGTAATAGGTACTACCTCAACTACTTCCCATCCCACAATTTAATTAGATCCTAATCATGCAAGTGTTGGAGGATTGATCTAATGCATAAAAGCTGGGTATGAGAAAGTATGATCAAAGTGTTACTTGCCTTGCTGATGATCCGCGAAACCTAGAGACTTGAAGTAACAAGCGGGCGCACCGGGTGATCTAACGCAGACAAACAACAAGCATACAATAAGTACTCATCTAATGCATGTAAATCTCGAATAAAAGATCTAACCAGAAAGTTCAACTTAAGAACCACGGGTTGCAAAAAAGAACCGAATCAAATAAAGCAACGAAAGTCAAGAGTCGAAAGAAAACGACTAGGTTATAGCAATTTGAAACTAGGTCAAATTTTACAGTAGCAAAACTTTGTTTAAGTTGATTAATCGGAACGGCGGTTTCGAGATGAAACTCCAGGCGTTTGAATCACCTGATTCCGATAAACGAGTGAGAAGATAAACTGATTCGAAGATTGGATCGGAAATCGAAATCGGAAAATAACGGATTAAATCCGATTTAAAAGAAAAATGACGAACGGTTAAATAAACGGACGTTCGTTAACAGAAACTAACCGGCGAACGCGTTCGTTAGAACGAACGGATCGGTGAACGTTTACTAATTAACTAAACCGAAAAAAATAAACCAAAACTAGGGTTTAAAAAAAAACCGAACAACTAAAGAAAACCGGACGTTTTTTTTAAAGCAAAACCGGACCGGGGTGGGGTGGTGCGGTGGCTACCTCGGCGAGGTCGCCGGCGAGGCTCGCTCGCGGGCCGGGTGGGCTCGGGCGGCGGGTCGACGACAGGCGCAATGACGGGCGACGGGCGGGCGCTGGGCGACGGCGGGCGAAGGCGTCAAGTGGCGGGTTGGGCGGGCGGCTGGGTGGGGAGGAAAGAGGGGGCTTATAAGGAGGGAGGGGCAGGGTTGCTTGGGAGGGGCAACGTCTGGGCGGGCGTGGCCGAGCCGGACTCGGGCGGCGGCGGCAAGGGGACTCCTCCCGAGCGGGAGCGCGAGGGGAGGGCGCTGGGTCAAGCGGCTGGGCCGGCTGGGCCCTTGGCGAGGAGGGAGTAGTTCACCCTCGGGACTGAGGGTATGTACCAGTAGCTATGTAGTTGATCTCTCTCTCTCTCTCTCTCTCTCTCTCTCTCTCTCTCTCTCATGTTCTTGATTTGGCACGATCTTGATGTATCGCGAGCTTTGCTATTATAGTTGGATCTTATGATGTTTCTCCCCCTCTACTCTCTTGTAATGGAGTGAGTTTTCCCTTTGAAGTTATCTTATCGGATTGAGTCTTTAAGGATTTGAGAACACTTGATGTATGTCTTGCATGTGCTTATCTGTGCTGACAATGTGATATTCACGTGATCTACTTGTATGTTTTGGTGATCAACTTGTGATGACCCACAAGTGTAGGGGATCTATCGTAGTCCTTTTGATAAGTAAGAGTGTCGCACCCAACGAGGAGCAGAAGGAAATGACAAGTGGTTTTCAGTAAGGTATTCTCTGCAAGCACTGAAATTGTCGGTAACAGATAGTTTTGTGATAAAGTAATTTGTAACGGGTAAGAAGCAATGAAAGTAAATAAGGTGCAGCAAGGTGGCCCAATCCTTTTTGTAGCAAAGGACAAGCCTGGACAAGTTCTTATATAGAGAAAAGCGCTCCCGAGGACACATGGGAATTATCGTCAAGCTAGTTTTCATCACGCTCATATGATTCGCGTTTGTTACTTTGATAATTTGATATGTGGGTGGACCGGTGCTTGGTACTGCCCTTTCTTGGACAAGCATCCCACTTATGATTAACCCCTATTGCAAGCATCCGCAACTACAAAAGAATTATTAAGGTAAAACTAACCATAGCATGAAACATATGGATCCAAATCAGCCCCTTACGAAGCAACTCATGAGCTAGGGTTTAAGCTTTTGTCACTCTAGCAACCCATCATTGATACGTCTCCGTCGTATCTACTTTTCCAAACACTTTTGCCCTTGTTTTGGACTCTAACTTGTATAATTTGAATGGAACTAACCCGGATCGACCTTTGTTTTCAGCTGCCATGGTGTTGTTTTTGTGCAGAAAATAAAAGTTCTCGGAATGACACGAAACTCCATGGAACACCTTAGAAAAATAAAGAAAAATCGTCGCCAAAGATGAAGGCCGGGGCCCACACCGCCCACGAGGGTGGGGTGCGCCCCAGGTGCGCCCCTACCTCGTGGGCCCCCTGGTGGCCCTCCGACGCCAACTCCAACTCCATATATTGGCTTTCGGGGAGAAAAAAATAAGAGAGAAGAAATAATCGCGTTTTACGATACGGAGCCGCCGCCAAGCCCTAATATCTCTCGGGAGGGCTGATCTGGAGTCCGTTCGGGGCTCCGGAGAAGGGGATTCGTCGCCGTCGTCATCATCAACCATCCTCCATCACCAATTTCATGATGCTCACCGCCGTGCGTGAGTAATTTCATCGTAGGCTTGGCCGGACGGTGATGGGTTGGATGAGATTTATCATGTAATCGAAGTTAGTTTTGTTAGGGTTTGATCCTAGTATCCATTATGTTCTCGAGATTGATGTTGCTATGACTTTGCTATGCTTAATGCTTGTCACTAGGGCCCGAGTGCCATGATTTCAGATCTGAACCTATTATGTTTTCATGAATATATGTGTGTTCTTGATCCTATCTTGCAAGTCTATAGTCACCTACTATGTGTTATGATCCGCAAACCTCAAGTGACAATAATCGGGACCACTCCCGTGATGACCATAGTTTGAGGAGTTCATGTATTCACTATGTGCTAATGCTTTGTTCCGGTTCTCTATTAAAAGGAGGCCTTAATATCCCTTAGTTTCCAATAGGACCCGCTGCCACGGGAGGGTAGGACAAAAGATGTCATGCAAGTTCTTTTCCATAAGCACGTTATGACTATATACGGAATACATGCCTACATTACATTGATGAATTGGAGCTAGTTCTGTGTCACCCTATGTTATGATCATTACATGACGAACCACATCCCATATAATTATCCATCGCTAATCCGGTGCCTACGAGTTTTCCATATCTTTGGTTCTCGCTTATTTACTTTTTCCGTTGCTCATTACAATCACTACAAAATACCAAAAACATTACTTTTGTCTTTTTACTTTTGTTACCGTTACCACCACTATCATATTACTTTGCTACTAAACACTTTGCTGCAGATATTAAGTTTCTAGGTGTGGTTGAATTGACAACTCAGCTGCTAATACTTGAGAATATTCTTTGGCTCCCCTTGTGTCGAATCAATAAATTTGGGTTGAATACTCTACCCTCAAAAACTGTTGCGATCCCCTATACTTGTGGGTTATCAAGACCTTTTTCTGGCGCCGTTGCCGGGGAGCATAGCTCTATTCTTTGAGTCACTTGGGATTTATATTTTCTGGATACTATGAAGAACTTGAAAGATGATCGAACTACTATTTTGCCCTCAACTACGAGGGGAGGTAAGGGACTGCCATCTAGCCTTGCACTAGATTCTCCTTCTGTTATGAGTAAGTTTGCGACACCTAAACCTACTACTGCTGTGAATTCTTATATGTCGCATGTTATTGATGATGCCACTTCTGCTATGCATGATACTGATGATGAAAATACTTCTATGCTTGATACTACTGTGCCCCTTGGTGAATTTCTTGATGAGCAAATTGCTAAGTCTAGAGAAAGAGAAATTATTGAACCTGAACACTATGATGTTAGTGATGATGATAATATGCCTGCTATTCCTGTGGGTTATCTTTTTGATGCTGAATCTTCTGCAGCTATTCTTGCTTGCCAGGATGGACAGGAACTTAAGAGGTTGCTAGTTAAATGGAGTAAAGAATCTTTTAGAGATAGGATGAAACCCGATCCTGCTTTTGCTACTTCACCTATCTGTGTTCCTGATCAGGATTATTATGATTTTTCTGTTGATCCAGATATAATTACTTTGGTTGAATCTGATCCTTTTCATGGCTATGAATCTGAAACTGTCGTGGCACATCTTACTAAGTTAAATGATATAGCTGCCCTGTTTACTAATAATGAGAGATCGCGCTACCTTTATTTACTCAAAATATATCGCGCTACCTAATAATGAGAAAATCTGAAACTGTTGTGGCACATGCAAGGAATTTGGCTAGCATGAGGGGGAATGGCAAGCTCAACATGCTGGATGATCCATGACAATATACTTTAACTAAGATGTGAGAAAACATAACCCATTACGTTGTCTTCCTTGTCCAACATCAACTCTTTAGCACGTCATGCTTTAATGAGTGCTCACAATCATAAAAGATGTCCAAGATAGTATATTTATATGTGTGAACCTCTCTTTCTTTATTACTTCCTATTAATTGCAATGATGACCAAAACTATGTTTGCCAATTCTCAAAAACTTTTAATCATCATACTCTTATATGTGAAGTCATTACTTTCCACAAGATCAATATGATCTCTTTTATTTCTTTTTATTCTTTTATTTCCTCAAGATCATAGCAAGATAGCAAAGTCCTTGACTCAACACTAATCTTTATTATATATAGCTCACGGACTCAATTATATAGAGGGATCATAAAGCAAAACTCAAAACTAATTCATACCAAAACTTTACTCTACTAGATCAAAATATTACCAAAAGGATCAAACTGGGAAAAATGGTAAAGATAGGAGTGTGATGGTGATACGATACCGGGGCACCTCCCCCAAGCTTGGCAGTTGCCAAGGGGAGTGCCCATACCCATGTGATTATGTCCTCGGAGGTGGTGATGATGGAGTTGTTGATGATGTAGGCTTGTCGTCCGTCTTCCAAGGCATAGGCTCACCATCATAGAAGGATGATCGAGTCTCCGGGATCCTCAAATCTGCAGCCAAACTCATCCTCTTGAATCTATTTGCATACTCACGGTTTTGGTTTTGCAAGTGATAGATCTGGGCTTGGAGGTGCTCGATTTTCTCATGAAGCTTGAAGATGGTCTCCCCAATGTTCTTGGCGTCCAGCTTGTGGTTGTTGGTGAAATCCATGATCATCATCTGGTTGGCGTTGAGTCCACGTTCCACCATCCCTTGTCACTTGAAAACTTGTTGTTCCATTGTTTCGAGCTTTGTCTCCATGCTTCCGGTACTCCTTGGTCCCTCAACATCTCGGATGTGCAGCACCCCCTCATGCATCTCAATGGTTTGAGGGTGATGCAGCACCTCCGCGAGGTAGGGGTTGATGACCCTCTCGAAAAACTTGTCCTTGGGGGCGCTTGAAGACGTCATGGTGCTCTAGATCTATCAGAAAAACAACTTGAAACAAAGACAGAGGATATTTGCGTGATACGGTGGTCAAAACCTTCGGGACCTTATATAATGAATTTTTACCGACTAAAAGAAGTATCGTGCAAGAAAACGGAGTCCGGAGGGCACACGAGGCAATGGGGCACGCCCAGGGGGTAGGGCGCGCCCTCCACCCTCGTGGATGCCTCGTGTCCTTCCTGGACTACTTCTTATTTTCCTATTTTCTTAAATATTCCAAAACAGGGAAAAATTGCTATTAGAACTATTTTGGAGTCGGTTTACTTACCGTACCACATACCTATTCCTTTTCGGAGTCTGAAACGTATTGGAAAGTGTCCCTTATGTATTCCTCCGGGGTTACGATTTCAATAACATTAGCTTCAACATTTATTGGGTTACCTGAGACATAATGTTTGATTCTTTGACCGTTCACCACCTTTGGATTTGTGCCTTTGAAGTTGTTGATTTTTATGGCACCAGAACGATAGACCTCCTCGATAACGTAAGGCCCTTCCCATTTAGAGAGAAGTTTACCTGCAAAAACTCTTAAACGAGAGTTGAAAAGCAAAACATAATCACCTACGTTAAACTCACGCTTTTGTATCCCTTTGTCATGCCATCTTTTAACTTTTTCTTTAAACAGTTTGGCATTCTCATAGGCCTGGGTTCTCCATTCATCAAGCGAGCTAATGTCAAATAACCTCTTCTCACAGCAAGTTTGAAATCATAATTGAGCTCTTTAATAGCCCAATATGCCTTATGTTCTAGTTCAAGAGGTAAGTGACATGCTTTTCCATAAACCATTTTATACGGAGACATACCCATAGGGCTCTTATATGCAGTTCTATAACCCATAATGCATCATCAAGTTTCTTGGACCAATTCTTTCTGGATCTATGAACAGTCTTTTGAAAAATTAATTTGAGCTCTCTATTACTCAATTCTACTTGATCACTAGACTGTGGGTGATATGGAGATGCAATTCTACGATTAACATCATACTTAGCAAGCATTTTACTGAAAAGCACCATGAATAAAATGTGAACCACCATCAGTCATTAAGTATCTAGGGACTCCAAACCTCGGAAAAATAACTTCTTTAAGCATCTTAATAGAGGTGTTATGATCAACACTACTAGATGGAATAGCTTCTACCCACTTAGTAACATAATCAACAGCAACTAGAATATGTGTATATCCATTAGAGGAAGGAAACGGTCCCATATAATCAAAGCCCCAAACATCAAATGGTTCAATAACAAGAGAATAATTCATAGGCATTTCTTGACGTCTACTAATATTACCAATTCCTTGGCATTCATCACAAGACAAAACAAACTTACGAGCATCCTTGAAGAGAGTAGGCCAATAAAAACCAGATTGCAATACCTTATGTGCAGTTCTATCTCCAGCGTGGTGTCCTCCATATGCCTCGGAGTGACACTTGCGTAGGATCTGTTACTGTTCATGCTCAGGTACACAACGTCTAATAACACCATCTACTCCTTCTTTATAAAGGTGTGGGTCATCCCAGAAGTAATGTCTTAAATCATAGAAAAACTTTTTCTTTTGTTGGTACGTGAAACTAGGTGGTATGAATTTAGCAACAATGTAATTAGTATAATCAGCATACCATGGAGCAGTACGAGAAACATTTATGACAACTAATTGTTCAGGAAAGCTATCATCAATAGATAGTGGGTCATCAAGAACATTCTCTAACCTAGACAAGTTGTCTGCAATGGGGTTCTCAGCTCCCTTTCTATCAATAATATGCAAATCAAATTCTTGTTGCAAGAGAACCCATCTAATAAGTCTAGGTTTAGCATATTTCATTTCCATAAGATATTTAATAGCAGCATGATCAGTGTGAATAGTTACTTTAGAATCAACAATATAACATCTAAACTTATCACAAGCAAATACAATCGCTAAGAATTCTTTTTCAAGTAGTAGCATAATGTCTACGGGCAAAGGTGTCTAGAGTTTTACTAGCATATTGGATAACATTTAGTTTCTTATCAACTCTTTGTCCTAGAACAACACCTACTGACATAATCACTAGCATCACACATAATTTCAAAGGGTAAATTCCAATCAGGTGGCTGAACAATAGGTGCAGAAATCAAGGCTTTCTTAAGTATTTCAAATGCTTCTACACAATCATCATCGAAGACAAAAGTAATATCTTTTTGTAATAGATTAGTGAGAGGCCTAGAAATTTTTGAGAAGTCTTTAATGAACCTCCTATAAAAACCGGCATGACCAAGGAAACTTCTTATACCTTTAATGTCCTTGGGACACGGCATCTTTTCAATTGCATCAACTATAGCTTTATCAACTTCAATACCTCTTTCAGAAATTTTATGCCCCAAGACAATGCCTTCATTAACCATAAAGTGGCACTTCTCCCAATTCAAGACGAGACTAGTATCTTCACATCTCTGCAAAACTTGATCAAGGTTGCTCAAGCAATCATCAAATGAAGACCCATAAACTGAGAAATCATCCATGAAAACTTCACAAATCTTTTCACAAAAGTCAGAGAATATAGCCATCATGCATCTTTGAAAGGTAGCAGGTGCATTACATAAACCAAAAGGCATACGTCTATAAGCAAAAGTACCGAAAGGGCAAGTAAAAGTGGTCTTTTCTTGATCCTCTGCCGAAACAGGTATTTGAGAGAAACCAGAGTAACCATCTAGAAAGCAAAAATGTGTATGCTTGGATAGTCTTTCTAACATTTGATCAATAAAAGGTAAAGGGTAATGATCCTTTTTAGTAGCTTTATTTAATTTGCGAAAATCAATTACCATCCTATAACCTGTAATAATTCTTTGCGGGATCAATTCATCTTTATCATTAGGAACGACAGTAATACCTCCCTTCTTAGGGACACAATGGACAGGACTTACCCACTGACTATCAGCAACGGGATAAATTATACCTGCCTCGAGGAGCTTTTGTATTTCTTTTCTTACCACTTCTTTCATCTTAGGATTTAATCGTCGTTGGTGATCAATAACTGGTTTGGCGTCTTCCTCCAATTTTATTTTGTGTTGGCATAAAGTGGGACTAATGCCCTTAAGATCATCAAGAGTATATCCAATAGCAGCACGGTGCTTCTGCAGAGTTTTCAATAATCTTTCCTCTTCCTTCTCTAAAAGGTTAGCACTAATAATAATATGATATATCTTCTTTTCATCAAGATAAGCATATTTAAGAGTATCAGGTAGGGGTTTAAGCTCAAACACAGGATCACCCTTGGGTGGTGGAGGATCCCCTAGGATTTCAACATGCAAGTTGTGTTTCAAAATAGGTCCATGTTTAAAGAATACTTCATCTATTTCCCTTCTTTCATTCATAAACATATCATTTTCATGGTCTAGCAGATGTTGTTCTAAAGGATCATTAGGAGGCACGGCAATAGAAGCAATACCAATAATTTCATCCTTACTAGGCAATTCTTTATCATGGGGTTGTCTACGAAATTTAGCAAAATTAAACTCATGAGACATATCCCCTAAGCCAATTGTAACAACATCCTTTTCGCAATCTATCCTAGCATTAACAGTGTTCAAGAAGGGTCTACCAAATATAATGGGACAAAATTCATCTTGTGGGGAACCAAGAACAAGAAAATCAGCAGGATATTTAACTTTCCCACACAAGACTTCACCATCTCTAACAATCCCAATTGGTGAAATAGTATCTCTATTGGCAAGCTTAATTGTAACATCAATTTCTTCTATCTCAGCAGGTGCAATGTCATGCATAATTTCTTTGTATAAGGAATGAGGTATTGCACTGGCACTAGCACCCATATCACATAAGCCATAATAACAATGATATCCTATTTTAACAGAAATAACAAGCATGCCTACAACAGGTCTATGTTTCTTAGCATCGGGTCTAGCAATTCTAGCAACTGCATCACAGAAATAAATAACATGCCCATCAATATTATCAGCCAAGAGATCTTTAACCATAGCAATACTAGGTTCAACTTTAATTTGCTCAGGTGGTGTATATGTTCTAGTATTACTCTTACGAACCACAGTTGAAGCTTTAGCATGATCCTTTATCCTAACAGGGAAAGGTGGTTTCTCAATATAAGTGGAAGGAACAATAGGATCATTATAAGTGATAGTCTTTTCTTCAACTATAATAGGTGCAACTACTTTTACTTGATTGGGAGGATTATATTTAAACCACTTCTCCTTAGGGAGGTCAACATGAGTAGCAAATGATTCACGTAAAGAAGCTACTATCTCAGAGTCAAGTCCATATTTAGTGCTAAATCCACGAAAAGCATCGGTATCCATAAAAGATTTAACACAATCAAACTTAGGTGTTATACCTGACTCCTTACCTTTGTCGAGATCCCTATCTTCAGAGTTGTGTTTAATTCTTTCCAATAAATACCATTTGAATTCAATAGTCTTCATCATAAAAGACCCAACACAAGAAGTATCGAGCATGGAGCGATTGTTGAGGGAAAGCCGAACATAAATTTTTTGAATAATCATTTCTCTTGAGAGCTCATGATTGGGGCATGAATATAACATTGCCTTAAGCCTTCCCCAAGCTTGAGCGATGCTTTCTCCTTCGCGAGGCCAAAAATTATATATATATAATTACGATCACGATGAACAAGATGCATAGGATAAAACTTCTGGTGAAATTCTAATTTCAATCGTTTGTAGTCCCATGATCCCATATCATCACATAGCCTATACCATGTCAATGCATCTCCCTTCAAAGATCATCGGGCACCTGCAAGCTTAAATAATCCACAAACTTCATCCACATAGGTTAGGTGTAAATCAGGATGCAATGTTCCATCTCCTGCAAAGGGATTAGCTAGCAGTTTCTCTACCATACCCGAAGGAATTTCAAAGTAAACATTTTCAGTAGGTTCAGTAGGTTGAGGAGCAACTCTTTGCTCTACTGGTCGGGGAGATACCCCGAACAAGCCCCTTAAAGGTATTATGTTCCATAGTAACAAGTGACAGTAAATTTCAGCACACTATATAAATTTTTCCTTACCAAGTTCTACTTACCAAAGGCGCTCCACTCCCTGACAACGGCGCCAGAAAAGAGTCTTGATGACCCACAAGTGTAGGGGATCTATCGTAGTCCTTTCGATAAGTAAGAGTGTCGAACCCAACGATGAGCAGAAGGAAATGACAAGCGGTTTTCAGTAAGGTATTCTCTGCAAGCCTTTGAAATTGTCGAATGTAGTTTTGTGATAAAGTAATTTGTAACGAGTAACAAGCAATGAAAGTAAATAAGGTGCAGCAAGGTGGCCCAATCCTTTTTGAAGCAAAGGACAAGCCTGGACAAGTTCTTATATAGAGAAAAGCGCCCCCGAGGACACATGGGAATTATCGTCAAGCTAGTTTTCATCACGCTCATATGATTCGCGTTCGTTACTTTGATAATTTGATATGTGGGTGGACCGGTGCTTGGGTACCGCCCTTTCTTGGACAAGCATCCCGCTTATGATTAACCCCTATTGCAAGCATCCGCAACTACAAAAGAAGTATTAAGGTAAACCTAACCATAGCATTAAACATATGGATCCAAATCAGCCCCTTACGAAGCAACTCATAAACTAGGGTTTAAGCTTACATCACTCTAGCAACCCATCATCTACTTATTACTTCCCAATGCCTTCCTCTAGGCCCAAATAATGGTGAAGTGTCATGTAGTCGACGCTCACATAACACCACTAGAGGAGAGACACCATACATCTCATCAAAATATCGAACGAATACCAAATTCACATGACTACTAATAGCAAGACTTCACCCATGTCCTCAGGAACAAACGTATCTACTCACAAAGCATATTCATGTTCATGATCAGAGGGGTACTAATATGCATTAAGGATCTGAACAAATGATCTTCCACGGAATAAACCAACTAGCATCAACTACAAGGAGTAATCAACACTACTAGCAACCCACAGGTACCAATCTTAGGTTTTGGTACAAAGATTGGATACAAGAGATGAACTAGGGGTTGAGAGGAGATGGTGCTGGTGAAGATGTTGATGGAGGTTGACCCCCTCCCAGTCAGAGGATCGATGGTGATGACGATGGTGATGATTTCCCGCTCCTAGAGGGAAGTTTCCCCGGCAGAACAGCTCCGCCGGAGCCCTAGATTGGTTCCGCCAAGGTTCCACCTCGTGGCGGCGGAGTTTCGTCCCGTAAGCTTGCTTATGATTTTTTCCAGGGTAAAAGACTTCATATAGCAGAAGATGGGCACCGGAGGGCTGCCAGGTGGCCCACGAGGCAGGGGGCGCGCCCAGGGGGGTAGGGCGTGCCTCCCACCCTCGTGGCCAGGGTGTGGGCCCCCTTTGGTACTTCTTCCGCTCAATATTTATTATTAATTCCAAAAATGACTTTCGTGGAGTTTCAGGACTTATGGAGCTGTGCAGAATAGGTCTCCGATATTTGCTCCTTGTCCAGCCCAGAATCCCAGTTGCCGCATTCTCCCTCTTCATGTAAACCTTGTAAAATAAGAGAGAATAGGCATAATTTTTGTGACATAACGTGTAATAACAGTCCATAATGCAAATATCGATATAAAAGCATGATGCAAAATGGACGTATCAACTTGCGGGTTCCGTAACATTGTGAACTTATGCATAGGGGTTGGCACACGTTTTCGTCTTGACTCTCCGATGGAAACTTTGGGGCACTCTTTGAAGTACTTTGTGTTGGTTGAATAGATGAATCTGAGATTGTGTGATACATATCGTATAATCATGCCCACAGATACTTGAGGTGACATTGGAGTATCTAGGTGACATTAGGGTTTTGGTTGATTTGTGTCTTAAGGTGTTATTCTAGTACGAACTCTATGATAGATCGAACGGAAAGAATAGCTTTGTGTTATTTTACTACGGACTCTTGAATAGATGGATCAGATAACTTTGTGGTGGTTTCGTACCCTACAATAATCTCTTTGTTTCTTCTCCGCTATTAGTGACTTTGGAGTGACTCTTTGTTGCATGTTGAGGGATAGTTATATGATCCAGTTATGTTATTATTGTTGAGAGAACTTGCACTAGTGAAAGTATGAACCCTAGGCCTTGTTTCCTAGCATTGCAATACTGTTTACGCGCACTTTTACCACTTGTTACCTTGCTGTTTTTATATCTTTAGATTACAAATACTCCTATCTACCATCCATATTGCACTTGTATCAGCATCTCTTCGCGAACTAGTGCACCTATACAATTTACCATTGTATTGGGTGTGTTGGGGACACAAGAGACTCTTTGTTATTTGGTTGCAGGGTTGTTTGAGAGAGACCATCTTCATCCTACGCCTCCCACGGATTGATAAACCTTAGGTCATCCACTTGAGGACATTTGCTCTTGTCCTACAAACTTACGCACTTGGAGGCCCAACAATGTCTACAAGAAGAAGGTTGCGTAGTAGACATCAAGCTCTTTTACGGTGCCATTGCCGGGAGGTGAGTGCTTGAAGGTATATCTTTAGATCTTGCAATCGAATCTTTTAGTTTCTTGTTTTATCACTAGTTTAATTTATAAAATAAAACTACAAAAAAATGGAATTGAGTTTGCCTCATATGCTTCATCTTTTTAATATCCTTCGTGAGAATGATGGAAAGGAAAATTGTGCTCAAGTGCTAGAAGAAGAAGTCTATAAAATGTTTTGCACTAAATCTTTGAATGATGAGCATGATTGCAATGTTGTTAGTATGAATTCTATGAATATCCATGATGCTAATGATAAGCAAAGCCACAAGCTTGCGGATGCTATGTTTGATAAAGATGATATTTTTTGTCCCCCAAGTTTTGATGAGCATATTTATTATGATAAAAGCATGCCTCCTATTTATGATGATTATTGTGATGACACGTATGCCATAAAGAATAAAGATAACCATGGAACTTCTCATCATGATTTTAATTTTCAATTGGATTATGCTTCACATGATAGTTATTTTGTTGAGTTTGCTCCCACAATTATTGATGATAATACATTTGCTTATGTGGAGAGTAATAAAATTTCTATGCTTGTAGATCATGAAAAGAATGCTTTATGTGATAGTTATATTGTTGAATTCATTCATGATTCTACTGAAAACTATAACGAGGAAGGAATATATGCTTGTACAAATTACAATAATATCAAGTTTCATCTCTATGTGTTGAAAATCTTGAAGTTATGCTTGTTTTGCCTTCCTATGCTAGTTGATTATTGTTCCCATAAGTTGTTTGCTCACAAAATACCTATGCATAGGAAGTGGGTTAGACTTAATGTGCTAGTTATATTCTTCATGATGCTCTCTTTGTGTTTCAATTCTTATCTTTTATGTGAGCATCATTGTCATCATCATGCCTAGCTAAAAAGGCAATAAAGAAAAGCGCTTGTTGGGAGACAACCCAATATTTACATTTACTGTTTTTGTGTGTCCACATGATTATGCTAATGTAGTAATCATGTTTTATAGCTTTTGTTTCAATAAAGTGCCAAGTAAGACCTTTAGGATAGCTTACGGTGATAGTTGTGTTGATCCTGTTGAAAATCAGAAACTTTTGCGCTCAGTAAATTAGTTTTGACAATTCACAGAAACGTGCTTTTGATCTGATTCTTTTTGCTCTGGATTGGTACACAAATTTCTCTGGCTTTCCTAGTTTGGTAGAATTTTTTGAGTTACATAAGTATTCGCGAGTTACAGATTACTACAGATTGTTCTGTTTTTGACAGATTCTGTTTTCATTGTGTTGTTTGCTTATTTTGATGAATCTATGAGTAGTATCGGATGCTATGAACCATAGAGAAGTTGGAATACAGTAGATATTACACCAATATGAATTTAGAATGAGTTCACAACAGTACCTAAGTGGTGATTTATTTTCTTATACTAACGGAGCTTACGAGTTTTCTGTTGAGTTTTGTGTTGTGAAGTTTTCAAGCTTTGGGTAAAGATTCGATGGACTATGGAATAAGGAGTGGCAATAGCCTAAGCTTGGGGATGCCCAAGGCACCCCAAGGTAATATTAAAGGACAACCAAGAGCCTAATCTTGGGGATGCCCCGGATGGCATCCCCTCTTCGCCTTCGCTCATCATCGTCTACTTTACTTGGAGCTATATTTTTATTCACCACATGATATGTGTTTTGCTTGGAGCGTCATTTTATTTTGTTAGTATTTGCTTGCTTTTATTTAGAATAATGTTTTGCATCTATATTTTCAATAAAAATGTCAAGGATAGCCTTTACCATGCTTATTTTGCAAGTATACATGTTGCTGTTTCAAAATAGAAAGTTTATTGATGTTGCAAAACTTCCCTAGAAAAGTCGGAATATGATAAATTGTTGAATTTTTTTGAAAAATAATATCTGATAAGTTTTCTACAGTGTAGTATTTTTCTCATAATTGTTGGAGTTAGGGAAGTAGGATGAATCTTGCATTCTTTACAGACTTTACTGTTTTGGCAGATTGCTGTTATGTTTGCATTGTTTGCATATGTTTGCTTGTTTAATGATTCTATTTGAGCATAGGAGTATTAAATATGCAGAGACATTTAGTATGCAATGTTGAATAATAGTTTTTGTGATTTGTTACAGTAGAAAATGATAAGGTTTTTGCATTGGTTTATACTAACTTATCTCACGAATTCTTGTTGAGTTTGGTGTGGATGAAGCTTTCGAGATTTAGGAAACCGAGATATAAAAGGAATTAAGGAGACACAAAATATCAAGCTTGGGGATGCCCAAGGCACCCCAAGATAATATTTCAAGAAGTCTCAAGCATCCAAGCTTGGGGATGCCCCGGTAGGCATCCCACCTTTCTTCTTCAACAATTATAGGTTAGTATTGGTTGAACCTAAGTGTTTGCTTCTTCACATGATGTGTGCTATCCTTAAAATGTAATTTTGTTTTGTTTTGTTGAATAAAATACCAAGATCTGAAATTCTTAAATGTTAGAGAGTCTTCACATAGTTGCACAATTATTCGACTACTCATTGATCTTCACTTATATCTTTCGGAGTAGTTTGTCATTTGCTCTAGTGCTTCACTTGTATCTTTTTAGAGCACAGCGATGGTTTTATTTGGAAAAAATAGATGAACTCTCATGCTTCACTTATATTATTTTGAGAGTCTTAATCAGCATGGTAATTTTCTTTGGTTATAAAATTAGTCCTAATATGATGGGCATCCAAGTTGGGTATAATAAAAACTTTCATATAAAGTGCATTGAATACTAAGAGAAGTTTGATTCCTTTTGATTGTTTTGAGATATGAAGATGGTGATATTAGAGTCATGCTAGTGAGTAGTGGTGAATTTGAGAGATACTTGTGTTAAAGTTTGTGATTCCCGTAGCATGCACGTATGGTGAACCGTTATGTGATGAAGTTGGAGCATGATTTATTTATTGATTGTCTTCCTTATGTGTGGAGGTCGGGATCGCGTGATGGTTAACTCCTACCAACCTTTCGCCTAGGAGCATGCGTGTAGTACTTTGTTTTGATAACTTGTAGATTTTTGCAATAAGTATATGAGTTCTTCATGACTAATGTTGAGTCCATGGATTATACACACTCTCACCCTTCCACCATTGCTAGCCTCTCTTGTGCCGGGCAACTTTCGCCGGTACCATACACCCACCATATACCTTCCTCAAAACAGCCACCATACCTACCTATTATGGCATTTCCATAGCCATTCCGAGATATATTGCCATGCAACTTTCCATCGTTCCGTTATTTATGACACGCATCATCATTGTCATATTGCTTTTGCATGATCATGTAGTTGACATCGTATTTGTGGCAAAGCCACCACTCATAATTCTTTCATACATGTCACTCTTGGTTCATTGCATATCCCGGTACACCGCAGGAGGCATCCAGATAGAGTCATATTTTGTTCTAAGAATTGAGTTGTAATTCTTGAGTTGTAAGTAAATAAAAGTGTGATGATCTTCATTATTAGAGCATTGTCCCAAGTGAGGAAAGGATGATGGAGACTATGATTCCCCCACAAGTCGGGATGAGACTCCGGACTTTATGAAAAATAAAAGAGGCCAAAGAAGCCCAAATAAAAAAAGAGAGGCCAAAGAAGCTGAAAGTGCTAGTTATCGACTACAGGGGGGGGGGGGTGAATAGGCGATTTTTATGAAAGTCTTCAAAACATGAAAGTTTCAAAGACAAACACGAAAACAGGACCTATAAACATGCAGCGGGAAGATGAACTACACTAGACATGCCATAGTCAAACAAGTATGAAGCTAAAGCATGATGACTGATAGCAGCTATGTAGTAGGATCAGGATGGAAGATAGTATGAAGCCAATCAGAACAAGTAGTCACACAGTGAAGTCAAACAGGCATAGCAATCAGGCAATGACTTCACAAAGACGAACTGTAAGTAAGGAGAGTAAGAGATAGAACCAGTGCGTTGTGAAGACAAGGATTTGTTCGACCAGTTCCAGTTGCTGTGACAACTGTACGTCTGGTTAGGGAGGCTGAGATTGAACTCAGAAGACCGTGTCTTCACCTTATTCCCCTTGAGCTAAGGACACACAGTCCCCGCCCAATCACTCTGGTAAGTCTTCAAGGTAGACTTCCAAACCTTCACATACTTCGTTCACCGGCGATCCACAATTACTCTTGGATGCTCGTAACGCGACTCCTAACCGGGCCGGAGGATTCCACGGTCCTCAAGTGTAACAAGTCTTGAGATCACGCGGACAGAAAGACTTCAGTGATGCCAAACACTCTTTGGGCTCTGGATGTTTTGGGCTTTGTCCTCACAAGGATTTCTCTCTCAAACTCTTCGGAGGTGGGTTGCTCTCAACGACAAAAGCCGTGCACTAACTCTGAGCAGCCACCAATTTATGATGTAGGGGGTGGGCTATTTATAGCCACTGGGCAACCCGACCTGATTTGTCCGAAATGACCCTGGGTCACTATGGAACTTACATGTGTCACAACGGTCAGATTTCAAACACACGCGACAGCTTGACTTGGGCTACAAGTAAAGCCGACTTATCCGACTCTGGATAAGATTTGCTCTCATTGTCTTCGCTCGAAGACATAGGATTTCAGTTGAGCATCACTTCACCACTCGACTTTGTTCACTTGGACCCCACTTAACAAAGGCGGTGGTTCCTATGACTCAACAAAGAAGAAAAGAAACAACAAAACTACTAAGTCTTCGCGCTCCATAGTCTTCACTCAATGTCTTCTTCTATCATAGTCTTCAGTGTGAATATCTTCACGTACCACCATTATCTTCAATGTCTTCATACATTTTTAGGGGCCATCTCCGGTAGGTAAACTGAATCAAGGAGGGACTACTACCTGTGTTATCCTGCAATTCTCACATGCACATTAGTCCCTCAACCACGTTTGTCGTCAATACTCCAAAACGAAACTAGGGGTGGCACTAGATGCACTTACAATCTCCCCCTTTTTGGTGATTGATGACAAACTGGTTGAAGCTTTCAATGGGGATATAAGTATGTGAAATTGTAAAGGATGAGGTATTGTCTTCGTAAGTAGCAAAAGGCTCCCCCTGAAGATGTGCATATAAATAATTTGCTTTTGGAATGCAAATGCACATGGCAGGTTCTACTTGTGGAGACCCTCTTCAACTTATGAAGACAATTCATCATGCATGATTCGATGTAACGAAGATAATGACATGCATAATGAAAAATGGACGTCTGCAACATGATTTAAGTGCGGAAGTTATCATCGCACATGCGGAATTTATCATCGCATCACAAAATAGCAAATAAGTAGCAGACGACCATCGAGTTTAAGTGTTACAACTCAGAGAACCAAATGTATCAAAAGCAAGAGTTGTAAACACTAGGCAAAATATAATGCAACCGCCCATATGAACCAACTTGAAGACTATCAACTCATAGCTTCTCCCCCTTTTATCAGTAAGGACCAAAAAGGGTTGAAGACATTGAGCGGCTACTCGTTCCCAGAAGGAGTAGGAGAGGATGCAGGGTTGGTGTCGAGGTTTGGCGGTGCAGACAAACTTGGAGCATTGTCGATACGTGTTGGAGGTGGCGAAGTAGCATCATCTTGATCATCGATCACACGAGCATTCACGGTTGCAGCAGAAGAGGAGTACTACGAGTCTTCAAGAGATGGAGTGCGCCGCAGTAGCATTTCGGGCGGAGTGGAATCAAACTTGAATCGTTCTGAGAAGCCATCATCCTGAAGATCTTCCTCAGCACACATAAGCGTCAGCCCTTTCCATGTGCGTCGACAGGTTTCATGCGCGACAAAGGCATTCTTGGTTGCAAGGTTGCGAATGCGATTGACGTCAGTCATGATGCTCTGCATCCGGCGCTTGAGCCAATCATGATGCCTATCCTGTTTTCGATGCAGGCTAACGAGAAGCTCTCGGTCATTGAGAACACGAAATCGCCTTCCAGCCCGTTTAGTAATTGAGCAGTTAGTGGCTTCCGTTGGGGCAGGGGCACGCAGAGGTGCACGTGTAGAACAAGCCAAAGGATAGACTCGAGTGGCAGCCAGCACACCTTCAATGGGCTGAGTGAAGCTCTGACGATCAATGTTATGAAGATAAAGTGGCTCTTTGGCAGGCTCTGGATAGATGGCTTCAACAGACATATCAACATCTGGCAAGAAGACAATGTGGTTGCGTGCAGATGGCTGATAGTTGAAGGCAGTGTGAAGCTTGATCAGACGCATGATCCATGGAGCATAGAACTTCAAGCCAAAGATGTCAGATCTTGATGTAGCAAGTTGACGGATGAATAAATCTTGTGCATTGAAGCATTTGCCATGAAGAATATGGAAGACCAATGTCTTCATTGCACCTTCTAGCTTAGCCTTTGGAGAATGTCCTTTGACAGGCCAGAGAGTTCGCCTTATGATGTGATAGATTGTGCGTGGCAGATACTCAAGGTCTTCAACAAAGAACTCCGTAGGATATTCTGCATCTGGAGGCAATGGCTTCATCATACTTAGCATCTGGCTCATGTTGGGTTCTGGCTTGTGAAAGATGCATGCTTTCCACAGATGCAGTGTGAAGCTGACAACCAGGCTCATAGAGATCACCTGGAGCGGGAAGGCCAGTAAGCTCAATGACATCAAATGCTTTGGCTTCGTGATGGACATTTCAAGTCATCCACTCAAGGACCCAAGTCTTAGGATCCCTGTTGTAGCCTCTGATATGAAGGGTGGCATAGAATTGAAGCAAAGAACTCTTCATTCCAAAGTGCTCCTTATCGATGACGGAATGCAGTAAGCCAGCCTCTCTGAAGCAATCGAGAGCTTCTTCTAAGGTGTCAGGGCCAGCTATGAGCCAGATCAAGGCGCATATGCGGAAATATGCGGCCTTGGTTGTATCTGAGAATGCATGAATAATAGCCGCTGCTACGATAACTCCAGAACCGATCAGATGAAATCTTGGGCTTGGTGTAGGGGTTCTTTTCACTATCGAAGAAGGTGTTGTGTGCAATGAAGCCGTTGACATTGAAGGATCCTGGGGAAGTGGCAGTACCTGGAAATCTGGGAAGTCTTGGCTTTGGCTTCTGAACCTGAGGCCTGTGCTCGACATGGTAGTCAAATTGAGGACCAGCAGCAGGTGGAGGAATCAGAATAGGCCATCTGACAGTGACAAGCTGTCCATAGTTGTATGCTTGCTCGATAGTATGTGGCCTTGGAGGCGGAACAGAGCGATGGCATTGACTTCAGCTGCAGATTTGTGTCAAAGTGCGACATTGACTTCATCTCGCTTCATGGGCTACATTGGCTTCATTGTGCCCGGTGCATTGGCCATCAGAGGCTCCACATTGGCTTCGTCCATGACAACGTCATTGGCTTCAGGAATGTCATTTGTGGCAGCCTCAGGATTCTCACCCTCCACTTGAGTAGCTGGAGGTTCTGGCATAGATTGGTTCTCATCATGCATTTCTTCTTGTGTTGTAGGGGGAGTAGTGACACGCTCTTCTTCTTGTGTTTCTCCGGCTGATGCAGCCGGAGGGTCTTCAGCAGCATTGGCTTGCAGGACACGGGACCGGCCACCGAGAATGATTGTCTTGAGAGAACACTTGACGTGCCATTGAACTTGACAAGTTGGAGCCCTCTTCTGTGATGGTGGTCATGGAGGCGGATGGCCTCAGGCCTTTGCGAAGCCGTTGGAATACGGGCGATGCCTTTGGTGATGGTGATGTCTCCATGTAGTTGTCATCATTTGACATGGGGCTGATGATGAGACGCAGATGATTGTGGGGGTGTACTTGGTGAGTCTTGATGTGGGGTAGCTTGTCGGGGCGATCAGCCCACGAGGCATCTTGTGAGGCTGGCGTCAAAGGGCGACTAATCTTGATAAGCTCACTGCTCGTTCGAGCAGGCGATGATACCGTTGGGCGCTCGATCTGAGGAAAAACTACATCATCTTGAACAATGTCTTCAGTCGCGATGGGGTCGACGACTGGAACTTCTTGAGCTTCAGGAGCCTCTGTGGAAGTAGGCTCATGAACAATCATGCGATGCTCTTGGTTTGCAGACGGAGGGGGAACAAAAGCAAGGGTTTCAACAACAAGGGGCTCTGTAGGAGCATCCCGATCTCTCTTCTTGATCTTTCTCTTCTTAGGGGGTGGTGCTTCATCAGTGGTGCGCTTGGTTTTCCGCTTCCTGGCTTCGGCTTCAGCTACCTTGGTTTTCTTCTATTCAGAAGCCACTGAAGGAGCCTTGGGCTTCGAGTCAGCAGATCTTGGCGGGGAAGACAATGTGTGTGGTTCTTCCTACCGTGGTGCTTCGTTGTTGGCTTCAAATGACTTCTTTTTCTTGGCAGCCATTGAGGGTCAATGCTGTATGACCAAGTGCCTTGGCGCTTTTCAGCTTCATTGTAGGCTTGAACGCATTTGTCTGCGTGTGCTTTCATGCGCTCTCTTGAGCCTTTGGCTTCCTCGCGTTTCTTCCGAAACGACTCCTTGAGGTCATTGAGCATCACCTTGAAATTTTGCACATCAGCCACATTCAGCCTGGCGACATGCTTCTTGAACTGTTCCTTCTCGAAGTCTATCTTTCGCTTCAGTTCAACTATGCGCTGAGCCAGAGCAAGCTCAGGAGCAATGGAGCCTTGAAAAGCAACGCTGACGCCAATGGGAAGTTGAAGGTCATCAAAGTTGAGATCCTGATTATCAAACCACTCATCAATGAAGTTCTTCAGAATGTTTACATCAAAGAGGGGTAGATCGTTGAAGATCTCCGCCTCTTGCTTGATCTTGGTCAGTTGTTCCAGAGCATCTTCACAAAATTCTTCATCAGAAGACATGTCAATGGGTTGATTTCATTCCTCGTAATGGCTGCAGCGTCGATGCATGACTTCGCTTTAACCGGTGTCTTCGTGGCTTCTCACGCTTCTTGGAGATGCGAGAGAGATCTTGAAGTTATTGCTTGGAGAAGAAGGCGATTGCCAATGGCTTCGGTCTCAAGCTCTTGGGC
Source organism: Aegilops bicornis (assembly GCA_021605145.1). Lineage (NCBI taxonomy): Eukaryota > Viridiplantae > Streptophyta > Magnoliopsida > Poales > Poaceae > Aegilops > Aegilops bicornis. Next base: position 606,435,919 of record CM038671.1, read on the forward strand.
TGACGAGATGACTTTGAAGCTTTAGTCTTCTTTTGCTTCTTAGGCTTTGGAGCAGGAGCAGGAGCTTCGTCGGTGTCAGCATCATCATCATCAGAATGATCTACTTTGGCACCTTGAATAGTAATGTGAGTGATGAGGCCGGCAAAGAAGGTTGTAGAAGGGCCAATCCTGCTTTCATTGGCTTCACGGGTGCCATTGTCCCGAGGTGAGGAGGGACCAGGGTTGAAGTCAAGCTCTAGTTCCTTCTTGTTCTTTGCAGGTGAGTCTTTGGCGAATTGGTAGTTGCGCTTGAACAGACTGTCTTCACGACACCAGAGTAGCGAAGACGGGTCAGCATTCTCAGGCTGTGGTCCGCGCACCATGCAAGGATAGAAGTCTTGCTCAATAGCTTCAGCCAGAGACCTGGGTTGAAGATTTTTGTACAAAATATCACTCCAGGGTGCCTTTATGGCATTCTTATCTGCATATTCCTTAGTGATGAAGCGGTATCTGAACCATTCTTCTGCCCAATATCTGTGAATCCATTGGATTCGATTCTTGCGTTCAGTATAGGTTTTTTCTGGGTCAGTTTTGTACATCTCATGCAAATCTGGAGGTAAGTCCTTGGAGGTGTTACCACGATTGTTCCGCCTCCCTTTCTTCTTGACTTCCTAGTTGCCATGAAGTGTAAACCGAAAGGCTTCAAAGACGTGCAATGGCTTCAAACGGGCGGATGACAGAGCTCGCTTGTGTGAGTTGATGTGACTCTGCAAGAATTACGCAAATGAATGCAGACTATGAGAACCAAGGGATTCTCCCACGGACATGTACCGTGATGACATTAAAGGTGCGAGGGAAGGGAAGAGATCATATGCATTCTCGTAAGATTTTGAAGATAAATCAGTTTGAAGACATTGACCTCATAACTGAAGACATTCACTTATATGATGAGAGTTGGTTCGAGTTGTACAAATCAAGAATAAGTACAAGTGAGGAATCTAACTTGTGAAGAAGCATAAGTGAATATACTAGGCAGAATATGAGATGCAGAAAGAGATAGATTCATGTTCGAAGATCTAGAAACCACTTTTGGTAGGAAGGGATGAATCTATCAGATCAAAAAGACGGTAAAAAGTAAACATTTATTACCACACGAAGAACTGCTAGACGGAGCGAAGATGGATGCCATGATTCGATCTCCTGCGTCTCTAACTTGGCGACGGAAGACACCTACGGCGACGGCGGAGAAGACGAGGTCCACGGCCGGCGTGAGGACGGCGTCGAGGATGTCGCGGCAGTTAAGCGCTTCGTCATCGGCGTCGTCGAGAGCTAGCTTAGGCGGTAGGATTTGCGAGAGATGGAGAAGGAGGAAGGAGGATTTTTTACCGAGACGAGACGGGCATTTATAAGGACAGAGACAGCACATCGCAATTACGCAGGTGCCCCTGGCGGTTCACATCTGATGGACACGTGGCGAACATGCAACTCATTGAGAGTTGTTCCATGTTCCCACGCACGCCTGGATTGTCGGGGTGGTCGTTCCGAATTCTCTGGGTTTCAGGCAAAATGATATGTCATTAAAGCTAGATATAAATGTTTGTCTCTGTATCTTCTCACGACAAGGATGCATGAAGACATTCGACAGTTTCAACAGAATGCATATGATTTGGATAGATAGAGCTTGAGGTAGAAAGCATAGAGAGGTTAGACATTCACTTAGTTCAAAAGATTCAAACAAGAAGACATAGCCATAAGTGAATGTCAGAGAGGATGAATATATAGTATATATATATATATATATATATATATATATATATATATATATATATATATATATATATATATATATAACAGAGTAAAGCCAAATCAGTAATCACGAAGTCAAATTAATGTTGAAGTTAAATCAATTGTGAAGACTTTGCAAATATGGCGCCATGAGGAAACACTTCAGAAGAGTTTGGTGGTGGCGTTACCCACCGTATAGGAAGTATTAGACCCAGACACGGCGCACAATTATCGTGGCGCTCTGAAGTCAATTTCCACATTAATGTATTCACACTTAGAGTGTATGTCTTCATTGATTGAAGATATACATTACTCGTGTGTTAGCATCTAAGTCATCAAACCGCATAAGTGTTAGGATGTGTGTCTAATCACGTAACATTCGAGGATTCCAAGATATTTAGCTCACACCGCAACTTGCAAAACCTTTTCTCATCCAAGGGCTTAGTGAAGATATCAGCCAACCGCTTCTTCCGTCTTTGACGTGAATGATATCAATATCTTCTTTCATAACATGATCTCCGAGGAAGTGATGGCCAATTTCAATGTGCTTTGTCTTCGAAAGTGCTGAATCGGGTTATTGGAAATCTTGATAGCGCTTTCATTATCGCGATGAGAGTGGCACATGCTTCAGATGGATGCCATAGTCCTTAAGAGTTTCCTTCATCCACGTAAACCGAGCGCAAAGACGATCCAAAGAAGAATGTATTCTCGATTCAAATAGCTGAGAGTGATACACGCTCGCTTCTTTGAAGACCAACGGACAAGAGATCGACCCGTAAAGTGACATGTGCCTCGATGTAGACTTGCGATCCACCTTGTCACCAAAGCATAATCGACATCCGAAAATCCAACCAGATCAAACTCGAGCCCTTTGGATACCATAATCCTAGTGTTGGGGTGTAAGCCAAATATCGAAGAATTCGCTTCACTGACTAAGTGATGCGACTCCTTTGGTGCCGCTTGGAATCGGGCACACATGCATACACTAAGCATGATATCTGGCCTAGATGCACATAAGTAAAGTAAAGAACCAATCATGGAGCGGTATACCTGTTGATCGAAATCTTTACCATTGACGCCGGGCTTAGATGACTTTTGGTTGGCATTGGCGTCGTGTATCCTTTGCGCCTTTGCATTCCAAACTTCTTGAGCAATCTTTGAGATATTTTTCTTGAGATATGAAGATGCCGCTATGCGTTCGATTTGATTTGAAGACCGAGAAAGAACTTCAGCCTCCCATCATAGACATTTGATATTGTTATTGCATCATGTGAGCAAATTCCTCAGCCAGTATTTCTTGTTGGTGCAACCAAGATAATGTCATCCACATAGATTTGGCACACAAACAGTTCACCATCATATGTCTTCGTGAAGAGAGTGGGATCTAGAGAACCAGGTTTGAAGCCTTTGCTCTTGAAGTCTTTGAGTGTGTCATACCAAGCACGAGGGGCTTGTTTGAGGCCATCTGATTGCCTTGTTGAGCTTGTATACCATATCAGGATGTTTTGGGTCTTCAAAGCCGTGCGGTTGTGCAACATATACTTCTTCTTCAATCTTTCCATTGAGAAAGGCACTCTTCACATCCATTTGATACGAGAAGGATGTTATAATGATTTGCGTAAGCTAGCAAAGTATGCTGAATGGCTTCAAGCCTAGCCACTTGGAGAAAATGTTTCATCAAGTCAATTCCTTCAACTTGTGTGTATCCTTGAGCAACGAGCCATGCTTTGTTTCGACTACTTGACCATGCTCGTCTTGTTTGTTGCGATATATCCATTTTTTTGCCTATTATGTTGTGCTTGCGAGGATCGTGGACGCTTGACTAATTCCACACATTGTTCAGCTCAAACTGTTGAAGCTCTTCTTGCATAGCTTGAATCCATTCCGGTTCCATGAAGGCTTCAGCAACTTTCTTGAGTTCAGAGATTGAGACAAATGCAAAGTGCCCAAAGAAATTTGCTAGCTGTGTTGCTCTTGAATGAGTGAGTGGACCAGGTGCATTGATGCTATCGATTATCTTCTCAATTTGTACTTCATTTGCAACACGAGGATGAATTGGACGAAGATTTTGCTCCTGCTGATTATTGTCATCATTTGGAGGATTGTCTTGGTGAGCAATGTCTTCGAGTTGATCAGTGTAAATAATAAGTTCCTCTTCAGTTGGGCCTCGATGGCATGATCTCTCCTGTTCCCATTAGCTTGATTGATTCCTTTGGAGGGTACTTCATCTAGCACATTTGGCGTGTGCTCTCTTTGCGAAGCCGTTAGTTTCATCGAATCAAGCACATCCACAGCTTTCAACCACTTTATAGTGAAAGAGGTTGAAGACTCAGAGGAGTGTGAGTCCTTTCCATAACCAAGCATAAAACCCTCATGTGCTTTCGGTGCAAATTTTGAAGTGTGATGTGGATCCTTGATCCGGCACCTAGCACCAAACACTCACGAAGTAGCTTACGTTTGGCTTCTTACCAGTTAGAAGCTCATAGGATGTTTTCTTGAAGCTTGTGAAGATAAACACGGTTGATGACATGGCATGCGATCAATGGCTTCAGGCCAGAATTTTCTTGGAGTCTTGTATTCGTCAAGCATCGCCGAGCCATCTCAATAAGGGTTACGTTCTTGCGCTCCATGATGCCATTCTGCTGAGGTGTGTAAGGAGCAGAAAACTCATGAGTGATGCCTAATGTGTCAAGATAGAGGTCGAGGCCTGTGTTCTTGAATTCTGTGCCATTGTCACTCCTAATGTGCTTGATCTTGACGCCATAGTTGTTCATGGCGCGGTTACGGTTGTCAAGATATCCTGCACTTTAGTCTTGAAGAGAATTATGTGCACCCAAGTGTATCTTGAATAATCATCAACAATAACGAAACCGTAGAGACAAGCAGTAGCAGTGAGAGTAGAGTAGTGAGTGGGACCAAACAAGTCCATGTGGAGCAACTCAAAAGGTCGAGATGTAGTCATGATTGTCTTCGAGGATGCTTGGCCCTTGTCATCTTCCCCACTTCACAAGCACCACATAGATGATCTTTATTGAACTTGTCGCCTTCAATGCCTATGACGTGCTTCTTCTTGGCGAGAGTGTGTAGGTTCCTCATGCCAAAGATGCCCTAGCCTCCGATGCCGAGCCAAAGACTAAGACTTGTCTAGAAGACATACGGCCATCTGTGGTCCTCCGAGAAGTCTACCATGTACAGATCATCTTTCATGTACCCTTCAAGACTAGAGACTTGTCGATTCCATTAGTACAAGGCAAACGATAGTTTCCAAATAGCACAATCATGTTTAAGTCACAAAGCATTGAGACAGGACATTAAGTTGAAACCAAGGGATTCAAAAGCATCACTTTGTCCATGTCTTGATCCCTTGAGATTGCAGCTCTACCTAGGCCCAATACTTTGCTTTTACCGGTGTCGTGAATGTGATGTGACTTTTATCACATGGACGTAAGGTTGAGTCCATGAGAAGACTTCGATCACCAAATATGTGGTTAGTGCATCCGCTGTCCATAATCCATTCTCAAGCTCGAGGTGTCGTAATTACAAAGGTGCTTAGGAGGATAGGCTTCACAAAGAGTGTTGTGAAGCATAAACATTTGACTCACAAGAGGATTATCAAGGCTTAGATCAAGGTTAGGACTGATAGTATGACTGGTAAGCGATTCAGATGTGAAATACATAGTAAGACCATTTGGGCATTTTATCTTGCGTCCCATAATATGTTTTAGGTCCCCAGCAATAGCATCGGACGCCTTTGATTTCCGGCTGGAGACCTTTCTCTGCAAAAGAAAGTTAATTCTTCTTCACCACCCACATCTTCAGGGGTGGTTTAGAAGCAATGAGTCTAAGTGCAGCATCTGAGAATTTCGGCTTTGGAGCCCTAGCAAATAGCCTTGCAGGAGAAGTATGATACTCATATGAATAAGCAGAAAAGTTCTTAGTTCTATGAACATAGCGGTTTGATGACACACGCTCATATTCATAAGTCTGAGTATAGTTTCCCTGCAAAACATTGGCGTTAGGGTGACTCAGGTGAGTCCTGTGTCTATATGAAGCCTTTGGGCCATATGAAGCCATAGGTCTGGGGTTTGTCTTCTTCCTTGGTGGTGTCATGATGACATTCACAGGAAGATTCTCAATACAATCGCTTAGGTACCCAGATCTTCTTCATAGGTGGTCCATTCCTCGCAGCTTAGTACCAATATACCCGCAAACACTTCACCATTCTGATTCTTAAATAGTTTATAGTTTGCATCAAAGGATTCATCAATGATAATAGGATTAGCGCAAGTGAAACCAGATAAGGTGGATGGATCTACTGGAGATTCCTTTGCAGCAACCCATGTGGTTTTGGGGTATCGCTTGTGCTTCCAAAGACGACCCATCAACATTCATTTTCCTCTCGAACCCAATACCCTCTTTTCTAGGGTTTCGGTTCGAGAATCGCTTTTGAGGACATCACATAATGTCCGATGCCCTTTGAGGCTTTTTGTACATCCTCGTCTCAATCGTGTCTTCAACTGGCATTCTCATCAATAGTAGTGGTATCCTCAACAGAGGGGTTAGTTACCACATCGCTAGCTTGAAGATATTGCAACCGAGCGGTAGAACATCCAAAGAATGAAGCGGCGTTATCACTCTCAATGCATTTTAAACATGGTGGTTCAAATCCTTTACGAAGGGGACTGATCACATTGAGCGGCGACTCGTTCTCCTTTTGAAGATCTTCATGATCCGATCTCAATTTCTCAAGTTCCTGCTTCCTTTGAAGATAATCTTAGGAAAGCTTTTCATGAGATGTTGAGAGGGTTTTATGATGACCTTCAAGTTCCCGGTACTTAACATGAAGATTTTTATGTCTTCAATTAAGGTGAGTCTTAGTCATTTCCGCCCAACAGTGTCATCGCTTTTGTCTAACAGTTTTTGAATATGTTCCATAGCTTTCTGTTGTTCAGTTGCAATTTTAGCAAGTTTTTTTTAGCTAGGTTTGGATTCACAATCGGAGTCATCTTCACTTGATGTTTGAAAGTAAGCATCGCGTGAGTTTACCTTGGCACCACGTGCCATGAAGCAGTAAGTGGGAGCGGAGTTTTCCTTGTCACTGGCGTCAACGTTGATGATGGATGCATTGTCTTCAGTGTTGAAGATGGACTTGGCAACGTAGGCTGAAGCTAAAGCCAGACATGCAACGCCAGAGTCAGACTCCTCCTCAGACTCCATCACTTCTGCCTCCTCAGAAGCAGACTCCTCCTCTGAATCCATTTCCTTGCCAACAAAAGCACGAGCCTTGCTGCATTTAACTTTTCTTGTGTGATGAAGACTTGGAAGAGGACTTGGAAGAAGATTTTGAGTATTTTTTCTTCTTCTTGTCATCAGAATCATATTCCTTGCTCTTCTTCTTTTTCTTCTCATTGTCCCATTGTGGACACTCAGAGATGTAGTGACCAGGTTTCTTGCACTTGTGACAGGTTCTCTTCTTGTGGTCATTGGAAGAAGCTTCATCATTTCTTGAACTAGATCGTGAATACTTTCTGAAGCCTTTCTTCTTAGTGAACTTACCGAACTTCTTCACAAGCATAGCAAGCTCCTTTCCAAGTTCTTGACTTCTTTCGAACTGCAATGATTCTTCTTCGGATGAGGAAACAGCCTTTGCTTTCAAAGCGAAGTTCGGCCATAGTTGGGACCATAGATATCTCTTTTCTCGTATAATCGGAACTCATGTGTGTTGAGCCTCTCAAGTATGTCGGATGGATCGAATGTCTTGAAGTCGTATGCGTTCTTGAATCATAAGAGCTAGAGTGTCAAATGAGCTGTCACGAGATCTCGAAGCATCTTGACGATTTCATGCTTGGTGATCTCGGTGGCCCGAGAGCCCGAAGCTCATTTGTGATGTCGATGAGGCGATCAAACGTGAGCTGGACATTTTCATTGTCATTTCTCTTGAAGCGGTTGAAGAGGTTGCGTAGACCACTGATTCTTTGATCTCTCTGAGTTGAAACACCTTCATTGACCTTGGAGAGCCAGTCCCAGACTAGCTTCGACGTTTCCAAAGCACTCAGACGGCCATACTGCCCTTCACCAGTCTTGGGAACGCCGTTCTTGATGACATACCACAGATCGACATCAATGGCTTCAAGATGCATACGCATATTATTCTTCCAGTAGGGATATTCAGTGCCATCAAAGACAGGGCACGCAGCGGAGACTTTGATTATCCCTGCAGTCGACATAGCTAAACTCCAGGTGGTTAAATCGAATCACACGGAACAAGGGAGTACCTTGCTCTGATACCAATTAAAAGTGCTAGTTATCGACTAGAGGGGGGGTGAATAGGCGATTTTTATGAAAGTCTTCAAAACATGAAAGTTTCGAAGACAAACACGAAAACAGGACCTATAAACATGCAGCGGAAGATGAACTACACTAGACAGGCCATTGTCAAACAAGTATGAAGCTAAAGCATGATGACTGATAGCAGCTAGGTAGTAGGATCAGGATGGAAGATAGTATGAAGCCAATCAGAACAAGTAGTCACACAGCAAAGTCAAACAGGCATAGCAATCAGGCAATGACTTCACAAAGACAAACTGTAAGTAAGGAGAGTAAGAGATAGAACCAGTGCGTTATGAAGACAAGGATTTGTTCGACCAGTTCCGATTCTTGTGACAATCATGACGTCTGGGTTAGGGAGGCTGAGATTGAACTCGAGACCGTGTCTTCACCTTATTCCCCTTGAGCTAAGGACACACGGTCCCCGCCTAATCACTCGGTAAGTCTTCAAGGTAGACTTCCAAACCTTCACAGACTTCGCTTCACCGGCAATCCACGATTACTCTTGGATGCTCAGAACGCTGACGCCTAACCGGGCTGGAGGATTCACAGTCCTCAAGTGTAACAAGTCTTCAGATCACGCGGACAGAAAGACTTTAGTGATGCCAAACACTCTTTGGGCTCTGGGTGTTTTGGGCTTTGTCCTCACAAGGATTTCTCTCTCAAACTCGGTGTTTTGGGCTTTGTCCTCACTAGGATTTCTCTCTCAAACTCTTCAGAGGTGGGTTGCTCTCAACGACAAAAGCCGTGCACTAACTCTGAGCAGCCACCAATTTATGGTGTAGGGGTGGGCTATTTATAGCCACCGGGCAACCCGACCTGATTTGTCCGAAATGACCCTGGTCACTAAGGAACCGACACGTGTCACAAGGTCGATTTCAAACACTGCGACAGCTTGACTTGGGCTACAAGTAAAGCTGACTTATCCGACTGGATAAGATTTGCTCTCATTATCTTCGGCTCGAAGACATAGGATTTTGGTTGAGCATCACTTCACCACTCGACTTTGTTCACTTGGACCCCACTTAACAAAGGCGGTGGTTCCTATGACTCAACAAAGAAGAAAAGAAACAACGAAACTACTAAGTCTTCAAGGCTCCATAGTCTTCACTCAATGTCTTCTTACATCATAGTCTTGAATGTGAATATCTTCACGTACCACCATTATCTTCAATGTCTTCATACATTTTTAGGGGTCATCTCCGGTAGGTAAACCGAATCAAGGAGGGACTACTACCTGCAATTCTCACAAACACATTAGTCCCTCAACCACGTTTGTCGGCAATACTCCAAAACCAAACTAGGGGTGGCACTAGATGCACTTACAGAAGCCCACCAAAAAAATGAGAGAAAAAGAGAGAAGGGATAATGTTACTATCCTTTTCCACACTAGTGTTTCAAAGTAGCACTATGATCTTCATGATAGAGAGTCTCCTATGTTGTCACTTTCATATACTAGTGGGTATTTTTCATTATAGAACTTGGCTTGTATATTCCAATGATAGGCTTCCTCAAAGTGCCCTAGGTCTTCGTGAGCAAGCAAGTTGGATGCACACCCACTTAGTTTCCTTTTGAGCTTTCATACACTTATAGCTCTAGTGCATCCGCTGCATGGCAATCCCTACTCACTCACATTGATATCTATTGATGGGCATCTCCATAGCCCGTTGATACGCCTAGTTGATGTGAGACTATCTTCCTCCTTTTTTGTCTTCTCCACAACCACCATATTCTATTCCACCTATAGTTCTATGTCCATGGCTCACGCTCATGTATTGCGTGAAAGTTGAAAAACTTTGAGAATACTAATGTATGAAACAATTGCTTGGCTAAAACCGGGGTTGTGCATGATTTAAATATTTTGTGTGATGAAGATAGAGCATAGCCAGACTATATGATTTTGTAGGGATAACTTTCTTTGGCCATGTTATTTTGAGAAGACATAATCACTTTGTTAGTATGCTTGAAGTATTATTACTCTTATGTCAATATTAAACTTTTGTCTTGAATTTTCAGATCTGAACATTCATGCCACAATAAAGAAAATTACATTGATAAATATGCTAGGTAGCATTCCACATCAAAATTCTGTTTTTATCATTTACCTACTCGAGGACGAGCAGGAATTAAGCTTGGGGATGCTGATACGTCTCCAACGTATCTATAATTTTTGATTGTTCCATGCTATTATATTATCTATTTTGGATGTTTATGGGCTTTATTATACACTTTTATATTATTCTTGGGACTAACCTATTAACCGGAGGCGCAACCCAAATTGCTGTTTTTTTGCCTATTTCAGTGTTTCGAAGAAAAGGAATATCAAACGGAGTCCAAACGGAATGAAACCTTCGGGAGAGTTAGTTTTGGAACAAACGCAATCCAGGAGACTTGGAGTAAATGTCAGGAAGCTTCAAGGAAGCCACGAGGTCCAGGCGCCTACCCCGGGCGCGCCCACCCTCGTGGGCCCCTCGTGGCTCCCGACCGAACTTCTTTCGCCTATATATATCAATATACCCGAAAACATCCAGAGCACCATAGATTGGGAGTTCCACCGCCGCAAGCCTCCTCAGAGCCACCAAAAACCTCTCGGAGCCTGCTCAAGACACCTCACGAGGGGGGAATCCATCACCGGTGGCCATCTTCATCATCCCGGTGCTCTCCATGACGAGGAGGGAGTAGTTCACCCTCGGGCTGAGGGTACGATACCAAGAGCTATGTGTTTGATCTCTCTCTCTCTCTCTCTCTCTCTCTCTCTCTCTCTCTCTCTCGTGTTCTTGATTTGGCACGATCTTGATGTATCGCGAGCTTTGCTATTATAGTTGGATCTTATGATGTTTCTCCCCCTCTACTCTATTGTAATGGATTGAGTTTTCCCTTTGAAGTTATCTTATCGGATTGAGTCTTTAAGGATTTGAGAACACTTGATGTATGTCTTGCATGTGCTTATCTGTGGTGACAATGGGATATTCACGTGATCTACTTGATGTATGTTTTAGTGATCAACTTGCGGGTTCCGTAACATTGTGAACTTATGCATAGGGGTTGGCACACGCTTTTGTCTTGACTCTCCGGTGGAAACTTTGGGGCACTCTTTGAAGTACTTTGTGTTGGTTGAATAGATGAATCTGAGATTGTGTGATGCATATCGTATAATCATGCCCATGGATACTACGGACTCTTGAATAGATGGATCAGATAACTTTGAGGTGGTTTCATACCCTACAATAATCTCTTCGTTTGTTCTCCGCTATTAGTGACTTTGGAGTGACTCTTTGTTGCATGTTGAGGGATAGTTATATGATCCAGTTATGTTATTATTGTTTAGAGAACTTGCACTAGTGAAAGTATGAACCCTAGGCCTTGTTTCCTAGCATTGCAATACCGTTTACGCTCACTTTTAACACTTGTTACCTTGCTGTTTTTATATTTTCAGATTACAAATACTCATATCTACCATCCATATTGCACTTGTATCACCATCTCTTCGCGAACTAGTGCACCTATACAATTTACCATTGTATTGGGTGTGTTGGGGACACAAGAGACTCTTTGTTATTTGGTTGCAGGGTTGTTTGAGAGAGACCATCTTCATCCTATGCCTCCCACGGATTGATAAACCTTAGGTCATCCACTCGAGGAAATTTGCTACTGTCCTACAAACTTCTGCACTTGGAGGCCCAACAATGTCTACAAGAAGGTTGCGTAGTAGACATCAACAATGAAATTTGGGTGCACAATATTGATGCTATTTCTGATGAAACATTTCGCTGCACCATGGATGATAAGATTCGTGATTACACTGATCCTCCCATGCCAGAGCATTTAACATTCAAGAATCAGACTCTTTATCATTTGCTCACATACACTATTTGCCCTCTGGACGGGATGAACTCAGACAACTCCATCTCAGATGTTCTTCGGAATGCCATATATGCAATCTCTGAGTGATACATCTTCGATGTTGAAGACATGTTTCTGCGCATCTTGAAGGATTCTGCTCAACATCCGCATTTCCTCAAAGTTTATGCTCCATGGATCTAGAAAGTAGTTGATTACGCCATGCGGACAGAATATCAGGCGAAGCAAAGTCACAAAAGCTTCATTCCTCCTGTTCGAGATACTTTGCAAGCCATGGAAGATTTTTCCTCGGGAAAATCGCCTGCATCAAGCTCATTTGATTATCACAAAATGTTCGATGGCCCGCGTGTCCCTTCACGCACTCCCAATATCACGCCTCCACCTCTGTGGCAACTTGAAGTCAGTTTGCGCACACAACAACTGCTGCTCAAGCACATAGCTGAAGATCGAAGAGAAAAAGAGCACCTTGCTTTTGAGCTTAATGTCATCAACAATCGAACAAGAATCATGCACTTGATTGCAGATGAGAATAAGAAGAGGCTCTGAAAATTGCTCCGAAAGTTCTTCTCCGAGAAACAACTTCTCAATGTCAATCTCAAGGAGCTTTATGATTACATTGCCAAAGCTTTTCTACCGAAGATTTCCAAGACAGAAGTACTCCTTCTCTGCCTGCTCGAGAGCCTACTACTGATCTTCTTCCTCTAAATCTTCGCAAACTGCTCGATGAATCTGAAGCTACCTCACCGATAGAGAAACCTGCCAAAGGAAATCTGCTATCTCGTGTTCCTTAATTGGCTGCTCCAGATATGCCTTCGTCCTCTTAACACCAAGCTATTCCAGAAGGAATATCTACTATTGCTGAAGCCGAAGCCACTCTCGTTACATCCGCAGCAAAACTCTCCTCGGACAGTTCTTCTGGAGATGCCTCTGAGTGAACCAAGTTCTACTCTTTTGCACTCATGTTATTTGTCACCTTTTTGACACTAGTTGACAAAAAGGGGGAGAATTACATTGAGTATCGATAGATTTGCTTTCTACGTTTCTTTGGTTTGGTTCTGTGTGAGTTTGAAACTTTTGGCTCAAAGACTATGTGCTCTATGTGATGTATAACTTCTGTGACATAATATTAATAAACCCTCCTCCTGCACTATTTCTCTCGAAGAATTTGTTTTGCAGGTGGAATTACTATCGGAAGTTATGAATGATTGCACTACATTCTCAATGGATTATATATCATCAGTGCAAATCATTGTCTCGAATGGTTGAAATTTCCTCTGTACACTTCAATATTTGCAGGAGAATTAAGCTCATATTTTTAATCCTACATACATTCAGGGGGAGTGTTTATTTCATCATCGAGCAAAGTAACACTTATTTACTCTTGTTCGAATTTCTTTTCACTTATCTATCTTCACTTTGATGATTATCTGTTTTGTCAACAATCTTCCAAAAAGGGGGAGATTGTTGGTGTAATGACCTGCCTCCTTATGTTTTGGAGCTTGTTGACATAAACAGTATGGGAATTATGTAGTTTGCTAGTGCACACAGAGTAACAGGTCCTTGGAATCAAGAGGAGTTTGATCCAAACGACGAAGATAATACCCTGCGCAACAGTGAAGGTTATCACCAAAGATTATTATGACAAGACTGACCCCTCAAAAATTGCTAATGAGAAGTAATTGGTTCGGTGACTGTCCGAAGGAAGTGACTGCATCCGAGAAGTTTGAAGACGAAGTGAAGACATAGCATTTATTTAATTGTTTCTCTTCTCTTTATTGAGTCATAGGACCACCATACTATTAAGAGGGGTGTATCATTCCGAAACTTTGATTCTCTGATGCTGAATCCAAATCCTATGAAAGTTGTGAGAGAAATCTCTTTGTGTCCAAGCAAATACTTGCCAGCAAGAGACTTGATCTTCTTCGCTGCGAGAGATTTGTCTCAGGCCGAGGAGTTAGCATTACTTGTTCCTCAAGTAATGTTACTGTTACTCCAATATCTGGCTGTTGTGAACGTGTCGGTTGGCCATTGGCTGGATCGCGTGTCCAAAATGGTCATTTCCCATCCAAAAAGGCCGCGGCTATAAATAGCCACCCTGCGTCGGCTTTGTCCGATGGCTACTCCATTTGATTATGAGAAGATTGTTGAGCAAACCCCTCTTGGAGTGATTTGAGTTTAAAATCCACCAAGAGAAAACCCCTAGAGCCAAAAAATTAGATAATGGTTCAGCATCGCTCGAATCTAAGTCTAGTATTCTCCGCCTATTACTCTTGAGAGCTGCAAACTCTCTAGACGGTTATGTGTCAATTTCTTCAGAGACCAAAAGTGATTATGGTTCTCGAAGAAGAAGTTTGTAAAGGTTTGGAGATCACCTTAATTATCTACCACGAGTGATCGGCAATGGTTGATGAACTAATTCTTGAGGAGAATAGGGTGAAGAGAGTTTATCTTCTATGTTAAATCACAACCCCTCCAACCAGACATAGTCCTTGTGCAGAAGGATGAACTAGTCGAACAAATACCCTGTCGTCATCGAGCATACTGGTTACATCTGTTCCTACAACCATTGCATTCATATTGTTTACCATCATGTGATTTGCCTCGATGCATGCTTTAGTTTCCATTCGGTAGTTTGTTTTCGCTCACTGTACTCTGTTTTTCATTCGCTCCGCTACTGGGTTCTGGGAGTTTTGAGATTTCCGAAAGAAATTTTAAAACTCCCATTCACCCCCTTTGGTAGACATACTTTGTTCCTATAGGTCCCACCGAGATGATGCAATCGGTGCCACCGAATTGAGGTTTGCCCTAAGTCCTTGCACATTGGTCCCTCCGAGTTGTTCCCGTCGGTCCCACCGAGATTCCTAACGTTCATATTTTTACACAGATCGGTGCCACCGAGATGGGCCAAAAGTGTGTAACAGTTGGATTTTGTGTGGAGGCTATATATACCCCTCCACCCCTTCTTCCTCATGGAAGAGAGCCATCAGAGCGTGCCTACACTTTCCCCATTCTTTTTCTGAGAGAGAACCACCTACTCATGTGTTGAGATCAACAGACTCCATTCCTACCATTTGAACCTTTATTTGTAGCCTTCCCCAAGTTGCTTTCCCCTCAAATCCTTCTTCCACCATAGCCAAATCTGTGAGAGAGATAGAGTTGAGTGTTGGGGAGACTATCATTTGAAGCACAAGAGCAAGGAGTTCATCTCAACACACCGTCTATTACTGTTGGAGAGTGGTGTCTCCTAGATTGGTTAGGTGTCGCTTGGGAACCTCCGACATGATGTGGAGTTGAACCAAGAAGTTTGTAAGGGCAAGGAAATCGCCTACTTTGTGAGATCTAACCGAGTGAGGCAAATCCTTCGTGGGCGATGGCCATGGTGGGATAGACAAGGTTGCTTCTTCGTGGACCCTTTGTGGGTGGAGCCCTCCGTGGACTCGCGCAACCGTTACACTTCATGGGTTGAAGTCTCCATCAACGTGGATGTACGATAGCACCACCTATCAGAACCACGCCAAAAATTCTCCGCATCTCCATTGCGTTTGCACACTTCAATCCCATCCCTTTACATTCTTTCACTTGCATGCTTTACTCTTTCCACTGCTCGTACTCTTACTATGCTAGTGTAAAATGTATTGTGTGCCCATTAACATGTGCTAAACTCCACCTTAACTTGAAGAAACTAAAAACTGCCACTTTTACTTGTGAAGGGTCTAATCACCCCCCTCTACACCCCTCTTCTCGATCCTTTCAAGATACCATGTTCTTCAACACAAGGAACAAGGGTTCTTGAAGAAATTATTGAACATCACATCAAAGTTTTCAGTGAAATTACATACGATGTAGTCTAGCTAGAGAAGGAGATTCATGATTACAGTCAATTTTCTATTCACTTCATTAATCATTTGGGCACATTTTAATACAATCTTTCATTATTTTTTGTGGCAATGTATTGTAGTCTAAAATATATCATGCATGCTCTCGACCCACTAAATCTTTTGGGGAGTATGATGGGCTGGAAAAAGTTAACTGAGCAAGATCATATATACCAATACAAAAGGACCCAAAAAGGGCGAACCAATCAATTTGGGCTACTAGAAGAACGCCCGTGCGTTGCAACGGGGCCACATTAACTTTAAGAGTTCAATATTAATATTCTCATACATATCAAGTGACATTGGCGACCCTTTTACCATCAAATCCTCACGCACACACTCTCTCCCTCCCTCTTCCTCACTCTCTCTCCCCCTCTCCCTCTCGCTCTCTAACACACACACACACACACACACACACACACACACACACACACACACATATCCATCTTATTGGGTACGGGACCATAATCCATCTACTTCACACACACAGACGCTAGTGCATAACAATATGGATTATGTGTATTATATTTGCCACCACAACTGAGGGAATTAATTTCATGTAAATCGGCGAGCCACAGCTCCAAGTGACATGCTAGTGCGGAGGAGGTGGCCCGGGTCGGCGTTGGCGCCGTCCGGCGCGGGCGACGAGCCCGCTTCCAAGTGTGTCTGCGCGCCGGCCACCCACGCCAGGTCCCTCAAGTGCCGCTTCCACCGGACCAACGCCCAGGCCACGGCGGGCTGTGGAAGCCGCCCTTCTTCACCCTTCACGGCCGGGCTAACGCGGTGCCGCTGCACCCGACGTCGCCGTCCTCGTCCTCCGCACCGTCGCGACCCAAAGGACGTGAGCCCAAGCATCGGCCTCGAGAATCAAGAATGCTCGTGACGGAGAGAATGGAAGATCATATACATGTCATAAGAAAGGGAGTTTATTTTTGCTCCCTCGATGTATTGTTTCCTTTGTTTGGAGATTGATTACCATCCGTGAGTTAAGGTAAGGTTAATGTGATTGAGCGATTTTTCTGAAAATCAATTATTTGTTTTCTAATAAATGTGATTGAGTGATTTAAGGTAAGGTTAATTAATTTAGATTTGATCTTTAGAGATTGTTCGTGATTGATTCTACATTACTAAATAACTTGCGCCAATATGGAAAGTTGTGATCTGTTCAGATTTCTTTCATTGTGTGAGAGGGTGACGTGAAAATAAACCGATGAAGTGGGAGGAGGGGACGAAAAAAAATCTACGAAAAAAGACCAGCGAAGGTGGGAGGAGGTACCAAAAAAAACCATGGGAGGGGGGATGAAAAATACCTGGAAGCGAGACTACCAACAACTCCATTAGGAGTAGAGATTAAACCATGCTAATCGAATGACCTAGATTGCTCCAATGATGCACGCTCAACATGTTTATCGTGCAATTAATATCATACTAAATATCAACGTACGTGCTAATCACATAATTAATATGTGATTGTCATCCTACATAATATGAACGTGTAACTAATTTCCTCCCAAATATCAATGTACATTGCACTTACGCATTTACTAGTGCACAATATAGCCCACGACCGATTGACATACCAAACCTTATTATTATAGTACCATAAGTGATTTGTGCATTCCTAGTCTGCCTACCATTCATTCGAAGGACACCTTTTATTTTACTACTTCTACAGTGACATTTATTTTGGGACGGAGGGAGTAAATCATAATTGATACGTCTCTTGTGGTTATTGCTTCCATGTAACATAATTCTATTATTTGAACCATAGTCAATACATCTTCATCACCATCTATAAGCCCTTTTAGCCATTGCTTTGGTGGCCCTTAATTATTGTTTCAAGCGTAAAATATAGAGTTCTACAATCGCATAACAAATAAACAATGACCAATAATCTGAATTTTAACCTCACATGGTGACCTAACATCACACAAAAACTAACAAGAAGCTCATGATGTAATGATATTTCTGGAAATGTAAAAATAACCATTTTTCCCCATATCAATTACGATTAAAGATACACACCACAAAAGAGATATGTTATTTGGCAAAATATTGTGGCGGTTTTAGAATATCATTACTTGCCATATATATGTAATATATTTTGGAATCCAATAACTCCCGAACGTTTGGATTTTGAGCATTTCGTCCCGAACGTTTTTACATGGCAACTTTAGTTCATAAGGGATGGCAACTTTAGTTCATAGGGGATGGCAACTTCGTCCTTTTTGTTTTTTGTCAGAAAATTGCCATGTTACCCTAATCCCACGCAAACTAAACTTGCCATCTAAACCCGTTCAGGTTGCCATGCTTAACTCCCGAACGTTTGGAGTTATCATTACCGTATATTTTTATGAGAAACACAAAATAATATTCCTCTAACACATTGAACGCACACAAGATTGAGAGGGTCACTATGCTAGTTCTACTAACATCAAAACCTAGTCCAATGACGACAAAAGCACCCAGTTAACAGGTGTAATGCCTAGCGGTGCCTGAAAATTAAATAACGAAAATCCTATTCCTACTTAAAAATCTTACAAAAACTCTACGGATTAAATAAACGGTGTACAAGGATACGTAGGCGTGCGCAATGAGTTTGGTTGGGGGAGCCAGTTTTGGCTCTAGAGCAGTTTTCTACATAGTGCTGCTGGTTCATTATTTTTCAAGCGATTCTTGTGTAGACAATGTCTGAGTTCAATTGTCACGTTGATTTATGTATCGCGTTCATCCATGTGAATCTCGGTACTATTCTTCGGAGACCGGAGTATAACTCAGTGCTGCTGCTACGAGCACTACTACTAGTATTGTGCTACAGATTCTTATAACAAAGGAAAAGACATAATCAATCGATGCAAGCTATCCTAACAGTGTACTGGGCTAGTATCATGATCGAGGTGTTCTAGCTATTAGTTGGCAGTGGTCTGATCCTCCGTCTTCCTGTTGATGGTGATACCCTGATCCCTCCTCGTCGGCGGCAGGCGTTCCTTCTCCTCCTCCACCTGCTCCAGCAGCACCTGCAGCTCCGCCTCCGACAGGCTCTCCAGCCGTTTCTGCAACGAAAACAGTTTTAATGGTGGTCAGTCACAAGTCACAGCTCACACTTGAACGCCGTGCCAAGCAGAGAGTGGCAAAAAAGGGTCACAAGCTCACCTCCATGACTTGCTTCTCGTAGTTCCTGAGCTGCGTGGCGTAGGTCATGTCCTTGTTGGCCACCCGGATCATGTAGGAGGAGATCCACCCCACCGTCATCCCGAGCACGATGAACAGCTGGACCACGTTGCCGGCTTGCAGGGGGTCGACGCCGACGAACTGCGTGCGGTCAGGTACAGGATTTGTGATCAGGTTCAGGTGAAAAACAGACGGGTTCTTCTTCTTCATCGATGGCAAATCGAGACGCTGCCGGGTTTTGCTACTAGAGAAATGAAGAGGAGGTCACCTCGAGGCCGGACTTGAGGCCGTAGCCGAGGAGGGTGACGCCGACGCCGATGAGCAGCACGTCTTTCCTCGAGTACCCGAACTCCACCTGCGGAAACGCAAGCGGGCGGGCGAATCGCCTGGTTAGCTCCGGCGTGTCGTGGAAGGCCGAACGAGTCGCCGAGGATTTCGGGACGCAACGCATGCTGTGCTCACCTTGTCATCCGTGGCTTTGGAGTCATCCATGCTGCTTCTCAGCGCCGACCGCCTCCTCTGCCCCACGGGCCTCAGCAGCAGCACGTTCGATCGCTGCACAGCTTGGCCTTCTGGAGAACGTAACAAGATCAATTTGTTGATAAATCCATCATCTCGCCGGACTTGTGCAGTCAGCTCATTAGCACAAGAAAAGAGCATGGAGCAGAAGCAAAAATACCAGAATGGCCGGAGTGCAGGCAAGCCGTCCTGCCAAAGCGGAGTCCGCCGGCGGGCGCGGCGACGGCGGTCCTAGCACCGGCCGAGCGGGAAGAGACGCGAAGGACGGGGGCGGACAGGGTTGCTGGCGCCATGGTTGCGGAGTAGTTCCACCGTTGCTGCTCGGCCGCACACCCGCGCCTCTGGCTCCCTTTTATCTCACCTTATCCTCGACGTGCTGACCGACTGAGGGGGCGCTGCTCAGCCGCGTCCCCGGCACCTCTCCCGTACACAGGCTCGCCACATCGAGGCCAAAAATGCGAGCGCGTCGACGAGACCAAATATCACACTCGTCTGGATAAGAGTTGCCGTTCCAACCCTCCGGCGCGCGCGAACCCGTGGCCCTCGCGCGCTCATGGCTTCCTCCTCCTCCTCCGTCTTCTCGCCGCTCCTGCGGCCTACACTCCGGCTGCCGGTCGCCTCCTGCGCCACGCGCTGCTCTGCTCCCCCCGCTGTGTCCGCGGACAACGCCACTGCTGCCCCACCGCCGGCGTCTCTCGCGGTGGCTAGTCACAGGAGGGAGCTGGTGGTGGGAACAGCACTCGGCGCGCTGTTCTCGGCGACAACGTTGCCCGTAGGGGCGCGCGAGGTCGAGGCCGGCAAGTACCTGCCGCCGGCGCCGTCCACCCCGGGCTTCGTGTTCTTCAAGGCCACCACCAAGGACACCCCTGCCCTCCGGGCTGGTGATCACTCGATTCTTGCTGTACTTTCTAGCTATCTACATGCATTGTTCCTCGTTAGTGCCAGTGCCCATCTTGCAATCTGATGCACCCTGTCGATTAGTCAGCTGAGTTCAGTTTTGTCATGAAATTCAGGCAATGTAGAACCTTACGAGTTCATCCTACCGCCCACCTGGAAGCAGCTGCGAGTGGCCAACATACTGTCCGGCAACTACTGCCAGCCCAAGTGCGCGGAGCCATGGGTGGAGGTGAAATTCGAGGACGAGAGGCAGGGCAAAGTGCAGGTGGTGGCCTCGCCGCTCATCCGCCTGACCAACCGGCCGAACGCCACCATCGAGGACATCGGCAGCCCCGAGAAGCTGATCGCCTCCCTGGGGCCCTTCGTCACCGGCAACACCTTGGAGCCCGAGGAGATCATCGAGACCTCTGTCGAGAAGATCGGCGACCTAACTGTAAGTTTATCAGTCAACTTAGTGATGGTGTTGCTGAAACCTGAATTCCTGGTGCATGGGCATAAATTACTGTGATGCATGCAGTACTACAGCTATGTGTTGGAGACTCCACTGGCGCTGACGGGCTCTCACAATCTGGCCAAGGCCACGGCCAAGGGGAGCACGGTGGTGCTCTTCGTCGCGAGCGCCAGCGACAAGCAGTGGCAGTCGTCGGAAAAGATTCTGAAGGCCATGGTAGATTCATTCCAAATATAATTGCAGCAAGTGCAGGCTTGGCCTCCAGACCTGGACGCGCGGGTTTGCTTGCTTACTACTTCCACGACAGAAACTGGTACCTGTTTTTGAGGCTTGGAACACTTGTAACGAGCTCCTTGATCGACTAAGGTGACTATAAGCTTGTACACTAGCTTATTATAGAGGTTATTCCAATGTACACACTGATCAAAATCAATTGGTACCTTCTTCCCAACAGCAAAAAAGTTTTGAGTCTGAATTTTCTACCATGCACGTGAGGTACCATTGCAGCGCTTGGAGCATCTCTAGCCGATCTCTTAAAAATACTTTAGAGGAGCAAAAATATATTTTAAGGGCCTAAACGGGATCTAGCCAATTCTTATCAGCACTAGAGCATCTCCATTGCCCCCCCCAGGAGTCATAAAAATCGCCGCCTAGGGACGAGCCGGTGCTAAAATCGACCCTGGGGGCGATTGGGTTACCAGTCGCCGCCCCAGGTTGCGCCGATATCGGCCCAAATGTGCTCGCTTTTCGGCCCAATTTCGGCGAAAAATCGGTCCGATATCAGCGCAAATCGGCCCATAGTGATTTTTTATCACATAATTCATCACAGAAAATCAATAGAAATCAAATAGTTCAATAAAAATTATATAGTTCAATAATAAAAATTTATATTTCATCACAGGTGGAGCTAGGCGTTGCCCTTGAGCCTCCATAGGTGCTCCACCAGATCCTGCTGGAGTTGTTGATGCACCTGTGGGTCTCGTATCTCCTAACGCATATTGAAGAAGGCGGTCCCAGTGCTGCCAGAGTGATCAACTTGTGCAAGAGGACACCGCCTTGTAATATGGTTCAAAGGTCAAACACCGGCTCTTCCCGCCGCTCTCAATGATCATGTTGTGCAAGATGACACAGCAAGTCATGATCTCCCACATTTGATCTTTCGACCAGGTCTGAGTAGAGTACGGACAACAAAGAAATCGAGATTGGAGCACACAAAATGCCCGCTCGACATCCTTCCTGCAAGCCTCCTGAACCTTTACAAAGTGGGACTTCTTGCCTCCTGGCACAGCGTTTGAGATAGTCTTCACAAATGTAGACCATCTTGGATAGATGCCATCAGTTAGGTAGTACCCCTTGTTGTAGTGTCGCCCCGTTGATCTCGAAGTTCACCGGCGGAGAATGACCTTCAACAAGCTTGGCAAAGACAGGGGAGCACTGCAGCACGTTGATATCATTGTGAGTTCCTGGCACATCAAAAAAGGAGTAGCAAATCCAGAGGTCATGTGTGGCCACTGCCTCAAGTACCACACTGCAACCACCTTTGGCGCCTTTGTACATCGCCTGCCAAGCAAATGGACAGTTCTTCCATTTTCAATGCATGCAGTCGATGCTTTCAAGCATCCCAGGAAATCCTCTTGCTGCATTCTGTGCTAGGATCCGAGCAATTTCTTTAGCATTGGGTGATCGCAGGTATTGTGGTTCCAACACTGCCACCACTGCTCTGCAGAACTTGTATAAACACTCAATGGTCGTGGACTCGGCCATGCGCCCATAGTCGTCGAGTGAATCACCGGAGCTCCATATGCAAGCATCCTCATAGTCACGTGCACTTCTGGATTGAGGTGAATCCAAGTTTGTCGGTGCAATCCTTCTTGCACTTGAAGTAGTTGTCGAACTCCCGGATGGAATTCACAATCCTGAGGAAAAACTTTCGGCTCATCTGATAGCGGCGCCGAAATACTTTGTCGCCGTGCAGTGGAGCGTCGGCGAAGTAGTCAGAGTAGAGCCAGCCAAAGCCTTCCAGACGATGCGATTCTTTGCTTTCACCGCCGACGCCGAGCCACCATCGCGGCTTTTCATTGCTCATGAAAGCAGTTTAAGCAAGCGGGCGAGGACCATGATATGTTCCTCTTCCTGGACGTCGGCATTGGCTTCCTCCTCCAGCAACGCGGCGAACGCCTCCTCGTCGTCCGAGTCCATCGCCAGGCAGAAAAATCGCCGAACACCTAGCGTGCGGGGTGGGCGCACAGCTGCCGGTATACCGCCCTGCGCGGCCGGAGCGGCGGAAAACTCGGCCGTATGGTAGTGGAGAGGCTGCCGCGGCGAAACCTTCTCTCTTTTCCGGCGAGGAATGGCCTATCTAGCTGTGTCGGGTGGTGGGCGGCGCCAGGATCGACAGGGTGGTGGCCGAGCGCGTGGGGGTGGAGGGCGAATCTGGATGACTTGCCTTGACTTTACGCCTGACAGTGTGGCCCAGGCGTGTTTTCCACTTTCGCCGGAGCCCCCGAGCGCCCCCCAGTGCACTGGGTTCGGCCTGCGATCGTCAGGCCCAAAAACGGGCCGAGCCGGCGGATTTCGGCGTCTTGGGGCCGCGACTGGGGCATTTTTCCGGCGCCGGCGCGAAAAATGGCGCCCTGGGGGCCTGTTGGGGGCACGACTGGAGATGCTCTTAGAGGAGTAAAAAAATTACACCTCGCGTCGGTGGCTCTTTAGTTTACTCTACTGGCGCCGCTTCTTAGAAAAAATTACCCCTCCGCCGTGGTCGCCTCTCTCCCCTCCTTGACCGCATCCACTCTGGTGCGGCCGTCCCTGCTCCCAAGAACCACCATGAACCACCGTGAGTCGCCTGCATTACCCGCCGTTCCTCCACTCACTGCGATTCGGTCGCCGCTCGTCCCCGCACTGCCGGATGCAATGCATCCTCGTCACTGATTCGACGCACCTGTGCCCGGGCGCCGTCGTATTTTGTCGGGGTTCATCAAGCGCAGCCACCCAGAGCTCGCCGCGTCGCCTCGTGGTATGTACTCCTCCTCTTACCGCTCGCATCGTCGCCCAACCACCGACGCATCCTTGTCGGCCAGTTGGGCGGGCTCGGCCCTAGCCCGACAACTCATCGACGTGCCTCTGCCGATCATCAAGTGTGATGACTGCTGGCGGCTGGTTCTGTGTCAGGTCTCAAAGAAGATAGATTATTCCGGATGGGTTTTCTTCAAGTGTGAATTGGAGTGAGTGCGTTTTTGTGCCATAGTTCTTCAGTTCAACTAAAATTTGTGCTCATTGTTTGTTGGGTGTGACTAGATCTCCGTCGACTGAGACTTAACCAAGTCTCAGTCAAGTCACAGAACATATAAAAATCAAGAAGGAAAAAGTTTAAAAGAAAAGTTTGCACGGATCTTCACGTGAGATCTCACGAATAAAGCATCGATCGACTGAGATTTAGCAATCCCCTTGTTCGTTTTTCATGCAAGAGCATTGCATGTCTTTCCATTAAGATGAGAAATGCACATCGCTTATAACCGATTATAGGGCTCGCAATCACATGCGAGATCAACCCCTACCCCACCGCTGCACAACTAGTGTACTTGAAACATAGGACCACCATTGGCAATAGCTAAGGCCCCACCTAATGCTCCACCATGTACATATGCTAAGGCTACCAAATAGGCATAAAATTGGATGGGTCAAGTAAATTAAGAAGAATGAGTACTTTGATGACCCAGAAGAAACAATGCTAAGTTGCATGCATCTAGATGGACGCGTAGTTCTTAGTCCCGACTAAGACCTCTTCCAATGCAAAGGTGCTTAGAAGAGGTGCTAAGTGCATTAAATAGCTTAGCAACTCAACTCACCAATGCATAGGTGCTTAACTTGTTGTTGCTAAGCTCACTGTATTTAATGATTTAGCACCTAAACTCTTCCATGCATTGGTCAACTTCTTTCATTTAAGTGGTTTTCCTAGGTTCACGTGCTTGGCATTGGTTCTTCCTGGGGGTCATCAAAGTGATCTCTCTCCTCCTTAATTACTGTGTCATGTCATTTTTTTGCCTATGCGGCATGCTTAGCACCTGTCCACCATGGAGCACTGGGAAGGGCCTAATTTAGTGAAGGAAGCTTAGCACTCAAAAGTTAAGCACATATGCATTGGGGACTTGAGTGGCAACAGCTCAAGCTCCGCTTTGATTGGCAACCACCAACTTTTTTCAGGGTAGTAAAATGTCCTTTTATTCTTTTGTAAATATGTTTTCTAAACTTTTTTCCGAGATACTATATCTGTGTCAGGTGCTCTAGCATACCCACCACTGCTTACTTAAATTTTGAGAGAAATTGGCGCCTATCACCAAAATATTGTTGTGACGGTCATGCTTTTCGCCCGCCACTGGTGCATGATAAACCTGTGGCGTGCATCATTTTATCGGCCGACACTGCTGATTTTATCCCATGGATAAATTTGTAAAAAAATTTACAAGTGACGGTTAGTTATTTGTACCCATCACTACTGTACACATAGTAGTGGCTGGCGACATTTTTTTGTCCGTCACTGCTACTTCTTCAAAATAGCAATGACGGGTTTCTGTCCTCTCTCACCATTAATTTGAACCCATTTGTAAGCTTTTTCCAAGTAGTGTATGTATTGTTAATGTCCTAACATCGTTCTGTCTCATGTGTGATACGCCGTGATAGAAGTATCACAATGAACAATATGTCTAATCCTCTTAGAGAATCTCTAGCAGACACCGCATCTCGCCGACCCGTATTTCGCGTTTGCAGTTCGTGAAAAAGCTGTTTTGCAGTCCGCAACGAAAAGCCGCAGAGGCAGACCCTGCAAAGCCGACCCGCATCCTGTTTTACGGGTCACTTTGCGGGGTCTGCATGTGCGGCCGTCCTCCCCCAACCCGCAAAATGTAAATTTGCACCTCAATTTGCATTTTTTTTTTGCATTTTCAACCACATTGGATACATAGGACATCAGCAAATTTTTGCTAGAAAAGCAAGCCCAAAGAAAACAAGAACCACAAGTATGCATTTTAGAAGATTTCCAACTTCCATAACTGCTCCCACGAGTTGAAGCAATATCTTCTCCATGCACTCATTGTTGATCTGCGGATTCTTGATCTTTACTTCTTCATTATTATTCTTTGGTTCTAAAGAAGTAGCCGTTTCTTCCCCTCTAGTTGCGCATGCATGCGGTTCATTGCCTTCGATTGCACTAAGGAGTGCGTGAACGTCTATCAATTTTCTTTCTATCAATAAATCAATGTATTCGCCTTCCCAAAACCAAAATGAGCATCCATCTTCCTACACGCATGATGATTTTTGAAATGAGAAAACATAATGAGCTATCCAAATGAGCCGAATGCAAAACAACACGTACCCCGTCGTTTTTGCATTTGAAGAACACCCATCCAGGGTGCTTCGGCGTGCTCGAAGTCAGCCGCAACACTGTCCGCGGGCAGTCGTCGCACTGTATGAGCGGCATCGTCGAGTGATAATCCCCAAGTGCAGGGAATCGTCATAGCAATTCCCAAAGGTGGAAGTGATAAGTATGGAGTGTCGAACCCACAAGGAGCTAAAGGTAAGATCAATATTCTCTCAAGCCCTATCTACCAATCGACACGACTCTCACGTGCACCTAACATTTGCTTCCAACTAGAAACGAGAAATAAAACTACGTTAGGGTATGAAGAGGATAACTTTGTATGATATCGAAGAGCTAAAATATAAAAGTAGGTGCTGTTATCATAAAGTTAGAATATATTACTAAATAATATAAATAGCGAGTGTGGAATAATGGTAGATCGGTGTGCGGAATTGTCATAGGCAATTGTTAACAAGAACAATAGTCGTCATTGCAATTTCATATGAGGGAGAGGCATAAGCTAACATACTTTCTCTACTTGGATCATATGCACTTATGATTGGAACTCTAGCAAGCGTCCACAACTACTAAAGATCATTAAGGTAAAACCCAACCATAGCATTAAAGCATCAAGTCCTCTTTATTCCCATAATGCAACAACCCCTTACTCGGGTTTGTGTTTCAGTCACTCACCAACCCACTATAAGCAAATCATGAACGTATTGCAACACCCTACATCGGGAATACCTCACGCTTGCGCGACACGGAGGGCACCATAGGACAACACCAAGATAAAACATACAACTTGTACCAATCTAGACCATCAATCAACCCAAGGACAAAAGATATCTACTCAAAACATCGTAGGATGGCAACACATCATTGAATCATAATATGCGGCATAAAGCACCATGTTCACGTAGGGATTATAGCGGGGTGCGGGAGAGTGGACCGCGTAAAAGAGATGAGGATGGTGATGTTGATGAAGACGATCACCAAGGTGATGATTCCTCCCGATGGCACTTTCGGGTGCCACCAAGAGAGAGGAGGAGAGGTTCTCCCCCTTGTGCTTGCTCCTCCATGGCCTCCACCCTCTGGTCCTTGGCCTTCATGGTGATGATTTCCCCTCCGGGATACTCCTCCATGGCCTCCGGTGATGATGGCTCCCTCTGGCAGGGTGCCGGAGAGGGCCTAGATTGATTTCTCGTGGCTACAGAGGCTTGCGGCAGCGTGAACTTCGATCTAGATTATTTCGAAGGTTTCAGATTTATAGGAATTTTTGGCGTTGGTTTCATGTCGGGGGTCTCGGGCTGTCCCACGAGATAGGGGCGCGCGAGGGGTGTGGGCGCGCCCCCCACTCTCGTGTGCAGCCCGGGACTCTTCTGGCCCAACTCCGATGCTCCGTGGTCTTCTTTTGGTCCATAAAAAATCCTCAAAAATTGGCACGTCAATTGGACTCCATTTGGTATTCCTTTTCTGTAAAACACAAAGACAAGGAGAAAACAGAAACTGGCACTGGGCTCTAGGTTAATAGATTAGTCCCAAAAATCATATAAAATGACATATAAATGCATATAAAACATCATAGATGGATAATATAATAGCATGAATACTTCATAAATTATAGATACGTTGGAGACGTATCAACATCCCCAAGCTTAATTCCTGCTCGTCCTCGAGTAGGTAAATGATAAAAGAAACAATTTATGAAGTGTGAATGCTAGCAGGTGCACAAGTTTGATCAATGATAATTTCAATCACCTTTTCTAGCATCCATATGTGTCATAATAGTAGCTTATCTCATAAAACTTTTCATGATCAAGTAACAATCTATTCACAATGTCAAGTATGGTTCAGAAACTTCATTGAGAACTAACAAACTATAATCTCAGTCATTGAAGCAATTGTAATTTATCATAACATCAGAAAGAGTCAAGAATAGAGCTTTTCATCAAGTCCACATACTCAACTATCATATAGTCTTCTACAATTGCTAACACTCACGCAATACTTGTGGTTATGGAGTTTCAGCGGACCACGAGAAAGATAGGGGCTTATTGTGTTGCCTCCCAAACGTATTCACCTTTAGGTGATGTCAACAATAATAGCCCATGCTAACTTACATCCAATTGGATATATATATCATGATCTTTCAAACACGAGGAGCTTGCCAAAGGATAAAATGAAAAAGGGAAAGGTGAGGATCACCTTGACTCAAGCATAAAGTAAAAACATAAAGTAAAAGATAGGCCCTTCGCAGAGGAAAGTAGAGGTTGTCATGTGTGTTTAGGGTTGGATGCATAAAATCTTAATGCAAAAGAACGTCACTTTATATTGCCCCTTGTATGTGGACCTTTATTATGCAGTCCGTCGCTTTTATTGCTTCCACAACAAGATCGTATAAAGCTTATTTTCTCTGCACTAATAAGTCATACATATTTAGATAGCAATTTTTATTGCCTGCAACATGACAACTTACTTGAAGGATCTTACTAAATCCATAGGTAGGTGTGGTGGACTCTCATGGAAAAACTGGTTTTAAGGATATTTGGAAGCACAAGTAGTATCTCTACTTGGTGCAAGGAATTTGGCTAGCATGAGGGGAAACGCAAGCTCAACATATTTGGAAGGTCAATGATAATATACTTTAACTGAGATGTGAGAAAACATAAACCATTACGTTGTCTTCCTTGTACAACATCAACTCTTTTAGCATGTCATACTTAATGAGTGCTTCACAATCATAAAAGATGTCCAAGATAATATATTTGTATGTGAACCTCTCTTTCCTTATTACTTCCTATTAATTGCAACAATGACCAAAGCTATGTTTGTCAACTCTCAACAACTTTTATGCCTCATACTCTTTATATGTGGAGTCATTACTATCCATGTTATAAGCATATGAAACATATATAAATTCAGATTTATGACATTCAATTCATTCCCCCATTTACTCATAGTATATACATGAAGCACATGAGTAAATGACTAACTACTCTAAAAGATATGAGTGAGGGACACTGAGTAGTCAAATAATTAACTAGCCATGGGCGGGTTCCTTTTTTATTCAATATTTCAGATCCAATGATTTTATTCAAACAGCAAGTAAAATTGAAAATATGCTCCAAGCAAAACACATATCATGTGACGAATAAAAATATAGCTCCGAGTAAGATGTACCGATAGTTTTGAAGATTTAAAGAGGGATGCCTTCCGGGCATCCCCAAGCTTAGGCCCTTGAGTCTTCCTTGAATATTACCTTGGGGTGCCTTGGGCATCCCCAATCTTAGGGTCTTTCCACTCCTTATTCTCCTCATATCGATATCTCACCCAAAACTTGAAAACTTCAATCACACAAAACATAATGGAACTTCGTCAGATAGGTTAGTATGATAAAGAGTAAACCATCCACTTTGGTACTGTAAAAGACAAGGTTCATAATTGTTTTCACATAATTCCTACTGTAACATATCATTTCTACAATTTATATTGAGAAATATAAGCCATAGAAACTAGAAAACAAGCAAACTATGCAATGAAAACAGAATCTGTCAGAAACAGAATAGTCTATAATGATCTGAACAATAACCATACTTCTGCTACTCCAAAAATTATGAAATAAATTGGTGGACGTGAGGAATTTGTATATTAATCTTCTTCAAAAAGAATCAACTCAAAAGAACTCTTCTGTAATAAATGACAGCTAGTCTCGTGAGCGCAAAGTTTCTGTTTTTTACAGCAAGATCACATTAACTTTCACCCAAGTCTTCCCAAAGGTCTTACTTGGCACTTTATTGAAACAAAAGCTATAAAGCATGATTAATACAGTAGCTTAATCATGTAGACACACAAAAACAGTAAGGGCAAATATTGGGTTGTCTCCCAACAAGCGCTTTTCTTTAATGCCTTATCTAGGCATGATGATTTCAATGATGCTCGCCTAAAAGAAAAGAGTTGAAACACAAAGAGAGCATCATGAAGATATGACTAGCACATTTAAATCTAACTCAATTACTATTCCTAGGGATTTTGTGAGCACACAATTTATAGGAACAAAAGTCAACTAGCATAGGAAGGCAGAACAAGTATAACTTCAAAACTTTAAGCACATAGAGAGGAAACTTGATATTATTGCAACTCCTACAAGCACATATTCCTCCCTTATAATAATTTTCAGTAGCATCATGGATAGCAACTTTGTTCTCATACTCAATTGGAACCTCTTCCGAAATAGTGGAATACTAACTAAAGTTGACACTCTTCCAAATCCACTTTCATAAATATCGTATGAAGATTCAACACTCTCCAAGATAGTGGGATCACTAATTCCTAAAGTTGACACTCTTCCAAACCCACTTTAAATTATAGTATTATTCATACTCCAAAAGATATAACTGAAGTTCCTGGAGCATTCGACAATTAATATAGACTAGCCAATATCCAAGCTCAAAATATATAAGTGAAGCATACGAAGCATTCTATAAAACCATACTCAAACGATTTAAGTGAAGCACAAAGAGCAATCCTATAAGATCATACTTAAAAGATATAAGTGAAGCACATGAAGTATTCTATAAATCAATGAAGATCTATCTCATACTAGCATGATTCTTAAAGAAAAATAAAAACACAAAGGACACAAATCATGTGAACAAGACAAAAACCGAGGTATACCGATATTTGTCAAGAAGAAAGATGGGATGCCAACCGGTATCCCCAAGCTTAGATGCTTGAGTATCCTTTGAAATATTTACTTGGGGTGCCTTGGGCATCCCCAAGCTTGAACTCTTGTCTCTCTTTATTCTTCTCACATCGGTAACTCCTCGTTCTTCAAATACTTCATTCACAAAAACTTAAACAAAAACTTTGTGAGATCCGTTAGTGTAATAAAGCAAACTACCACTTTAAGGTACTGTAATTAACTCATTATTTGTTTATATTGTTGTTAAACCTACTGTATTCCAACTTCTCTATGGTTCATACCCTTACATACTAGCCACAGATGCATCAAAATAAGCAAACAACACACGAAAAACAGAATCTGTTAAGAACAGGACAGTCTGTAGTAATCTGGAAGTTTAGTAAACTTCTGTAACTCCAAAAATTATGAAATAAATTTGAAATATTTGAAATATTTTTACATAAGTAATGTGCAAAAAGTTTCAGACCCATTTGACTTTCCAGTAAAAAATGTAAATTCATGCACTACAGCCAAAGTTTCTGTTTTTGTTCTGCACATAGTAAGCAAGCAATCTTATCATACTAAAACCAAAGCTTGGCACATTATTTTTATAATACAATGGTTAAATACAAGGGGATAATTATTTACAGAGAAACTTCCATGAAAAATTCTACATTCTTTCTGTGAGCATGAACACAAGTGCTCAAGGTCGACCCTCACTTCTTCAATGCATAACTTTTCAATCACTTCTCTTTTTGAAAAACTTTTTTAGGCAAGAGAGGCAAGTAAATAATTTTTGGTATTTTCATTCTTTTAATTTTTTTTGTATGTTTCACCCACAACTAAACAGAAACAAAAGGAAAAACAAAATCTACTTAGTGAAGAAATCAAACAACCACACACGAGAATATCAACCCCACGCTTATTGCTCCCAAGAACGGCGCCAGAAAAGAGCTTGATAATCCCCAAGTGCAGGGAATCATCGTAGCAATTCCCAAAGGTGGAAGTGATAAGTATGGAGTGTCGAACCCACAAGGAGCTAAAGGTAAGATCAATATTCTCTCAAGCCCTATCTGCCATCGACACGACTCTACGCGGCAATCAACGCTTGCTACCAACTAGAAACGAGAAATAAAACTACGTTGTGGCTATGAAGAGGATAACTTTGTATGATATCGG
The DNA here is from genome assembly GCA_021605145.1 of Aegilops bicornis. Classification (NCBI taxonomy): domain Eukaryota; kingdom Viridiplantae; phylum Streptophyta; class Magnoliopsida; order Poales; family Poaceae; genus Aegilops; species Aegilops bicornis. Next base: position 606,468,003 of record CM038671.1, read on the forward strand.
AGAGCTAAAATATAAAAGTAGGTGCTGTTATCATAAAGTTAGAATATATTACTAAATAATATAAATAGTGAGTGTGGAATAATGATGGATCGGTGTGGAATTGTCCTAGGCAATTGTTAACAAGACCGATAGTCGTCATTGCAATTTCATATGAGGGAGAGGCATAAGCTAACATACTTTCTCTACTTGGATCATATGCACTTATGATTGGAACTCTAGCAAGCGTCCGCAACTACTAAAGATCATTAAGGTAAAACCCAACCATAGCATTAAAGCATCAAGTCCTCTTTATTCCCATATGCAACAACCCCCTTACTCGGGTTTGTGTTTCAGTCACTCACCAACCCACCATAAGCGAATCATGAATGTATTGCAACACCCTACAGCGGGAATCCCTCACGCTTGCGCGACACGGAGGGCACCATAGGACATCACCAAGATAAAAGATACAACTCGTACCAATCTAGACCATCAATCAACCCAAGGACAAAAGATATCTACTCAAAACATCGTAGGATGGCAACACATCATTGAATCATAATATGCGGCATAAAGCACCATGTTCAAGTAGGGATTATAGCGGTGCGGGAGAGTGGACCGCGTAAAAGAGATGAGGATGGTGATGTTGATGAAGACGATCATCATGGGCGATGATGATTCCTCCCGATGGCACTCCGATGCCACCATGAGAGAGGAGGAGAGGTTATCCCCTTGTGCTTCCTCCTCCATGGCCTTCACCCTCCGGGTCCTTGGCCTTCATGGTGATGATGGCCCTCCGGATACTCCTCCATGGCCTCCGGTGATGATGGCCTCCCGCAGGGTGCCGAGAGGGCCTAGATTTATTTCTCGTGGCTACAGAGGCTTGCGGCAGCGGAACTTCCGATCTAGATTATTTCCCGAAGGTTTCTGTATTTATAGGAATTTTTGGCGTTGGTTTCATGTCAGGGGGGTCTCCGGGCTGTCCACGAGATAGGGGGCGCGCCCGAGGGGGTGTGGGCGCGCCCCCCACTCTCGTGTGCAGCCCGGGACTCTTCTGGCCCAACTCCGATGCTCCGTGGTCTTCTTTTGGTCCATAAAAATCCTCAAAAATTGGCATGTCAATTGGACTCCGTTTGGTAGTCCTTTTCAGTAAAACACAAAACAAGGAGAAAATAGACACTGGCACTGCGCTCTAGGTTAATAGGTTAGTCCCAAAAATCATATAAAATGACATATAAATGCATATAAAACATCATAGATGGATAATATAATAGCATGAATACTTCATAAATTATAGATACGTTGGAGACGTATCAGCGAGCCACAGAGCCTCTGCGCGAGGGCTAAGCCCGGCGAATGGCCGGCTGAATCCATGCCGGCAAACCGTCGGTGGCGGCGAGCGGACGAACCCGCACCTGCATGCGCCAATGAGCCTTTGCCGGGACTATGCGAGGTGCATGCCGACCATTCCATAGCTTGGCGCAGCCGCCGGCGGCCGGGAAAGCCAAATCCGGCCGCCCGCGATGAAACGTCGTAGATCCGCAAGGTCCCGACCTGCCGATACAGGAGGAGGGGGAGGGGAGAGGGGCAGAGGGCTACTGAGGGAGTCCTGGATTAAGGGGTCCTCGGACAGCCGGACTATATACTTTGGCCAGACTGTTGGACTATGAAGATACAAGATAGAAGACTTCGTCCCGTGTCCGGATGGGACTCTCCTTTGCGTGGAAGGCAAGCTTGGCGATTCGGATATGTAGGTTCCTTTCTCTGTAACCGACTTTGTACAACCCTAGTCCCCGCCGGTGTCTATATAAATCGGAGGGTTTAGATTTCTAGGGTTAAGCCACAACAATCATAATCTCATAGGCTAGACTTCTAGGGTTTAGCCATTAGGATATCGTGGTAGATCAACTCTTGTAATACTCATATTCATCAAGATCAATCAAGCAGGAAGTAGGGTATTACCTCCATAGAGAGGGCCCGAACCTGGGTAAACATTGTGTCCCCCGCCTCCTGTTACCATTAGCCTTAGACGCACAGTTCGGGACCCCCTACCCGAGATTCGCCGGTTTTGACACCGACATTGGTGCTTTCATTGAGAGTTCCGCTGCGTCGTCATCAAAAGGCTTGATGGCTCCATCAATCATCTACAACAACGCAGTCCAGGGGGGAACCTTCCTCCCCGGGAAGATCTTCGTATTCGGCGGCTTCGCACTGCGGGCCAACTCGCTTGGCCATCTAGAGCAGATCGATAGCTATGCCCCTGGCCATCAGGTCAGATTTGAAAGCCTAAATTTTGAGGCCGATGTCCGCGGAGACTTGATCTTCGACGAGTTCGAGCCCATGACGGCTGTCCCCGGCCACTACGATGAACATGACCTAGATCTGTCATCGGGCCACACGCAGGAGATAGCTCCTGTGACCGCCCTAGCCCTAGAGCCGGAGCGGACTGCGTCGTCCGAAGATGGGAAGCTTAACCCCGCCACGGAGGCCGCAAACTCAGCGGCGCTCGAGCCGCACACAGACCCAATGTCGAGCTGGGCTTGTGTTACCGAAACCTCGGACTCGCCTCTGGCCATGGGTTCCGGACCGCGTGCATCCGCGTCCATCGAACCTGATTGGGCGCCGGTCTTGGAGTTAAGCTCCGCGGACATCTTTCAGCACTCGCCTTTTGGCGATGTGTTAAACTCATTGAAGTCCCTCTCCTTGTCAGGGGACTCTCGACCGAACTATGTCCGGTTCGAATGGGAAGCGGACGACGAAGAACTTCGTTTCCCACCCACCACCCACTATGTAGCCACTGTCGATGACTTAACCGACATGCTTGATTACGACTCCGAAGACATAGACGGTATGGACGACGATGCCGGAGAGGAGCAAGAACTGTCGGTGTCAAAACCGGCGGATCTCGGGTAGGGGGTCCCGAACTGTGCGTCTAAGGATAATGGTAACAGGAGGCAGGGGACACGATGTTTTACCCAGGTTTGGGCCCTCACAATGGAGGTAATACCCTACTTCCTGCTTGATTGATCTTGATGATATGAGTATTACAAGAGTTGATCTACCACGAGATCATAGAGGCTAAATCCTAGAAGCTATCCTATGATTATGATTGTCGTTGTCCTACGGACTAAACCCTCCGGTTTATATAGACATCGGAGGGGGCTAGGGTTACACAGAGTCGGTTACAAAGAAGGAAATCTACATATCCGAATATCCAAGCTTGCCTTCCACGCAAAGGAGAGTCCCATCCGGACACGGACGAAGTCTTCAATCTTGTATCTTCATAGTCCAACAGTCCGCCAAAGTATATAGTCCGCTGTCCGAGGACCCTTAATCTGTGACTCCTCAAGAGCCCCTGAACCAGGCTTCAATGACGATGAGTCCGGCGCGCCAATTATCTTTGGCATTGCAAGGCGGGTTCCTTCTCCGAATACTCCATAGAAGATTTAGGACACAAGGATCGTGTCCGGCTCTGCAAAACAAATTCCACATACCACCGTAGAGAGTATAATATTCCACAAATCTATTCCGCTGACAGTTTTTTACGACATCACGCCATGGTCAGGTCGTTATCCGAACCGTTTTCATAGCCAGCCACTACGCGCTGCAAGGCGGTTTTATTGGCACGTCTTGTCGAAGCAGAGATCGTGTCCCCCTTATCACGGGATTCTCATCAATACAGGTGCGGGTAACCCAACCGTGTTTGTTTAATACGACTCCTCGATTTTAGGCAAGTCCCAAACGGTCACGCGGGAGACGCTTGATATTCGTCCTCTTTATAAAGGGGGCCAAGGCCTGTCCCTTTCTTTCCACGCTCGATCCTTCCCCTCCTGCACCTCGAGTTCCAACACCCAAGGCTCAAGCTAAAGCACTTCGGTCCTTCGACCATGTCCGGATTCAATCAAGGCCGGTGGATGGCCTCCTCCATCACAGAGGAGGACATCCGGAAGCTGAGGGAGGCCAGGTATCTCACCGCCGAGATTCCGCACAGGCTACCTGCTCAAGGGCAGGTCGTCCCCACTCCCGAACCCAACGAGAGCGTTGTTTTCATCTCCCACTTTCTCCGAGGGCTAGGTTTTAGCGTTGATCCCTTCGTAAGAGGGCTCATGTTCTACTACGGACTAGATTTCCACGATCTAGCTCCGGATTCCGTCCTTCACATCTCGTCATTTATCGTCGTTTGTGAAGCCTTCCTCAGCATCACCCCCCACTTTGGCCTAGGGCTCAAGACCTTCAATGTGAGGCCGAGGGTGATCGACGGGCGTCACGCGGAGTGCGGAGGCGCTATAATAAGCAAAGGCTCCGATGCCCCATGGCCAAAGGGTTCTTTCGTGGAGACTTCTGATTTATGGCAGCGGGAGTGGTTTTACATCACCACCCCCCGAGGTACAAAGCGGGTGGCCGCTCCAGCGTTCCGCCCGGGCCCTCCACTGCAACTGGCGTCATGGGTCAACAATGGGCTGGACTAGGGGCCGGCTAATGACGTGCTGACATTGCAAATCCGCATCCGAGACCTTCTCAAGAGGGACGTCAATCTTGTCAAGATAATGCAAGCGATGCTGGTTCATCGAGTCCTGCCCTGCCAACATCGTCCTCTCCGTATGTGGGAGTTCAACCCGGAAGGACCATGAACCGTTCAACAATTCTTCGGCATGACGCTCAAAGAGATGTATGAGTCATTCTTCGGATCACGAATAAAGTGTCCGGACACCACCGAGGACGCGGGTCTCAATTGTAACCGTCCGGATACCCAGGTAAATACTTCTGTTACCTAACACACCATCCTTTATGTTTATTGTAACATCATTCTAAAAAAATCGTTCTCTGCCAGGACTAGCTGAAGAAGGCGGAGAGGATTAGGTGTCCGACCCCTGTTCCCGAAGGCTCGCAGAATCCTTTATTGACCAGGATGCTTGACCACGCGCCGTATCAGGTGCCATCAAGAGAAGACGAGGGGAGGAATAGAAAAGCCACAGATGGGCCTCATTTTTTACACATCCAGATTGGAGGAGTGGGTGTCTCCACGAAGGAGGATAATCGGGGAGGGGAATCTAAAATCCCTTCTCCTCAACGTACGAAACGGGCTACCTCTGAAGATTTGGAAACGGAGGTTTCCAAATGAGCAAAGAAACCCTCGCCAGAGGACCCTGCCCAAGAGGGCGTCCTTACCGCACAGCGCCCACAAGGGGGCCAGCCCTCCACCGAGCCGTAAGTGAAAGAGTACTTTGGGAAACATATCCCGTTTTGTCTCTGAGGATAATGATTGAAACATATTTGTTGCAGTCCGGCTCGCAGCCCTTCCCCACAGGGTTCGTCCTCGAGGGATCTTCCTCCGGAGATGATGGAGAGCGAGACGCCTCCCTCTGCCTCCCCGTCACATGGGGCGTACGACCCCAAGGTGTCGTCACAGAGGATTTATCCTAATCCACCAAGGCCAGAAGTTGACGCTTCGGCTGCCCGGAGTCTGGCATGTCTGGCTCCCAAAGAGAGCTTTAGGAGGAGTCCGGGATTGTCCGGCACACAGCCGGACACACTAATGGGCCTTCTGGAGCAAGCGGCTATTTCAGAGACACATCGTGCCTTAATGGGTACGGTGGTTGAGAGGATTTCGTCCACGAAAAGCGATTTGAATGAAGCTTTTACGAGTCTACTAAGAGGCTTTGAGGTACGCAAAAAGTGTATTTTTGATGGTTCCGCACATGTTAAGTGTGCTCTATATAGATAGTAGCCCCTGAGACTCTGGTTGCCATCAACGTGGCGGACAGATGATCATAATCTCTGTTAATAATAGCGCTGCTTTATGTGCAGGTGGTTGAGGGTCCGGCGGCCGACCGATCTGCTCATTTTGCCGAACTAAAGCGGCAGCTAGACGTGGCCGATGCCGACATCACGCTTGTTAACAAGCGGCTTGAGCGAGGCCTGTGGTATGTATATTCGCTTGTCGACCAAATCTTTAAGAGGAGCATGATACTAGTATCTATAATATGTTGTGACCGCAGATGGACTCATCTTGACACGTCGCCAACGTATCTATAATTTTGATTGTTCCATGCTATTATATTACCCCTTTTTGGATGTTTATGGGCTTTATTTTACACATTTATATCATTTTTGGGACTAACCTACTAACCGGAGGCCTAGCCCGTATTGTCGCTTTTTTTTTGCCTATTTCATTATTTCAAGAAAAGGAATATCAAACGGAGTCCAAACGGAATGAAACCTTCGGGAGCGTGATTTTTGTAACGAACGTGATCCAGAGGACTTGGAGTGCAAGTCAAGAAGCAGCCGAGGCAGACACGAGAGGCGGGCGTGCCCCTGCCCTCGTGGGCCCCTTGGCGACCACCGACGCATTTCTTCCTCCTATATAAGCCTCACGCACTCGAAAACATCAAGAGAGCCAACAAAACACAATTTCCACCGCCGTAACCTTCTCAGATCTCATGAGATCCCATCTTGAGCGTTAAGTGGCCTCCATCAAGGGGGAATCGACCATGGAGGGCTTCTACATAAACACCATAGCCCCTTGATGAGTTGTGAGTAGTTTACCTGCACCTTGGTCCATAGTTATTAGCTAGATGGCTTCTTCTCTCTTTTGGATCTCAAAACAATGTTCTCCCCATATCTTGTGGATATATATTCGATGAAAACTCTTTAAGCGGTTTTTTTGTCGAGATCCTATGAATTGTGGTTTTATTATCAATTTTATCTATGAGAAATATTTGAATCTCCTCTGAATTCTTTTATGTATGGTTGAGTTATCTTTGCAAGTCTCTTCGAATTATCAGTTTGGTTTGAACTACTAGATTGATCTTTCTTGCCATGGGGGAAGTGCTTAGCTTTGGGTTCAATCTTGTGGTGTCCTTACCTAGTGAAAGAAAGGGTTGCAAGGCATGTATTGTATTGTTGCCATCGAGGATAAAAAGATGGGGTTTATATCATATTGCATGAGTTTATCCCTCTACATCATGTCATCTTGCTTAATGCATTACTCTGTTCTTTATGAGGTTAATACTCTAGATGTAGGCAGGAGTCGGTCGATGTGTGGAGTAATAGTAGTAGATGCAGGTAGGAGCCGGTCTACTTGTTGCGGACGTGATGCCTATATACATGATCATGCCTAGATAACCTCATAATTATTCGCTTTTCTATCAATTGCTCGACAGTAATTTGTTCACCCACCATAATACTATGCTATCTTGAGAGAAGCCTCTTGTGAAACCTATGGCCCCCGGTTCTATATTTTATCATATTTGCTTTCAATCTACTTTTATTTGCCTCTTTACTTTTTGCATCTATATTATAAAATACCAAAAACATATTTATCTTATCATACATCTCTATCAGATCTCACTTTCGTAAGTGGTCGTGAAGGGATTGACAACCCCTTTATTGCGTTGGTAAGTAGTTCTTTGTTTGTTTGTGTAGGTGCGTGGGACTTTTGAGGAGCCTCCCTCTGGATTGATACCTTGGTTCTCAAAAGTCGAGGGAAATACTTACGCTACTATTGCTGCATCACCTTTTCCTCTTCAAGGAAAAACCAACGCAAGCTCAAGACGTAGCAAGAAGGATTTACGGCGCCCGTTCTTGGGAGATCTTCGCTCAAGTCAAGACATACCAAGTACCCATCACAAACCCATCTCCCTCGCATTTACATTATTTGCCATTTGCCTCTCGCTTTCCTCTCCCCCACTTCACCCTTGCCGTTTTATTTGCCCTCTCTTTCCCAATCTCCTCTCTCTTTCGCTTGCCTTTTTCCGTTTGCTTGTGTGTTAGATCGTTTACCTTGTCATTATGGCTAGTCCTCCTATCCTTATTATTACTTCCGAACATGAAATTCTCAATTTTAAGCAAAGGGAGGGAGAAAATTCAAAAGAATTTGCAATGCTCAAAATAGATCTACTAGGAAGCTTTCTACTTCCGTTCTTCTCCGCAATTTTTATGTAGGCATCACTCCTTGGAATAGATGTGTTCTTGATACTGTTGCCAGAGGTGACTTCTTGAGTAGCCATACGTTTGATGCTTATAATGCTATGTTAGATTTGTTTGGCCCACCACCTCTTTTGGTCAATGGAACTATTTTAACTTTAGAACACGTTATGCAACGGATTGATATTATTGAAAATAAAATTGCCACTGTTGAGTTGATTGAAAATTTGGATAAAAAGATTCATAATCATATCACCCAATATGGATCTAGGGTTGGAGTTACTTTGAAAAATCTTAAAGAGAAAGAACCTATAGTTAATGAAAAAATAGATCTAGATTCTGCTAGAATCAGTAAACTTGAGGACATAATTACCAACTTAGGTTCGGCGTTTTCTTCCATGAAAAACACTCCAAAACCCCTTACCAAAACCACCAAGTTTATTTATGTTCCTAAAAATAAGGGTGAATCTTCTAGTAAAGGGGACGCGGATCTCAAATCCATAAGTGTTCATCCTAATTGTCTCTCTATCGTTAAGGAACCTTTTGCTACAAACCAATTTCTTGAATTTTTGCCTAAAGGTTTAATCATTGCTAAAAAGGGAGAAACCCCTAAAGATTATAAGTGCTCTATTGAGGAATTTAGTGCCAAAGATGGCACTACTTAGATCTATCTTCGCTTTTATGCCTAGCTAGGGGCGTTAAACGATAGCGCTAATTGGGAGGCAACCCAATTTTCTTTGTGTTTTTTTGTTTTTGTTCCTTTTTAGTAATAAATTTTGCATCTACCTTCTGTTTATATGTGTTTTTATCTTTTAATTAGTGTTTGTGCCAAGTAGAACCTATAGGATAACCTATGATGATAGTTGATTTGATTCTGCTGAAAAACAGAAACTTTGCACGCACGAATTTAGTTTTGTTAAATCACAGAAATGTGATTTTGCGTTGATTCTTTCTGGTGCTGATCAATAGACAAATTTTCCAGGACTTCCTATTTTGGTAGGATTTTTATAGTTCCATAAGTTTGCGTTAGTTACAGATTGCTACAGACTGTTCTGTTTTTGACAGATTCTGTTTTTCGTGTGTTGTTTGCTTATTTTGATGCATCTATGGCTAGTAAAATAGTTTATAAACCATAGAGAAGTTGGAATACAGTAGGTTTAACACCAAAATAAATAAATAATGAGTTCATTACAGTACCTTATGTGGTGTTTTGTTTTCTTTCACTAACGGAGCTTATAAGATTTCCTGTTGAGTTTTGTGTTGTGAAGTTTTCAAGTTTTGGGTAAAGCTTTGATAGACTATGGAATAAGGAGTGGCAAAAGCCTAAGCTTGGGGATGCCCGTGGCACCCCAAGATATTCAAGAATATCCAAAAGCCTAAGCTTGGGGATGCCCCGGGAAGGCATCCCCTCTTTCATCTTCGTTCATTGGTAACTTTACTTGGAGCTATATTTTTATTCGCCACATGATATGTGTTTTGCTTGGAGCATCGTGTATTATATTAGTCTTTGCTTTTTGGTTTACCACAATTATCCTTGCTGTACACACCTTTTGGGAGAAGCCTATTTGATTAGAATTTGTTAGAATATGCTATGTGCTTCACTTATATCTTTTGAACTTGATAGTTTTTTCTCTAGTGCTTCACTTATATCTTTTGAGCTTGATAGTTTTTGCTCTAGTGCTTCACTTATATCTTTTAGAGCACGGCGGTGACTTATTTTTGTAGAAATTGCTAGTCTCTCATGATTCACTTATATTATTTTGAGAGTCTTCTAGAACAGCATGGTTTTTGCTATGGTTATAAAATTGGTCCTAGAATGGTAGGCATCCAAGTTGGGTATAATAAAAACTATCATAGGAAGTGCATTGGATGCTATGATCGATTTGATACTTGATAATTGTTTTGAGATATGGAGGTAGTGATATCAAAGTCATGCTAGTTGGGTAATTATGAATTTAAAGAATGCTTGTGTTGAAGTTAGCAAGTCCCGTAGCATGCACGTATGGTTAAAGTTGTGTGACAAATTTGAAACATGAAGTGTACCTGGCTTGTGCATCCTTATGAGTGGCGGTCGGGGATGAGCGATGGTCTTTTCCTACCAATCTACCCCCCTAGGAGCATGCGCATAGTGCTTGATTTTTGATGACTTCTAAATTTTATCACTAAGTATATGAGTTCTTTTGACTAATGTTGAGTCCATGGATTATACGCACTTTTACCTTTCCGCCATTGCTAGCCTCTTCGGTACCATGCATTGCCCTTTCTCACCTTGAGAGTTGGTGCAAACTTCACGGCAGATCCAAACCCCGTGTGATACGACACGCTCTATCACACGTAAACCTCCTTATATCTTCCTCAAAACAGCCACCATACCTACCTATTATGGCATTTCCATAGCCATTCCGAGATATATTGCCATGCAACTTTCCACCATTCCGTTCATCATCATCATGACATACTTTACTTTTGTGATATTGCCATTGCATGATCATGTAGTTGACATCGTATTTGTGGCAAAACCACCATGCATAATTTTTCATACATGTCACTCTTGATTCATTGCACCATCCCCAGTACATCACGGAGGCATTCATATAGAGTCATATCTTGCTCTAGTTTCAAGTTGTAATTCATATGTTGTAATCAATGAAAGTGTGATGATCATCATTATTAGAGCATTGCCCAAAAAGAAAAAGAAAAAGAAAGGCCAAAAGAAAAAAAAGAAAGGCCCAAAAAAAGAAAAGAAAAAAAAGAAAGAAAAAAGAAAATAAGTAAAAAAGGCAATCTTACTATCTCTTTTTCCACACTTGTGCTTCAAAGTAGCACCTTGTTCTTCATATAGTGAGTCTCATATATTGTGCTTCAAAGTAGCACCATGTTTTTCATATAGTGAGTCTCATAGGTTGTCTTTTTCATACTAGTGGGAAATTTTCATTATAGAACTTGGCTTGTATATTCCTACAATGGGCTTCCTCAAATGCCCTAGGTCTTCGTGAGCAAGCAAGTTGATGCACACCCACTAGTCTTCTTTTGTTGAGCATTCATTTATAGCTCTAGTGCATCCGTTGCATGGCAATCCCTACTCCTCATGTTGACATCAATTGATGGGCATCTACATAGCCCGTTGATTATCCTCGTCAATGTGAGACTTCCTCCTTTTTGTCTTCTCCACACAATCCCCATGATCATATTCTATTCCACCCATAGTGCTATATTCATGGCTCACGCTCATGTATTGCGTGAAGGTTGAAAAAGTTTGAGATTATTTAAGTATGAAACAATTGCTTGGCTTGTCATCGGGGGTATAGAAGTTGGGAACATCTTTGTGTGACGAAAATGAAGCATAGCCTAACAATATTATTTTGTAGGGATGAACTTTCTTTTGCCATGTTATTTTGAGAAGACATGATTACTTTGATTAGTATGCTTGAAGTGTTACTTTCTTTTATCAATATGAACTTTTATTTTGAATCATTTGGATCTGAACATTCACGCCACAATAAAGAAAATTACATTGAGAATTATGCTAGGTAGTATTCCACATCAAAAATTCTATTTTTATCATTTACCTACTCGAGGACGAGCAGGAATTAAGCTTGGGGTTGCTTGATACGTCTCCAACGTATCTATAATTTTTGATTGTTCCATGCTATTATATTACCCCTTTTGGATGTTTATGGGCTCTATTTTACACATTTATATCGTTTTTGGGACTAACCTACTAACCGGAGGCCCAGCCCGTATTGCTGTTTTTTTTTTGCCTATTTCAGTATTTCGAAGAAAAGGAATATCAAAGGGAGTCCAAACGGAATGAAACCTTCGGTGAGCGTGATTTTTGGAACGAACATGATCCAGAGGACTTGGAGTGCAAGTCAAGAAGCAGCCGAGGTGGCCACAAGAGGGTAGGGCGCGCCCACCCCTACAGGGCGCGCCCCCCTATCTCGTGGGCCTCAAGGCCACCGACGATTTACTTCTTCCTCCTATATAAGCTTCACGTACCCGAAAACATCAAGAGAGCCAACAAAACACAATTTCCACCACAGAACTCTTCTCAGATCCGTGAGATGCCATCTTGGAGCCTTTCACGGCCGGCGCTCACGAGGGGGAATCGACCACGGAGGGCTTCTACATCAACACCATAGCCCCTTCGATGAGTTGTGAGTAGTTTACCACAGACCTTCGGGTCCATAGTTATTAGCTAGATGGCTTCTTCTCTCTTTTTGGATCTCAATACAATGTTCTCCCCCTCTCTTGTGGAGATCTATTCGATGTAAACTCTTTTATGCGGTGTGTTTGTCGAGATCCAATGAATTGTGGGTTTATGATCAAGTTTATCTATGAGAAATATTTGAATCTCCTCTGAATTCTTTTATGTATGATTGAGTTATCTTTGCAAGTCTCTTCAATTATCAGTTTGGTTTGGCCTACTAGATTGATCTTTCTTGCCATGGGAGAAGTGCTTAGCTTTGGGTTCAATCTTGCGGTGTCCTTACCCAAAGGATGTAAAGGGTTGCAAGGCACGATTGTATTGTTGCCATCGAGGATAAAAGATGGGGTTTATATCATATTGCATGAGTTTATCCCTCTACATCATGTCATCTTGCTTAATGCGTTACTCTGTTCTTTATGAAGTCAATACTCTAGATGCAGGCGGTGAGTCGGTCGATGTGTGGAGTAATAGTAGTAGATGCAGCAGAGTCGGTCTACTTGTTGCGGACGTGATGCCTATATACATGATCATGCCTAGATAATCTCATAATTATTCGCTTTTCTATCAATTGCTCGACAAGAATTTGTTCACCCACCGTAATACTTATGCTATCTTGAGAGAAGCCTCTAGTGAAACCTATGGCCCCGGGTCTATCTTTTATCATATTTGCTCTCAATCTACTTTTATTTGCCTCTTTACTTTTGCATCTATATTATAAAATACCAAAAATATATTTATCTTATCATACTATCTTTATGAGATCTCACTTTCATGAAGTGGTCGTGAAGGGATTGACAACCCCTTTATTGCGTTGGTTGAGTTCTTTGTTTGTTTGTGTAGGTGCGTGGGACTTTTGAGGAGCCTCCTCTTTGGATTGATACCTTGGTTACGAAAACTGAGGGAAATACTTATGCTACTATTGCTGCATCACCCTTTCCTCTTCAAGGAAAACCAACGCAAGCTCAAGACATAGCAGTTGCTGCCGTGGAGACCCTTCGGGCGGAGCTTGCCCGAGCCAAGGAGCAAGCCCGGATAAGTGATGCGGCCACTCTGAAGGCGGTCGAGGAGTTAAGAGCCGAACAGGCTGCTAGTCATTGGAGTGAAGAAAAGATAGCCCAGAGATGGCTACATGTTGGAAGATGCCGCCAACCGCCGTGAGCTCCTTGAAAAGGAAAATCAAGCAAAAGCGGCTGACCTGAAGAAGGCCCTGGAGGCAGCCAAGGAAACCCGCTCTGAAATGAGGGGGATGAGGGAGGAGCTTCGTGAAGCCTGGAGATATCGTGGCTGGAAAGCCCTATCTCTTGCGGATAAAATTCGGATATCTGAAGTATGCCCCTCTGGATCAGTTGTGGAGTGCGGAGGACGGCTATGCGGACCTGGCAAAGAGTGCTGCTGATGCGTCCGAGTTTTACAAAGATCAGAAGGACCATAAGGCTGAGAGGTTATTCTGGTCGCAGCTTAAATTGCCTCCGACGCGTCCGCTGCCATTGAATGAAAAGATGGCCGCATGAGCCGAACTCCACAGGGTGTCCGGGCTTGCTATGAGGTCTGTCGTGGATCATCTTTAGCCACAAGGACCAAGGCCGAACAACTATTTTGGATTGGTGCAACAATTCCTTGGTGCTGTGTCGCATATCGATGCTGTGAAGAGGTCGGCGTGCATAGAGGGTGCGCGGATGGCTCCTGCCCGTGTTAAAACATACTGGGCTAGGATGGAAGCCACCGCTATTGCAACCCGGAGTGCGGCGGACGACCAGGACCCGGCCGAGCACTATTTCGAAGAAGTCTTAGAAGGCGCCCGTTTACTAGAGGCTCAGTGCTCGAAGAGTGCCATGTTTGAATGACATGTATCGCGATTGTAAGGACAATGCTATTTTGATTATAAAGGCTGTTTTTATACTTTTGCCCGAAAGTATTATAATGCCTCCTATGCGGCCATTTATGTATATATATATCCTGAAAGTTTGCAGTCGTCGGCTTCAGCCCCCACGCATATAATGCGGGGATGTTCGAGAAAACGCGTAGTCACACTTGATCCAACGTCTTGGTCCGTTAAGGAGGTGATAGCGCGGCGAACCAGGCAATCAGACATATAGCTTTAACACTGATGACCCACAAGTATAGGGAATCTATCGTAGTCCTTTCGATAAGTAAGAGTGTCGAACCCAACGAGGAGCAGAAGGAAATGATAAGCGGTTTCGATGAGGTTTTTCTCGCAAGCAATGAAATAGTAGGTGATAGATAGTTTTGTGATAAGATAAATAGTAACAAGCAAGAAGTAAATAAAGTAAATAAAGTGCAGCAAGGTGGCCCAATCCTTTATGTAGCAAAGGATAAGCCTGGAAAAATTCTAATAATGAAGAAGGAGCTCCCGAGGACACATTGGGAATTATCGTCAAGCTAGTTTTCATCACGTTAAGTAAGATTAGCGTTCGGTACTTTGATAATTTGATATGTGGGTGGACCGACACTTGGGTACTGTCCTAACTTGGACAAGCATCCCACTTATGATTAACCCCTATTGCAAGCGTCCGCAACTACAAAAAGGAGTATTAAGGTAAACCTAACCACAACATTAAACATATGGGCCCATATCAACCCCTAACGAAGCAACGCATAAACTAGGGTTTAAGCTTCATCACTCTAGCAACCCATCATCTACTTATTACTTCCCCATGCCTTCCTCTAGGCCCAAATAATGGTGAAGTGTCATGTAGTCGACGTTCACATAACACCACTAGAGGAAAGACAACATACATCTCATCAAAATATCGAGAGCGAATACCAAATTCACATGACTACTAATAGCAAGACTTCACCCATGTCCTCGAGGAACAAACGTAACTACTCACAAAGCATATTCATGTTCATAATCAGAGGAGTAATAATATGCATAAAGGATCTGAACATATGATCTTCCAACAAGTAAACCAATTAGCATCAACTACAAGGAGTAATCAACACTACTAGCAACCCACATGTACCAATTTGTGGTTTTGATACAAGATTGGATACAAGAGATGAACTAGGGTTTTGAGAGGAGATGGTGCTGGTGAAGATGCTGATGGAGATTGACCCCTCTCGATGAAAGGATCATTGGTGATGACGTTGGTGATGATTTCCCTCCCAGGGAGAAGTGTCCCTCAGAACAGCTCATGAGCCCTAGATTGATTCCGCCAAGGTCCCACCTCGTGGCGGCGGAGTTTCGTCCCGTAACCTTGCCCACGATTTTTTCCAAGGTAAAAGTGATGATATAGCAGAAGATGGACGCCGGAGGCCCACCAGGGGGGCCAGGAGATAGGGGGCCGCGCCCTATAGGGGGGCGCGCCCCCTATCTCCTGGACAGGGTGTGGGACCCCTAGCCTATTTCTTTCGCTCATAAATTCTTATTAAATCCAAAAAGTTGTTTCGTGGAGTTTCAGGACTTTTGGAGTTGTGCAGAATAGGTTTCCAACGTTTGCTCCTTTTCCAAATTCAGTATTCCATATTCCCCCCTCTTCATGGTAAACCTTGTAAAATAAGAGAGAATAGCCATAAGTATTGATATATAATGTGTAATAACAGCCCATAATGCAATAAATATTGATATATGTAAAAGCATGATGCAAAATGGACGTATCAAACACTTTCACTTAGCCATAGGAGTTTGACGGTGGGGCTACTATGTAGCCCCTGGTACTTTCACGTTCAGACGGATATGGTGCGCGTATGTACGTGACCAGGAAACCGGTCCTTCATTAATGCGGAGGAATCGCGAAGATTCCACTGGGTCATCAGTGGTTGACGATATCGCGATGTATCATAATGACCCGATTTCGGCTTTCTCTCGAGGTGCTCGTCCGGGTGAACCGAGGCTGTCGCAGATAGTTCTCCGGTGCCGCCTTAGCCGATAGAGCGGGCGTAAGGTGGCAAAACACGGAGCCGTGCAAACCAACATTTGACCAAAGACATGATTCAGAGCTGATGCATATAAGGCCGAACTCGCGACGCCGAACACTCCCTAAGGTATTCGGACTTTATAATGTGTACTGGGCTGAATAACGCCCTTAACAATAATCCCTGAGTTTCCAGGTATGAGCAGTAGTCTGGTGTGACAAAAATGCCGAAAACGCCAGATCCCTCCCGGTTGTATAAAGTTTTCGGGGGGGGGGGGAAGAAGCAACAAGAGATGTTAAAAAGGTTTACGCAGGGTCTTAGTCTAAAAAGAAACCTTTGTGCGGTCCCTGCTTTACGTCTGCGGCTTTATCTCCGTTGTGCCATATCCTGGAAGGGTGTAGCACGATGATCATCTGTAAAAGAAAAAAACCCAGGTGAAAGACTTTGTGCGAGGTGTACGTTAATCTGAATGAACCATGAAAATGCAATATGCTATTGTATTGATAGGGTCGAGCCAAACTACGGGCTCTTTTTGCGAGCAGCCCCTAGCATCTTTTATTGGGAAATCCCAACTGGGCTGTTACATTAGGTGGAGCGCCGGACTCGTCTAACTGTGTCCGTGGTCTTGACGACCGGCCATTAGTCCTGGTTGGAGGACCGCTCGGTGTTATTTGGTAGAGCCGCCACATATTCTTCCAGCGTAAGGAACGCCTGTGTTTACGCTAATCGTGATGACGCTTGGCGTGGACGGGCATCTTAAGTTTGAGGTAGGCGTAATCGGTACTGCATTAAAACGAAGCGAAGGTCGATTCGTCCAGAGTAGTGAGTGATAGCCACTCCGGAATGGAGGCGATGTCGAAGGTTAATTCCTCGCTTACGAAGTTGTCGGGAACCGAATACAACCTCTAGTACTAGAGAGCACAGCCTGCCTTTGGGCCTCAATGCCCGGTATTACTCCTTTAAAGGTAGTGTTACTTAGGCTGATCCTTGAAGGTCTATCCCCATTTTGCGGACGGTGTCACGATATATCAGGTTTAGACTATTGCCGCCGTCCATGAGGACTCGTGTGAGATGGTATCCGTCAATTATTGGGTCGAGCACCAAGGCAGCCGATCCTCCGTGCCGGACACTAGTCGGATGGTCCCTGCGATCGAAGGTGATCGGGCAGGCCGACCAGGGATTAAATTTTGGGGTGACGGGCTCAACAAACAGATACGTCTCACGAGTCTTGGCGTTGCGCGTTCTCTTTGGAATGTGAGTTGCATAAATCATATTCACTGTTTTGACTTCTGGTGGGAATTTTTTCTGTCCTCCAGTGTTTGGCTGACGAGGCTCATCCTCGTCTTCACTTGGTGTCTCCCTCCCCTTTTGTTCGGCATTCAGTTTGCCGGCCTGCTTGAAGACCCAACACTCTCTGTGGGTGTGGTTTGCAGGTTTTTCGGGGGTGCCGTGAATCTGACATAATTTGTCTAGAACCTCGTTTAGGCTGGATGGTCCATCTCTGCTACCTTTAAATGGCTTTTTCCGCTGACCGGGTCGAGAGCCCCTGAATCTGGCGTTGACCGTCGTGTTCTCTGGGCTGCTATCATTGTTTCGACGCTTGTTTTTGTTGCGTCGCGGCTTCCCGTTTCCATCCCTAACTTCGGATGTGCTTGGGTCATTGGTGTTGCCGCCATTGGGCCATTTGTCTCGCCCGCTTCAAAAGCGGGTCATAAGGCTTGTTAAGGCTGCCATTGTCCTCGGCTTTTCTTGGCTAAGGTGTCTGGCAAGCCATTCATCCCGGATACTGTGTTTGAAAGCCGCTAAGGCTTCGGCGTCCGGGCAATCGACTATTTGATTCTTCTTAGTAAGAAATCTGTTCCAGAGCTTTGGTGACTCTGGGCTGTTGAATTATGTGACTTAGGTCGTCTCAAGGCCCCAGGAGATCGGACATAGGTCCCTTGAAAATTGGCCCTGAAAGCATCCTCGAGCTCTTCCCAACTTCCAATTGAGTTTTCGGGAAGGCTTTTCAACCAGTGCCGAGCTGGTCCCTTTAATTTGAGGGGTAGGTATTTAATGGCGTGGAGATCATCTCCGCGAGCCATGTGAATATGAAGGATAAAGTCCTCGATCCAGACCCCAGGGTCTGTAGTTCTGTCGGGTTTGAATCCTTCCGGAAATTCAAGATCCAGCACCTCATCGGTGAATCACAGGGGGTGTGCGGCACCCCTGTATTTGGTCGTGTCGTGGCATGTTGTCAACGGTTGTTGTGTTTGGTTACGATTCCTAGCTGGTGTTTGATCAATGTGATCGTTTGGCAGCTCGATCCTGTCGGAGCGCTTCCTAGATCCGTAAATGGATCTGGCCATACCGGACTTTCTGTCCAGGAGCTCATGTAAATCGTGTTCTGACTTGTGCGCGGCATCATTGGCTGTCTTGTCACGGCCACGGGGCGGTCGGTCCGGCTGATCGGTCGTTTTCAGCTGAGTGGGCTCTATGGCCTCGTCGTTGAATTCTGGCAGTAGCTTGCGCTTTGAAAAGCTCTTTGTGTGGCGATCGTCGCCGTATTTTTCTTCTGTGTCGAGCACTTCGTTCCACCTGTGGTTGAGCGTATCCTGCGCGGCCTTAAGCCTTTGCTTCTGCTTCTTTAGGTTCTCAAGTATGTATAAGCCTTTCTGTGGAGGTTCTCTTGTTCCAAGAGTTTTTCTAGGATGATGAGTGCATCATCGTCCGAGCTGTTCTCCTCCTCGGAGACAGGTTGTTGAATTTTACCCTCGGGATCGGCGTTATCTGACGTCGGCTCCGTACTGTTTTCACCGTCCCTTGGCTCACCCTGCTCCATCGCTGGGTCCATGGGGTCGTCGTTTCCTTTGGAGTCAATCGGGGTATTACTATTTCTTGCGCTGTTGTCGTTGTTTTTACTGTGGCGTGATTTAGAGCGGTGTCTACGGCGCCGCTTTGGTGGCTTATCGAGGGGATTATCCTTTGTTGTATTGTCACCATCGCCCTCCTTTGGTGTGTCCACCATGTATATATTGTATGATGAGGTGGCGGTCCAGCGCCCAGTGGGCGGTGGTTCCTGTTCTTCTCCTGCATCATCGTAAATACCGTCGACGTCTTCAGAGTCGAAATCGAGCATGTCGGTAAAGTCATCGACAGTGGCTATGAAGTGGGTGGTGGGTGGGGAATGAATTTCTTCGTCGTCCACTTCCCACTCGAGCCGAACATAGTTCGGCCAGGAATCTCTTGACAAGGAGAGAGACCTTAATGAGTTCAGCACATCACCTAAGGGCGAGTGCTGGAAAATATCCGCGGCAGTGAACTCCATGACTGGTGCCCAATCAGATTCGACAGGCACGGACGCACGCGGTTCGGATCGTGTAGCCGGAGACGAGTCCGAGGGTCCGATGACACCACTCTCACAGGAGGTGGGATCAATGTTCGGCTCCGACGCCGATGAGTGCACGGCCTCCGTGGCGGGGTCCATCCGCCCGTCCTCGGAAGGCACGATCTGCTCCGGATTGATTCCCGGCGCCAACGCAGGTGCGATCTCCCGAATACTGTCTAACGGCAGATCAAAGTCATGCCCGTCATGACTGTTCGGCGCACCTGTCATGGGCTCGAATCCGTCGAAGATCAAGTCTCCGCGGATGTCAGCAGTATAGTTTAAGCTTCCAAACTGACACGATGGCTGTGGGCGTAGCTATCGATCTGCTGCCGCAGATGGCTGCGAGTTGGTCCATGGCTGAAGTCAGCTGCCGAATACGGAGATCTGTCCGGAAGGAAAACCTCCCTGGACCGCATCGTTGAAGATGATCGAGGAGCCATCAAGCCTTACAATGACGGCAACGCGATGGAACTCTCAATGGAAGCACCAATGTCGGTGTCAAAACCGGTGGATCTCGGGTAGGGGGTCCCGAACTGTGTGTCTAAGGCTAATGGTAACAGGAGGCAGGGGACACGATGTTTTACCCAGGTTTGGGCCCTCACAATGTAGGTAATACCCTACTTCCTGCTTGATTGATCTTGATGATATGAGTATTACAAGAGTTGATCTACCACAAGATCGTAGAGGCTAAATCCTAGAAGCTAGCCTATGATTATGATTGTCGTTGTCCTACGGACTAAACCCTCCGGTTTATATAGACAACGGAGGGGGCTAGGGTTACACAGAGTCGGTTACAGAGAAGGAAATCTACATATCCGAATATCCAAGCTTGCCTTCCACGCAAAGGAGAGTCCCATCCGGACAAGCGACGAAGTCTTCAATCTTGTATCTTCATAGTCCAACAGTCCGGCCAAAGTATATAGTCCGGCTGTCCGAGGACCCCTTAATCCAGGACTCCCTCAAGAACCACTGCCTACAGGGCGTTGGACAACCACCTCCTCGTATGACATATACATGGTGGATACACCCAAAGAAAAGAACGGCAGCAATGAAAATCCAGTCGAGGATAAACCTCTTGAGACACAGCCAAAGCGTCAACGTCAGCGACGCCGCTCTAAGACACGTCGTAGTAAAAACAGCAATACCATCACAGGAGAAAATAACACTCCGGACGATGCCGAAAACAATGAAGACCCCGTTGAGCCAACCTCCGAGCAGGAGAAACGGGAGGATGGGCGAGTCAGCCCCGGTGAACAGGCCATGAACGAAGACTCGGAGAATAGCAACTACCTTCCGCTCTCCGATGAGGAGGTGAGCCTCGGCGACAAAGATTTCATCGTGCCTGAGGAGCCCGCCAACGAGGAGCGATTTAGCGTCGACTAATTGCCAACGCAAGAAGCACGAAAAATAAGCCCGGCGACTTCAAGTTGATCAAGATCTGCTCAATGAAAGATGAACTGATGTCCTGGCAGCCGAGGAATATGGCCTCGAGCGCCCAACCATAAGCTACCCGAAGCACAAACTGTTACCACAGTTCGATGACGAGGCGCTGGAGCCCGTCCTACCAAGGTACAATGCGGTAGACAGACCACCACGTGGCCGGGACAAAGCGGCACCTCGAGCCGAACACCAGCCCGCACTGCCTCGCCGAACAAACAGAAATACAGCAGCTCGGGAACATACACATGACCTGCGGCATGATTTGGAAAACAGAGCAGGTTATACAAGATCGATCTATGGATCAAGGGGGCGTGCACCAACGCGCGACAATGGCCATCCGGCTAAACGTGACAAACATAATCACGCCCAGGCCGAAAACCGCAGACGAACTCCATCCGAGCTACGTCACGACTTGGCCCGATATAGAGGCGCCGCACACCCCCTTTGCTTCACTGACGAAGTAATGGGACACGATTTCCCAGAAGGGTTTAAACCCATGAACATCGAATCGTATGATGGAACAACAGATCCCGCGGTATGGATTGAGGACTTTCTTCTCCATATTCACATGGCCCGTGGTGATGATCTTCACGCCATCAAGTACCTCCCGCTCAAACTCAAAGGACCAGCTAGGTACTGGTTGAACAGTCTGCCGAAAACTCCATTGGCAGCTGGGAGGACTTGGAGGACGCCTTCCTCGACAACTTCCAAGGCACATATGTCCGACCTCCGGATGCCGATTGAGGGAGTCCTGGATTAGGGGGTATTCGGACAGCCGGACTGTATACATCGTCCGGACTATTGGAGCATGAAGATACAAGACTCAAGACTCCGTCCCGTGTCCGGATGGGACTCTCCTTTGCGTGGAAGACAAGCTTGGCGATCCGGATATTGTATTTCCTTCCTTGTAACCGACTCCGTGTAAACCCTTGCCCTCTCCGGTGTCTATATAAACCGGAGAGGTTGGTCCTTAGAAGGCCGATCACGACTACAATCATAATCATCATAGGCTAGCTTCTAGGGTTTGGCCTCTACGATCTCGTGGTAGATCTACTCTTGTACTACTCATATCGTCAATATTAATCAAGCAGGAAGTACGGTTTTACCTCCATCAAGAGGGCCCGAACCTGGGTAAACATTGTGTCCCTTGCTTCCTGTTACCATCGACCCTAAGACGCACAGATCGGGACCCCTACCCGAGATCCCCGGTTTGACACCGACACCGATGACTTAAGTCACATAATCCAACAGCGGGAGAGTCACCAGAAATGCGGACTAGGTTCTTAACTAAAAGAACCAGATCATCGATTGTCACGGGCGCCCAAGCCCTAGCGGCCTTTAAGCACGACATCCGCGATGAATGGCGGCCGGACACCTCGGCGGAAAACCGAAGACCATGTCAGCCCTTACGGCACTCATGACCCGCTTCTGTGCGGGCGAAGACAGCTGGCTAGCCCATAGCAACAACAATACAAGCGAACCTGGCACTTCTAAAGCCAGAAATAGCAACGGCAAGCCCCGACGCAATAGACATAAGCGTCGAACAACGGTGATAACACTAAAGACACGGCGGTCAACGCCGGATTCAGTGGCTCTAAGTCCGGTCAGTGGAAGAAGCCATTCAAGAGAAATAATCCGGGCCCGTCCAATCTGGACGGCATACTAGATCGACCTTGCCAAATCCATGGCACTCCTGATAAACCTGCCAATCATACCAACAGGGAATGTTGGGTCTTCAAATAGGCCGGCAAGTTAAATGCCGAGAATAAGGAGAAAGGGTCGCAAAGCGATGACGATGACGAGGAAACCGACCACCGGACACTGGGGGACAGAAGAAATTCCCCCCAAGTCAAAACGGTGAACATGATATACGCCACCCATATCCCCAAGAGGGAACGCAAGCGTGCACTCAGGGACGTCTACGTGATGGAGCCAGTCGCCCCAAAGTTCAACCCATGGTCCTCCTGACCGATCACTTTCGATCGCAGGGACCATCCGACCAATATCCGTCATGGCGGTTGGCCGCGACCTTGGTCCTTGACCCAATTATTGACGGATTCCACCTTACGCGAGTCCTCATGGATGATGGCAGCAGCCTGAACTTGCTCTATCAGGATACAGTGCGCAAAATGGGTATCGATCCCTCAAGGATCAAGCCCACAAAAACCACCTTTAAAGGTGTCATACCAGGTGTAGAGGCCTCTTTGTGACGGGCTCAATCTGCTGGAAGTGGTCTTCAGATCCCCGGATAATTTCCGAAGTGAAGAGTTAATCTTTGATATCGTCCCCTTCCGCAGTGGCTATCATGCACTGCTCGGACGAACCTCATTCGCTCGATTCAATGTGGTGCCGCACTACGCCTACCTCAAGCTCAAGATGCCCGGACCACGCGGTGTCATAACGGTCACCGGAAATACGGAACGCTCCCTCCGTACTGAGGAGCACACCGCGGCCCTTGCAGCAGAAGTACAAAGTAGCCTTTTTAGGCAGAACCTCAATTCGGCAGTAAAAACCCCAGACACCGTCAAGCGAGTCCGAACTACTCTGCAGCAGGACTGTCCAGCTCGTCCAGAGCTTGACTAGCAATTCGGCCTCCGTCCCAGCCTCAATCAAGCAGTGACATTTGTGTCACGCGTACATAACTACGCACTCAAAATACCATGGGCATGGACAGAGGCACAGCTAGACCGTGGTCCACAATGCGGCTCAACCGCCCCTGGATCTGCATACCTTCACTCTTTCTTTTTCTTTCAGGTTTTTCTCTTCTCGAGGCTTTTCTGATAACCTGATCATCGGACCTATCACGGGACGGATACACCAAGAAGGCAAGGGGCTTTGACGTACAAGCGAATCCCCAGGTGGTCTATGCTAATGATCGTTATACCTGTTTTAAATACCCGCACGCGGCTCGCCCTTGGTCATGGCATGTTAAATAGCCTTACTTGCTTATCGCATTACTTGTACAAGTACGCCTCGACATATTAATCAAATTACAATGGAAAATAATTCACGGCTCAATATTTGCGGCGTCAGCTTATTACTTGTTTTTTTCCTTGTCCTTGTATTTATTATCTATTGCACCCGTACACTCTGGTACGCATTACTTCGCCAGGGGCTTCATCATGCCCCGCAATACGGCAATAAAGTCCGAACACTTTTACAGTACAGTTCGGCACCCCGAACTTATAGCATTATATGCATCGGCCCGAAGCATGTCTTTGGTCAATAGTTGGGTTGCCCGGCTCCTGTGCTTACTACCTTACGTTCCGCCATATCGGCTAGGGTAGTAAAGGGAGAACTACTGCGATTGTGTCCCGGTTCTTCCGGACGTGCACCTCAGTAGAGAAAGCCGAAAACTGTTTGTCATGATGCGGCGAGAGCTGGTTAGCTGTTCGAGAGGTTTCAAATCCTTAGAGATTTGTTCCGCTTTATGCGAGGAATTGGTTCTTATCCGATTAGGCGTGTATAGCGCCCCAAGTTCGGCCTTCCGAACACTAGGGGTTGCGCCAAAGTTTTCATTGTCAAGCTCCTACGGCTAACTGAGGGTGATAAAGCCGTATAGTCCGATTGTCTTGTTCGTTGCGCTAAACACCTCCTTTAAAGACCAAAATGTGGAGTAAAGAGTGTTTAGATTTATCCCGAACACCCCCGTACTATCTACGTGGGGGCAGAAGCCGACGACTGGCCAACTCTCAGATTTCATAACCGGCCGCACAGGAGGTAAAATTTTAAATAAACAAGCATTATATTTCATAACGATCTTGTTTCACATTACAAGACAGGATAACATGAATGTTTTCATGGGAATATGATATCCTCGGCACATTGCTCCGCCACAAGGCGGGATCCCTCCAGGACACTGTCAAAATACAGTTCGGGTCGGCGGTGCTCCTTGCCCTCAGGCGGCCCCTTGGTCATTAGCTTCGTGGCATCCATCTTTGCCCAGTGCATCTTGGCGCGGGCAAAGGCCATTCGTGCACCTTCAATGCAGGCCGACCACTTTATGGCTTCAAGCCAAGGGCAGGCGCTGAGAAGCTGCTTCACGAGTCCGAAGTAGCTGTTGGGCATGGGCTCGGCAGGCCATAGCCGGATTATTAAGTCCTTCATGGCTAGTTCGTCTGGCTTTATGCAGCTCAATTAACTGCTTTCAAATTGGTCGCTAAAGAACATCGGATGTTCTGGTCCAAGGTATTGAGACCAGAACAGCTTCTCCGTAGAGCTCCCTTCTTCAGCTCGATAGAATTCTGCGGCATCTGATATGCTGCACGGCGGATCCGCAAACGCCCCTGGAGAACTCCAAATCCGGGTAAGTAAAAGGAACGTCTCCTTCACCTATCTGCTTTGCATAATGAAAGCCTTACCCGCCGTAATCTTCTTGGCACTTTGGATTTCTGGAGGCGCCACAGGCTTCGGCTCGGGTATCTTGTGCGCTCTGGCGGGCCTTGGCAAGTTCGGACTCTTGAGCCTTAAAATCGCGCTCCAAGGACTCGTACTTCTTGACGGTGTCCCGGAGCTCTTGCTGGACCTCGCTGACCCGGGCCTCCTGCTTCTCGCGTGTGGCGTGTTCCTTGGCCGCTTTGTCCTCGACCTTGGCCAACGCCTTCTTGAGGGACGCTACCTTGGTTGTGGCCCCTAATAAAGTTCATGACACTTTAGTCAGCATGAACCATTCATCCTTCCTAAATATACGCGCAGGTTAAATACATACCTTTGCTTTCCTACAGCTTCTTCTTCATGAGGCCGAGCTCTTCCTCGGCCCGCTCCAGATTCTGCTTCGGTCCGGAGACTTCTGCAGTATGAGCGGCAGCAGCCAGCAGCGACGCCTGCTTATTCACATAGACATCTTATGTTAGACTCCTGCGAAAATTATTTTGATGCTCTGTTCGGCTTTTCTTTCTGAACACTGAACAGAGTATCAGGGGCCACTATCTACATTGTGACAATGTCTTTACAATTATATTACTTACCTCAAAGCTTGTTAGAAGGCTACAAGCTTCGGTCAGCCCGCTTTTCGCAGACTGGACCCTCTTAATCACCGTACCCATAAGGGTACGGTGTTGTTCCACAATGAAAGCGCCTTGCAGCGCTTCCAGTAATCTATCCGGTGCCTCTGGATGGACAGAGGTCACCGGTGGAGCTGGCTTGCCCCCCACATTCGAAAGAGGCGGCCTGCCTGAATCCGGAGCCACTTGGGTTTTCGGAGCTATATTCGGCTGGGGGCCGAATTGGATACGGCCCCCATCGTCGGTGTCCATAGGGGTCTGTCCCCCCATTTGTTCGGTAACCGGGGTTTTATGCTCCGGCACCACCGGGACGGCCTCCTGAGCCTCTCCCTAGCCTGGGATCCTTCGAGACAGCACCTCGGTGTTGTCCGCGGCCTTGGGGGAGGAGGCCGTCGAAGGGGACCCACTGTTCATCGCCGACGGGTCCAGCGATCCCTCCGAAGAGGAGGATAGCTCGATGTTGGACTGAGCCAGACTGCAAGTGCACGATCCAGCACATTAAAAAAATAAAGTAAAAAGGCCGGATATGTTACTGTGTCCGGGTACTTCCGATTTGGCCAGGGACTTGATCCTGGGCTCCCACTCCCAGCTGATGTTGGTGGCCAGCGCGGAGCTGTCCAGAAGGGAAGTTTTCCCCTTCTTGGATGCCTCGGCCTCCCCGTGTGTGGAGGCCGTCCTCTTCTTTCTTCCCCCAACAGGGGGGAATGGATTTCCTCCTCTTCTTCTTCTTCCTCCTCCTCGTCGTCTCCGGTGACGGAGGAGTGACGCTCGACGTCTTCGGACATCGCGTCCGAAGCGCCCTTGCGACGGAGACCATCTCTGGTCCCCTTGGCCGTCTTCTTGGTCTTCTTCTCCGGCACCTCATAAGGCACCGGAAACAGCATCTTCGTCAGAAGTGGGGATTCTTGGTCTTCGGGTAGCGGAGCCGGACAGTTGACCCGCCCCGCTATCTCTATCCAGGCCTGAAAAAATTGGTAGGAAGGCTTAGATTCTCTCCTCAAAATATGCCAGTAAAGGATATACCTTGAAAACATGAAAGAACTTACCGAATCAGCCTGGTATTTAAGCTAAGCCCACGATCCTCGGTCGTGGGTGGTGGTGTCTCGCCGGCCTTGAAGAGCACCTTCCAGATGTCTTCGTGCGTCGTGCCGAAGAGCTCTAGTAGCGTCTGGTGCTTGGCCGGATCGAACTCCCACAAATAGCAAGTCCGGCGTTAGCGCGTATGATCAATGACGAGCATAACCTGGATCAAGTTGACAAGCTTGATTCTCTTGTTTATCATGTTCTGGACGCACGTCTGGAGCGATGTCAGCTCGTCCGAAGAGCCCTAGGTCAGGCCCTTCTCTTGCTAGGAGGTGAGCCGCATTGGAACGCCGGATCGGAACGCGGGGGCCGCCGCCCAGTTGGTGCCACGCGGCTCGGTGATGTAAAACCACCCCGATTGCCAGCCTTTGACAGTCTCCACAAATGAGCCTTTGGGCCAGGTGACATTGGGCATCTTGCCCACCATGGCGCCCAAGACTCAGCTTGTTGGCGCTCACCACCTTGGGCTTCACATTGAAAGTCTTCACCATAGGCCGGGAAGTGAGGTGGGATGCGGAGGAAGGCCTCACATGACAATAAATGCCGAGATGTTGAGGATAGAGTTGGGGGCCAAATCATGGAAGTCCAGCTCGTAGTAAAACATTAGTCCGCGGACAAATGGGTGGAGAGGGAATCCCAGCCCGCGGACGAAGTGTGTGAGGAACACAACCCTCTCATGGGGCTCTGGGGTAGGGTCGATATGTCCCTTGGCCGGATGTCGGTGAACGATTTCCTTGGCAGTGCACCACCTCCGGAGCTCCTTGATGTCCTTCTTGACGAGGAGGCCATCCACTTGCCTCCATTCCGGGATCCGGACATGATTGGAGTGCTTTTGGGATGGAGAAGGCAAGAGCTTGGGCGCTGGAGCTCGAGAATGGATGGGCAGAGGAAGGAGAAGGCGTGGGTGAACAAGGATGAATCCTTATCCCTTTATAAAGGCAGTAAAAGTCATGCGCCTCCCTGCTCGCCTTGAAATCGGCCTATTCCCCAAGCACCGTGCAGATGACATGGTTGGGTTACCCATGCCCGTACTGATGAGAATCCCGTGATAAGGGGACACGATCTCTGCTTCGACAAGACGTGCCAATGAAACCGCACCTCAAAATATGGAGCGGCGGGCTAAGAAACGGTTCGAATAATGACCGGGCAGTGGCGTGATGTCACACTACAAAAATTTGTCAGCGGATTGGACTCGTGAAATATTATATTCTCTACGGTTGCGTGTGGTACTTGTTTTGCAGAGACGGACATGTTTTCTATGTTCGGAAGGCTACGTTGGAATATTTGGAGAAGGAACCCGCCTTGCAATGCCGAAGACAATCTGCGCGCCGGACTCATCGTCATTGAAGCCTGGTTCAGGGACTACTGAGGGAGTCCTGGATTAAGGGGTCCTCGAACAGCCGGACTATATACTTTGGCCGGACTGTTGGACTATGAAGATGCAAGATAGAAGACTTCGTCCCGTGTCCGGATGGGACTCTCCTTGGCGTGGAAGGAAAACTTGGCGATTCGGATATGTAGATTCCTTCTTTGTAACCGACTTTGTACAACCCTAATCCCCCCCCCCCCCCGTGTCTATATAAACCGGAGGGTTTAGATTTCTAGGGTTAAGCCACTACAATCATAATCTCATAGGCTAGACTTCTAGGGTTTAGCCGTTACAATCTCGTGGTAGATCAACTCTTGTAATACTCATATTCATCAAGATCAATCAAGCAGGAAGTAGGGTATTACCTCCATAGAGGGCCCCAACACAGGTAATCATTGTGTCCCCCACCTCCTGTTACCATTAGCCTTAGACGTACAGTTCAGGACCCCCTACCTGAGATCCGCCGGTTTTGACACCAACAGCTACCTCGTGCGTCTGGAGGCCTTTCCGCGTGCTCCCGCCGGCCACTTTCGCCGGAATCTTGGGCGACGGCGGGGCGAGGGGGAGATGGGAGGTGGTTGGTGGGGGAAAAGTGCGGGCTGAAATGCCCCCCCCCCACCAACCGCTCCCGCTATATGCAGGGCACCGACGAGCCGGGGGGAGGCCGCGAATACGAGGGTTGGGGCCGAGTTTTTGCCGCGCCCCTCAAATTATTTTGCGGGCCATCCCCGTTTGCGGTGTCTGTTCAGGCGGGGTTTTCGCAGCTAGCCCGCATTTTGGCGGTTACTTTGTGGGTCGGGGGGTTTTGCGGGGTCTGCTAGAGTTGCTCTTAGAGTGTCTTGCGTGCATTTGAATACAGTTTTTGTACATGGAATTTTTTTTATTCTTTCAACATCATCAACGACCAGTAGCTGAAGCATACTTTAGGTTGCGTTTGTATAACTTATGTCAACTTATTTTCCTATACAATTGAACTGACAGATCTTTACTACTAGGTTGGTGATTGTACAGCCGCTTGCGAAGCCTTCAATCCCCACGTACTGCATTAACCCGATCAGATCAAATCAAATCTTTTACAACACCTCCGTTGGTAGGTGTAAGGTAATTGCAATGAAGTCTTGTCAGAGTTGGTGGTGCAATCAAATAAAATCAAATCATTTCCAGAATTAGAATATGGTGGGTGTAAGATATACTCCCTCCGTCCGGAAATACTTGTCCTAGAAATGGATGTATCTAGACTCACTTTAGTTATAGATACATCAATTTTATCCATTTCAAGAACAAATATTTCCGGACGGAGGGAGTATATCGGACTTGATTGTGTTGAACCACTTGGATATGTATGCCGCCGTGTTAACACATGAGCAATTAGCTACTCCTTCCGTCCCATAATGTAAGACGTTTTTTTATACTAGTGTAGTGTCAAAAGACGTCTTATATTATGGCACGGAGGGAGTAGTTTATAATCTTAGACTTGCTCGGTTGGCAATAGTCATTAGTTAGTGTACTCGCTGCATGATATTGAACAAAAAAATACTTTATATTACTTTTTCTAGTTTTTATTCTGCACATAATTCTTGATTTTTTTTCGTTGGGGACATTGTTCTTGATTTAATTCACATGTAAACCAGACTACAAACTTTAACAAAAACAATACTATTTAAAAGTTTGTGAACTAGTGGGGTACTTATATTTATGAAAATACCCTTTGTTTGTAACTTTGGATTTTCTATATAGTGATTTTTAATCTTTATCTACCTTATACAAGTTAATTATATGCAGTATAGTCACCTAAATTACTGTTCTTACAAGTCTAAATTCCGATTTAGCTTAGCCAAACAGCCGGAATAGAAAAAGACTAGAAGGGTTGGGCACGCTTTGTTGTGCCGTTGGTATTATTAGGTTTCTTAAAAAAAATACTTATTCTATTTCAAAATATAATGTGTTTTATTATTTTTGAAAAGTCAAACCTTGTAAGTTTGATCAAATTTGTATAGAAATGTATCAAAATTCATAATATCAAATCGGTATGATTAGATTCATCATGAAATTCATTTTTTTGTTTAATATTGTGAATGTTGATACTCTTTGCTTTGAACTTGGTCAAAATTAAGAAAAAGTGACTTTTCAGAAAACTAATACCCCTTATATTTTGGAACTGATGGCATATTTACTTTGGCAGGTGAGAAGATGATCAAGTGTGTTTTATTTTTATTTATAAAATGTGATGATATGATGGGCATTTCATTGTGTGGTTCTGTATATCTGCTAACCAACGTATATGTATATGAAAAAATCTCTGCGTCCATGTACTATATTGATGTTGCAGCACCACATGATGGTGCTTATTTTTTTTAAGTGGTGGGAGTGTGCACTGGATTGATGTGTTTTATAGGCCGGTTGCTGCTGATTGATTTGAAAAATCATTGACCTGATCAAAATCGTAAACCAAATCCAAAATTGAATACCTCAATTGAACGAAAGAGCTTCAAAATGAGGAAACATAGTGAATTAAAAGAATTGAATAAGAGAGCTCCGTGAGAAATTGTTGGCCCGATCAAAATTGGGTTGCCCAATTCTAAATTGAAGACCTCAATTAGTTGTGAGACCTTAAAAAATAGAAATCATAGTCTATAGTATAAAAGAATTGAATAAAACATCTCTAAGAAATTGTTGACCCGGTCAAAATCTGGAGACTCAATTTCAATTGAAAATCTTAATTGAATGTGAGCTTTTTAAAGCTAGGGAGCATAGTGTCGTAGATGATGATTACTGATATCATGACGTCAGCAATGATGTTATCATTTGCAACACTATACAATTCCACTCATGTAGATACGGGCTTGATTCTTCTGTTGGATTTGTCTAAGGGAATCAGACAGCTGCATTATTATTTTTTAGATTTGCTAATTCTCGTCTAGATAGATAGATTTACTCGCGGAACTGGTCTGGTACTGAATTGTTCCATGGACTTGCTTGCTGCCTATACGACAACCGGAAAGTAAAGAGATCACCTAGAAATCCCAAAAAGTATGACAACGTCTCAATCATCACCGCGTTACATAAGAGTACTCCACCTCAGGCTGCAGGTGGAGATGGAATTAAGTGGGACTAATTAGCCCATCCCACTTAATTTTTTTTGAGCTAAACTTAATTGTTCCATGGACTTAATTTTCTTTAGTGGGCTCCCATTGAAAAATAACAATAATAATCGGTTAGCCCACTTATTCCCATTGGATCCCATTGGGAGCCCATCCAGACAGCGACAACCATCGAGATGGCAGTGCCGTGCTCTCGCCGCCGCCAACCCGCCGTCGCGCCCTGCTTCTTCTTCACACCGCGCCGCCCCCGGCGGCCTCCTCATCACTGAGGCCGCTCTCGTCGCACCGGCGATGCAGGACAAGGAGTCGTCGTCGTGACATGCCGGGGATTTGGGCGCCGGAGCGAGCAGGTCGGGGCGTGGAAGCCCATGGTGGACGCCGTGCACGCCAAGGGCGCCGTCTCTTTCTGCCAGCTCTGACACGCCGCGGTCGGAAGGACGCCGGGTCGGTCTCTCTCTCAAGAGCAGCAGTAAGAGAGAATCGTTGCATTGTAGGAGGGCATGCAGATGCAGTGGGCGTGCATCGTCGGCAGTTAGGAGCGCAGGGCGAAGTGGCCTGCAGCTGCACGATGTGCCGTGACTGCAATCTTGACTGGCGAGGTGACGACGGGTTCCGCTGGGCTGCCACACAACAGCGACCGCTTGGGTGGGTTCAGTCGTGAGTTCTTTTGGAAACTGCTAGTGGGCTTTTGGCCCAAAGCCCAACTAAAATTCTGAAATTTTCTTGGCCCATTCATGCACACATGTGAGTGGAGTGAGTGAGGCTAAAGTTTAGTTCCACCTCATAAGTTGAGAGAGAGTTGCACCTCTTTATAAGGTGAGCTCTCCTACCACTTGTATGAGCATGAGAAGAGGAGACCTACACGAGCGCTCCTCCTCCTTCTCGTCACGACGCGACGCGGGTTGCGGGATTGAGCCGAGGACAGAGCTATGCATGTTGTTTATATTTTTGCTGCTCGGGAAAAAATTACTGAGTCATTAATTAATAATTAATGGACGCGTTAATTACTGAACCGTTTCTGGTTCTTTTGGATCGTGACGACTCGGACGTGGGGTTTACTCCCACGACCTACCCGGCCCGCACTATATGTATGGTTTCTCACCTCCGTTCCAGACCATTGCGCCGCCAATCAAGTCTTCTCCATCCCTCCTTTCGGCGTGCACCGGGAGAAGGGACAGCAGGCCTCCGGAACCCCGCCTCTCGTGATTACATGCGGTAGAGGCGATCAGATTTTTGGGGAGCGCGATCACGATCACTGGGCAATGACTTATTTTCATGAATCCATTTACGACTTCTTCCCCGACCTCGACAACCTCATCCTCGACGACATGGGCAACAGCGTCAACGCCTTACGGTGATCTTGCTCGGCCTGCACCGTATGTGATTCTATCTTTCCTGCTCGAGGTCGTGGTAGAATTCATGTTTCTAGTATGTGCCCTAGATGTGATCTGTTCATCTACTATGCTAGTTCGTATGATTAGTTCAATCTTCGCCATCGTAGTCATGATTTATCTTACATTAATTGGATTAATTCTCGTAGTAATTTGCTCATATTTTCAACAATCCAAAAAGCGATTATAGGCAATTTACTACGAGTGGTTTTCTTGCCCATCTGAAGTCGCCCGCCTTTAAAGGGGCAATATAAGAGGTGGCGACGAGAGCAGCTTCATCGGTTTCGCACCATGGACTGCTATGACGCCACTAAGGGCAAGCACGAGGGCGATCTTAATTCAAAGACACCAGTGGAAGCTTTTGAGAAGATCGATACTCTCTTTAAAAGCCGCTCTCTCTTGGGTGTTCTTGATGATTTCATTGTGGATTCGTATATGTTGTTTGACAACGGCAAGGACATGTGGGCTGCGCCGAGGCCAAGTTTGGTGCCTCGGACGCCGGTAGCAGTTATGCGATCATGGAGCAATTCTATGACTACAAAATGACGATGAGCGCTGTTGTGCAAAGAGGCTCATGAGATCTGATCGCTTCATAAAAGAATTTGAGCACTTCAAGTGTGTGTGTTCTTGGGACAAATTTGTTGCGGAGGCATTATTTCCAAGCTTCCACCTTCGTGGAACAATTTTGCTACTTCCACGAAACACAAGAGAGGCAGGAGTTTTCCGTTCGCGGATCTCATTGGTACTCTTGATGTTGAAGAGAAGGCGAGAGCAAAGGACACACGATGCTTTCGAGTTGCGAGGAGCTTCTAGTGCCCACATGGTACGGAAGAAGAACTTCCAGCCCAATAAGTTCAAAAACAACAAGAACAAAACTCGTGGGAAAGGCAAGTTTGATACAAAGAACAAGCCATCACATTCTACCAACTTCAAGAAGAATTCTCATAAGAAGGGAAGGGACTTTGCCATGTCTGCGGTGATCCCAATCACTTTGGGCTCGAAGTGTCCTAACCGCTTTGAGGAGCGCGAACATGAGAAGGGCGGCAAGTCCGCTAATGTTATGTCGGTAATCTTGATATGAAGGAATCGAGTGCAGTATTTTCCTACCATCCTTTCAATATTTCAATCCCACGATTGGTTAATTGACACGGTGCCAATGTACATGTTTGTCTTGGCCTTCCATGTTTTCTTCTTACCAGGCCATAGGGACTTCTCCGTCTTGATGGGGAACGGGTCACATGCCATCGTTCGAGGTGTTAGTACGGTCGATCGAAGTTTACTTGGGGAAGACCGATGCGTCCGAGGAGCGTTCATCATGTGCCGTCCATCAATAAAAAATCTCGTTAAGCGGTTCCCGTTTATGTCGAGATGGTTTTAAGTTGGTTTTGAGTCCAATAAAGTTGTAATTTCCAAGTGTGGACAATTTGTTGGAAAAAGGCTATGAGTGCGGAGGCTTGTTCCGCCTATCTTTGTCGAGATATTTGCACTAAAGTAATTAATAATGTTTGCCACAATAATGAGTCGGATATTTGGCATGCACGACTTTTGTCATATTAACTTTGGTTGCATGACGCGGCTAGCCAATATGAATTTAATTCGAAAATCTCTCTTGTCAAAGGCTCTAAGTGCCAAGTATGTGTGCAAGCTAAACAACCTCGCAAGTCCCATAAAGGCTGCGGAGGCAAGAGACTTAAGCGCCACTAGAGCTTATACATTACGATATCTGTGAGATGAATGGCGTGTTGACAAAAGGTGGAAAGAGATACTTCATGACGTTGATTGATGACTCCACTAGATATTTTTATGTGTATCTTTCCGAAATCAAAAGATGAGGCTTTAACTTTCTTCAAAAACTATAAAGCCGAGGCAGAAGAACCAACTTGATCGAAAAATTAAGCGGCTTAGGTCCGATCATGGTGGAGAGTATTTTTTCGATGAATTTGATCTGTTTTATGCGGAACATGGTATAATCCATGAGAGGACGCCTCCCTACTCACCTCGGTCTAATGGGGTGGCGAAAGAAAGAACCGAACTCTAAGCGGTTGGTTAACGCCATGTTAGACACATCGGGTCTTTCCAAGGAATGGTGGGGAGGCGCCAATGACCGCTAAGGTCATGTCCTAAACCGAGTTCCCACAAAGCATAAGACAATGACTCCATTTGAGGAATGGGAAAGGAAAAGGTTGAAACTCTCTTACCTACGTTCTTGGGGTTGTTTGGCGAAAGTCAATATACCAATTCCCAAGAAGCGCAAGTTTGGACCAAAAACCGTGGATTGTGTTCTTCTGGGCTATGCTTTTCATAGCATTGGCTATATATTTTTGATAATAAAATCTGAGGTATCCGACATGCATGTTGGTACGATTATGGAGTCTAATGATGCAACTTTCTTTGAGGACATATTTCCTATGAAGGATATGTCAAGTTCATCAAATCAGAGATACCTATTCCATCTAGTGAGGAACTCATTTGTAATTCTGAACCCACCATTGCGATGGAACACGTTGAGAATCCTGTTGAGGGTGACAAGAAACTCCTGTAAGGAGTAAGAGACAGAGGACTACAAAGTCCTTTGGTGATGACTTCATTGTGTACCTTGTGGATGACACGCCCAGGACTATTTCGAGGAAGCCTATGCATCTCACGATGCCGACTCTTTGGAAGGAAGCTGTTAAATGGCGAGATGGATTCCATCTTAGCTAACGGGACACAGGGAGATCACTTGGCCGTCCTTATGGGTGCAAACACAGAGGATGTAAGTGGGTGTTCAAGAAGAAGCTTAGACACGATGGTGCGATTGAAAAGTACAAGGCACGGCTTGTGGCTAAGGGTTATACCGAAACAAGGTGAAGACTTCTTTGATACTTACTCACCGTGGCTAGACTGACCACAATTGGTGGTGCTACTATCACCGGGTTGCCTCACATGGTCTTCTCGTTCATCAAATGGGCGTTAAGGCGGCTTTCCTCAATGGAGAGTTGAAGGAGGAAATTTACATGGATCGGCCAGATGGTTTTGTAGTACACGTCGGGAAGGAAAGGTGTGCAAGTTGTTAAAGTCTTTATATGGCCTTAAACAAGCTCCTAAGGAGTGGCATGAGAAGTTCGAAAGAACATTAACTGCTGCCGGCTTTGTAGTAAATGATGGTGACAAGTGTGTGTACTATCGCCATAGTGGGGCGAAGGAGTTATTCTTTATGCGTATGTCATGACATATTGATATTTGGAACCAAACTTGATTTAATCAAGGAGGTTAAGGATTTCTTATCTCGTTGTTTTGAGATGAAGGATCTAGGAGTAGCCGATGTTATCTTAAACATCAAGGCTGTTGAGAGATGAGAATGGTGGGATCACACTGCTTCGGTCTCACTATGTGGAAAAAGGTCTTGAGTCGTTTTGGGTATAGCGATCGCACGCCTTCTCCAACTCCATATGATGCTAGTGTGTTGCTTGAAAGAATCGACGGATTGCTAGAGATCAATGAGGTATTCTTAGATTATTGGCTCGTTTATGTATTTGGCGAGTGCCACGAGGCTGACATCTCTTTTTGTTGTGAGCAAGTGAGTCGATTTGTGTCAAACCGGGAGATGATCATTGGGCGTCGCTTGAGAGAGTTATGCGCTACTTGAAGGGCATCATGCGAGCTATGGGATTCACTACACCGGGTATCCAAAAAGGGTCTTTGGAGGGTTATAGTGACTCAAGCCGGATATCGATCTTGATGTGATTAAGGCCACAAGTGGTTATGTTTTTACACTTGGTGGTGGCTGTTTCTCGAAGTCTTGCAAATGCAGACCATCTTAACGAGGTCAACTATGGAAGCAGAACTCACGGCATTAGACACTCGCCCTTTGTTGAAGCGAGTGGCCGTGAGCTATTGATGGACTTACCTATGGTTGGAAAACCAATACCCCCATATCCTCGATGAACTGTGATAATCAAACTGTGATCGTCAAGATAAGCAGTTCTAAGGACAATATGAAGTCCTCAAGGCATGTGAAGAGGAGATTAAAATCTGTCAGGGAACTGAGAAACTCCGGAGTTATTACGTTGGATTATATCCAAACATCGAAAAACTTGGCAAATCCCTTCACAAAGAGTTTATCACGTAATGTGATAGATAATGCATCGATGGAGATGGGTTTGAGACCCACCGCATGAGTTGTCCATAGTGGTAACCCACTCTATGTGATCGGAGATCCCGTGAAGTAGAAGTGGGAGACAAGCTGTTGGTCGGTGAGAGGAGAGTATCCTTATTTTAATTATCCACTCCGTGAAGATGCAATACTCTCCTGATCTGCATGGCAGGTTGATATCTATCTTAATGTGTTCCAAGTGGCTTATTTGAGTAAGCAAAGATGTTGTCCTGCAGAGCATCTCCTAAGGAACACACCTATATGAATTTGACTGTTAACGTCGCAGTCTGTGAGAAGTGGGTGCTCTCTAATAAATTCATGAAAGGCCCTGGAGTACGACGTATACGCTCCACCCGCGGGGAAGCCTTGCGGCGGCCCAAAGACTGCAGAAGAATTTGTGTGAAACTAGTCTCATGAGAAAACTTGTAGTTCAAGGCATAGTCCACTATTCAAGTTGTGATCTAGTGTAGCATAAATCTCTAAGTGGAAGTTCAACTTCACAGTCTCCACTAAGCACCGGTATATAAACAATGTTTTGGAACCAATGGTGAAATGTGCCAATGAGACTTTGTGGGGGATTGTTGGAATTTTCTAGTGGGCTTTTGGCCCAAAGCCCAACTAAAATTCTGAAATTCTCTTGGCCCATTCATGCACACATGTCAGTGGAGTGAGTGAGGCTAAAGTTTAGTCCCACCTCATAAGTTGAGAGAGAGTTGCACCTCTTTATAAGGTGAACTCTTCTACCACTTGTATGAGCATGAGAAGAGAGACCTGCCTTGGCGCTCCTCCTCCTCGCTCGTCGTGGCCTTGGCCTTGCCCATGGTTGCGTGATTGAGCCGAGGGGGCGAGCTATACTGCGTTATCTATATTTTTCTTTGCCGAGGAAAAATTAATGAGTCATTAATTAATAATTAATGGACGCGTTAATTACGAAACCGTTTCCGGTTCTTTTGGATCGTAACGACTCGGACGTGGGGTTTACTCCCACGACCTACCCGGCCCGCACTATATAGCCAGGCAGACGTCTACCCTAGCCGCCGCCGTTTCTCGTATGGTTTCTCACCGCTATTTCAGACAATTGCGCCGTCAATCAAGTCTTCTCCATCCCTCCTTTCGGCGTGCACCGGGAGAAGGGACGGCGAACCTCGGAACCCGCCTCGTGATTACATGCGGTGAAGGCGATCGAGGTTTTGGGAGCGCACTTTCAGCCTTGGCTGGCGGCGACGACTTCATGACGACGACTTCTTCCCGACCTCGACAACCTCATCCTCGACGACATGGGCAACAACGTCAACGCCTTGGTCTTTGCTCGGCCTGCCGTATGTGATTCTATCTTTCCTGTTCGAGGTCGTGGTAGAATTCATGTTTCTAGTATGTGCCCTAAATGTGATCTGTTCATCTACTATGCTAGTTCGCATGATTAGTTTAATCTCTGCTACTGTAGTCATGATTTATCTTCTGTTAATTCGGATTAATTCTCATAGTAATTTGCTCATATTTTCAACAAGTTCGTGACTCGCCATAGCGGCAGATCCCAGAGGCAACCGAGGTACCTTGCAGTTCATCTCGCCGACCGAGTCCTTCGTGGCCTAGCTCCGACAGGGCCCAGAACCGGCTCCCGTGAACCGGCGACGACCGTCCCGAGGCTTCCGCCTCGCCCTCACCGACGGCATGGGAGGACCGCCGTTGCAGTATCCGCCAAGCTGTCGGTGCGTCCCGCTCTAGTCATCTCCTCTTCCATCGCTAGGTCCCGCAAGCTATTGGTTCAGCTGCCTGCGGCGGTCGTGTTTGTACGCGTTTGCTAGTAAGCGGGATCCCACTTGTGCCCACATAATTTCCGCAAGTCGTGACGGGATGACCCGTGGTTCCCACCAAACCGTAGTGGGATCAAGTGGGCTAAAGGTGGGAGTCCCATGCATCGTCCCACTTGCAGCCAGAACTCCACCGATCTCTCACCGCAGTCCGCACAGAATCAAGCAATGGCCACGTCCTCAACGGCGGCTCGGCACATGGTCGCTTTGCCGTACCCGGGCCGCGGCCACATCAACCCCATGCTTGCCGTGTGCCGCCTGCTCGTCGCCGCCGACGGTGCCCTCACCGTCACCGTCGTCGTCACGGAGGAGTGGCACGGGCTGCTGGCCTCCGCCGGAGTGACCCCCACGCTGCCGGACCGCTTCCGCCTCGTCACCGTCCCCAACGTCATCCCCTGCGAGCACGGCCGTGGGGCCGACCACGCCGGCTTCATCGAGGCAGTAAGCTGCAAGTTGGCGGAGCCCGTCGAGCGGCTGCTCGACCGGCTGGCGCTGGAGCTGGGGCGGAGGCCAGAAGCTATCGTGGTCGACACATGCCTGCAGTGGGCGGTCGCGGCCGGCGCGCGGCGCGGGATACCGGTGTGCTCGCTGTGGACCCAGCCGGCCACGTTCTTCCTGGCGCTCTGCCATTTGGACGTGTGGCCGCCGGTGGATGAAGGTGCCAGCGAAGAAGGTATACTAGCTAATTTGACCATGCTTCAAAATTAGGAAAACACGAGTAATTTACTCTACAAAATTGCCTCTGTTTCTTCATAGAATACTTTGAATTCTTTAGGACACGTTTCAGTTTGGTTTTTAAGTACTACGTGTATGCTCTGCAGAATTAAGCTGCAAGTCCATGGAGCAATACGTCCCGGGCCTGTCATCAGTAAGATTGTCTGATCTCAAGATCTTCAGAGCCTGGGAGCGACCAATGAAAATAGTAGCAGAGGCGTTCGTCAACGTACGTAAAGCGCAGTGCGTCCTTTTCACCTCCTTCCGCGAGCTTGAGCCGAGTTCCTTGAACACAATAGCAGAGTCACTTCCCTGCCCCATCTACCCTATCGGCCCTTCAATCCTACGTGCGCCGGACAACGGGGAGAGCGCCCGTGACGAGGAGCACCAGCGCTGGCTGGACGCGCAGCCCGAGAACTCGGTGCTGTACGTCTCGTTCGGCAGCTTCGTCGCCATGCCGCCCAAGCAGTTCGAGGAGATCGCCATGGGGTTGCGCGACAGCGCGGTCAGGTTCTTCTGGGTGGCCCGGGACAGGGCCACCGCCGGCCTGCGGGAGATGTGCGGCGACAAGGGGTTGGCGGTGGCGTGGTGCGACCAGCAGGAGGTGCTTCGCCACCCGTCCGTCGGCGGCTTCCTCAGCCATTGCGGGTGGAACTCGGTGCTCGAAGCCGTGTGCGCTGGAGTGCCCGTGATTGGCTTCCCTGTTGTGTGGGATCAGCTGGTGAATGCCCGGATGGTCGCCGACGAATGGAAGACCGGCATCAACCTGAGGCAGCAGAGGGGGGAGGATGGGATCGTGAGCAGGGCCGCGGTCTCTGATGCCGCGAGGAAGCTGATGGATTTGGACAGTGATGCCGGCCGGGAGATGAGGAGGGCGGCTGCGCAGCTGCGGGATGCTTCCCGTGGTGCGGTCCTCGAAGGCGGCTCGTCGCAGCGTTCTCTCAGCGGTTTCCTGGAGGATCTTGTTGACGGAAAATTGGGGTTCGCTGAAAGTTCTGCGTGATATCCTTCGTTTAGTCCAGTCAGTGACAGAAAAATACAGTAGCTGTTTGCGGGTCAAAATAGTGCGCCGTCCACTAAGGCCTTCCTTGTGTCCGACAGATATTCTTATTTGCTTTGCTGCACTTACTTGTTTGTATGAACTTAGAAAACACGCAACTAGGTTACTGAATCTAGGGTAAGTGGGAGACGGTTGGAAATGTGCCCTAGAGTTAATAATATTTTTATTATTATATTTTCACATTATAATTATAGAGTTTATATTCTACTCCCTTTGTCTTAAAATATAAGAACGATTTTAACTGTACACTAGTGTCAGAAACTTCCTTATATTATGGGACGGAGGGAGTATGATATAACTGCTATGATTCTGGAATATGAGATCCAGTGAAAAACTCACATGCAGATGTGAAATGATAAACTGTTAATAAAAGATTCCTAGTCTTGCCTCTAAACTAGCAAGTAATGTTAGTGATCATGTTTACAGATTTTAGGATATCGTTAAGTGTAACAATAGTCCTAAAACAACATTGAGATTATGACGTTGGAAGAATGATCACATTGAATCGACCCAAATTTGTTTGTTATGAATTGAGTTAATATCGTCTATACTCAATCGTAATAATACAGAGTGTTAAATATGACTTTGCTCATTAGACCATGAGAGTACGCAGTCACTTCTTACCATACGGTGGGCTTTGGGGTCGCTCAAACGTCACCTGCAACACAGCGATCATAACGACAACTTATAGTACTAATAGGGAAAGCCAAACAGTAGAGCGCGCTACATCTAATGCTTATCAATAGTGCGGCCTGACCAGCGCTACTGCTAACTGGGGATAGCAGCAACGTTTGTCTGCAACACACGCTGCTGATAATAGCTGCAGCGCCCTTGTGTAAAAAGCGCTACTGCTAATGCCATACCCCGCGCTACTGTTATTAGTTTTTGATTTTTTCTGCTCCACATTTTGTGCTGCTGAATATTTTTGGGCTTTATACAATAATATCTAGCATACCATACACATACAAATGTAATCATAGCATATACATAGCGATACAAGGTGGTCATCATTATAATCATCATCCAACAGAAAGTTGTCTCTCGTCGTCATTTCGAAAATAGCGATACAAGTCTCGAATACTTGCAACTACATCGTCATCCATCTAAACAATGATATACGCGAGAAGAGCTATCACTATGAGTGAGGGCGGAACTATGCAGTACATGAGGTGGCGGTTACGAGTCCTCTCTCGCGCTAGCGTGAACCTCAAGTAATTAGCTTTTGCTTCTTGTCTGCTTTTGAAGCCTTTCTGGCTGGCACCCGAGACCCCTTCACTTGCGCCTGACACTCAGGCCACTCGTCGTACACCTCCGGAACCTTCTCTTTGTACACGACATAGCACTGCTTCCTCGCCATCAAGAAGCTAGGTACCTGTTAGAGATGCATCTTCATCAAGAGAGTCTACAATCATATGCAACAAAATATACTAGAGCAACACGAAAAAGAAAGGGTTAGCAACTAGATGCAACGTATAGTACGCAAACTAATTAACTAGAGGTACTCAGGTCATCGTACCCAAACTAACAAAGTAGCATCAGGCAAGTTCGGCAGGGACCGTGGACATCACAAAGTTTCATCACTTCAGAAAGTATACAAGTTCAACCGACACATATCATCATCATCGGCATCGTAAATCACTAGAAGTTTCATCCTTCCATATCATCGAGGATGGACCCTAGCTTCTTGAACGGCGTGAGGTCATGATGTTGCATGCCTATGCGAGTTCGGACGTCAGCTCGCGATATAGGGCCATGGTGAAACATCCCCTTCTCATCGTCGACTTCTTT
The DNA here is from genome assembly GCA_021605145.1 of Aegilops bicornis. NCBI lineage: Eukaryota > Viridiplantae > Streptophyta > Magnoliopsida > Poales > Poaceae > Aegilops > Aegilops bicornis. Next base: position 606,510,256 of record CM038671.1, read on the forward strand.
CATGATGATCGTCGCAATGTCCCTTTGGATGCGAAAGAAGTCATCTCTAAGTTTATAATCCGCTTCTCCATGAGATTCTACCCACTTGCGGATATGATCATCGTTTCCGTTTCTCATGCGAAGCTTTTGGTGATCCGTGCTGAACTAAATCATGAGATGGAGGATGTAGAATCCATCTTTCTTGCTTGGTTTTGGGACATGGATGCAGCGTGAAGTTAGTTTTATCTTGTGAAACCCGTCTTCTTGTTCCTTTGTTTCCTGATCTGCGGTGGCCACCCCTAATCTTTGAAGCCTTGGAGAGCATCATCTAGAATATTCATTATGTGGGTGTAGTCCTTCTTCTCGTAGTTTCTGGTAGGGTCCAAATACATGGCGTGGGAGACTCGCGGGTAAAGAATGATAAGGACGGCGCGCTCGTTGCTGTGGGGAAATAGACACCTCAAATTATTCTTCATATGAGCGAGAAGGAATGATTGAAATGTACGATTGGGTTGTCCGGAACTGTCTTACTTTGGATGATAAGGCAGGAGGACAATTTCCTGGTCCTTATTCTGCACCATGAAGTTTTGGAGGTACTCCCTAGCAGTTTCACGCTCAACGTCGCTGAGACTCAAGAAGGACTCGTGCATGTAGTACGGATCCGCCACGAAATTGCAAGAGACTTCTTCTCTCTTCGTGGCCGGAGCTCATATGTAGGGCGATTGTAAATCGAGCCGCCTATGTCGTAAACATCTCGAAGATATGGTCAAACCGTGGGAAGAACACCTCCATGGGCGTGTGTCGACGTAGCACTTCCCTCGGGCACCACGAGCGCGTATGTCGGATATCACGGATCCTTGAGGCTAGTAGGCTTTTACGAGTCGACAACACATGGTCATGCGATCTCACGAGATCCCCGATAGTGCCTCCGGTAGTTTTTGCGGTAGCATCGGCTGCCCGTGACATGGAACATGGCCGCACCTTTAGCAAGTACACACTCTTGAGAATCCACCATCTGCACGCTATGTGCTCACGGCTTGTTTGCGAGCGGTGAGCCTATCTTCCCGGTCTCTTCCTCTCCTTTTTCTTGGGCACACCTTCCGGACCCTTCCTTAACCCCTGCCCCGGTGTTGCGGGCTAAGCCTTGTCTGACCCCGCCTAGTTGAGCTTGTGTTGAGGCAGCATCTTCAGGCGTGTCCTGTGAGGATTTCATGAAGAGAGACTTCTTGCAATCCCTGTTAGGATGTTCCTGCCTGGGCAGATCATCCATATCCTCATGAGCATGTTGATAGCCCGATTCGTCATATGGCTGACTCATCATATCTAAGTCACCATCATAGGCGCCTGTATTGAGGAAACCCATTGGGTTCTTCGTCTCCTCCATCTCATCATCCATTCTTTGTACGGGGCCGATTACATCAGCCACTATTGGACCCCCTTCATCACGTCGTCCGCCGCTCTCACCCGACACTACATGAGCTAGTAATTGCGTAAGCGGGGTGGTGGTATCCATACATGCTTGTTGATGTGTGGTTATTGGCGTGCTCTTGGCCGTCTCCAGACGAAGAAGATTATTCGGCCATAGCAGCACCCAACCCTTGCAGCTTCCAATCCACAGCGGGGTCTCGTCGTCCTCTCCCCCTAGCCGTAATGGAGGAGGCAAATCCTCGTGCCCTGGTTTCACACTGGACAAGTTAACCCTGAAGTGCCCAGCAAGCATCAGCTGGTTGTGGAACATGAGTTGCAAGGGCTTCGTTATCACCCCCTTTCCCACGTCCACCTTCTGGCCTTTGATCAAGTAGAGTACGGTGCACAGGGTTTCGTCGGCCTGTAAACACATGTTTGCGACGTAAAACATCCGAAAGGCAACGAAAATGGAATATTCTAGATATATATGTTGGTGCGACATGTAATTACCGTGAGGGCGTCGAGCCCAACCAAAGACGAAGGCCCGCCTAGTGCGCCAAAGACTGAGGACGGGTTGCTATGAACGGGTGCGGGTGCGGGTGCGGGTGCGAGAGCAGGCCCGGTTGCGTGAGCAGGTGATGGTGCGGTGGTGTTGTTCACCGAGTTGCTCCCGACGAAACTGGGCATGGGGAAATCATGTACTGTCTTGTCTGGATTTTCCTTCGTCCAGTTGATGATAGTCGGGACCAAGTTAGTAGCGAAATCATTTCTACAGGCATGTACAGTTGCATCTACTGCCTGCTATAGCAAATCATGTTTCTCCTCGGCTACTTTTTGCACGTCCTCAGCTGCATTTTTCTCGACCACAAGCTTCACCTTCTAAATGCCGATGTCCGCTGACTAAACTCCTTTTATGCTTCTTGGCCTCCGGGCCCTCGTTGTAAAACACCTTCCGTGGCGCCGTCTCCGTGGCCGTTACACGATCCATATTACGGCCGCTCGCCCAAAGGGAGTCCCTTAAGTTCGTTCAAGTCCCGGTTGAGAGGGGTGTCCCACTTGGGCCTCATTGGCAAAGTAGGGCTTTCGGCTGCAAGCTGGTGTTGCTTCTCCTGTAGAAGGAACGTGAACCGTTTATGAATGTGTAGTCGACTTGATGAGGAGCTAAATGTAAGGTGGCAAAAGAATAATTACCAGTAATCTAATCAATCTCCTTGTGATCTCGTCCATGTAAAAAACCTTCTTTTTCTTGTCCCACTTGTAGCGGGCCTTGATGAAGTCACGCTCCAAGGGGTTGGTGAACTTTGCGAAGGGGTCTGGGAGACCCGCGGCTTCACGTTCCGCATCCTCCTTATCCCATAAGGGCCTTCTGCCCAGGTAGCCACGGCTTCCGAGGCGATGCTTCCGTGTTCCTTTCTTTGAAGGCTCTTGAATTTCGCAGCCTTAGCCTTGGCTGCCTCGGTAGTGCAAGTGTCCTTGAACTTTTGAACTCCTCTTAGTAAGTGTTGGATTTTCCTTGAGAATCTTGGACAGGGGTTCCTCGGCCTCAATAGCTCGTTTCACCCTCCTTTTCCAAGAGGCCAAATCATTCTTTGAACATGCCCATGGCATGATTGTTAATCTTTTTCATCTTCGGATCATCCCACGGTTTCTCTATGCTATCATCCTGGTCGGGTAACTTGAATCTCTTGTGCAACTTCGTCAGGAGCAACTGCCTCAAATGTTCTTTACTCCTTAAGTCACCGTCGTTGATGCTCGCGCATTCCTGTAGGATGCATCCTACTTGGTTTCCCATAGCACTTGCGAGGTTCTTCCGGCTCTAATGGCTCAAACTTGCCATGTGCCACCTTTGTGATCACCATTCATCCGATGCCGAGTTTGTTAGGTTTTCGTATCCTCTGCTTCTTCTCTTCGGTAGTGGCATCGGTGCCAGTATCTTCCCCGCCGGTACCTTCTCCACCGGTACCTTCCTCGCTGGTCTCGGTGTTGCCATCAGTGCCGGCGCCGTTGGTGTCGATGTCGGCATCAGTACCATGATCGATGCCGACCTGCAAACCTTGACTGTGCTTAGCAGACAAAAAGTCAAGGTACTCTTGTTCACCATCATAATCCATCTCGTCCGCATCTTGGTCAGAAGGACCGGTTTCTTTGTTGTTCGACATGTTTCCTATGATTAAGTCTCCTTGTTTAATTCTAAAACTAAAATAAATGAGAAATGACATAAATAAAGATCTATGTTTGCCGGAATGCCGTTTCCAGCAACTCCCGGCACTCGATATGCCTGCTTTCAAGCACAAGTCATGCCAAAATTCACGGAAAATTTCGGCATTGACCTTAGCTAAAAATTGGACATATTGAACGCTTGAAATTCACCGGAACAGAAATGAATCAACATTCCGGCGAAACATAGGCCACTCGGATCATTTACCCTGCACATCACATGTCCAAATGACATGTCCAAATTCCAAATATGACATGTCCAAATCACATGTCCACATATCACATGTCCACTTCAAATTTGCATACAAAAGGAAGAAAATATAGAACTTGAAAAAAATGCAAGAAGTCATTTTTTAAAATATAGAACTAATCTGTCCACTTCAAATTCTGTTTTTTTAAATAGCAACAATTGCTTTAACTAAAAAACTTAAATAGCAACAATTGCTTTAACTAATCTATCCTAGGTTTCATACTAATTCTAATTAACTAACTAGCACTATAAAGTTTAAATAACAACAATTGCTTTAACTACAAAAATGCAAGAAACCTATATAATCAATTCTATTTTTTCTTACACTAAAAAATAGCCTAGGGTTCATGCTATTTCATACTAACTAGCACTAAATAGCAGAGAAGAGGGGAGGGGAGAGGGCTTACAGAGGGCAGAGAGAGAGATGGGGTCGGGGGAGACTACGCGGCAGTGAGGCGAGGCGGGGTCGGGGAGACGGCACGCTTACCTAGGGTCGCCGAGGTCAGGAGACGGGAGGCCGAGCACCTTTGAGACGAGGCGAGCATGGGGACGGGGGCAAGCGCCGGGGTTGGGGGCGAGCGCCGAGGCAGTGGCGAAGCGCTGGATGGGCCCAGCGCCGGGTTTGAGGGGTTTCAAGCTGACGGCACGAGGGAAGAGAGAGTGGGGATTTGGGGGAAAAGGAGAGGCAAGAAGAAGCAGAGAGAGTGAGGATTTTGGGGGTTAAGTCGAGGTAGCAGTAGCGCGTTCTGGACAAACACGCTATAGCTATAGCTATAGCGCTTTTGCACAGACCACGCTACTGTTATTACAGATAGCTACAATGTTTTTGTCAGAAAGCGCTACTGCTATAGCCAGTACATGTAACAGTTTTCCTGTTTGTTTCTTCTATTTTCTTTTCCTTTATTTTCTCTCCCTTTTCTTTTATTTTCTTTTTCTTTTTTTCGAGAGCAGTGAACGAAGGGAAGGTGATACAATGTATATAACTAAGGCAACATATATTGCATCATTTGACGGTTAAGTATGTATACAAAATAGGAACATATATATTACATGATTTGACCAATGCATAATGGCCAAGTGTGTACAAAAAATAGGAACATATATATTACATCACTTGACCAATAACATACGGTTCCTCAGTATTGACGTTTTCATTTTTGAGTGAGCTTCTTTCCCTTCTTGTTCGTTGAAGAATAATTGAGCCCCTCATTGTGAGTTTTCCTTTTCCATGGTGTACGATCTTTCTTAAGTAATGTAGTATTGATTCTTTTTTGACATATACTTCTTCATCAGCGTCATCTTCCCTCATTGCAGGGTTGCCGTACTAGTCGTAGTCTTCCTCGTTGGCGACTCCATCCATTCCAATGATGTTCCTTTTGCCTCTCCTCGCGACAACACGACTGGGATTGAACGGATCGGTTATGAAGAAGCATTGTCTCACGTTCTTAGCGTGTACCCATGGCTCGTTTTTTGCGATAGCGTTCATGGTAGCGCTCTTGGCGTCGGGTATAGTCATGGTAGTGAAATACCGCTTTTCTCTTTCGACATTCTTAGCCCATCTAACACGGAACATCATCGTGTTGTGCAGTCCAGAGTATTCAAGCTCCCAGATCTCCTCGACCCTTCCGTAAAATCGCTTAGTTGCGCCATTGTCGCTGCCGGTCATGCATTCCATGTCACCCCTGAGTTCTGATCATCACTGTCCATACCTTTGGCCTCCGTGTAGAACGTGTATTCGTTGATATCGTATGCCTGATTGGTGACGAGGTTGGGCGAGGGGCCATGTGCTAAGGCGTATATGAGCAATCCGTCCTTACAGCCCTCTGATACGTCTCCAACATATCTATAATTTATGAAGCTTTCATGCTATTTTATTATCTGTTTTGAATGATTCTGGGCTTTATTATACACTTTTATATTACTTTTGGGACTAACCTACTAACCGGAGGCCCAAATTTCATATTGTTTTGTTTTATTACTGTTTGATTATTTCAAAGAAAAGGAATATCAAGCGAGTCCAAACGGAATGAAACCTTGGAGCGTGATATTTGGAAAGGATATGATCCGGGAGACTTGGAGTTCAAGCCAGGGAAGGTTCGAGGAAGCCTGGAGATAGGAGGGCGCGCCCACCCCCCTGGGCGCGTCCCCTGTCTCCTGGGCCCCTCGAGGCTCCCCCGACCGACTTCTTTCACCTATATAAGTCCACGTACCCTAACTTTGAAGCGCGCAATAGATCGGGAGTTTCGCCGCCGCAAGCCTCTGTAGCCACCAAAAACCTCTCGGGAGCCCGTTCGGCGCCTCACGGAGGGGTCCCTCACCAGTGGCCATCTTCATCATCCGGCACTCTCCATGACGAGGAGGGAGTAGTTCACCCTCGGGGCTGAGGGTATGTACCAGTAGCTATGTGTTTGATCTCTCTCTCTCTCTCTCTCGTGTTCTCTCTATGACACGATCTTGATATATCGCGAGCTTTGCTATTATAGTTGGATCTTATGATGTTTCTCCCCCTCTACTCTCTTGTGGTGAATTGAGTTTTCCTCTTGAAGTTCTCTTATCGGATTGAGTCTTTAAGGATTTGAGAACACTTGATGTATGTCTTGCCGTGCTTATCTGTGGTGACAATGGGATATTCACGTGATCCACTTGATGTATGTTTTGGTGATCAACTTGCGATTTCCGCCCATGAACCTATGCATATGGGTTGGCACACGTTTTCGTCTTAACTCTCCGGTAGAAACTTTGGGGCACTCTTTCAAGTACTTTGTGTTGGTTGAATAGATGAATCTAAGATTGTGTGATGCATATCGTATAATCATGCCCATGGATACTTGAGGTGACAATGGAGTATCTAGGTGACATTAGGGTTTTGGATGATTTGTGTCTTAAGGTGTTATTCTAGTACGAACTCTTGAATAGATCGATCCGAAAGAATAACTTTGAGGTGGTTTCGTACCTACCATAATCTCTTCGTTTGTTGTCCGCTATTAGTGGCTTTGGAGTGACTCTTTGTTGCATGTTGAGGGATTGTTATATGATCTATCTATGTTATTATTGTTGAGAGAACTTGCACTAGTGAAAGTATGAACCCCAGGCCTTGTTTCCTATCATTGCAATACCGTTTGTGCTCACTTTTATCATTAGTTACCTTGCTGTTTTTATATTTTCAGATTACGAAAATCTATATCTACTATCCATATTGCACTTGTATCACCATCTCTTCGCCGAACTAGTGCACCTATACAATTTACCATTGTATTGGGTGTGTTGGGGACACAAGAGACTCTTTGTTATTTGGTTGCAGGGTTGTTTGAGAGAGACCATCTTCATCTCGCAACCCACGGATTGATAAACCTTAGGTCATCCACTTGAGGGAAATTTGCTACTGTCCTACAAACATGTGCACTTGCAGGCCCAACAACGTCTACAAGAAGAAGGTTGTGTAGTAGACATCACCCTCTTCCGGGGTAATATGCTCTTTGAACCAATGCAGGAAAGTGGAGTTGTGCTCTCCAAGATAAGCGTCCGTCTCCTGCATACCCCCGATCATGATACTTCTTTGCGATAATTTCTTTGTGCAGTGCCACGAAAGTATCTACCTCATCTAGGTGTTGTAGCACTACCAAGTTTGCACTGTCAAAGTCGTTGCGTTGATATGAGTATACCACGTGCAGTTCCCAGCGACCGTTGGAGTGACCTTCTCCTTCGAGCCTCCCATCGTGCTTGTTAACGGGCAAACCAACACCAACACCAACACCAGGCGGCTGGTCCGTGCCATATAGAAAATTCTCGCAGAAAGAAATGCACTCTTGTGTCAGATAGCCCTGGACGATGATTCCATCCGGACGGGACATGTTACGAACGAATCCTTTGATAATCCCATTCATCCTCTCAAACGGCATCATGTTGTGCAGGTATGACGGGCCCAGGTCTATTATATCATCCACAATATGGACACACAGATGCACCATGACGTCAAAGAACGTGGGCAGGAAGTACATCTCAAGATCATTCAGTATCACAATGATCTCTTCCTGTAGCCTTCGGAGCTGCTTCACATTGACCGACTTTCGAGAGATGATGTCAAAAAAGTTTCAGAGACCAATAGGCGTGTCATGGGCGTGCTTGTCCATTATCCCTCTAAGGGCAACAGGTAGTATTTGCGTCATCATCACATGATAGTCATGTGACTTCATCCCGCTGAACCTTTTATCGTTCGTGTCTAGATATCTGCTTATCTTGCCACAGTAACCAGAACTAACTTTAACTCCGGTATGGCACTTAAAGAATTGATCGATCTCAGCCGGACTTAAGGTGAAGCAAGAAGGGGGCAATAATCCTCTTCCTTTACTTTTTTGCCCTTCTCCCGCGCCTCTGTCTCCGTCTCTGTCTCGTTTGACTTTTTACGGGGCGGCATGTGCAGATCTTCCCTGATTTCCTAATCTTGCAAGTCTTTTCTTGCCTTCGTCCCATCCTTGGTCTTATCCGGCATGTTCATTAGTGTCGCGAGCAAGCTCTCAAGGACATTCTTACAAATATGCATTTGATCAAGGCAATTAGGTGTGTCGAGTTTGTGCCAATACTCCAAGTCCCAGAACACAGACCTCGTCTTCCATACCTTCAGCAGCGGCTCCGGCACCCTTTTCATCGTCTTTCCTGACACGGGGCACTGTTCCCAGTTTCTCAATAGCTCATCGATTTTGGCACCGCTCCACTTACGTGGAGGTCCTCGATGCTTAGCGTGACCATTGAATAGATCTCCACGGTTTCTCCATGGGTCGTCCTTCTCAAGCCATCTTCGATGCCCCATATACACGATTTTCCCAGACCCACCCTCTTTCCTTGACGTTAGCTGCTGAGACGTTGTATCATCCATGCACCGCGTGCATCCGCAGTATCCATGGCACACCTGGCCTGTGACATATCCGTAACCGAGATAGTCATGCACCGTCATGATCAGCGCGGCTCTCATGTAGAAATACTCACCTTTGCTGGCGTCCCATGTATTGGCAGGTGTTTTCCATAACGTGCCTAACTCCTCTTGAAGTAGCCCCAAATACGGATTGATATTATTTCCCGGTTGTTTCGGCCCTTGAATCAGCATGCTCATCTGAATGTACTTCGACTTCATGCACAACCAAGGGGGAGGTTGTACATCCATACAAACACGTGCCATGTTCTATGGTTGGTGTTCTGGTTGCCAAATGGATTCATGCCATCGGTACACGCTCCGAGCACGATGTTCCTTGCATCACATTCGAAATACCGATAGAAGCCGTTCAACGCTCTCCTTTGGCTTCCATCCTTGACGTGTCTCGGCTTGGATCATCTCCATCGTCGGGCTTCTTCCTCTCCGCGTGCGGCGCATGAGCTTTGCTTCTTTGGGATCTACGAAATACCGCCGGAGACGGGGAGTGATCGGTAAGTACCATACAACTTTCTGGGGAGATTTCTTCCCGGCCTTCTTTTATCAAGAAGCATTGCACACCGGACATCTTATTTTTTCTGTGTACTCCTTCCGATAAATTATGCAATCGTTGATGCATGCATGATATCTAACATGCGGCAGATCAAGAGGGCACACGATCTTCTTGGCCTCATCCACACTAGTAGGACATAGATTCCCCGGGGGAAGAACATCCTTTAGGTACTTGAGATGCTCATCGAGGCTAGTGTCGGTCCATTTGCTTTTAGCCTTCGTCTTCAGGAGTTGGAGCATGAAACTCAAGTCGGTCGCCTCAGGATTTCAACCATCATACAATGGAGTGTTCGAGTCTACCACCAGTTGTTGTAGCTTAGCCTCCTCTCTAAGCAGCTCTCTCAGTACTCATCTCCTTGCGAAGCAGTGCTTAAACATGAGGGTCCCGCAAGATTGAACTTAGTACTGACAAACTCTGCGGCGTGGAGTCCATGTTCTCTCCGCCGCCATGTCCGGCCCCTTCTCCGCCACCATGTCTGGCCCCTTCTCCTCCACCATGTCCGGCCCCTTCTCCGCTGGCATGTCCGGCCTCTTCTCCGCTGCCATTATCGATCATCTCTTCGTCTTGCCTCGTGTCGTCATTGCCTGCCCCGTTGGGGTCCTCAACATCATCATCCTCATCTTCAATTATCCACCGAGTACAGCCATCCATGAAACCAGTCATGAGCAGGTGCGCTTCGACACGACCATCGTCATAGGGGTCGAGCCGAACTATTCCTTTGCATCTTCGACACGGACATAAAACTACTGTCAGGTTATTTACTTTCATGTCCTGCACCGCCGACCGCAACCACCTGTCCACCATCGTTTCACTGACCATCATGAACGCATGCACAGTAATAATAAACAAATTTATTATAAAAATGCGTGCATGCATCAAAGTCATACAAAAATTCGGCATGACCTTCCCTAAAAATAGGACATATAGAGTTTCCCGAAATTCGCCAAAACGGAAATAAATCGACATTTCGGCAAAACATAGGCAACTCAAGCACAATTCGGCGGCAACTCAAGACACACACACAATTTTCATCATATCACGCGATTATGTCATATCGCACACATACACATATTTCCATTCTTGCAAAAGCACAAATTTTTAATCACCAATCTCAAGATCGGTGATGATGATGTCGATCGGTGTCACCACACACCTAGGGAATGATCAAAAGTGGACAAAGCTTAGTTCTTGAGATGGCTAGATCTAGTTAGGGAGGTACATAGCTCACTTCATTAAGTGGGTAGATCTACCCAGCTAGTTGGGGAAGGAGATGACTTTATCTAGTGGAGGGAGAGGAAAAGGAGAAAGGAGATGCATTAATGAAGATGATGTAAGTTAGCTAGGAGTAATAAAGAGAGAGAAAGGTAGGTAGAAGAAGGAGAGTAATGGGGGGAGAAGTAGTGAGGAAGAAGCAAAGTGAGGGAGAGAGGAGGTGGGAGGTAGGGGAGAGTGAGGAAGAGAGGAGGGGGGAGGGGGAGGGGGAGGAAAAAGGTGGTATATCTTGCGTCTTAGCGATGGCTGGTCATAAACCGCGCCATCGCTATTAACGTAGCAAAGCTCTTTACGCCTCACGCGCTATTGCTAAGTGGGTCCCGCCATGTGGTTAGTTTAAAAAATAGCGACAATTAGCAGTAGCGCGTCCCAAAAAAGCGCGCTATTACTATGACTTTATCAGCAGCGTGCTTATAAAGACCGGCTACTACTAAACCTAGGTTGGCGGGAACTATTGGTCGAATTTAGTAGCAGCGTGGTTTCGATCAGCCACGCTACTGCTAAGTTAGTAGTAGTAGCGCTTGTTTTTATCCCGCGCTGCTGCTAATTAGCAGTAGCGCCTCCCCCTGAACCGCGCTGCTGCTAAGATTCCTTAAGTCTCAGGGCGGCTTAAGCCCAGAGAGGACTTAAGTCTCAGGGCGGCTTAAGCCCAGAGAGGACTTGAGTTTTAGGGCGACTTAAGTCTCAAGACGACTTACGCCTAGGGATGACTTAATGTCAGGAGCTGGGTTTAGCCACGGGTAATTTCCTCGACACCATTGGAAATTCCATGCTCAAATTTGGACACTTTTTGAGTTGATTTGCTATTTACAAAGCAATAACTAATTTTCCAACCATCAAAAGGGCAAAAAGCTCTTATTTTCAACATAGCATGCAAACGAGCTCAAAAATGGATGAGAATTAACATTGTGTCTTCATGGTACCCATCTAGGGTGTGGTCAAAATTTGGGAGCGTTACGACAAAAACTTGATGCACTTCGTGTACAAATCAAACACTCTCCGGCTAAGTGTTAGTGTTACGAATGGAAGCCGCCGCCTACAACACATAACTCCATTTTTCTACATCATTCCAACTTCAATTTCTTTTATGTTTAATATACATCGTTAGAAGTCTCATGCTTGAATTTGGCCACTGTTTTTGGTTGATTAGCTATTCTCGAAGCATAAATTGATTTCCCCGCCATTAAAAAGGGCAAGACGCTTTTAAGTTAGTCATAGCGTGCAAATGAGCTCGTAAAATGGATGAAACTTGGCATGATGTCTTCGTGGGACCCCTACAGGGTATGGCCAAATTATGAGTGTTACGGCAAAAAACTTGATGCACTTCGTGTGCAAATTGAACACTCCCCGACAAAATGTAAGTGTTTCGAACAAAAACTGCCGCAGACCACACGGAACTACATTTTTTACATCATTTCAACTTAAACTCTTATACGTTTATACACATCATTGGAAGTCTCTGTTGGAAATATGCCCTAGAGGCAATAATAAAAGCATTATTATTATATTTCCTTGTTCATGATAATTGTCTTTTATTCATGCTATAATTGTATTATCCGGAAATCGTAATACACGTGTGAATATATAGACTACAATACGTCCCTAGTAAGCCTCTAGTTGACTAGCTCGTTGGTCAACAGATAGTCATGGTTTCCTGACTATGGACATCTGATGTCATTGACAACGGGATCACGTCATTATGAGAATGACGTGATGGACAAGACCCAATCCTAAGCATAGCACAAGTTCGTGTAGTTCGTTTTGCTAGAGCTTTTCCAATGTCAAGTATCTCTTCCTTAGACCATGAGATCGTGTAACTCCCGGATACCGTGGGGAGTGCTTTGGGTGTACCAAACGTCACAACGTGAATCGGGTGACTATAAAGGTGCACTACAGGTATCTCCGAAAGTATCTGTTGGGTTGACACGGATCGAGACGAGGATTTGTCACTCCGTATGACGGAGAGGTATCACTGGGCCCACTTTCGGTAGTGCATCATCATAATGAGCTCAAAGTGACCAAGTGTCCGGTCACGGGATCATGCATTACAGTGCAGTAAAGTGACTTGCCGTAACGAGACTAAACGAGGTATTGGGATACCGACGATCGAGTCTCGCAAGTAACATACTGCGTCGACAAAGGGAATAGTATACGGGGTTACTTGAATCCTTGACATCGTGGTTCATCCGATGACATCATCGAGGAGCATGTGGGAGCCAACATGGGTATCCAGATCCCGCTGTTGGTTATTTATCGGAGAACCGTCTCCTGGTCATGTCTACATGTCTCCGAACCCGTAGGGTCTACACACTTAAGGTTCGGTGACGCTAGGGTTATTAGGAAGACTTGTATGTGATTACGAATGTTGTTGTTCGAGTCCGGATGAGATCCGGACGCCACGAGGAGTTCCGGAATAGTCCGGAGGTAAAGATTTATATATGGGAAGTTGTCAAACGGACACCGGAAAGTTTCGGGGGCATATCGGTATTGTACCGGGGCCACCGGAAGGGTTCCGGGGGTCCACCGGGAGGGGCCACCCCTCCCGGGGGGCAACATGGGCTGCGTGGGGCAGGAGCCAGCCCCTGGTGGGTCTTGGTGAAACCGTAGGAAAATTTTTAATTTTCTGCAACGTAACCCAACAGTGGCATCATGAGCTAGGTCTATGCGTAGTTCTCTATTGCACGAGTAGAACACAATTTGTTGTGGGCGTAGATGTTGTCAACTTTCTTGCCGCTACTAGTCTTATCTTGCTTCAGCGGTATTGTGGGATGAAGCGGCCCGGACCGACCTTACACGCACGCTTACGTGAGACCGGGTTCCACCGACTGACATGCACTAGTTGCATAAGGTGGCTGACGGGTGTCTGTCTCTCCCACTTTAGTTGGAGCGGATTCGATGAAAAGGGTCCTTATGAAGGGTAAATAGAAGTTGACAAATCACGTTGTGGCTTTCACGTAGGTAAGAAAACGTTCTTGCTAGAACCCTATTGCAGCCATCGTAAAACTTGCAACAACAATTAGAGGACGCCTAACTTGTTTTTGCAAGACAAGTGTTTTGTGATATGATATGGCCAAAGTTGTGATGAATGATGAATGATATATGTGATGTATGAGATCATGTTCTTGTAATAGGAATCACGACTTGCATGTCGATGAGTATGACAACCGCAGGAGCCATAGGAGTTGTCTTTATTTTTGTATGACCTGCGTGTCATTGAAGAACGCCATGTAAAATTACTTTACTTTATTGCTAAACGCGTTAGCCATAGAAGTAGAAGTGGTCGTTGGCGTGATAACTTCATGAAGACACAATGATGGAGATCATGATGATGGAGATCATGGTGTCATGCCGGTGACAAGATGATCATGGAGCCCCGAAGATGGAGATCAATGGAGCTATATGATATTGGCCATTTCATGTCACTACTATATAATTGCATGTGATGTTTATTGTGTTTATGCATCTTGTTTACTTAGAACGCAGCGGTAGTAAATAAGATGATCCTTTACAACAATTTCAAGAAGTGTTCTCCCTAACTGTGCACCGTTGCTAAAGTTCGTGCGTTTCAAGCACCACGTGATGATCGGGTGTGATAGATCCTTACGCTCACATACAACGGGTGTAAGACAGCTTTTACACATGCAAAACACTTAGGGTTAACTTGACGAGCCTAGCTTGTACAGACATGGCCTCGTAACACGGTGACCGAAAGGTCGAATACGAGTCGTATGGAAGATTTGATCAACATGAGAATGTTCACCGACGATGACTAGTCCGTCTCACGTGATGATCGGACACGGCCTAGTCGACTCGGATCGCGTAACACTTAGATGACTAGAGGGATGTCTAATCTGAGTGGGAGTTCATTAAAATAATTTGATTAGATGAACTTAATTATCATGAACTTAGTCTAAAACTTTTGCAAAATATGTCTTGTAGATCAAATGGCCAACGCTCATGTCAACATGAACTTCAACGCGTTTCCTAGAGAAAACCAAGCTGAAAGATGATGGCAGCAACTATACTGACCGGGTCCGAACCCGAGGATCATCCTCATAGCTGCCAGGAAACAATATGTCCTAGAAGGACCTCTAGGTGATGCACCCGTCCCTGCAGAACCAAGACATTATGAATGCTTGGCAGGTCTCGTCTTCGATGATTACTCCCTCGTTCGATGCGGCATGCTTCTGACTTAGAACCGGGGCTCCAAAAGCGTTTTGAGCAACACTGATCTTATTAGATGTTCTAGGTGCTGATACTAGTTTTTCAAGCTCATTCCTGGGTCGAGAGATTTGAAGTCTACGACAAGTTCTATAGTTGTAAGATGGAGGAAAACAGTTACAAGCTGAGCACATACTCAAAATGTCTGGGTTGTACAACCGCTTTGTCCACCATTTGGACATAAACCTCCTGACGAGGCGGTCATTGACAGAATCCTTGATCGCTCCCACCAAGCTACAAGAGCTTTGTGATGAACTACAATATGCGGTGGGATGGTGAAGACCATTCCGAGTATTCTCAATCTTTGAAGTCAGCAGAGGTTGAAATCAAGAAAGAACATCAAGTGTTGATGGTCAATAAAACCACTAATTTCAAGAAGGGCAAGGGCAAGAAGAACTTCAAGAAGGACGGCAAGGAGGTTGCCGCGCTCGGTAAGCAAGTTGCCGGGAAGAAGTCAAAGAATGGACCCAAACCTGAGACAGAGTGCTTTTATTGCAAAGGGAAGGACCATCGAAGCGGAACTGCCCCAAATACTTAGCGGACAAGAAGGCCGGCAACACTAAAGGTATATTTGATATACATGTAATTGATGTGTACCTTACCAAGACTCATAGTAACTCCTGCAGATATTTGATACGGTGCCGTTGCTCATATTTGTAACTCACAGCAGGAGAGCTGCGGAATAAACGGAGACCCATGGCGAAGGGCGAGGTGACGATGCGGCGTCGGGAATGGTTCCAAGGTCGATGTGATCGCTGGCCGGCACGCTACCTCTACATTTACCTCACGGGATTAGTTATAAACCTTAATAATTGTTATTTGGTGCCAAGTTTGAGCATGAACATTGTATTTGGATCTCGTTTGATACGAGATGGCTACTCATTTAAATCCGAGAATAATGGTTGTTCTATTTATATGAGAGACATAGAAATTTGTAAAGTGCATACGGATCTAAATGTCGCAGATCCGTTGACTAAACCTCTTCCGCGGGCAAAACATGATCAACACCAGAACTCTATGGGTGTTCGATTCATCACAATGTAACTAGATTATTGACTCTAGTGCAAGTGGGAGACTGTTGGAAATATGCCCTAGAGGCAATAATAAAAGCATTATTATTATATTTCCTTGTTCATGATAATTGTCTTTTATTCATGCTATAATTGTATTATCCGGAAATCGTCATACGTGTGAATATATAGACTACAATACGTCCCTAGTAAGCCTCTAGTTGACTAGCTCGCTGGTCAACAGATAGTCATGGTTTCGACTATGGACGCCGAGATGTCATTGACAAGCGGATCACGCCATTAGGAGAATGACGTGATGGACAAGACCAATCCTAAGCATAGCACAAGATCGTAGTTCGTTTTGCTAGAGCTTTTCCAATGTCAAGTATCTCTTCCTTAGACCATGAGATCGTGTAACTCCAGGATACCGTAGGAGTGCTTTTGGGTGTACCAAAGCGTCACAACGAATCGGGTGACTATAAAGGTGCACTACAGGTATCTCCGAAAGTATCTATTGGGTTGACACGGATCGAGATTGTGGATTTGTCACTCCGCATGACGGAGAGGTATCACTGGGCCCACTCGGTAGTGCATCATCATAATGAGCTCAAAGTGACCAAGTGTCTGGTCACGATCATGCATTACTGTATGCAGTAAAGTGACTTGCCGTAACTTGAGACTAAACGAGGTATTGGGATACCGACGATCGAGTCTCGGGCAAGTAACATACCGTCTGACAAAGGGAATAGTATACGGGGTTACTTGAATCCTTGACATCGTGGTTCATACGATGACATTATCGAGGAGCATGTGGGAGCCAACATGGGTATCCAGATCGGCTGTTGGTTATTGACCGGAGAACCGTCCTCGGTCATGTCTACATGTCTCCCGAACCCGTAGGGTCTACACACTAAGGTTCGGTGACGCTAGGGTTATTAGGAAGACTTGTATGTGATTACCGAATGTTGTTCGAGTCCGGATGAGATCCGGACGTCACGAGGAGTTTCGAATAGTCCGGAGGTAAAGATTTATATATGGGAAGTTGTCAAGCGGACACCGGAAAGTTTCGGGGCATATCGGTATTGTACTGGGGCCACCGGAAGGGTTCCGGGGTCCACAGGGGGGCCACCTCCCGGGGCCACATGGGCTGCGTGGGTGGAGCCAGCCTGTGGGCTGGGCGCACCTCCCTCCTTGGGCCCCTTGCGCCTAGGGTTGGGGGAACCCTAGAAGGCGCCCTTGCTTGGGGGGCAAGTTTCCCTCCCTTGGCCAGCCGCCTCTAGATCCCATCTAGAGGGGCCGGCCCCCCTTGCCCCTTCTCCTATAAATAGAGGGGTGAGGGGAGGGCTGAACCACTAAGCCAAGGCGCAGCCCCTCCCCTCCCCAACACCTCCTCCTCCTCCGCGTGCTTGGCGAAGCCCTGCCGAGATCTCTTTGCCGCACCAACAACACCACGCGCCGTCTTGCCGTTGAGCTGTCTTCCTCAACCTCTCCTTCCTCCTTGCTGGATCAAGACGGAGGAGACGCCGTCTGCATTACCATACGTGTGTTGAACGCGGAGGTGTCAGTCTGCTCAAAGACTTTGGTCATCGGTGATCCGAATCACGGCGCAGTACGACTCCATCATCACCATCCCCTTGAACGCTTCCAGACTTTCGATCTACAAGTAGTATGTAGATGCAAACTCACACCCTTGACTCGTTGCTTAGATGAACTCATAGATGGATCTTGGTGAAACCGTAGGGAAAAATTTTAATTTTCTGCAACGTAACCCAACAGTCTCATGCTCAAGTTTGGACATTCTTTAATTGGTTTGCTATTTTGAAGCGTCAACTGATTTCGGAACATTAAAAAGGGCAAAAAAAGCTCCTCGGTTCAACATAGCGGGCAAACGAGATTGGAAATGGATGATAATTGGCATGGTGTCTTCATGGGACCCTTGTAGGGTGTGGTCAATATTTAAAAGCGTTATGACAAAAACTTGTTGCACTTCGTGTACAAACTGAACACTCTTTGATGAAGTGTCGGTGTTTCGAACGAAAACTGCCTACCACACATAAATCCATTTTTCAACATCATTTCAACCTCATCTTTTATATTTAATACACATCATTGGAAGTCGCATGCTCAATTTTGGCAATCTTTTGAGTTGCCTTGCTATTTTTGAAGCATTAACTGATTTTCCGGCCATTAAAAAGGGCAAAAAACTCTTCTGTTCAGCATAAGGTGCAAAACAAGCTCGTAAATAGATGAAACCTCGCATGATGTCTTCTGGGAACCTATAGGGAATGTCAAAATTTGAGAGCATTACCACAAAAACTTGATGCATGTATAACTGAACACTCTCGGGCGAAGTGTTAGTATTTCAAACGAAAACCGCCGCCTACCACACAGAACTTCGTTTTCTACATGATTTCAACTTCAAAAATGTTGTATGTTAATACACACCATTGAAATTCCCATGCTCAAATTTTAGACTAATCTGGGTTTAGTAAAGAAATAAGTCCATTTTATTCCCCTGAAGAAACTTGGTAGTTCACATAACCGCCTGATGTTTTTTGTTCCTTTACCCTCAACTATCTCATACCGGTCAAAAAGGTTGCCTGGCTGGTTTGCCCCGGTCAGATGCTGACGTGGATGAGGTTAAAACGGTATTTGACTAGTGGGGCCCCTCGTTAGTGACCCATCAATGTCTCTTGGCGACGCCATATAGGCTTGGGCGTATGCTGTCGACCAAAGCAGCAGCTAAGGGTGCAGGTGGTAGGGAGGTGCTGCAGCAGGCCCAGATGTGGCCGGCGGCAAGCTCCTAATCAGAGCGGAAGTGTTGAAGCGACTAGCGACGGAGCAACGCTTGGTGTGAGCGTGGATGCGGCGGCAAGGGCCGACCATGGACGTGGAGGCGGCAACAAGGGATGTACTTATGCATCGCCGGCCCTGTCCTTGCACAACATGTAGCAGGGTAGCGACGACGATGCTGCAGCAACGCAGGCAATGCAGGGAGGCGAGGGGCGGCCAGATCCGAGGGTGGCGGCCCCATCTAGTCTGGTTCTGGCCGGATCCAGAGCCTGGCGGCGGATTGAAGACGATATGGCGGCGAGCTTGTGGCGGCGGCGTGACCTGTACCTGAGAGAGAGAGAGAGAGAGAGAGAGAGAGAGAGAGAGAGAGAGAGAGAGAGAGAGAGAGATGGGTGAGACTTCCAGTGAGAGAAGAGAGATGGAAAGAAAAGAGATGGGAGGAAGGAGAAGTAGGGTGCTCGGGGCGGTGACTACTTTGGCGGTCGACGGAGGCGGCGGGGTCAGGCGCGAGTGCGCGGTGCTTGGGAAGGCAGGCGTGGTCAAAACCACCCGTGGCTCCACCTGAGGGAGGCCCACCCACAGGTGAAAACCACCATTGAATGTTGCCACGTCAGCACCCAGTCCAGTCAAACCATCCAAGGACTGATTTTGTCTGGTATGGGATTGTTTAGGGGTGAAGGGAGCTGAAATAAAGATCGGAACGTTATGTGAACCACTAACTTTTTTCATGGTAGTAAAATGGACTTTTTTCTTTAGTAAATATGATTTTCAAACTTTTTTCGGACTTACTATACCAGGGCGCTCTAGCATACCTGCCATTGCTTACTTTTGTAAATTTTGAGAGAAATTGGTGCGGGTCACTGAAATATTGTTGTGACCGTCATGCTTTTCACCCGCCACTGGTGCATGATAAACCAAGGCGTGCATCATTTTACCGCCCGACGCTGCTGATTTTATCCCACGGGTAAATTTATTTTAAAAAATACAAGTGACCGTTAGTCCATTTGTGCTCGTCAGTCGTCACCACTGTACACATAGCAGTAGTTGGAGACATTTTTTTACCCATCACTGCTATTTTTCCAAAATAACAATGGCGGGTTTCTGTCCTCCTTTATAAGCCTATTCCAAGAGTGTGTCTATTGTTAATGTCATAACATCGTTCTGATTCGTGTGTGATACGCTGTGATAGAAGTACCACAATGAACAGTATGTCTAATCCTCTTACAGTGTCTTGCGTGCATTTGAATACAGTTTTGTACATGGATATTTCTTTTATTCTTTCAACATCATCAACGACCAGTAACTGAAGCATACTTTAGGTTGCGTTTGTATAACTTATTATGTCAACTTATTTTCCTACACAATTAAGCTGACAGATCTTTACTACTCCCTCCGTCCCATAATATATGAACGTTTTTAACATTAGTGTAGTGTCAAAAACGTTCTTATATTATGGGATGTATCGTACAACCGCTTGCGAAGCCTTCCATCCCCACGTAGTGCATTAACCCGATCAGATCAAATCAAATCTTTTACAACCAATCCGTTGGTTGATGTAAGGTAATTGCAATATAATTTTGTTAAAGCACGTCTAGATGTGCCATAAATATTGCACATCTAGGTCCTATGTCATAGATTTTATGCGGTGATTCGTGCAAATATTTTTTTTTCCTTTTTTTCTTTCTAGTTTGATTGAGTCACTCAGATGTGCAATAACTAAGGCACATCTAGATGTGCGCTAGACAGCCTCCAATGCAGTCTTGTCAGAGTTGGTGGTGCATTCAAATCAAATGAAATCATTTCCGGAATTAGAATATGGTGGGTGTAACATATATATCGGACCTGATTTTGTTGAACCACTTGAATATGTATGCCGCCGTGTTAACACATGAGCAATTAGCTAGTTTATAACCTTAGACTTGCTCGGTTGGCAATAGTCATTAGTTAGTGTACTCGCTACATGATATTGAACAAAAAAATACTTTGTATTACTTTTTCTAGTTTTTATTCTGCACATCATTCTTGATTTTTTCGCTGGGGACATTGTTCTTGATTTAATTCACATGCAAACCAGACTACAAATTTTTTTACGAAAATGATACTATTTAAAAGTTTGAGAACTAATGGGGTGCTTATGAAAATACTCTTTATTTGTAACTTTGGAGTTTCTATATAGTGATTTTTAATCTTTATCTACCTTATACAAGTTAAACTATAAGCAGCATAGTCACCTAAATTACTGTTCTTACAACTCTAAGTTCCGATTTAGCTTAGCCAAACAGCTGGAATAGAAAAAGACTAGAAGGGTTGAGCGCGCTTTGCTGCGCCTTTGGTGTTGTTGGGTTTCTTAAAAAAAATACTTACTCTGTTTCAAAATATAATGTGTATTTTTTTTGAAAAGTCAAACCTTGTAAGTTTGATCAAATTTGTACATAAATGTATCAAAATTCATAATATCAATTCAGTATGATTAGATTCATCATGAAATGAATTTTCATTTTTTTTGTTTAGTATTGTGAATGTTGATATTCTTTGCTTTGAACTTGGTCAAAGTTAAGAAAAAATGACTTCCCAAAAAACTAATACCCCTTATATTTTGGAATTGATGGCATATTTAGTTTGGCAAGTGAGGAGATGATGAAGTGTGTTTTATTATTATTTATAAAATGTGATGGTTTGATGGGCCTTTCATGGTGTGTTTCTGTGTTATCTGCTAACCAACGTATATTTATGTGAAAAAATCTCTGCGTCCATGCACTATATTGATGTTGTAGTATCGCATGATGACGCTCACTTTTTCTAAATGGTGGGAGGGTGCACCGAATTTATGTGTTTTATAGGCCAGTTACTGCTGATTGATTTGAAAAATTATTGACCCCATCAAAATTGTAAACCAACTCCAAAATTGAATACCTCAATTGAATGAAAGTATTTCAAAGTGAGGGAACATAGTGAATTAAAAGAATTGAATAAGAGAGCTCTATGAGAAATTGTTGACCCGATTAAAATCGGGTTACCCTATTCTTAATTGAAGACCTCAATTAGTTGTGAGACCTTGAAAAGTTTAAATCATAGTCTATAGTATAAAAGAATTGAATAAAACAGCTCGGTCAAAATTTGGTGACCCAATTTCAATTGGAAATCTTAGTTGAATGTGAGCTTTCTAAAACAAGGAAGCATAGTGCTATAGATGATTATTACTAATGTCATGATTTCAGCAATGATGTTATCATTTGCAACACTGTACAATTCCACTCATGCAGATACGGGCATGATTCTTATGTTGGCTTTGTCTATGGGAATCAGACAGCTGCAGTATTATTATTTTGGATTTGCTAATTCTTGTCTAGATTGATAGATTTAGGAGAGTAGCGTAAAAAAACATTAAAAAATCTCGAGGAACTGGTCTGGTACTCCCTTCGTTTTATTTTTAGTCTGCATATAAGATTTGGTCAAAGTCAAACTTTGTTAACTTTGACTAAGTTTAAAGAAACAAATATTAAGATTCATAGTATGAAAAACAATATTGTTAAATGCATCATGAAATTAATTTTTATACCATATAACTTTAGTATTGTAGATTTAATATTTTTCTGTAAAGTTGGTCAAACTTTATAAAGCTTGACTATAACCAAATCTTATATGCAGACTAGGAAAAACGGAGGGACTACTGAATTGTTGTATGCCGCCGGCATAGCAACGTGTTCCATGGACTTGCATGTTGCCTATACGACAACCGGAAGGTAAAGAGATCACCTAGAAATCCCAAAAAGTATGACAACGTCTCAATCATGACCGCGTTACATAAGAGTACTCCACCGATCTCTCACCGCAGTCCGCACAGAATCAAGCAATGGCCACGTCCGCAACGGCGGCTCGGCACATGGTCGCTTTGCCGTACCCGGGCCGCGGCCACATCAACCCCATGCTTGCCGTGTGCCGCCTGCTCGTCGCCGCCGACGGCGCCCTCACCGTCACCGTCGTCGTCACGGAGGAGTGGCACGGGCTGCTGGCCTCCGCCGGAGTGACCCCCACGCTGCCGGACCGCGTCCGCCTCGCCATCATCCCCAACGTCATCCCCTCCGAGCACGGCCGCGGGGCCGACCACGGCGGCTTCATCGAGGCCGTAAACTGCAAGATGGGGGAGCCCGTCGAGCGGCTGCTCGACCGGCTGGCGCTGGAGCTGGGGCGGAGGCCAAATGCTATCGTGGCCGACACGTGCCTGCAGTGGGCGGTGGCGGCCGGCGCGCGGCGCGGCATACCGGTGTGCTCGCTTTGGACCCAGCCGGCCACGTTCTTCTTGGCGCTCTGCCATTTGGACCTTTGGCAACCTGCGGTTGAAGGTGTCAGCGACGAAGGTACGCTCTGCTAATCGATCATGCTCCAGCTTCTCGTCAGTAAATTACAAGACAACTGATGAGTTCTACTTGTACGCTCTGCAGAACTAAGCTGCAAGTCATTGGAGCAATATGTCCCGGGCCTCTCATCAGTAAGGTTGTCTGATGTCAAGATCTTCCTCGCCTGGAAGGGGCCAATCAAAATAGCAGCGGAGGTGTTCGCTAACGTACGTAAAGCGCAGTGCGTCCTCTTCACCTCCTTCCACGAGCTCGAGCCCGGTTCCATGAGCAAAATAGCAGAGTCGCTTCCCTGCCCCATCTATCCAATCGGCCCTTCAATCCTGCGTGCGCCGGACAACGAAGAGAAGGCCCGTGACGAGGAGCACCGGCGCTGGCTGGACGCGCAGCCGGAGAACTCGGTGCTGTACGTCTCGTTCGGCAGCTTCGTCGCCATGCCGCCCAAGCAGTTCGAGGAGATCGCCGTGGGGCTGCGCGACAGCGCGGTCAGGTTCTTCTGGGTGGCCCGGGACAGGGCCACCGACGGCCTCAGGGAGATGTGCGGCGACAGGGGGTTGGCGGTGCCGTGGTGCGACCAGCAGGAGGTGCTGCGCCACACGGCCGTCGGCGGCTTCCTCAGCCACTGCGGGTGGAACTCGGTGCTCGAGGCCGTGTGCGCCGGAGTGCCGGTGCTTGGGCTTCCCGTCGCGTGGGATCAGCTGGTGAACACCTGGATGGTCGCCAACGAATGGAAGGCCGGCATCGACCTGAGGGACCAGAGGGGGAAGGATGGGATCGTGAGCAGGGCCGCGGTCTGTGCTGCCGCCAGGAAGCTGCTGGATTTGGACAGTGGTGCCGGCCAAGAGATGAGGACAAGGGCTGCGCAGCTGCGCGAGGCTTCCCGTGGTGCGGTCATCGAAGGCGGCTCGTCCCATCGTTCTTTGAGCGGTTTCCTCGAGGATCTCGGCGAGGGAAAACTGGATGTCCCTGAAAGTTCTGCGTGATTTCCTTCGTTTACTCCAGTCAGTGATAGAAAAATCGCTGTTTGTGGTTCAAAATGGTGCATCATTGTAAGGCCATGTGTCCTACAGATATTTCATTTATTTTGCTGCACTTGAGAGCATTCTGACCGATCCCTATCCGGCGTTAGAGGAAGACAAACCCGGTTTTTTTTTCTCTAACCGGTACTTAACCAAACTCGTAAAACCATTATTGAAGGAAAAAATTACTCCACGGTGGCCGTGACTCTTAAATAAGTTACGAAATGTAGTAGAAAAAAATCCGCCCTACGACCACCAAGAAACAATATGAAGATGCATATAGTGCTTGGATCAGCGTTCGTTACTAACTCTGGAGTGCAATGAAAGTAGATGAATAGGTGTAGACCGTACTTAGAGTCCCTCGAACCTTTGATGACGATTCCGTGAACTACCCTCGAATAGAAGACCGAAAGCACGGCCTCTCTACTTGGTTGCAAGCGTACGGTCTTCACGATCCGACAACGATTCGTCGTCCAGAGCAATTCGTCGCCGGAGAAATAGAGCGAGGAGATTAAAACCACACCGTGCTTCTAATTATGAGGATTAGAGAAATTAGGTCTAGCTCTAATTGGTCAACTATGACCAACTAGAAATAGAACTAGATGAACTAGATGAGGCTCCAAAACTTGTGTATTGAAAAGAGCCAAGACATCGTGTATATATAGGTTAGATGTGAGAGGATGGGTTGCCACCAAGGAGGGAAATCCCCTCCTTAGTGCATCGACAATGTGGGAGGAGTTGGACTCCTCCCCAACTCACTACTAGGAAAAACCGTATACACAGAATCTTACCAAAGAGCGCTGCAGTTAAAATGAGGCGCCATCGCTAATTAGCAGAAGGATAGCCTACCAAAACTGCTGGGTCATTGTTATCTCTTTAGCAAAGAAAGCACGGCAGAACCGAACGCGCTACTACTATAATTGCCACACTGCTCCCGACGTGCTAGGTATAGTAGTAGCGCTTCTTCTAGAAACGGCGCATTACTACTACCGATTTTAGCAGCGGTAGCGTTTTCCCCTCAGACGCCATCTTGTTATATCTATTCTCACCTAACCCTGCCCTAATTCCCTCCTCTTCACTCCCCCAATTCACCACTCTCTCTTCTCCCTAAATAGCCTCCGGCTGCTGCCTCGTCTACGCCGTCTCCCCGACCTCGCTGGCCGTCTCCGACCCCGCCTACCGCCGTCTCCCTCGATCCGCCTGCGCCTCTCCCCGACCCCACCTCGGCTTGCCGTCTCCCCGACCCGCCTGTCGCAGTCTTCCCGACCCCATCTCTCTCTCCGCCCTGTAAGCACTCTCCCTTCCGATCCCTCTTGTTAATTTGCTTAGTATAACCCTAGCTATTTAGTGCTAGTTAGTATGAACCCTAGGCTATTTTTAGTGTTAGTTAGTTAATTTAGTGTTAGTTAGTTAGTTAGTATGAACCCTCAGCAGTAGTTCCTAGGTACTAATTAGTTAGTAAGAACTAGGTACTAATTAGCTAGGTACTAGTTTATTTTTATTTATAGTAAGTTTATTTTCAAAGAAGAACTAATTGAATTAATAGAACATGTTAGTAAGAACTTGTTGCTATTTTTTTAGTTAAAGCTATTTTTCCCGCATTGACGTGGACGATGCCTATCCCGCATCCTCGTCGTCGAGTCGGTGGAGGACGACACCTGCTTGACCAGATGGGCCATGTCCGGGACTGGGCTCCGCCGGGGTGGTACTGGGAGGCGCTACCTACCGGGGGCGCAGGTTGGTGAGGAGCCAGCCTGTTGTTGACCCGAACCTTCTTGGTGGCGGTCGCAGGGCTGCTGACGGTCCAAGGCTCGAGGACCTCATGGAGGTGGTGCGCCACCGTGTCGCCGATGAGGAGGACGCGCACGCCCATCGCTACTTGTTTGCGTTGGAGCACAGTTCTCCAATACCGCAGTGTTCTCTGAGGATCTCCTTTGGAGCTATGATCCCGTGATGGTTCCTTCTCTGGTGGTGTCCACCGCCAGCGCCCGATACCGTCGTGTGCTAGGGTTTTAGTTGTATTAGTGATGTTATATGTATGACACTATTCGGGATGTATTAGTGATAATATTCGACGATGTACGAACACGCATAAGATGATTTACTTTTGCTTATTCAATGCATGCTAATTTGAGTCCTATAAGATATTTTGAAATGTATATCTTGTGTTGCTCAAATATGATATGTGCTTGCCCAAGTGGCCAGTCATGTTTGCAGGTTACACCTCCGAGTGGCCTATGTTTTGCCGGGGTGTTGATTCATTTCCGCTCCGGCAAATTTCAGGCGCTCGATATGTCCTATTTTAGCAAAGGTCATGCCGGATTTTCCCATGAATTTTGGCATGACTTGTGCCAGAATATGTAGGAAACATCGAGGGCCCCGGATTTGTGTGTTGAGTATCCTGGTAGTTGTCTTCGATCGATTTTCAATTAATGTTTTAACTATGAACATAGGAAATGTCCTGATTTACCTAAAAGGATTTTGGTATTTGCAAATACTGCGAAGACGAAGCGCGGCTCGTACTGACGGAATCTTCCTAGATGATGATAGGCGCTTCAGCATCAAGCTGGACGAGAACTTCGAAGTGGATACAGTAAGTCATAACGACAAGTCTTTTTTCGTAATTAAGCATGACATCTGCTTCATTTGCTTCAACTTATTTTTTTTACTATTCTACTAGCGTATCCCCTGCCATGCAAGAGTTTTTGTATTGATAAGATAGGTTTCAGGTCATACTACTGAGGTAAAGAAAGTTTATTTGAAGACCGAGCATGGTTATATTTTCCATGCAAAATTATACAATTCAGACGACTACACCTATTTTGGATGCAAAACATGGCGATCACTATGCAAGACTTATGCATTTGAGCCTGATATGGTTATTCACCTTTGATATTCGTCCGGAAGATGATATTGAAGGTAATACCGATATCTGGGTCGATGTGCAGACGCCTCCAGTTATACCATTATGTAAGTTTCTCAACCATATTTATGTCTTTGATATTGTTTATTCAAAAATAGTTGACAACTAATTTGTATTGTCGCCTTATTTCGGGTGCAAGCAAACATGTCCAACGCTTTGGTAGATGTGGACCTACTACTGTCCCGAGGCTGAACTAAACCATGAGGAGCTAAGTCATTATGTTTCATGGCTTGAGGATCTTGATACTTGTGAAGACAAATTTCTTCCTGGATTTAGTAATGTTAGTACTGAAAACGCGTCGTAACCAATAGTGTTCGTAATGAACTACGGTCACATCTATTTAGGAAGGATGGTAAGATTTTTACTATTTGTCCTCAAAGTGCATCTTTTTCCATACATTATTTTTGAAGCTAAACTTCATTGCTAACTGTGTTACCATACGATGTTCTTCAATAGGGACTCCCGATGAATGTTGTGCCTTATGGGATCGAGACTAAAGGTACCATGAGTATTATCGACTTCGGCCAAGATATCCTACAGATTACTTTAGTGCATTCAAGATTAGCGACGGATGCTTAATAGTGCAAGACTGGACCAAATATGTGATGGGGAGCGCAGAAAAGTACTAGGGGCAGAAATGAGTAGGCGCTACCCACGATTAGGGAGACAGGTTCATCTGCATGCTCCAACTTGATCAAGGAGGAGAGCTACACATGTTTTATGTTGTTTACCTAAGAGAGAGCAGCAGGAGTGATTAGCTAGCTAGAAATGAGTTTGAGGATGAT
The DNA here is from genome assembly GCA_021605145.1 of Aegilops bicornis. Taxonomy (NCBI): domain Eukaryota; kingdom Viridiplantae; phylum Streptophyta; class Magnoliopsida; order Poales; family Poaceae; genus Aegilops; species Aegilops bicornis. Next base: position 606,537,964 of record CM038671.1, read on the forward strand.
GATGTGCTACACATTTACTATGATGATAAAATAGCTAGTGTTGGTGGTAATGACTATGATGATTATTATTAGCTAGTGTTAGTGGTGATTAAATAAATAATGTTGGTGGTAATTACTATGATGATGATTAAATAGTTTAGTCATGATTAGATTCAAGTGGAGGCAACATGTGGTGCACATCGAAAGTACTACTAATCCAAACTAGATCAAGTTTGGATTAGTAGTATACTTTGACATGCACCACATATTGCCCACTTGAACCTAATCCACCTTCATTTGACTGTTATGGACATAATGATGTAAACCTCATAATCGGTATTGTATCAATATTTATGCGATGGAGAGAAAACCGCATAAATACACTAAAATAAAAAATAAAAATGAATACTAGTAGCGATGGATAGAAAACGGCGCTGCCACTAGTTTCATTAGCGATAGCGTGGGGATTGACAAACGCTACAGCTATTTGTCCTAGCGATGGCGGCGCTACCGCACGCAGCGTTCGCTAAGCAATAGCTGTAGCGCCTTATTAGTAGCGCGCCTACCCGTGCTACTAGTGAGCACAAAACCAGCGTTACTGCTAGGGTTTTCCCTAGTAGTGACTCGTCCCCCAGACCAATTTGGGATCAGCTGGTGAACACCTGGATGGTCGCCAACGAATGGAAGGCCGGCATCGACCTGAGGGACCAGAGGGGGAAGGATGGGATCGTGAGCAGGTCAGCGATGCGTACGCCGCCAGAAGCCGCTGGATTTGGACAGTGGTGCCGGCCAAGAGATGAGGACAAGGGCTGCGCAGCTGCGCGAGGCTTCCCGTGGTGCGGTCATCGAAGGCAGCTCGTCCCATCGTTCTTTGAGCGGTTTCCTTGAGGATCTCGGCGAGGGAAAACTGGATGTCCTTGAACGTTCTGCGTGATTTCCTCGTTTACTCGGTCGATGATAGAAAAATCGCTGTTTGTGGTTCAAAATGGTGCATCATAGTAAGGCCATGTGTCCTACAGATATTTCATTTATTTTGCTGCACTCGAGAGCATTCTCGACCGATCCCTATCCGGCGTTAGAGGAAGACAAACCCGGTTTTTTCTCTAACCGTACTTAACCAAACTCGTAGAAACCATTATTGAAGGAAAAATTACTCCACGGTGGTCGTGACTCTTAAATAAGTTACGAAATGTAGTAGGAAAAAATCCGCCCTACGACCACCCAGAAACAATATGAAGATGCATATAGTGCTTGGATCAGCGATCGTTACTAACTCCGGAGTTCAATGAAAGTAGACGAATAGGTGTAGACCGTACTTAGAGTCCCCCGAACCTTTGATGACGATTCCGTGAACTACCCTCGAATAGAAGACCGAAAGCACGGCCTCTCTACTTGGTTGCAAGCGTACGGTCTTCACGATCCGACAGCGATTCGTCATCCATAGCAAATCGTCGCCGGAGAAATAGAGCGAGGAGATTAAAACCACACCGTGCTTCTAATTATGAGGATTAGAGAAATTAGGTCTAGCTCTAATTGGTCAACTATGACCCACTAGAAATAAAACTAGATGAACTAGATGAGGCTCCAAAACTTGTGTATTGAAAAGAGCCAAGACCTCGTGTATATATAGGTCAGATGTGAGAGGATGGGCTGCCACCAAGGAGGGAAATCCCCTCCTTAGTGCACCGGCAATGGGGGAGGAGTTGGACTCCTCCCCAACTCCTCCCCCAGACCAATTCGCCCCCCCTCCCTCTATGGAAAGGAAGGATGCCTCTTCCACTTGGGCCTTTGTGGCTCAAGTTGCCTTTCACCTCTTGGTGTTTTAAGGCCCATTGATATTTAAATATTTAGAAAAGTCTTCTAACTATTACTAGGGCCTTTTATATAAAACTAACGTCACCACAAACATTTTCCACCTATATATTATTTACCGGAAGTAATTGGTATCGCTCGATAAACTACGAAACCCTTCAGGTGACCCCAAAACTCTCCTGGTTCCTCTCGAAACTATTCTGAATATTAATGAAACAATTCCGCAAAAGAATCCTTGATACTCTCGTCCTACTAACACTCAGCAGATCATGATTACCTTAAGGTTGTGACCCCGCAGGTTCAGTAAATCATAGACATGAACGAAACCCCTTCGTTCAATGACCGATAGCGGAACCGTGGATGTTCATATCGATCTCTATAATTACACGAATGGCATCCGAGTGAACCTTTGATTATTATGTCATGTTCCCTTTGCTTCACGTTACTTTACAAATCCGGGAGTGTCGGTATCCCCCTGAGTCATGCACGTGCTCACTATACCGTCACCCTTGTTGTCGGTTTTGTTCTTGTTTCTAATTGAAGTGTTAAGGCATCCCCGTGACGTAGTCACATGTGTCCAGCAAGATGGTGATGGATGTCGTTACACCGAGAGGCCCTAAGAATATCTCTCCATCCTCGGAGGAGCAAATTCCACTCTCGAGCTATCTAGTCCCTTGTCAAACTTTCCACTCTTTGAGGTTTCTTTGTTATCGGATTAAATACTTTGGGTTCTGAGATCACTTGATGCATGTCTCACTTGCGGATTCCCGTGGTGACATTCGGGTAATTCATATGACATAAGAGTTTATTGATACATATCATATGGTATTGTCGTGATACGAGCTCTAGGGCTATTTGTGACAGTTTGGGGTGGTTCAATGGATTGATTGGAAACACAAATTGGAGGTGCTTTACTACCTATGCGATTTCATTCTACTTTCTTCGATTGGAATACAAGCTTTGGAGTGATTCTTCGCTACACTTTGAGGGATTATCATATGATTAAATTGTGTTAGTAATGTTGAGAGATTGCACTAGTGAAAGTATGAATCCTAGACCTTGTTTATTAGCATCGAGACCACTGTTCAAGAAATCAGTAACTGGTAGCTACTCGGTCTGCTTGAGAGTAGCGATTAATCGATGAATCGGCCTATTAACTGGATTAATCGGTCGACCATTAGTCGCTAGATTAAATAGGAACTTGACAACATATATCTAGTTTTTTTACGTACTATACCATATTCGCATGCTCTCAGCTTTGTAATATACCAAAATGTGCTACTATTTGGTCGAACCCTAGCTATTGAAGAGAGAGAGAGGGGGAAGGGAGGGGTTACTAGACAAAAATTTGGGCTTTGTTTGCCCACAAGTTAATGGGCCAGCAACGATTAATCGGCCTAACAATCGATTAATCGGTCTGACAGGCATTGGCCTAACAAGTTAACAACGACGAATATGTGTTATTTGATTCGGTCACCCTACGAGTAGAGATTAACTGACCCGTTAACTGATTAATCGGATGAATTCTTGAACAGTCACCGTTTTCACACACTTTTGTTACTTACTACCTTGCTGTTTTTACTTCTTCAGATTATAAAAAGTTATTTCTACCATCCATATTGCATATCTATCATCATCTCTTCGCCGAACTAGTGCACCTATACAACTGACAATTGTATTGGGTGCGTTGGGGACACAGCAGACTCTTTGTATTTGATTGCAGGGTTATTTGAGAGAGACCATCTTCATCCTACACCTCTCACAGATTGATAAATTTTAGGTCATCCACTTGAAGGAAATTTGCCGTTGTCCTACAAAACTCTATGTTTGAAGGCCCAACCAAGTCTACAAGAATAAAGTTGTGTAGTAGACATCAATCCTCTATGACGGCTGGGTATGGCTGGTCCGACGCCTAGCTTCATTGGGCGGTGGCTGGAGATAGCCAAGTGCGAACCCGGCTGGGTTGTAAGCCATGGTATAGGGAGTCACAATGGGTGGCGTATGGAAAGGTGGTGGGGGGGATGGGTGGCTCCGATGGGGTCGGGCCACACATTGCCGACACAGGGGGTGTTGGTTACGGACAAGGTCCGATCCTGCACTTTCACCTTTCCCCGCCCTAGTCCATCCCGCTCCCTTGTTGATTTAGCCAAGCCAGTTTTTGTCGTGGTCTAGGGCTGCCGATCGGTGCTTTGCTAGTGGCCATAGTTGGCCTCTGGGATGCCTTGTCTCGAGGGCAGCGACCCTGATGGTTCAACCCGCGACTCAGATGCGAGCTAGCTACCATGGCCTCAGGGAGGTGTGGTGGATGGTGTTTGATGTTCCGTGATGGTGGTGCGGCGGAAGGTGTCGTGTCCGTCACATCCTGGTCAAAGGTGGAGAGTGTTTCTGACATGTGAAAACTCTGTCTGGCTTCTGGTCATCCGTTGTGCTCCGGATGAAAATCTTGATCTTTTGAATCGGGCGATGGCGATGCTCTGGTGTCGTCATCGTCCTAAAGACATTGTCTTGTAACTCACGGCTCGTCGACATTCAACTTCACCTCTTAGTTGTGGCTTCACAGTTGAGGGCTTAATGGATTTCATTAGTGCTGCACACTCTTGGTAGTCAATGCAGGGTTTCCCACGTTTAGCTCGTTCACGTCCGTCCGTTGCCGCACAATGAATGAACAACACAGCATTCGCGAACACACAGCCGCGGCACCGCGCGCTTCCAAACCAGCATCGTGCGCCGAGGGACGAGCCGCACGCACGAAGACGCTCAAAATGAGATCGCCACCACGGACGGGCCATGCTGTTTCTCGGCTGGGGCCATGCATGCCAACGACATGATAACCTGTCCAGAAAACGGTAACCTGGCTGCCACTCTTCTCATCATCTGAGGCGGGACACGCGAGTGGCTATGAAAAAGCCACGCAGGCCAAAATATCAATCATCGAGAATGTGTGGAGTGCTCGTTTGGCGATAATTGCAGCGGGTTTCGACATCTGTTGTAGCCACGTACCCATCTCTCTCGCCGGTCTGCAGTCTCGAATAATGGCCTCCTCAGCGACTGCGGGTCGGCACGTCGTCGCGGTGCCGTACCCGGGCAGCGGCCACATCAACCCCATGATCGCCGTGTGCCGCCTGCTCGTCGCCGCGGACGGCGCCCTCACCGTCACCGTCGTCATCACCGAGGAGTGGCACGCGCTGCTGGCCTCCGCCCCCACGCTGCCGGACCGCCTCCGCTTCGCCACCATCCCCAACGACGTCATCCCCCCCGAGCGCAGCCGCGGGGTCGACCACGCCGCCTTCTTCGAGGCCGTGAGCAACAAGATGGCGGAGCCGGTCGAGCGGTTGCTTGACCGGCTAGTGCTGGAGCTGGAGCCGAGGCCGGAGGCTATCGTGGTCGACACCTACCTGACCTGGGGGGTTGCGGTCGGCGCGCGGTGCCGCATACCGGTGTGCTCGCTGTGGACCCAGCCGGCCACCTTCTTCTTGGCGCTCTACCACCTGGACCTGTGGCCGTCGGGTGACGATGACCATGAACACGATGAAGGTAACCAGCTACTGACCATGCTCCAAGAGTGAGCACTTGTTAACAGGAACTATTGCCATTGTGTTTCCAAAATCACAATGAACAACTGTAGATGCGTGATGTGTTCTACTTGTGTGCTCTGCAGAATTAAGCACCAAGTCCTTGGATCAGTATGTCCCGTGCCTCTCATCAGTAAGAATGTCTGATCTCATGGTCTTCAGCCGATGGAAGCGGCACATGAAGATAACAGCGGAGGCGTTCGTGAACGTACGTAAAGCGCAGTGTCTCCTTCTCACCTCCTTCCACGAGCTTGAACCCTGTGCCATCGACACAACAGCAGAGTTACTCCCGTTCCCCATATATCCGATCGGCCCTGCACACATGCCACCGGACGGGAACACGGGACTCCACGACGAGGAGCACCGTGACTGGCTGGACGCGCAGCCAGAGAAGTCGGTGATGTACGTCTCGTTCGGCAGCTACGCCTCCATGCCGCACTCGCAGTTCGAAGAGATCGCCATGGGGCTGCTTGACGCTGGAGTCAAGTTCTTCTGGGTGGCACGGGACAAGGCCCTGAGCTGCGGCAGATGTGCGGCGACAAGGGGCTGGCGGTGCCGTGGTGCGACCAGCAGAAGGTGCTGTGCCACCCCTCCGTCGGCGGCTTCCTCAGCCACTGCGGGTGGAACTCGGTGCTCGAGGCCGTGTGGGCCGGAGTGCCCGTGCTTGCCTTCCCCGTCATGTGGGATCAGCTGGTGAACGCCCGGATGGTCGCCGACGAATGGAAGGTCGGCGTCGACCTGAGGGAGCAGAGGGGGAAGGATGGGATTGTGAGCAGGGCCGCCATCTCTGATGCCGCGGGGAAGCTGATGGATTCGTATTCTACTGTTGGCCAAGAGATGAGGAAAAGAGCCGCGCAGCTGCGCGAGGTTTCCCGTAGCGCGGTCCGGGAAGGGGGCTCGTCGCATCGTTCGTTGAGCGGTTTCCTCAAGGATCTCGCCGAGGGAAGATTGGAGGTGGCTGAAAGTTCTCGGTGACTGATGGCCCATCATTTAGTCCAGTGAGTGGCAGAAAAAAAAATGCGTTTATAGGTCAAAATGATGCGCTGCAATATGGCCAGGGGCACGTGTCAAAAACAGTGAAAAGTCCGTATATTTAAAAGATGCTATATGCTAGTAGTATATCTTGTCTAACCCCAGATTTTTTTAAAAATCTAACCATCTGTGGTTAAAGAATTTTAGATGTGTAAAACTGTGAGGTGATGCTCACTTCATCCAGACCAGAAATATATACTGCACGCGTTTTTCGAAAGTTATCTTTGGTAAAATTCGTTTTAACGCTTGAGAGGAGGCCAGCCGCGGGCGATCTAACCTAGCCGCGAGGCGGCGACGCTTTTCCTGTGTAGGAATAATGTTCTCCCCGCTCTTTCCCCGTTTCATTGGTGTGTTTATCACGTAAATGGCATGTGGAGCCATATCTTCTGCGGGTCTTTCAGGACATCCATCTAGATTTGGCCGGCGATCATGGTCTCCTGAGTTTCTGCATTGCCCTTATCAACATATTCTTCTACAGCGTGGCGATTTGTCTCGCAGATTGTGGCCGTTGGCCTTTCCTGGCCTACATCGACCACTTCCCAACTACTACTTCTACAAGCCACGAAGTTTCAAGAAGTTTGCTTTCACAAGCAGAGGCCCAAAACGGCATCGAAGTTATTCTCACGGCCCACCACCAGTGGATGTAGAAGGAGGAAGATTTCGGCACTCCAAGAATTTGAATGTATTTTATTTTTCCTATATGAGTGTGTTTGTAAGGAACCGTGCTACTTAATATATGGCCTTGAGCCCCTCCAAAAAAGAAACGTTTAACATTGTGAAATACGATGAGTAGGAGTTTAATCTATATCTATACCTACTATTAAAGGGAATAGGAGCTCGAGCGGGAGTCGAACTCGCAACACAGCACAAATACACAAATCCTTTTTACTTGATCCACCGTACTAATGGATGGTAGAGCCTGCCTAAAAAGTGGGCCAAGTCAAACTGGGCCTGCTTCAAAAAGTTTATCGATGGATTTGCTGCCCCATTAAATAGTACCATCTCGCCATTTTATATAGATTTATAGATGTACACGAGTTGTGTTGAAGAAAAAACAAGGCGCCTCAAGAATAAGAACTAAAAGGATGAAATGTGTGTGTCTCATCCATCCAGTGGGCATAAAACGAAGGAGAAATTAATACCTAGAAATTAAATATCTAAAGAGGTGACAGTGCTCGGCATAGATTCCTGCGAGACAAATAGCAGTGACATAAGTGTTTGGACTACTAAAGCAATGGAATAATACTTGGTAAGAGGGCACGACATGAGAGTAGATTTGGGAGAGGTGAGAGGGGCTAAAACACACTTAGCAAGATTTCTTCATGACTCGGTGCGAATTCCGAAAATTGCACCAACTTGCAAATTATGCCTTGGTATGTAGGATTTGAAAATTAGGCCTTTTAAATAACATAGCAGTCATACAAAAATCATACCAAAAATATCATACGTGATGGTTTTAATGCACGACTTATATGCATTTATGGTAGCGTGCGTCTCGCTGCCACCGTTGGGTGGCACCATTCGGATATTGTTATGTCATGTTGCTGTGATGGACACATTAATTATCTCTCCCGTAGCAACGCACGGACATATGTGCTAGTACTTACTAAAAAACTTCCTTTTATTACAACCGCATGCATGTAGTCCTACATTTTTGTACATGCTTTATTATTATAATAGCATAATGCCCATGCATTAATACAAAATCCTAAAAATAATTGAAGTAATATTAGGTTAGCAGTATACATCAACCAATGAATTTGTAACAGTGCAAAGAAAAATTCAAGCAAACAAACATTGCAGTTGTGTAACTGGACAGCCATGGGAGCAATGACATCTACTTATAAAATACTTACTCGCCAGTAATATATACTGCACGCGTTTTTCGAAAGTTATCTTTGGTAGAATTCTTCGAAAGTTATCTTTGGTAGAATTCGTTTTAACGCTTGAGAGGAGGCCAGCCGCGGGCGATCTAACCTAGCCGCGAGGCGGCGACGCTTTTCCTGTGTAGGAATAATGTTCTCCCCGCTCTTTCCCCGTTTCATTGGTGTGTTTATCACCAGTAAATGGCATGTGGAGCCATATCTTCTGCGGGTCTTTCAGGACATCCGTCTAGATTTGGCCGGCGATCATGGTCTTCTGAGTTTCTACATTGCCCTTATCAACATATTCTTCTACAGCGTGGCGATTTGTCTCGCAGATTGTGGCCGTTGGCCTTTCCTGGCCTACATCGACCACTTCCCAACTACTACTTCTACAAGCCCTGAGTTTCAAGAAGTTTGCTTCGCTGAAGCAGAGGCCCAAAAACGGCATCGAGTTATTCTCACGGCCCACCACCAGTGGATGTAGAAGGAGGAAGATTTCGGCACTCCAAGAATTTGAATGTATTTTATTTTTCCTATATGAGTGTGTTTGTAAGGAACCGTGCTACTTAATATATGGCCTTGAGCCCTCCAAAAGAAAGCGTTTAACATTGTGAAATACAATGAGTAGGAGTTTAATCTATATCTATACCTACTATTAAAGGGAACAGGAGCTCGAGCGGGAGTCGAACTCGCAACACAGCACAAATACACAAATCCTTTTTACTTGATCCACCGTACTAATGAATGGTAGAGCCTGCCTAAAAAGTGGGCCAAGTCAAACTGGGCCTGCTTCAAAAAGTTTATCGATGAATTTGCTGCCCCATTAAATAGTACCATCTCGTCATTTTATATTACTAAACAGTATAACAAAGTCACCTACGAGCTCACACAGTGATTTGACACTTTAGACCGTCCGATTGGCTCAATCAACGTTCTGGATCATTCCGTTGTACCACAGCGTCCCCTGCAGCCTTTTCTACCGCTCTCACCACGAACGTCCAGGCCGGCCCAAACGATAATGGGCTGCTGCTCCGAAGATCGATCTAGGCGGCCTCCCGTTCACCGATGTAGAATACATGCGACAACTGTGGCGACTTCCAGATTCTCAAAAAAAAAGTGCGACTTCCTTTACAACTTGGCATCCCGTCCCTGTCCTCCCATCTTTCATCCCCCGTCCGCACAGCGGCATCCCGCAGCAGCGGACCCATGGTTTGGCGGTGGCTTCTTTTGATGCTAGGGTGCTTGCTGCAGGGCAAGAAAAAGGGGCGGTGAAGGAGAGACGGTGTGCCAAGGTCGTCCTTGCCCTCGGCCTTCACCCCTTCGTCACTTTCATCTGCGGCTCGGAGTCAATCTCTAGCGACGGACGTGGATTTCTCTCCCCAGCCTCCGCACTTTGTCAGGCAAACGCCCATGAGCCACGAGGAAGATAGAAGCTGTGCAAGTACCTTTTCCTTCTGCTTTCTCTCAACTTCAATCTGAGAATAGTGCAGGTTTATTCTCACAGATCTGTTCGAGTTTGTTATCATTTTCATGTACCTGTATAGCTGACGGGCTTCAGGATTGTGCACGCACAGCGTGAAAAATATGATTTTTATTTCTTAATTCTAATTCTATGTCGCTACTTGCAATGCGTCATGTTCAAAGACGTACATTCCCATCCTCCCATGCGTTAGAACTGAAGGTTAGCATTCCTATGGAACTGCAGGTTTTACTATTTGACACACGTTCATCCACTTATGTAGACAATAAACTTTTGCATACTGGATGAACATACAGAGAAACAACTGACAGTTCTTTTACATTTCTAAACTCTTAATCTTGTTCTTTTTTTACTAGAAAACTCTTCATCTTGTTCATTACAGGCATGAGCCCTAAAAAGACCTTGAGTTTTCAACAAATTTAAAGGGCACTTTTCCCTTGGGTGTTCAACCGCCATTACATACATGAGCATTGCATTGGTGTTTTACTGCTTTAGAATTGGACTACATCTTTTTGTCAGTAATATATTTGTGCTAGAATAGAACCAATGTTATTTATTCAAGTAGAATCAATCTTTCTCTATGGCCCTGGACTTGAGTAACTACAATTTGTGCTGTTCAACAATATTAATTATTTGAAATTTTCAATTGTTTTTTAATATATTTTCTCTTGAGAACGGGCGGGCGTGGCAAAGCGCGCTTTCATGGTCTAGTAGATTTATAGATGTACACGAGTTGTATTGAAGAAAAAACAAGGCGCCTCAAGAATAAGAACTAAAAGGATGAAATGTGTGTGTCTCATCCATCCAGTGGGCATAAAACAAAGGAGAAATTAATACCTAGAAATTAAATATCTAAAGAGGTGACAGTGCACGGCATAGATTCCTGCGAGACAAATAGCAGTGACATAAGTGTTTGGACTAATAAAGCAATGGAATAATACTTGGTAAGAGGGCACGACATGAGAGTAGATTTGGGAGAGGTGAGAGGGGCTAAAACACACTTAGCAAGATTTCTTCATGACTCGGTGCGAATTCCGAAAATTGCACCAACTTGCAAATTATGCCTTGGTATGTAGGATTTGAAAATTAGGCCTTTTAAATAACATAGCAGTCATACAAAAATCATACCAAAAATATCATACGTGATGGTTTTAATGCACGACTTATATGCATTTATGATAGCGTGCGTCTCGCTGCCACCATTGGGTGGCACCATTCGGATATTGTTATGTCACGTTGCTGTGATGGACACATTAATTATCTCTCCACAGTAGCAGCGCAGACATATGTGCTAGTACTTCCTAAAAAACTGCCTTTTATTACAACCGCATGCATGTAGTCCTACATTTTTGTACATGCTTTATTATTATAATAGCATAATGCCCATGCATTAATACAGAATCCTAAAAATAATTGAAGTAATATTAGGTTAGCAGTACACATCAACCAATGAATTTGTAACAGTGCAAAGAAAAATTCAAGCAAACAAACATTGCAGTTGTGTAACTGGACAGCCATGGGAGCAATGACATGTACTTATAAAATACTTCCTCGTTCGTGAGATGATCGATCGCTGGTTTGACTGACCCCCGTGTACATCTAGGTGTGAGGTTTAGCCCCCCCCCCCATGTTAAACTGTATATACACGTAGGCTTTTGTATGCACCTTGTATTGTACCCTTTGGTATCTCTACACAATGAGATAGCCACATCTCATTTAGGGTGTCGAGCAGTTTCCCAAATCATACGTTTTACATGGTATCAGATTAAGGTTTCGATGTCTTCCGCTGCCCCCGCCGCCGCCGCTGCGTCGGCCCCCGCGCCGGCGTTCACGGCGCTTCGTCGCCCTTCATGGCATCCCGACCACTGGCTGCGGCCTGGTGGCAGGCTCAGCCGCCCGACGGGACTCCCGCGGGTCCTCTGATCGGATCGGCGTAACCCTTTACGACGAACTCTTTTACTACCTCCATAATTGAGAAAATTCCTTAGTAAACTAGTTACTAAGGATAACCTTGACAACTGTCCTGTGATCCATTCCTGGATCACACTTGTACCCCTTGACTGACTCATGTCAAGGCACACTTCAGGTGCGGTACACATCATAGCATACTATGGAGCCTACGTGTAAAGAATAGGGGACGACCTTCGTCCTTTCTCTCTCTTCTGCCGTGGTCAGATCTTGAGTCTTACTCAATGCTCACACCTTATAACACAGCCAAGAACTCCTTCTTTGCTGATCTATTTGAACTCCAAAATCTTGTCACGGTATGTATTCATTTGAAAGTACTATTAAGTGTTTTTGATCTATCCTTATAGATCTTGATGCTCAATGTTCAAGTAGTTTAATCCAGGTTTTCCATTGAAAAACACCTTTCAAACAACCCTATATGCTTTCGAGAATTCTACATCATTTCGATCAACAATATGTCAACAACATATACTCATCAGAAATTTTACGATGCTCCCACTCACTTCTTTGGAAATACAAGTTTCTCATAAACTTTGTATAAACCCAAAATCTTTGATCATCTCATCAAAGCATACATTCCAACTCGAGATGCTTACTCCGGTCCTTAGAAGGATTCTGGAGCTTTGCATACTTGTTAGCATCTTTCAAGATTGACAAAACCTTACGGTTGTATCATATACAACCTTTCCTCAAGAAAATCATCGAGGAAACAATGTTTTGACATCCTATACGCAAGATTTCATAAATAATGCAAGAATCGCTAATATAATTCCAACAGACTCTTAGCATCGCTTCTGGTGAGAAAAGACTCATCGTAGTCAACTCCTTGAACTTGTTGGAAAACATTATAGCGACAAGTCGAGCTTTCTGAATGGTGACACTTACCATCATTGTCTGTCTTCCTTTTAACATCCATCTGTACCCAACAGCCTTAGGACAGTCTATACTTTTTTTTCATACATGGATCCTCTCTCGGATTTTATGGCCACGAGCCATTCATCGGAATTCAGGCCCACCATCGCTTCTCCATAGCTCGTGGGTTCATTGTTGTCTAGCAACATGACCTCCAAACGAGGATTACGTGCCACTCGCGAAGTAATCTGAATCCTTGTCGACCCTCTGTGATTTGGTAGTGACTTGATCCAAGTTTCATGATCAATATCATCGACTTCCACTTCAATTGGTGTAGGCGCCACGGAACAACTTCACGTGTCTGCTACACACTAGTTGAAGTGATGGTTCAATAACCTCATCAAGTCCCGACCATCCTCCCACTCAATTCTTTCGAGAGAAACTTTTCCTCGAGAAAGGACCCGTTTCTAGAAACAATCAGTTTTGCTTCCGGATCTAAAATAGGAGGTATACCCAACTATTTTGGGTGTCATATGAAGATGCATTTATCCGCTTTGGGTTCGACCTTATCAGGCTAAAACTTTTCCACATAAGCGTCACATCCCCAAACTTCTAAGAAATGCCAGCTTAGGTTTCTCTAAACCATAGTTCATACGGTGTCATCTCAGCGAATTACGTGGTGCCCTATTTAAAGTGAATGCGGTTGTCTCTAATGCCTAACCCATAAATGACAGTGGCAATTCGATAAGAGACATCACGGTATGCACCATATCCAATAGGGTGCATTTATGATGTTCGGACACACCGTCACACTATGGTGTTCCAGGCGGTATTAGTTATGAAACAATTTCCACAATGTCTTAATTGTGTGCCAAACTCGTAACTCAGATATTCATCTCTATGATCATATCATAGACATCTTATCCTCTTGTAACGACGATCTTAAACTTCACTCTGAAATTACTTGAACCTTTCAATAATTCAGACTTGTATTTCATCAAGTAAATATACTTAGCATCTACTCAAATCATCTGTGAAGCAAGAACATAACGATATCCAGTGCGTGCCGCAGCACTCATTGGACTGCACACATCAAAATGTATTACTTCCAACAAGTTGCTTTCTTGTTCCATCTCACTGAAAACGAGGCCTTTCAATCATCTTGCCCATGTGGTGTGATTTTCATGTCTCAAGTGATTCAAAATCAAGTGAGTCCAAACGATCCATCTGCATGGAGTTTCTTCATGCGTATACACCAATAGACATGATTCGCATGTCTCAAACTTTTCAAAAACGAGTGAGTCCAAAGATCCATCAACATGGAGCTTCTTCATGCGTTTATACCAATATGACTCAAATGGCAGTGCCACAAGTAGGTGGTACTATCATTACTATCTTATATCTTTTGGCATGAACATGTGTATCACTACGATCGAGATTTGATAAACCATTCATTTTAGGTGCGCGACCATTGAAGGTATTATTCAAATAAATAGAGTAACCATTATTCTCCTTAAATGAATAACCGTATTGCGATAAACATAATCCAATCATGTCTATGGTCAACGCAAACACCAAATAACAATTATTTAGGTTTAACACCAATCTCGATGGTAGAGGGGCGTCACGATGTTTGATAACGTCAACCTTGGAAATACTTCCAACACATATCGTCACCTCACCTTTAGCTAGTCTCGGTTTATTCCGTAGCTTTTTATTTCGAGTTACTAACACTTAGCAACCGAACCGGTATCTAATACCCTGGTGCTACTAGGAGTGCTAGTAAAGTACACATTAATATAATGTATATCAATATACTTCTATCGACCTTGCCAGCCTTCTCATGTACCAAGTATCTAGGGTAGTTCTGCTTCAGTGACCGTTCCCCTCATTACAGAAGCACTTAGTCTCGGATTTGGGTTCAACCTTGGGTTTCTTCACTCGAGTAGCCACTGATTTGCCGTTTCATGAAGTATCCCTTCTAGCCCTTGCCCTTCTTGAAACTAGTGGTTTTACTAACCATCAACAATTAATGCTCCTACTTGATTTCTACTTTCGCGGTGTCAAACATCGCGAATAGCTCATGGATCATCATATCTATCCTCGATATGTTATAGTTCATCGAAGCTCTAGTAGCTTGGTGGCGGTGACTTTGGAGAACCATCACTATCTCATATGGAAGATTAACTCCTACGATTCAAGTGATTGTAGTACTTAGACAATCGAGCACATGCTCAACGATTGAGCTTTTCTCCCTTAGTTTTCAGGCTAAGAAACTTGTCAGAGGTCTCACGCCTCTTGACGTGGGCACTAGCCTGAAATCCCAATCTCAGCTCTTGGAACATCTCATATGTTCCGCGATGTTTCCAAAAATGTCTTCGGTGCCTCAATTCTAAACCGTTTAACATTACGCCTTTGAGCTATCACGTAGTCATCAAAAGCGTGTATGTCGGATGTTCGCATAAGATCCACAAAGCGGCGCTTGAGGTTCAACACACTTTGGCGGTGCATTAAGGACATGATCATACCTTGTGACAATGAGGACAATCCTCAGTTTACGGACCCAGTCCGCATAATTTCTACTGTCAACTCTCAACTAAATTTTCTCTAGGAACATATCTAAAAAAGTAGAACCAAGCGTGAGCTATGACATAATTTGCAAAGACCTTTTGACTACGTTCATGATAATTAAGTCCATCTAATCAAATTATTTAATGAACTCCCACTCAGATAGACATCCTCTAGTCATCTAAGTGATACATGATCCGAGTCAACTAGGCGGGTCCAATCATCACGTGAAGACGGACTAGTCTTCATCGGTGAACATCTTCATGTTGATCGTATCTACTATCACGACTCATGCTCGACCTTCGGTCTCTTGTGTTCCGAGGCCATGTCTGTACATGCTAGGCTCGTCAAGTCTACCTAAGTGTTTTGCAAGTGTAAATCTGGCTTACACCCGTTGTATGCGAACGTTAGAATCTATCACACCAGATTATCACGTGGTTCTTCGAAACAACGAACTTCCGCAATGGTGCATAGTTAGGGGGAACACTTTCTTGAAATTTTAGTGAGGGATCATCTTATTTATGCTACCGTCGTTCTAAGCAAATAAGATGTAAACATGACAAACATCACATGCAAATCATAGAGTGACATGATATGGCCAATATCATCTTGCGCCTTTGATCTCCATCTTGGTAGCGGCATGATCACCTTAAATCACCGGCATGACACCATGATCTCCATCATCGTGTCTTCATGAAGTTGTCTCGCCAACTATTACTTCTACTACTATGGCTAACGGTTAGAAATAAAGTAGTAATTATATGGCATTCTGATTGACACGCAGTTCATACAATAAATTAAGACAACTCCTATGGCTCCTGCCGGTTGTCATACTCATCGACATGCAAGTCGTGATTCCTATTACAAGAACATGATCAATCTCATACATCACATATCATTCATCACATTATTTTGGCCATATCACATCACATAGCATACCCTGCAAAAACAAGTTAGACGTCATCTAATTGTTGTTGCATGTTTTACGTGGCTGCTATGGGTTTCTAGCAAGAACGTTTCTTACCTAGCTCATGATGCCACTGTTGGGGAACGTAGCAATAATTCAAAATTTTCTACGCATCACCAAGATCAATCTATGGAGATTCTAGCAACAAGAGAGGGAGAGGATGAGTTGATCTTCATACCCTTGAAGATCACGATGCGGAAGCGCTACAATAACGCGGTTGGTGGAGTCGTACACGCAGTGATTCAGATTGCGGTCGATTCCGATCTAAGCACCGAACGGACGGCACCTCCGCGTTCAACACGTGTACAGCCCGGGGAGGTCTCCTCCTTCTTGATCCAGCAAGGGGAAAGGAGAAGTTGAGGGAAAACTCCAGCAGCACGACGGCGTGGTGGCGGTGGAGCTCGTGGTTCTCTGGCAGGGCTTCGCCAAGCACTACGGAGGAGGAGGAGGTGTTGGAGGAGGGAGGGGCTGCGCCAGGGGAGGGGTGCGGCTGCCCTCTCTCTCCCTCACTATATATAGGGGGAAGGTGGGTGGAGGAGGCGCCCTAGGGTTCCCTAGGGGAGGTGTGGCGGCCACAGGGGAAACCCTAGATGGGTTTGGGCGCCCCCACCCCTAGGAAGCTTGCCCCCCAAGCCGGGAGGGTGGCTGCCCTAGGGGGCGCCCCACCTCTCAATTACGTGAGATGGGGTGGGAGGGTGCACAACCCCTTAGTGGGCTGATGTGCCCCTCCCCTTGGCCCATAAGGCCCCCAACGCTTTGGGGCCTCCAGAAACACCTTTCGATCCTTTGGTCATCACACGGTACTCCCAGAACAATTCCGGACTCCAATACCCTTTGTCCAATATATCGATCTTCACCTCCGGACCATTTCGGAGTTCCTCATCACGTCCGGGATCTCATCCGGGACTCCGAACAACCTTCGGTAACCACATATTATTTCCCATAACAACTCTAGCGTCACCGAACCTTAAGTGTGTAGACCCTACGGGTTCGGGAATCATGCAGACATGACCGAGACAGCTCTCCGGCCAATAACCAACAGCGGGATCTGGATACCCATGTTGACTCCCACATGTTCCAAGATGATCTCATCAGATGAACCACGATGTCGGGGATTCAATCAATCCCGTATACAATTTCCTTTGTCAATCGGTAGGTTACTTGCCCGAGATTCGATCGTCAGTATCCCAATACCTTGTTCAATCTCGTTACCGGCAAGTCACTTTACTCGTTCCGTAATGCATGATCCCGTGACTAACTACTTAGTCACATTGAGCTCATTATGATGATGCATTACCGAGTGGGCCCAGAGATACCTCTCCGTCATACGGAGTGACAAATCGAGTCTCGATTCGTGCCAACCCAATGACACTTTCGGAGATACCAGTAGTGCACCTTTATAGCTACCCAGTTACGTTGTGACGTTTGGTACACCCAAAGCATTACTACGGTATCCGGGAGTTGCACAATCTCATGGTCAAAGGAAATGATACTTGACATTAGAAAAGCTTTAGCAAACGAAGTACACGATCTTGTGCTATGCTTAGGATTGGGTCTTGTCCATCACATCATTCTCCTAATGATGTGATCCCGCTATCAATGACATCTAATGCCCATGGTCAGGAAACCATGACCATCGGCTGATCAACGAGCTAGTCAACTAGAGGCTCACTAGGGACATGTTGTGGTCTATGTATTCACACATGTATTACGGTTTCCAGTGAATACAATTATAGGATGAACAATAGACAATTATCATGAACAAGGAAATATAATAATAACCATTTTATTATTGCCTCTAGGGCATATTTCCAACAGTCTCCCACTTGCACTAGAGTCAATAATCTAGTTCACATCACTATGTGATTGTAATGAATCCAACACCCATTGGGTTTGATCATATCTCGCTTGTGAGAGAGGTTATTAGTCAACGGGTCTGAATCTTTCAGATCCGTGTGTGCTTTACAAATCTCTATGTCATCTCCTATATGCAGCTACCACGCGCCATTTGGAACTATTCCAAATACATCTCTACTATACGAATCCGGTGTACTACTCAGAGTCATCCAGATTAGTGTCAAAGTTTGCATCGGCGTAACCCTTTACGACGAACTCTTTTACCACCTCCATAATTGAGAAAATTCCTTAGTAAACTGGTTACTAAGGATAACCTTGACAACTGTCCTGTGATCCATTCCTGGATCACACTTGTACCCCTTGACTGACTCATGGCAAGGCACACTTCAGGTGCGGTACACAGCATAGCATACATGGAGCCTACGTGTAAAGCATAGGGGACGACCTTCGTCCTTTCTCTCTCTTCTGCCATGGTCAGATCTTGAGTATTACTCAATGCTCACACCTTATAACACAGCCAAGAACTCCTTCTTTGCTGATCTATTTGAACTCCTTCAAAATCTTGTCACGGTATGTATTCATTTGAAAGTACTATTAAGTGTTTTTGATCTATCCTTATAGATCTTGATGCTCAATGTTCAAGTAGCTTAATCCGGGTTTTCCATTGAGAAACACCTTTCAAACAACCCTATATGCTTTCCGAAATTCTACATCATTTCCGATCAACAATATGTCAACAACATATACTCATCGAGAAATTTTATAGTGCTCCCACTCACTTCTTTGGAAATACAAGTTTCTCATAAACTTTGTATAAACCCAAAATCTTTGATCATCTCATCAAAGCATACATTCCAACTCCGAGATGCTTACTCCAGTCCTTAGAAGGATTCTTGGAGCTTTGCATACTTGTTAGCATCTTTCGGGATTGACAAAACCTTACGGTTTTATCATATACAACCTTTCCTCAAGAAAATTGTCGAGGAAACAATGTTTTGACATCCTATCGCAAGATTTCATAAATAATGCGAATCGCTAATATAATTCCAACAAACTCTTAGCATCGCTACGAGTGAGAAAGACTCATCGTAGTCAACTCCTTGAACTTGTTGGAAAACATTATAGCGACAAGTCGAGCTTTCTGAATGGTGACACTTACCATCATTGTCTGTCTTCCTTTTAACATCCATCTGTACCCAACAGCCTTAGGACCATTAAGTAGTTCTTCCAAAGTCTATACTTTTTTTCATACATGGATCCTCTCTCGGATTTTATGGCCTCGAGCCATTCATCGTAATCCGGGCCCCACCATCGCTTCTCCATAGCTCGTAGGTTCATTGTTGTCTCAGCAACATGACCTCCAAGACAGGATTACGTACCACTCAAGTAGTACGCATCCTTGTCAACCTCACAGCGGTTTGGTAGTGACTTGATCCAGAAGTTTCACGATCAATATCATCGACTTCCACTTCAATTGGTGTAGGCGCCACAGGAACAACTTCCTGTGTCCTGCTACACACTAGTTGAAGTGATGGTTCAATAACCTCATCAAGTCCCCACCATCCTCCCACTCAATTCTTTCGAGAGAAACTTTTCCTCGAGAAAGGACCCGTTTCTAGAAACAATCAGTTTTGCTTCCGGATCTAAAATAGGAGGTATACCCAACTATTTTGGGTGTCATATGAAGATGCATTTATCCGCTTTGGGTTCGACCTTATCAGGCTAAAACTTTTCCACATAAGCGTCACATCCCCAAACTTTTAAGAAATGCCAGCTTAGGTTTCTCTAAACCATAGTTCATACGGTGTCATCTCAACGGAATTACGTGGTGCCCTATTTAAAGTGAATGCGGTTGTCTCTAATGCCTAACCCATAAATGACAGTGGTAATTCGATAAGAGACATCACGGTATGCACCATATCCAATAGGGTGCATTTATGATGTTCGGACACACCGTCACACTATGGTGTTCCAGGCCGTATTAGTTATGAAACAATTTCCATAATGTCTTAATTGTGTGCCAAACTCGTAACTCAGATATTCATCTCTATGATCATATCATAGACATCTTATCCTCTTGTCACGACGATCTTAAACTTCACTCTGAAATTACTTGAACCTTTCGATAATTCAGACTTGTGTTTCATCAAGTAAATATACTTAGCATCTACTCAAATCATCTCGTGAAGCAAGAACATAACGATATCCTTTGCGTGCCTCGGCACTCATTGGACTTTGCACACATCAAAATGTATTACTTCCAACAAGTTGCTTTCTTGTCCCATCTCACTTTGAAAGCAGGCCTTTCAATCATCTTGCCCATGTGGTATGATTTGCATGTCTCAAGTGATTCAAAATCAAGTGAGTCCAAACGATCCATCTGCATGGAGTTTCTTCATGCGTATACACCAATAGACATGATTCGCATGTCTCAAACTTTTCAAAAATGAGCGAGTCCAAAGATCCATCAACATGGAGCTTCTTCATGCGTTTTATACCAATATGACTCAAATGGCAGTGCCACAAGTAGGTGGTACTATCATTACTATCTTATATCTTTTGGCATGAACATGTGTATCACTATGATCGAGATTTGATAAACCATTCATTTTAGGTGCACGACCATTGAAGGTATTATTCAAATAAACAGAGTAACCATTATTCTCCTTAAATGAATAACCGTATTGCGATAAACATAATCCAATCATGTCTATGGTCAACGCAAACACCAAATAACAATTATTTAGGTTTAACACCAATCTCGATGGTAGAGGGAGCGTGCGATGTTTGATAACGTCAACCTTGGAAATACTTCCAACACATATCGTCACCTCACCTTTAGCTAGTCTCGGTTTATTCCGTAGCTTTTTATTTCGAGTTACTAACACTTAGCAACCGAACCGGTATCTAATACCCTGGTGCTACTAGGAGTGCTAGTAAAGTACACATTAATATAATGTATATCAATATACTTCTATCGACCTTGCCAGCCTTCTCATCTACCAAGTATCTAGGATGGTTCTGCTTCAGTGACCATTCCCTCATTACAGAAGCACTTAGTCTCGGATTTGGGTTCAACCTTGGGTTTCTTCACTTGAGTAGCCACTGATTTGCCGTTTCATGAAGTATCCCTTCTAGCCCATGCCCTTCTTGAAACTAGTGGTTTTACTAACCATCAACAATTGATGCTCCTACTTGATTTCTACTTTCACGGTGTCAAACATCGCGAATAGCTCATGGATCATCATATCTATCCCTGATATGTTATAGTTCATCAGGAAGCTCTAGTAGCTTGGTGGCAGTGACTTTGGAGAACCATCACTATCTCATATGGAAGGTTAACTCCTACTTGATTCAAGTGATTGTAGTACTTAGACAATCTGAGCACATGCTCAATGATTGAGCTTTTCTCCCATAGTTTTCAGGCTAAGAAACTTGTCAGAGGTCTCACGCCTCTTGACGTGGGCACGAGCATAAAAGCCCAATTTCAGCTCTTGGAACATCTCATATGTTCCCCGATGTTTCCAAAAATGTCTTCGGTGCCTCAATTCTAAACCGTTTAACATTACGCACTGAGCTATCACGTAGTCATCAAAAACGTGTATGTCAGATGTTCGCAAGATCCACAAACGACGCTTGAGGTTCAGCACACTGAGCGGTGCATTAAGGACATGATCCTTCTGCGCAGCAATGAGGACAATCCTCAGTTTACGGACCCAGTCCGCATAATTGCTACTGTCAACTCTCAACTAAATTTTCTCTAG
This sequence comes from Aegilops bicornis, assembly GCA_021605145.1. Taxonomy (NCBI): domain Eukaryota; kingdom Viridiplantae; phylum Streptophyta; class Magnoliopsida; order Poales; family Poaceae; genus Aegilops; species Aegilops bicornis. The sequence goes on from CM038671.1 coordinate 606,559,680, forward strand.
GAACATATCTAAAACAGTAGAACCAAGCGTGAGCTATGACATAATTTGCAAAGACCTTTTGACTACGTTCATGATAATTAAGTTCATCTAATCAAATTATTTAATGAACTCCCACTCAGATAGACATCCCTCTAGTCATCTAAGTGATACATGATCCGAGTCAACTAGGCCGTGTCCAATCATCACGTGAGACGGACTAGTCATCATCGGTGAACATCTTCATGTTGATCGTATCTACTATATGACTCATGTTCGACCTTTCGGTCTCTTGTGTTCCGAGGCCATGTCATTACATGCTAGGCTCGTCAAGTCAACCTAAGTGTTTTGCATGTGTAAATCTGGCTTACACCCGTTGTATGCGAACGTTAGAATCTATCACACCCGATCATCACGTGGTGCTTCGAAACAACGAACTTCCGCAATGGTGCACAATTAGGGGGAACACTTTCTTGAAATTTTAGTGAGGGATCATCTTATTTATGCTACCGTCGTTCTAAGCAAATAAGATGTAAACATGACAAACATCACATGCAAATCATAGAGTGACATGATATGGCCAATATCATCTTGCGCCTTTGATCTCCATCTTCGAGGTGCGGCATGATCACCTTCGTCACCGGCATGACACCATGATCTCCATCATCGTGTCTTCATGAAGTTGTCTCGCCAACTATTACTTCTACTACTATGGCTAACGGTTAGCAATAAAGTAAAGTAATTACATGGCATTCTGATTGACACGCAGTTCATACAATAAATTAAGACAACTCCTATGGCTCCTGCCGGTTGTCATACTCATCGACATGGAAGTCGTGATTCCTATTACAAGAACATGATCAATCTCATACATCACATATCATTCATCAAATTCTTTTGGCCATATCATATCACATAGCATACCCTGCAAAAACAAGTTAGACGTCCTCTAATAGTTGTTGCATGTTTTACGTGGCTGCTATGGGTTTCTAGCAAGAACGTTTCTTACCTACGCAAAAGCCACAATGGTGATATGCCAATTGCTATTTACCGTTCATAAGGACCCCTTTCATCGAATCCGATCCGACTAAAGTGGGAGAGACTGGCACCCGCTAGCCACCTTTATGCAACAAGTGCATGTCAGTCGGTGGAACCTGTCTCACGTAAGCGAACGTGTAAGGTCGGTCCGGGCCGCTTCATCCCACGATGCCGCCAAATCAAGATAAGACTAGTAACGGTAAGCAGATTGAACAAACCAACGCCCACAACTACTTGTGTTCTACTCGTGCATAGAATCTACGCAATAGACCTAGCTCATGATGCCACTGTTGGGGAACGTAGCAATAATTCAAAATTTTCAACGCATCACCAAGATCAATCTATGGGGATTCTAGCAACACGAGAGGGAGAGGATGAGTTGATCTTCATACCCTTGAAGATCGCGATGCGGAAGCGTTACAAGAACGCGGTTGGTGGAGTCGTACACGCAGCGATTCAGATCGCGGTCGATTCCGATCTAAGCGCCGAACGGACGGCGCCTCCGCGTTCAACACACGTACAGCCCGGGGACGTCTCCTCCTTCTTGATCCAGCAAGGGGAGAGGAGAAGTTGAGGGAAAACTCCAGCAGCACGACGGCGTGGTGGCGATGGAGCTCGTGGTTCTCGGTGGGGCCGCCCAAGCACTACGGAGGAGGAGGAGGTGTTGGAGGAGGGAGGGGCTGCGCCAGGGTAGGGGTGCGGCTGCCCTCTCCCTCACTATATATAGGGGGAAGGGAGGAGGGGGAGGCGCCCTAGGGTTCCCTAGGGGAGGAGCGGCGGTCACAGGGGAAACCCTATATGGGTTTGGGCGCCCAACCCCCTAGGAAACTTGCCCCCAAGCCGGGAGGGGCGGCTGCCCTAGGGAGGCGCCCACCTCTCGGTGTTACGTGAGATGGGGTAGGAGGGCGCACAGCCCCTTAGTGGGCTGATGTGCCCCTCCCTTGGCAGTAAGGCCCCCAACGCTTGCCGGGGCCTCCGAAACACCTTTCGGTCACGCTGGTCGTCACCCGGTACTCCCAGAACAATTCCGGACTCCAATACCCTTCGTCCAATATATAGATCTTCACCTCCGGACCATTCCGGAGTTCCTCGTCACGTCCGGGATCTCATCCGGGACTCCGAACAACCTTCGGTAACCACATATTATTTCCCATAACAACTCTAGCGTCACCGAACCTTATGTGTGTAGACCCTACGGGTTCGGGAATCATGCAGACATGACCGAGACAGCTCTCCGGCCAATAACCAACAACGGGATCTGGATACCCATGTTGACTCCCACATGTTCCACGATGATCTCATCGGATGAACCACGATGTCGGGATTCAATCAATCCCGTATACAATTTCCTTTGTCAATCGGTATGTTACTTGCCCGAGATTCGATCGCGGTATCCCAATACCCCGTTCAATCTCAAATCGGCAAGTCACTTTACTCGTTCGTAATGCATGATCCCGTGACTAACTACTTAGTCACATTGAGCTCATTATGATGATGCATTACCGAGTGGGCCCAGAGATACCTCTCCGTCATATGGAGTGACAAATCCTAGTCTCGATTCGTGCCAACCCAACAGACACTTTCGGAGATACCTGTAGTGCACCTTTATAGCCACCCAGTTACGTTGTGATGTTTTGTACACCCAAAGCATTCCTACGGTATCCGGGAGTTGCACAATCTCATGGTCTAAGGAAATGATACTTGACATTAGAAAAGCTTTAGCAAACGAAGTACACGATCTTGTGCTATGCTTAGGATTGGGTCTTGTCCATTACATCATTCTCCTAATGATGTGATCCCGCTATCAATGACATCTAATGTCCATGGTCAGGAAACCATGACCATCTATTGATCAACGAGCTAGTCAACTAGAGGCTCACTAGGGACATGTTGTGGTCTATGTATTCACACATGTATTACGGTTTCTAGTGAATACAATTATAGCATGAACAATAGACAATTATCATGAACAAGGAAATATAATAATAACCATTTTATTATTGCCTCTAGGGCATATTTCCAACACGAACCACCTCACCAACAATATGGCCAAGCTCTCCACTCAGGAACCATATCGCGGTCATGATCAGGTGCACACTGCCAATGGAGCAGGTATCCGCATCTCCCATGTTGGTCAGGCCTCGGTTCTTGCACACAATTTTCGAAAACTGCATCTTTCCAATGTTCTTCGAGTTTCCACTGGTACACGTAGTTTGTTGTCTATTCCTCAACTTACTCGTGATAATAATGTCCTTGCTGAGTTTCACCCTTATCGTTTCTTTATCAAGGATCAGGACACGAGGGCCATTTTGCTTAGTGGCCGTCTTCGCCATGGCTTATATGCACTTGACGCGCCGCCCACACCTCCTATGCAGTCTTCTCCTCAGGTGTTCAGCGGTGTTCGTGTCACCTACACATTGGCAAGCGAGCCTTGGTCACCCTTCCTCTCCTATAGTTCGTCATGTGTTACATCGTCATGAGCTACCAGTTGTGTCCAATAAAACTGCTGAAACTATTTGTGATGCCTGTCAGCGGGGCAAGAGTCACCAACTTTCGTTTTCAGAGTCTAGTCGTGTTTGTGAAACATCCTCTTGAGCTTGTGTTTTCTGATGTATGGGGTCATGCCCAAACGTCTGTTAGTGGCCACAATTATTATGTCAGTTTCATTGATGCTTATAGCCGGTTTACTTGGCTCTATCTTATTAAGCGAAAGTCTGATGTGTTTGATGTTTTTATTCAGTTTCAAGCACACGTTGCGCGTCTCCTTAAGCAAAAAATTATTCATGTTCAATCCGACTGGGGGGTGAATATCACAACCTCAACTCGTTTTTCAACAAACTTGGGATTTTGAACCGTGTGTCTTGTCCTCATACACATCAGCAGAATGGAACCCCTAAACGTAAGCATCGTCATCTTGTAGAAACTGGCCTTACTTTGCTAGCTCATGCCTCCGTTCCATTTAGGCTCTGGAGTGATGCTTTCTCCACCGCCTATTTTTTGATAAACTGGTTCCCTCACGACTTCTGAATATGAAAACCCCGCTTGAACTCTTGCTCAATGAAATCCCAGATTACAAATTCCTCAAAGTGTTTGGGTGTGCATGTTGGCCCCATTTGCGTCCATACAACAAACCTAAGCTAGAGTTTCGGTCTAAGAAGTGTGTTTTCCTTGGGTATAGTTCCCTTCACAAAGGGTACAAATGCCTACACATTCCCACCAATCGCGTCTACATATCTCGTGACATTGTGTTTGATGAGAATGTGTTCCCCTTTCATGCACTTCCGAACAACTCTAACACTCCTATGCCACATGTTCACTCTACCATACCTTCGCGATCAATTTTTGGATGTTGCAAATGCTCCTGCGTTGCTTCCTAATCATACTGCAGGTATTGGGCGCGGTGCTCGTCTTGAGCTTCTTGATGAACAGGCGCCGGCCGATGCTCTGGATCGGGACGTCGATCCTAAGCATGGGACATGCATGACGGGCAGCACCCATCAGCCCTTGGAGGCTGCACCCGCAGCCGCCCCGCGTGCGCTGACCTCGCCCGGCTCGGTGGTCGCTTTGCCTGGGCTGGCTGCCACCTTGCCCGGCCCAGCGGCCAGTTCTCCTGCGCCGGCAGACCTAGCCCCAGCTCTTGATGGGCTGGCCTCACAGGGCCCGACGCCGCCTGCCTCCCCGGCTCTTGATGGGACGGCCTCACTGGGCCCGATGCCGCCTGCCTCCCTATTGCTAGGGGACTCTGGCGCGAGCTCGCAGGGTGAGTCGGCCTCGCCTCTGGCGATGTAAATCGCCTGCTTATTTGAGCCCGCGTTGCCGGCTGACAGCCATTCTTGTTGCTCCTCGTCCTTGAACACGCAGCCAGATGGGTGTTTTTCAGCCAAAGAAACGCACCGACGGGACTATCGCGTGGCTCGCTGCTTGCATGGCTCATACTGCTGCAGGTCCCACTGCTGAGCCTCGCCATTTTTAGGCTGCACTGGGTATTCCTCATTGGCGTGCTGCGATGGAACAGGAGTTTCAGGCCTTGCTAAAGAAAGACACTTGGCACCTTGTTCCTCCAGTATCTCGTATCAACATCATTGATTCCAAGTGGGTTTTAAAAGTCAAGAGACATGTTGATGGTTCTACTGACCGCTACAAGGCAAGGCTAGTTGCCAAGGGTTTCAAACAGAGGTATGGCCTTGATTATGAAGACACATTCAGTCCGGTTATCAAGCCCACTACCATTCGTTTGCTGCTGTCTCTTGATGTTACTCGAGGATGGTTCCTTCGTCAGCTTGATGTGCAGAACGCTTTTCTGCATGGAGTCCTGGAGGAGGAGGTTTATATGGGTCAGCCTCCGGGTTTTGTGGATCCTGCACGTCCTCATCATCTCTGTCGTCTTGTTAAGGCGCTATATGGACTTAAACAGGCTCCCCGTGCGTGGCATGCACACCTCGGCTCTGTTCTCCGATCGCTTGGGTTTCTTCCCTCCACTGCTGACACGTCCCTGTTTCTTCTTCAGCGTCCTAAGGTTACGATGTATCTACTGGTTTATGTTGATAATATCATCCTCATTAGTTCCTCATATGCCGCTGCAGATCGTCTTGTGACTGCCTTGAGTGGTGATTTTGTTGTCAAAGATTTAGGTGCTCTGCACTTCTTCCTTGGTCTGGAGGTTTTGTGGTCTTCTGCTGGGTTGACTCTTACTCAGAAGAAGTATTCTCCAGACTTGTTGCGTCGTGCTGGAATGCTGAAGTGTAAACATGCTATCACTCCGATGTCTCGCCATCGATCGTATGCGCTTCTTGATGGAGACCTTCTTTCACCTGATGATTCTACTGAGTAGCGCAGTCTCGTTGGTGGTCTGTAGTATCTTACTATCACCAGACCAGACGTCTCTTATGCAGTCAACCATATATGTCAGTATCTCCATGCACCCAGGACATCTCATTGGTCAGTTATAAAGCATATCCTGCATTATATCTGCCTCATTGCTTCCTATGGTTTGCTTCTCCAGCCTGCGCCGTCTTATGAGATCTCAGCTTTTTCAGACGTAGATTGGGCTGGTAGTCCTGATGACAGGCGATCCAGGGGGGATATGCAGTGTTTCTTGGTCCTAACTTGATCGCTTGGAATGTTCGCAAGCAGGCTACGGTGTCTGACACGTCTCCGTCGTATCTATAAGTTTTGATTGTTCCGTGCCAATATTCTACAACTTTCATATACTTTTGGCAACTTTTTACAATATTTTTTGGGACTAACATATTGATCCAGTGCCAAGTGCCAGTTCCTGTCTGCTGCATGTTTTATGTTTCGCATAAACCCCATATCAAACGGAGTCCAAACGGGATAAAAACGGATGGAGAATTATTTTGGAATATTTGTGATTTTTGGGAAGTAAAATCAATGCGAGACGGTGCCCGAGGTGGCCACGAGACAGGGGCCCATGCCCACTCCAGGTGGGCGTGCCCCCACCCTCCTGGGCCCCTCGTAAGGCGGTTCATGCCCTTCTTTGGCCGCAAGAAAGCTAATTTTTGGAAAAAAATCTGGGCGAAGGTTTCAATCCAATTGAAGTTACGGATCTCCGGATATAAAAGAAACGGTGCCAGGGCAGAATTCCAGAATGCAAAAACAGAGAGAGACAGAGAGATAGATCCAATCTCGGAGGGGCTCTCGCCCCTCCCAAGCCATGGGAGCCAAGGACTAGAGGGGAAACCCTTCTCCCATCTAGGGAGGAGGTCAAGGAAGAAGAAGAAGAAGGGGGCCCTCTCCCCCTTGCTTCCGGTGGCGCCGGAGCGCTTGCGTTGGACATCATCATCACCGCGATCTACACCAACACCTCCATCATCTTCACCAACATCTCCATCACCTCCCCCCTTCTATATTCAGCGTCCACTCTCCGCAACCCGCTGTACCCTCTACTTGAACATGGTGCTTTATGCTTCATATTATAATCCAATGATGTGTTGCCATCCTATGATGTCTGAGTAGATTTTCATTGTCCTATCGGTGATTGATGAATTGCTATGATTGGGAGTTGCATGTTTTATTATTGGTGCTGTCCTATGGTGCTCTCCGTGTCGCGCAAGCGTGAGGGATCCCCACTGTAGGGTTTGCAATATGTTCATGATTTGCTTATGGTGGGTGGCGTGAGTGACAGAAGCACTGACCCGAGTAAGTAGGTTGTTTGCGTATGGGATAAAGGGGACTTGATACTTTAATGCTATGGTTGGGTTTTACCTTAATGATCTTTAGTAGTTGCGGATGCTTGCTAGAGTTCCAATCATAAGTGCATATGATCCAAGAAGAGAAAGTATGTTAGCTTATGCCTCTCCCTCAAATAGAATTGCAATAGTGATTACCGGTCTAGTAACGTAGTCAATTTCTTAGGGGCAATTTCACAACTCCTACCACCACTTTTCCACACTCTCTATATTTACTTTATTGCTTCTTTATCTAAACAGCCCCTAGTTTATATTTACGTGCTCTTTATTATCTTGCAAACCTATCCTATCACACCCACAAAGTACTTCTAGTTTCATACTTGTTCTAGGTAAAGCGAACACAAAGCGTGCGTAGAGTCGTATCAGTGGCAGATAGGACTTGAGAGAATATTTGTTCTACCTTTAGCTCCTCGTTGGGTTCGACACTCTTACTTATCGAAAGAGGCTACAACTATCCCGTATACTTGCAGGTCATCAAGACCTTTTTCTGGCGCCGTTGCCGGGGAGACAACCCGGAAGTTTTAGAGAGTCATTTATTTTTGTTAAGTGCTTTTATATAGTTTAAAAACAAAAAAAAATAAAGAGGGGAACCTAAAACTTTTCAAAAAGGGAAGTGAAAGTGAGAGAGACAAGCATTGTTGAAGTGGGAGAGCTCCTTGAACTTTGTTCATGCTCACGGAAACTTTGTGAATCTTGATTACAGAAACTTCTCAACAAAAATAATTATCCCCTTGTATAATTCCATTGTATTATAAAAATAATGTGCCAAGGTTTGCCTTTAGGATCTTTACAATGCTTGTTGGTTTGTACGGTGTAGGACAGAAACTTTGTCTGTAGTGCGCGATTTTACATTTTTTCCTGGAACGTCAGATGGTTCTGATTCTTTTTGAAATGTCTTTATATATAAAGTTTTTATTTTTCCTAATTTTTGTAGAATTTTTGGGGTACTATAAGTATGGTGAATGTTCAGATTGCTACAGACTGTTCTGTTTTTGACAGATTCTGTTTTTGATGCATAGTTTGCTTATTTTGATGAATCTATCAATTTATATCAGTGGATTTAAGCCATGAAAAAGTTATATTATAGTAGACACAATGCAAAAGAAAAATATGAATTGGTTTGCAACAGTACTTAGAGTAGTGATTTGCTTTATTATACTAACGGATCTTACCGAGTTTTCTGTTGAAGTTTTGTGTGGATGAAGTGTCTAATCGAGGAGGTCTCGATATGAGGAAAAGGAAGAGTGGCAAGAGCTCAAGCTGGGGGATGCCCGAGGCACCCCAAGTAAATATTCAAGGAGACTCAAGCGTCTAAGCTTGGGGATGCCCCGGAAGGCATCCCCTCTTTCTTCAACAAGTATCGATATGTTTTCGGATTCGTTTCGTTCATGCGATATGTGCAAGTCTTGGAGCGTCTTTTGCATTTAGTTTTCACTTTTCTTTTATGCACCATGCTGGTATGAGATAGTCCTTGGTTGATTTATAGAATTCTCATTGCACTTCACTTATATCTTTTGAGTATGGCTTTATAGAATGCTTCATGTGCTTCACTTATATCTTTTGAAGTTTGGATTGCCTGTTTCTCTTCACATAGAAAACCGCCATTTGTAGAATGCTCTTTTGCTTCACTTATATTTGTTAGAGTGTGGGAATATCTTTTGCAGAAAGAATTAAACTCTCTTGCTTCACTTATATCAATTTAGAGAGATGACAGGAATTGGTCATTCACATGGTTAGTCATAAAATCCTACATAAACTTGTGGATCACTGAATATGATATGTTTGATTCCTTGCAATAATCTTGCGATATAGAGATGATAATATGTGGGAGGTACTAGTAGATGGTTGTGTTTAGTAAGGATGTTGGTGTTAAGGTTTGTGATTCCCGAAGCATGCACGTATGGTCTACTAACTATGTAACCAAATTGGCGCGCATTGTATTTTGATTGTTTATCTTTGCGTGAAGGTTGAGGGCGCGCGATGGTTAACTCCTACCAACCTCCCCCCTAGGAGTATGTGTGTAGTACTTTGTTTCAAGGGCTTCTAAATTTTTGCAATAAGTATGTGAGTTCTTTATGACTAATGTTGAGTCCATGGATTATACGCACTCTCACCCTTCCATCATTGCTAGCCTCTTCGATTGCCGTGCATTGCCCTTTCTCACCTCGAGAGTTGGTGCAAACTTCACGGTGCATCCAAACCCCGTGATACGATACGCTCTATCACACATAAGCCTCCTTATATCTTCCTCAAAACAGCCACCATACCTATATATCATGGCATTTCCATAGCCATTCCGAGATATATTGCCATGCAACTTCCATCATCATCATATACATGACTTGAGCATTCATTGTCATATTGCCTTGCATGATCGTAAGATAGCTAGCATGATGTTTCCATGGCTTGTCTGTTTTTTGATGTCATTGCTACGCTAGATCGTTGCACATCCCGGTACACCGCCGGAGGCATTCATATAGAGTCATATCTTTGTTCCAGTATCGAGTTGTAATATTGAGTTGTAAGTAAATAAAAGTGTGATGACCATCATTATAGAGCATTGCCCCATGAAAAAAAGAAAAAAGTATGAAAGGCTAAAGAAGCCTAAATAAAAAAAGGGGGCCAAAGAAGCCCATCCAAAAAAAAGAAAAAGAAAAGGGGCAATGTTACTATCCTTTTACCACACTTGTGCTTCAGAGTAGCACCATGTTCTTCATATAGAGAGTCTCCTATGTTATCACTTTCATATACTAGTGGGAATTTTCATTTTAGAACTTGGCTTGTATATTCCAACGATGGGCTTCCTCAAATGCCCTAGGTCTTCATGAGCAAGCAAGTTGGATGCACACCCACTTAGTTTCTTTTGTTGAGCTTTCATAGACTTATAGCTCTAGTGCATCCGTTGCATGGCAATCCCTACTTCTCGCATTGACATCAATTGATGGGCATCTCCATAGCCCGTTGATTAGCCGCGTCGATGTGAGACTTTTTTCCTTTTTGTCTTCTCCACATAACCTCCACCATCATATTCTATTCAACCCATAGTGCTATATCCATGGCTCACGCTCATGTATTGCATGAGAGTTGAAAAAGTTTGAGAATACTAAAGTATGAAACAATTTCTTGGATGACACCGGGATAGGCATGAGGGGTACCTTGTGTTAAGAAAAGGAGCATACAAGACTATATGATTTTGTAGGGATAACGCTCGGAAGCATTGATATTTTGAAAGACATGATTGTTTGTTGGGATGCCCTAAGTATTATTGTTTTTATGTCAAATGATAGACTATTGCTTTGAATCACTCGTGTCTTAATATTCATGCCATGATTAGATATATGATCAAGATTATGCTAGGTAGCATTCCACATCAAAAATTATCTTTTTTATCATTTACCTACTCGAGGACGAGCAGGAATTAAGCTTGGGGATGTTGATTCGTCTCCGTCATATCTATAATTTTTGATTGTTCCATGCCAATATTCTACAACTTTCATATACTTTTGGCAACTTTTTATACTATTTTTGGGACTAACATATTGATCCAAAGGCTCAGTGCTAGTTCCCGTCTGTTGCATCTTTTATGTTTCGCAGAAACGCCATATCAAACGGAGTCCAAACGGGATAAAAATGGACGGAGAATTATTTTGGAATATTTGTGATATTTGGGAAGTAAAATCAATGCGAGACGGTGCCCGAGGTGGCCACGAGACAGGGGCCCATGCCCACTCCAGGTGGGCGCGCCCCCCACCCTCCCGGGCCCCTCGTAAGGTGGTTGATGCCCTTCTTTGGCCGCAAGAAAGGTAATTTTTGGAAAAAGATCTGGGCGAAGGTTTCAATCCAATCGAAGTTACGGATCTCCGGATATAAAAGAAACGGTGCCAGGGCAGAATTCCAGAACGCAGAAACAGAGAGAGACAGAGAGGTAGATCCAATCTCGGAGGGGCTCTCGCCCCTCCCAAGCCATGGGAGCCAAGGACCAGAGGGGAAACCCTTCTCCCATCTAGGGAGGAGGTCAAGGAAGAAGAAGAAGAAGAAGAAGAAGGGGCACTACAAGAAATATGTCAACTAGTGACCTTCTGTCAGTGACCCTGGAAGAATTGGTCATAGATCTACGACCATTTGAGACCAATTGGTCAAAAGCTGCTCGGGGGGCTCCAAACCCTCAACCATATCGACAATTTTGGCCATAAAGGTCATAATTTCCTTGCACGAAATGGTCATAAAATAGATAGTTGTGGCCGGCGGCCTTATTTTGGTTGATTAGGACCTATCTAGATGGTCATAATGTTATAAACATAGATGCATTAATGTGACTAGATTTCCACATCATCACTTTTGTCTACGTGTCCTATCTAGTTGTCATGACTGGACTGTCACATCATCATTTTCGCCTACGTGTCCTATCTAGTTGTCATTTTTTTTTCTTATGTGTCACTTGATTTGAAGATTAAACTGACCTCTGGGGCTACTACTTACACACGCGACCCACTAACATGTTGTCCCAACCAAACTGTGACATGGGACCCGGCACACATCGGCTAGACCTAAATGCAGGTTAGCGACACTGCTAAATGACATGTGGGCCAAGCTGACACTTAGGACCAAGATCCAGTGCCATGGCGGCAATAAAATGCAACAAAAAGAGGCCTCCGGGGGTTCGAACCCGCGACCTGCCCATGCAGCGCATCGATCCTAACCACCAGGCTAGCACTTCACATGTGATACAGGAGCGCATCGGTTGCTTTTAAACAAACTACGTCGCTGGGCCAGGACCTCGGTGAGTGGATGGAAATGGGCCGTAAGTCGGCCTGGAGAGCGAGCGCGCGCGCGCTGGCGTGCTGACAGCTACGTCGTGGCTGTGGATTTGTTTTTTACTGTTTTCATTGCTACAAATTAAATTTGGCCTCCAAATTGACCGAGAGCAATTTTCAAAAAAACTGAAAAATTAGTCATAGTTATTATAGACCATTTGGAACCATTTTTTACAAAGAAAATACAAGCTTGCCCATGAGTATATATTCCTTTGATAGGGACTTTAGGGGACTTCGAATTAGGGTTTCGGGGGTTTTGTCTTTTTAAAAAATGGACCCGCATTACTAACTAGTGGACACGTCATGTGGGATCAGCCCTACTAACTAGTGTTAAAAATGATAATCAAATATTTGAAAAATGTTAAATGTGTATACAAATTTTTTTCACCATGTATTAAAAAATTATGAGAATAAAGAAAATGTGTCTCACATATACGGAAAATGTATACCAAAAAATATAATGTGTATGAAAAAAGTTGATCATCTATGTTAAAAAATGTTAATCCAGGCATTTGAAAAATATGTTAAACAATTTTTTATTAAATGTAGACCATGTTTTAAAAAACAATTAAGCTTGCATTTAAAAATGTTAAATATATATAAAACATGGAGTGTCCATTTTTCAACAATTATTTTCCATTGAAAGATACATAATAGCTCATTTTTTAAAACATTTCTTTTAATATTTGTCGTATTGCAAGTTGGTTATTTTTTCCGGAAACTAGGTCACATATAATGAAACAATGTGAAGGTTTCTCATTTTTTTATTTTTTATTTTAAAAATTTGCATGCCCGTTTCGAAATGCGGCCAAAACGGCAGGTAGGATCGTTTGTATCTAGGGGTTAAATGCTGGAAAACTCTTGGTGTTTCTCTGAAGAAAAAGCTATTTACGTACCTTGAAATCATTTTTGGAAAAAATTAAGAATAATATATAAGGCAGCTGTAGTTCAAATTTGACCCAGTTCCAACTAAATCGGTAGAAATTTGTCGTTTTCTCGAGAGGTGCATCAAAGCTTTAGACACACAACCATTTGGTTCGATTTTGCAACAAATATATGGTAGGTCCTTCACAAAAAAACTCATTTTGGGCACTCAAAAAATGGAAAACGAATTTTTCATGCCCGTTTCAAAATGCGGTCAAAGCAGCGGGTTTGACCGTTCCTAGCTAGTGGTTGAATCGTGGAAAATTTTTGGTGTTTCAAAATACGGCCAGAAATAATTGCCGTATTACAAGTTTATTATTTTTCCTCGGAACTTGGCCACATATAATGACACAATGCGAAGGCGTGCCAATTTTTTGATTTCTTTAGAACTTTTTATGCCCGTTTGAAAATACGGCCAGAAATAATTGCCGTATTACAAGTTTATTATTTTTCCTGGAAACTTGGTCACATATAATGACACAATGCGAAGATTTTCCAATTTTTTGAATTTTTTTGAATTTTTTATGCCCGTTTCAAAATGCGGTCAAAACGCCTGGCTTGACCGTTCCTAGCTAGTTGTTGAATCTTGGAATTTTGTGGTGTTTCTCTGATTAAATAGATACTTTTGTACCTAAAAATGATTTTTGGAAAAAATAAAGAGCAAACTATGAGGCAGCTGCAGTTCAAATTTGACCCGCTTCCACCTGAATCGGCGGAAATTTGTCTTTTTCACCAGAGGTGGATCAAAACTTTTGAGACCCAACTATTTGGTCAATCGTGCACTAAATATGGCCTAGTATTTTATAAAATTTATTAGGTCCAAATTTGCAACAAATATATGGTAGGTCCTTCACAAAAAAACTCATTTTGGGCACTCGAAAAAATGGAAAATGGCTCTTTTGTGCAATGAAAGTGAAAACTCCCTTAGGCAACATTGATTGGAATTCCAAGATGCACCCTTGTGCACAATATGAGATCATTTGAACAAACTATGCCATGAATGTGGCCATAAGATTGATCATTTGGCTTGAAAGCCATGAATCTTCACGCATGATAGCTCATTTCTGAGAACACTTTTTTAAAATAATTTCCGTATTACAAGTTTATTATTTTTCCTGGAAACTTGGTCACATATAATCACACAATGCGAAGGTTTTCCAATTTTTTTATTTATTTTTTGAATTTTTTATGCCCGTTTCAAAATGCGGTCAAAACGGTGGGCTTGACCGTTCCTAGCTAGTGGTTGAATCTTGGAAAACTTTTGATGTTTCTCTAATTAAATAGATACTTATGTACCTAGAAATGATTTTTGGAAAAAAAGAGCAAACTATGAGGCAACTGCAGTTCAAATTTGACCCGCTTCCACCTGAATCGACGGAAATTTGTCTTTTTCACCAGAGGTTGATCAAAACTTTTGACACCCAACCATTTGGTCAATTGTGCATTAAATATTGCCTAGTATTTTATAAAATTGATTAGGTCCAAATTTGCAACAATTATTTGGTAGGTCCTTTACAAAAAAACCTCATTTGGGGCACTCGAAAAATGGAAAATGGCTCTTTTGTGCAATGAAAGTGAAAACTCCCTTAGGCAACATTGTTTGGAATTCCAATATGCACCCTTGTGCACAATATGAGATCATTTGAACAAACTATGCCATGAATGTGGCCATAAGATCGATCGTTTGGCTTGAAAGCCATGAATCTTCACGCATGATAGCTCATTTCTGAGAACACTTTTTTAAAATAAATTCCGTACTACAAGTTTATTATTTTTCTTGGAAACTTTTTCACATACAATGACACAATGCGAAGGTTTTCCAATTTTTTGATTTTTTTTGAATTTTTTATGCCCGTTTCAAAATGCGGTCAAAAAGGTGGGCTTGACCGTTCCTAACTAGTGGTTGAATCTTGGAAAACTTCTGATGTTTCTCTGATTAAATAGATACTTTTGTACCTAAAAATGATTTTTGGAAAAAATATTGGGCAAACTATGAGGCAACTGCAGTTCAAATTTGACCCGCTTCCACCTGAATCGGCGGAAATTTGTCTTTTTCACCAGAGGTGGATCAAAACTTTGACACCCAACCATTTGGTCAATTATGCATTAAATATAGCCTAGTATTTTATAAAATTGATTAGGTCCAAATTTGCAATAAATATATGGTAGGTCCTTCACAAAAAAACTCATTTTGGGCACTCAAAAAAATGGAAAATGGCTCTTTTGTGCATTGAAAGTGAAAACTCCCTTAGGCAACATTGTTTGGAATTCCAAGATGCACCCTTGTGCACAATATGAGATCATTTGAACAAACTATGCCATGAATGTGGCCATAAGATTGATCATTTGGCTTGAAAGCCATGAATCTTCACGCATGATAGCTTATTTACGAGAACACTTTTTAAAATAATTTCAGACATTACAAGTTTATTATTTTTCCTGGAAACTTGGTCACATATAATCACACAATGCGAAGGTTTTCCAATTTTTTTATTTATTTTTTGAATTTTTTATGCCCGTTTCAAAATGCGGTCAAAACGGTGGGCTTGACCATTCCTAGCTAGTGGTTGAATCTTGGAAAACTTTTGATGTTTCTCTGATTAAATAGATACTTATGTACCTAGAAATGATTTTTGGAAAAAAAGAGCAAACTATGAAAGTTGCAGTACAAATTTGACCCGCTTCCACCTGAATCGACGGAAATTTGTCTTTTTCACCAGAGGTGGATCAAAACTTTTGACACCCAACCATTTGGTCAATTGTGCATTAAATATGGCCTAGTATTTTATAAAATTGATTAGGTCCAAATTTGCAACAATTATTTGGTAGGTCCTTCACAAAAAAACCTCATTTGGGGCACTCGAAAAATGGAAAATGGCTCTTTTGTGCAATGAAAGTGAAAACTCTTTTATGCAAAATTGTTTGGAATTCCAATATGCACCCTTGTGCACAATATGAGATCATTTGAACAAACTATGCCATGATTGTGGCCATAAGATCGATCGTTTGGCTTGAAAGCCATGAACCTTCACGCATGATAGCTCATTTCTAAGAACACTTTTTAAAAATAATTTCCGTACTACAAGTTTATTATTTTTCTTGGAAACTTGGTCACATACAATGACACAATGCGAAGGTTTTCCAATTTTTTGATTTTTTTTGAATTTTTTATGCCCGTTTCAAAATGCGGTCAAAACGGTGGGCTTGACCGTTCCTAGCTAGTGGTTGAATCTTGGAAAACTTTTGATGTTTCTCTGATTAAATAGATACTTTTGTACCTAAAAATGATTTTTGGAAAAAATATAGGGGCAAACTATGAGGCAGCTGCAGTTCAAATTTGAGCCACTTCCAACTGAATCGGCGGAAATTTGTCTTTTTCACCAGAGGTGGATCAAAACTTTGACACCCAACCGTTTAGTCAATTGTGCATTAAATATGGCCTAGTATTTTATAAAATTGATTAGGTCCAAATTTGCAACAAATATATGGTAGGTCCTTCACAAAAAAACTCATTTTGGGCACTCGAAAAAAATGGAAAATGGCTCTTTTGTGCAATGAAAGTGAAAACTCCCTTAGGCAACATTGTTTGAATTCCAAGATGCACCCTTGTGCACAATATGAGATCATTTGAACAAACTATGCCATGAATGTGGCCATAAGATTGATTATTTGGCTTGAAAGCCATGAATCTTCATGCATGATAGCTCATTTCTGAGAACACTTTTTTAAAATAATTTCTGTATTACAAGTTTATTATTTTTCCTGGAAACTTGGTCACATATAATCACACAATGCTAAGATTTTCCAATTTTTTGATTTTTTTGAATTTTTTATGCCCGTTTCAAATGCGGTCAAAACGGTGGGCTTGACCGTTCCTAGCTAGTGGTTGAATCTTGGAAAACTTTTGATGTTTCTCTGATTAAATAGATACTTATGTACCTAGAAATGATTTTGGAAAAAAAAGAGCAAACTATGAGGCAACAAGATTCAAATTTGACCCACTTCCAAATGAATTCCATGGAAATTTATCTTTTTCACCAGAGGTGGATCAAAGTTTTTGACACCCAACCATTTGGTCAATTTTGCATTAAATATGGCCTAGTATTTTATAAAATTGATTAGGTCCAAATTTGCAACAATTATTTGGTAGGTCCTTCACAAAAAAACATCATTTGGGGCACTCAAAAAATGGAAAATGGCTCTTTTGTGCAATGAAAGTGAAAACTCCCTTAGGCAACATTGTTTGAATTCCAATATGCACCCTTGTGCACAATATTAGATCATTTGACCAAACTATGCCATGAATGTGGCCATAAGATTGATCATTTGGCTTGAAAGCCATGAATCTTCACGCGTGATAGCTCATTTCTGAGAACACTTTTTTAAAATAATTTCCATACTACAAGTTTATTATTTTTCCTGGAAACTTGGTCACATATAATGACACAATGCGAAGGTTTTCCGATTTTTTGATTTTTTTTGAATTCTTTATGCCCGTTTCAAAATGCGGTCAAAACGGCGGGCTTGACCGTTCCTAGCTAGTGGTTGAATCTTTGAAAACTTTTGATGTTTCTCTGATTAAATAGATACTTTTGTAACTAAAAATGATTTTTGGAAAAAATATAGAGCAAACTATGAGGCAGCTGCAGTTCAAATTTGACCCGCTTCCAGCTGAATCGGTAGAAAATTGTCTTTTTCACCAGAGGTGGATCAAAGCTTGTGACACCCAACTATTTGGTCAATTGTACATTAAATATGGCCTAGTATTTTATAAAATTGATTTGGTCCAAATTTGCAACAATTATTTGGTAGGTCCTTCACAAAAAAAACTCATTTTGGGCACTTTGAAAATGGAAAATGGATTTTTCGTCCAAAAAAAATGAAAACTTCCTTAGGCAACATTGTTTGCCATTCCAATATGCACCCTTGTGCACAATATGAAATCATTTGAACAAATTTTCGTTCAAATTTTCCCGCTTCCCTCTTGAATGGGTGAAATTTGTTTTTTATAAGAGGTGGATCAAAAGCTTTCGACATGTAACTATTTGGTCAATTTTACATGAAATGTGGTCTAATATTTTTGAAAAATGGAGTTGCGCTATTTTGGAACAAATATTTGGTAGCTTCTTAAAAAAACCTTTTGATGCACTCAAAAAATGGAAAATCATCTTTTGTGCAAAGAAAATGAAAGTCAGTCGAACTATGGCATCGTTTGCCATTCTAAGATGCACATTTATGAAAAAAACAAGATCATTTTGACAAATTATGCCATTGTTATGTTTAAAAAAAATTCAAAGTTTTGGGTCCAAAATTTTGAGATTCAAGTGCGTTTTAGCCGGCCAATGAGATGTGAGGAACCGCTTTCACGCGGATCACCAAATTGAACGCAATCTGAGCCATCCATCACACATCCATCCAACAGTGGAGCTTCTCCCGAGAATCAAAAACCCTAACCCACCCACCCTCCCCTCGACCCCTAGATCCCCACCGGCCGCCACTCCCACTCAGCCACTCCCCCCAGATCCATCCTCTCCTTTCCCGCAACCACAAACCAGGCCCCACCGCCGATCCCCACTCCCCCAAACCGAGCCCGCCTCCCGGGCGACCTCCGCCTTTCCTCTCCCTCGCCACCTCGCCTCCCTCGCCGCCTCGCCTCCCCGCCGCCTCCCTGCCGCCTCCCTACATAGTCTCGCCATCTGCTATTTATTTCCCCAAATCGCCATTGCCCACAGCAGCAAGGAATCAAGATCCAATCCCCTCCACTCCTCCCCCCGGCAAGAGAGATCCAGCCAGATCCGTCCAGTTCCATGGTGACCGCCGGCAATGCCCCCCGCTCCCGCAAGCGGTAGGTGTTCTCCAGAATGGTCGCCCACAGGGTAAGCTCCTCTCCCCCCCACCTCGTCGTCATCCTCCTGTCCTCTAGATCCGCCACGCCGTTCTTGACCTCTCCGTGTTTAAATGCAGTTCCACCAAGACCAGGTGGTGGGGTCTTATGCCGACCCCTGGCGATGAGCAGCCCAAGATCTACCGCATGAAGCTCTGGGCCACCAACGAGGTCCGCGCCAAGTCCAAGTTCTGGTCAGTTCTCCTCCCCCAATCGACCTCACGGCGCCATGGCCTCGATCTTCTTTGGCGGTTTCTTAGGGCCTTATGTGTTTGATTGTTTGGTTGTTTGCACGCGGTACTTCTGAGGAAGCTCAAGAAGGTGAAGAAGGCCAACGCCGGATGCTCGCCATCAACGAGGTATATCACTTCCCTCTAGTTGCCATGATCCGTGGATGCAACTTTAACTATCTTGGCCGGTACTAATCGCCATAATAGATCAGATTTGGTACCATGTTGGTATTGTATGTGGCGAAGATGCTCGATTTTAGTTCTTTGCATAGGGAGGATGTATGTCATGCAGTGTTTTAGCTTACCAAACGGTATTAATAAAGGTGTCATGACTGGTTTGGTTGTTTGGTTTCAGCGAGGCGTGCGACAAGGACGTAGCCATCGTCCTTATCGACCTCCACAGCTGCAGCCTCGACTCCAAGATACGCCTCAGCCTCGGCAAAGCGCCCACCAACTGCCTTCTTCCTCTTCGTGTAATCCCCCCTTCATCTAATGATGTCTGAACCCAACTGTTTGGTCATGTGCATGTCTAGTTTCTATTGCTTCAAACATTTTCAATACATCTCTTAATTTAACATCCATTGGAATAAATTAGATGGTAATATATATGTGGTTTCATAAAATTTGGTGCTTGCTAAATGTTATGGGAATATATTCAGCTTCAATGCTAGTTTGTACAAGATTTTTGTTTGCTAGGAAACATGGACATATATTCAGCTTTAATGCTAGTTGTATTGTTAGCACATCCATATGTGCAAGAAAACGGTTCAGACAGAGAGGGTACCTGTTTATCATGATTTTTGCACCAGTTTATCATCTTGGTCTCCTGTATTGTACTTCGAAGTTTATCATGTTCTGAAGCTGACCCTTCAAATTGGGTTGCAGAGGAGGTATGGCTGCCACTTAATGATGCCGGAGGCTTGTTGCCCTTGATCTTTGGGGATGGAGACAGATTGCATTGGAAATATTCTGTTATTCCTTGCCTAATGTTCTTGTTGCTGATAATAGGGCATGTAAATAGCAAGTTATTTTCTTAGTGGTTACTTATGCTTATTGTGTATCACATTTAAAAAGAAAATGCACAATGAGCTTGTTTCATCTTTTTTATGCTTATGTATGCTTGATCAGGGTAGTTCTTTTTTAATTTGATGACAATGAACCAATATAACCAGTCATCAGTAGCTAGTGTGCATTGCCAAGTACAACAGTTCTACATTGTATGGAATCATCTATAGATATTATTTATCGATATGGGTTAACTAATCCTTATTGATCGATCCTCTCTTTTAGTTAATAATGTATGCATGCCTTGTATGTTCTGTGTTCTTTACTATACTGTTCTGTCCTCGGCAATTAAACATTGTAACTGTTTTTATTGTGATATGCAACTCTTCAAAAAAAGAAACTTTATTATGGAATTACTCATCTGCATGGAATTTCTATGTATTCTAGTAGTTTATATTTGATACTATATTGCTGCATTCCCAATCTGCGTGGGAGCCGAAGCTCGATTTGTTCTGTTTACATTTCGTTTAAAGATTAGTACAATGTAATGATTTTGTGCTTTCATGAAGTATTTTGTGCTATTTTTATACATCGATCAATTTAGAAGACACATAGAGCATTTAACTAGACAGTTGACTTTGCATGTGCTACTACTATGCTTGCTTAGAGCAGCCCTTATTTGGTTACATTATTGTGATGGATCGTCTTGTTCTTAGTTGTGCTACAGTATGTGTTCCGTGTTGTTTGCACTTGTTAGCCAAATTATTGCACATGTAGTGTTAATGCGATTCTGTAAAATTCCTGTTTGTACAATGTATCTGCTACATGTTGTTTTCATCTTGATAGCTAGCAGCCTAGCACCATGAACTTTGATTGTAAAATCTCTATATGCTGTAAAATTAATTAGGCCAGTCTCGAATTTGTTGTGAATTGTAAGATGCTTAAAGTAAATGTTTTTTTGCCTTCTCACGTGTAGGCTGTCAGGCGAGACAACAAGTAGAGGTTCAGTCTGTTGGAGGAGTATGGCGAGCTGTTGATTCGGGCTAACCAGGGGCACACTGTGGCAGTATGTTTTCTGCCTGAACTCCCCTGCACTAATGTATTCTCTCTGCCATGTAGTAATTGTTATTTTTTGGGACTTCTAAAAGCATTGTACTAGTTGAATTTGTGTTATCATTCTAAAGAACTTGTCATTTTTATTGAATGGTCTCTTCATAATATATTTGCTCCAGTTTTCTGATTCTTCTTTGCTGATTCATGTAACAGGTGTCGACTATGAGCAAGAGCAGGTGCATGTGCCTGCTTGTAATTCTAACGAAGGAGCTCCATCTTGAAGAATATAGTGCTTGTAGAGCTTGTAAATTAGTTACTCCACTTGTAGAGTTATTTGTAGAGCAGGAGCACCATTGTATTGCGTGTTATTTGTAGGCGAGGAGCTCCATACAGAATCTGGCTCTATCTTGAATCTGGCTGTTGTTATTTGAAGTATTATATGTGTTTTTTATCGGTGCCAATTTAAATATTGGTTATTTATTCTTCATCAAAATGAAATGAGAATATAATACGACAAGTCGGACCCACTTGCTAGAACACGACAACTTGGACCCACTTATGAGAACATGATAAGCTGGGATCCATCGACTAGTGGACCCATGATACATATAAAAACATGAGAGGCCCAAAGAAAGAAATGGCCAAGAAAAATACATGATCAAAAAGAAAATCTGCTTTGTTAAAAGGGCCACGAAAGAAATCAATAAGGCTAAATTGTTACATGAGACCCATGTAGCTAATAAAAGCACAGGAAAAAATACATTAAAAAGGCCGAATTGTTGGGCTAGGCCCATGTAGAAAACCGAATTGGACCGGGCTGATTCTTGTGCCACATCAGCTTGCCACGCTGGATGCCTACGTGGTCTGGGGAGGTTGACCAAAACGCCACAGTAGACATATTTTGGTCATAAAAGTCTACGACCATTCCAGATGAAAAGGTCAAAATGTCAGTTTACGACGGCCAGCTTTTGACCTTCTGGTTTTGGTCACAAAAAGGTCACAAATGGAAAACTATGACCATTCAGTGACCAATAGTGGTGGTCACAAGTTGACATATTTCTTGTAGTGGGGGCCCCTCTCCCCCTTGCTTCCGGTGGCGCCGGAGCGCTGCCGGGGGCCATCATCATCACCGCGATCTACACCAACACCTCCATCATCTTCACCAACGTCTCCATCACTCCCCCCCTTCTATATTCAGCGGTCCAGTCTCCCGCAACCAGCTGTACCCTCTACTTGAACATGGTGCTTTATGCTTCATATTATTATCCAATGATGTGTTGCCATCCTATGATGTATGAGTAGATTTTCATTGTCCTATCAGTGATTGATGAATTGCTATGATTGGTTTGAGTTGCATGCTTTATTATTGGTGCTGTCCTATGGTACTCTCCGTGTCATGCAAGCGTGAGGGATCCCCGCTGCAGGGTTTGCATTATGTTCATGATTTGCTTATGGTGGGTGGCGTGAGTGACAGAAGCACAGACCCGAGTAAGTAGGTTGTTTGCGTATGGGATAAAGGGGACTTGATACTTTAATGATATGGTTGGGTTTTACCTTAATGATCTTTAGTAGTTGCGGATGCTTGCTAGAGTTCCAATCATAAGTGCATATGATCCAAGAAGAGAAAGTATGTTAGCTTATGCCTCTCCCTCAAATAGAATTGCAATAGTGATTACCGGTCTAGTAATGTAGTCAATTGCTTAGGGCAATTTCACAACTCCTACCACCACTTTTCCACACTCACTATATTTACTTTATTGCTTCTTTATCTAAACAGCCCCTAGTTTATATTTACGTGCTCTTTATTATCTTGCAAACCTATCCTATCACACCTACAAAGTACTTCTAGTTTCATACTTGTTCTAGGTAAGCTTAACACAAAGCGTGCGTGAGAGTCGTGTCGATGTGAGATAGGACTTGAGAGAATATTTGTTCTACCTTTAGCTCCTCGTTGGGTTCGACGCTCTTACTTATCGAAAGAGGCTACAACTATCCCGTATACTTGCGGGTCATCAGTGTCTCGCAACAGTACTGAAGCTGAGTACAAAGAAGTTGCTGATGCGACTTCTGAGATCATATGGGTTCAGTCCTTGTTGAGAGAATTGAGAGTCTCTCCAGCTCATCCTCCGGTTCTTTGGTGTGACAACATCGGTGCTACATATCTTTCGTCTAATCCGGTGTTTCATGCTCGGACGAAACACATTGATGTTGACTATCACTTTGTCCGAGAACGCGTTGCATAGAAGCTACTCAATATCAAGTTCATCTCGTCAAAAGATCAACTTGCTGACATTTTCACGAAGCCTCTTCCACAACCACAGTTTGTAGGATGTAGGCGCAATCTTAACTTGCTTTATACTTCAGGCCATAGTTAAGATTGAGGAAGGGTGTTAGACTGTATATACACGTAGGCTTTAGTATACACCTTGTATTGTACCCTTTGGTACCTCTATATAATGAGATAGCCACACCCCGTTTAGGGTGTTGAGCAGTTTCCCAAATCATACGTTTTACACCCAAACCCCCACTTCATTATTATTTTACAATTTCACTTATAATATTTTTTTCAAACCGAAGGATCCAATGGATTCTAGATGGATAAGGGAGATTACGGTGGAGTGGAGAGTGAACTCTTCGAGACCGGAGGGGCTGGGGGATTCTAGACGGATGAGGGAGATTGGAGTGGTGTGGGAAGTGAACTCACCATCACCAATATCAACTCAAATTTATAAGGTATATTGTGAACATATCTACTAAAAAGGATGTTGAGAGAGCTTTTAGTATGCTTCGAAAATGCTTTGCGATTATCTGTGGCCCTGCCAAGTAGCCTAAGACCATGTGGCAGATCCTGACAACATGTGTTATTTTACACAACATGGCAATTGAGGATGAGAGAGAGGACCTAGAGGTCTTTCAGTTTGTCTACAATGGTGTCTCGGTGGACCCAAGCCGTCACCCACAGGATCCAAACATTCCTTCAAACACACCAAAGGCCCCAAAACTGACAAGCTAACAACCAACTTCAATAAGATCTTACTAAGCACCACCGATGACTTCTTGTGCTTTTATCATGTTTATTTTTTAACTTGAATGGTTAAGTTTGAAAACATTGAATTTGATATGTATATGAATTGTGTGTACTTTTTTCACTTGGGAATTGTGTGTACTTAAATTGCTCAGTTTTGAATTAATACATTTGAGAATTTTAGATTTGGACCACATTGCAAGACAAGCAGCCCCCCCCCCCCCCCCGCGTCATCAACATCTGCCGACACGGGGGAAACCCTAGCTGTCGTTGCAAGCAGCCACCCTCGCCACCATTCCCCTGCATCATCGTCGGAAGAGGAACGGCCTGCAAAGTCGCGTCGGCACCTAGGATGGCTGCCGTGGGGCAGATCTGGCCCCTCGCGTGCTCCCTCGCCGCCATCCCGCCCCACCCAACCTCACCCCGCGGCTCCCCCCTACGACGCTGGATGTGTGGGCGAGGGTTGCGGTGTGCCCTGGCCATGCTGCAAGGCTGGATCTGGGCTCTCCTCGCCGGCTGCCCCTTGGCGCGTCTCCGGGCCCCCACGCGCGACTTCGAGCTCCTTCCTCGCGCGCCCCTCCTATGGATGCATGTGGCAGCGGCTCCCCACATGGGATGCTCCTTGCCGACTAGCCCGGGTTGCCCTCGGGACCCGGTATACCCCCTCGCCCCACCCGCCCCTCCTCCCTGAGTTCCATTGATGGCAGCGTGGTGTCCGTCATGGTGCGCCAGCCGGATTGCATGGCAGGCGCGTAGCTTTGCTTCGCGGCCTTCTTCCCGTCTCAAGTGTGTTCTGGCTATGCCCCTGGTAGCCATGGACATGCGTCCCCTTCCTGTGTTCATGGCTGGTCGGGGTTCATGTTGGCATGGC
Organism: Aegilops bicornis; assembly: GCA_021605145.1. NCBI lineage: Eukaryota > Viridiplantae > Streptophyta > Magnoliopsida > Poales > Poaceae > Aegilops > Aegilops bicornis. Next base: position 606,584,709 of record CM038671.1, read on the forward strand.
TCTGGACCCGACATGCTCCGGGAGGTGCATTCCTCTTCCAGCTTCTTGGGTTTGCCGGGATCCCGGTGGTTTTGGCCCCAGCGGCCAGATCTGCGCTCCTCTCAGGATCTTGGATCGTCCACATTGCCGGCCACCATTGCATCCCCTTCGCCACTGCATTCCCCTCCGCCTGGTCGGCCAACCGCGCTCACCTCTGTGAGTCGCTCCTGCCCCTACCGGATTTGTAACTCGCCCTTCTAGTGACTTCTGATGCCGGCTTCGGCAACGGGCATTGCTTCCCTCCCTGCGATTGGCGACTTCGGCCTACGTTCGACTTACACCTCTCTGAATCTACCCCAGTGGCTTGGGGTTGCTCAGGCAAAGGCCAGGGCGAACTCGGCTTGGCGGTGTTGGCAGCGGCGACGCCCACGAGTGTCGTCCCATTCTTAGAGGCATTGCCATGGTCTTCATCTTCACCCCTACTCTTGCATCAGGGGAAACTCTAGGTTTGGACTCCTGGATCGAACGAAGGCGGCGTATTGACGTTGTTCCCCTTCTTGAAGGCGTTTTCTTGATCGCTCGCGGCATCCCCGACGATGGGTTAGATTTGTTGGTTGTCTTCGTTGAGTTCGAGTTGCTTCTCAGGGCTGGGAGAGTTTTGCCATGTTGTTTTTCCTTTTTTTGGGGCTGAGCACCCCTGTCCCTCAACTCCGGGGCACCATGGCATGCCCTCTTGTGTCCGTGCATGTGTTGTTCCATATCGTGTATTCACTCTTGTTCTTCTATCAATGGAATGATATGCAAGTTTTGCATATTCACGAAAAAATAATTAATATGTTTGAAAACCACTGGATGAATTGGCGAAATAAATTTGTTTAAGGGATTAAATTTTAGGGATCTGCTGGATAAGCTAAATCCCCTACTTCTTCTAGTGTTAAAAGAAGTGCTAGTGGTTTTTTTAACACAGTACAAACGCGGAAACTCATACATACGCATGTACATGCACCCTTGTAAGGGCATATTTCTCCCTAAGTGGTTTTGGTGATTGATGACAATGCATTTGTGGACTAGTCGTGTGCACTGAGCATTTCAGATATCTCATATCTAGGAACAAGACGATTCGGTGCCCCTCGGAGCCTATCAAAGACGGCTGTTCTCTACGTTTCTTTTCGGTGGATTTGAGTCGTAGGAAAGTCGTACTATTAAGAGGGGGTCCGCTTTGGAAAGGTTAGGGTGGAATCAACACGTACACATCTGTTCCTTTGCACCACCTTTCCTTCGCTTTGATGGAGCACCGTTCGTTTATCCATGTCTCTGTGATATGAAGGCAGCCAAGTGCTAAGGACTCTCTGGCGTGTAGTAGTACTGCTCAAGGGAGCGGTAGTACCGCAGGGGCCAGCGGTAGTACCGCTCCTTGTGAGCGGTAGTACCGCTGCCTCCAGCCCTCGCGCTGATGCATGCGGAAGTAGGCGCGGATGTAATTTTTTACGTTCGCCCTCACGCGGTAGTTCCGCAACGTCTGTCCGGTACTACCGTCCCGAACTTTTGCACAGTTCCAACCCCAGCGGAAGTTGTTATGAAAGTAATTTATTAATTTTGTGCATTTCCAGTGCCAGTTGATACCTCCCTTACGGTGGTATTGTAGGCGCGTAGCCTTGGTACCGCTTCCGGTGGTTCTCTTGCTCGTTGCCTGTCTGGCAGAGCCCTCATCTGGTCACTACCGCATAGCAGTAATACCGCTCCTGCGTGATAGTACTGGCGTCGCGTGGGCTGAGAGAGGGGATAACGGTTGGATATTTCCCCCCACTATATAAAGGGGGTATATTCCCCAAGAAGACCACCTCTTCCCTCCCCAAGCTCCAATGTTGCTCAAACCTCCATTTTCGCCCGATCTCTCACCCTAGCCAATCAAACTTGTTGATTTTCTAGGGATTGGTTGAGAAGGCCTCGATCTACACTTCCACCAAGAGAAATTCGATTCCCCACACTAATCCCTTGAGGATCTTCTTACTCCTGGGTGTTTGAGCACCCTAGACGGTTGAGGTCACCTCGGAGCCATATTCCACTAGGGTGAAGCTTCGTGGTGCCGTTAGGAGCCTCCAATTAAGTTGTGGAGATAGCCCCAACCTTGTTTCTAAAGGTTCGGTCACCGCCTTCAAGGGAACCAATAGTGGAATCATGACATCTCGCATTGTGTGAGGGCGTGAGGAGAATTCGATGGCCCTAGTGGCTTCTTGGGGAGCATTGTGCCTCCACACCGCTCTAACGGAGACGTACTTCCTCTCAAAGGGAAGGAACTTCGGTAACACATCCTTGTCTCCACCGGCTCCACTCTTTGTTATCTCTTACCTTTACTTGTGCAAGCTTTTATTGTGCTGTATCCCTTGCTTGCTTGTGTGCTTGTTGTTGTTGCATCATATAGGTTGCTCACCTAGTTGCACATCTAGACAACCTATTTTGATGCTAAGTTTAGTTTGGTCAAGAAAAGCTAAAAATTGTTAGTTGCCTATTCACCCCCTCCTCTAGTCAACCATATCGATCCTTTCAATTGGTATCAGAGCCTCATCTCTTTGACTTTACCGTCCGAAGAGTATGGTTGACACCACAGACGAGGGGGAGGAGCACTCTGGTGTGAATCCGTCTTGTCTATGGCTGATGGGGGATCCTCGGTCTCTCGTGAGGAGTTCAATGCGGCTATGGACACATTGAAAACCTCCATGACGACTGAGGTTAAAGGCATGTTTAAGTAGTTTCTTGAAGGCCTTAAATTATCCACCGCACTGTTGGAAGTGGTTGATCCCGCTAACAAGGTGGTGGATGCTAACTCCAAAAAGGGGGAAGCTAGTAGTGATCAAGTTCATTTGCCTAGTGGTAGGAGTAGGAGTGGAATCTTTGCCCATGTTGAACTTCCCCTTACCTATGGAGGACCGGTTCCCTCCACGCATATGAATCATGTTGGTCCTCCTCCTAAGCTTGTGAAAAATGAGGGTTTTGCCGCTTGGGTGTATCGCTTTAAACATCATTTAAATCATAGTTCTACTAATCTGTGGAGAATTATTGAGCAAGGTTTGTACCGGCATGATCCAAGCAACTTCACTCCTAGAGAAGCCGCTGATCATCAATTCAATGAGGAAGAGGAAGAAGAAGAGGAAGAGGAAGAAGAGGAAGAGGAAGAAGAGGAAGAAGAGGAAGAGGAAGAGGAAGAGGAGGAAGAAGAAGAAGAAGAAGAAGAAGAAGAAGAAGAAGAAGAAGAAGAAGAAGAAGAAGAAGAAGAAGAAGAAGAAGAAGAAGAAGAAGAAGAAGAAGAAGAAGAAGAAGAAGAAGAAGAAGAAGAAGAAGAAGAAGAAGAAGAAGAAGAAGAAGAAGAAGAAGAAGAAGAAGAAGAAGAAGAAGAAGAAGAAGAAGAAGAAGAAGAAGAAGAAGAAGAAGAAGAAGAAGAAGAAGAAGAAGAAGAAGAAGAAGAAGAAGAAGAAGAAGAAGAAGAAGAAGAAGAAGAAGAAGAAGAAGAAGAAGAAGAAGAAGAAAATAAAGAAGAAGAAGAAGAAGAAGAAGAAGAAGAAGAAGAAGAAGAAGAAGGAAGAAGAAGAAGAAGAAGAAGAAGAAGAAGAAGAAGAAGAAGAATATAAAGAAGAAGAATAAAGAAGAAGAAGAAGAATAAAGAAATAAATAGAAGAAGAAGAAGAAATAAATAGAAGAAATAAAGAAGAAGAAGAAGAAGAAGAAGAAGAAGAAGAAGAAGAAGAAGAAGAAGAAGAAGAAGAATAAAGAAGAAGAAGAAGAAGAAGAAGAAGAAGAAGAAGAAGAAGAAGAAATAAAGAAGAAGAAGAAGAAGAAGAAGAAGAAGAAGAAGAAGAAGAAGAAGAAGAAGAAGAAGAAGAAAGAAGAAGAAGAAGAAGAAGAAGAAGAAGAAGAAGAAGAAGAAGAAGAAGAAGAAGAAGAAGAAGAAATAAATAAAGAAGAAGAAGAAGAAGAAGAAGAAGAAATAAATAAAGAAGAAGAAGAAGAAGAAGAAGAAGAAGAAGAAGAAGAAGAAGAAGAAGAAGAAGAAGAAATAGAAGAAGAAGAAGAAGAAATAAAGAAGAAGAAGAAGAAGAAGAAGAAGAAGAAGAAGAAGAAGAAGAAGAAGAAGAAGAAGAAGAAATAGAAGAAGAAGAAGAAGAAGAAGAAGAAGAAGAAGAAGAAGAAGAAGAAGAAGAAGAAGAAGAAGAAGAAGAAGAAGAAGAAGAAGAAGAAGAAGAAGAAGAAGAAGAAGAAGAAGAAGGAAAATAGTTGAAGAAGAAGAAGAAGAAGAAGAAGAAGAAGAAGAAGAAGAAGAAGAAATAAGAAGAAGAAGAAGAAGAAGAAGAAGAAGAAGCTAGTTAAAGCTGAAGAAGCAGAAGAAGAAGAAGAAGAAGAAGAAGAAGAAGAAGAAGAAGAAGAAGAAGAAGAATAAGAAGAAGAAGAAGAAGAAGAATGAAGAAGAAGAAGAAGAAGAAGAAGAAGAAGAAGAATAGAAGAAGAAGAAGAAGAAGAATAAGAAGAAGAAGAAGAAGAAGAAGAAGAAGAAGAAGAAGAATTGAAGAAGAAGAAGAAGAAGAAGAAGAAGAAGAAGAAGAAGAAGAAGAAGAAGAAGAAGAAGAAGAAGAAGAAGAAGAAGAAGAAGAAGAAGAAGAAGAAGAAGAAGAAGAAGAAGAAGAAGAAGAAGAAGAAGAAGAAGAAGAAGAAGAAGAAGAAGAAGAAGAAGAAGAAGAAGAAGAAGAAGAAGAAGAAGAAGAAGAAGAAGAAGAAGAAGAAGAAGAAGAAGAAGAAGAAGAAGAAGAAGAAGAAGAAGAAGAAGAAGAAGAAGAAGAAGAAGAAGAAGAAGAAGAAGAAGAAGAAGGAAGAAGAAGAAGAAGAAGAAGAAGAAGAAGAAGAAGAAGAAGAAGAAGAAGAAGAAGAAGAAGAAGAAGAAGAAGAAGAAGAAGAAGAAGAAGAAGAAGAAGAAGAAGAAGAAGAAGAAGAAGAAGAAGAAGAAGAAGAAGAAGAAGAAGAAGAAGAAGAAGAAGAAGAAGAAGAAGAAGAAGAAGAAGAAGAAGAAGAAGAAGAAGAAGAAGAAGAAGAAGAAGAAGAAGAAGAAGAAGAAGAAGAAGAAGAAGAAGAAGAAGAAGAAGAAGAAGAAGAAGAAGAAGAAGAAGAAGAAGAAGAAGAAGAAGAAGAAGAAGAAGAAGAAGAAGAAGAAGAAGAAGAAGAAGAAGAAGAAGAAGAAGAAGAAGAAGAAGAAGAAGAAGAAGAAGAAGAAGAAGAAGAAGAAGAAGAAGAAGAAGAAGAAGAAGAAGAAGAAGAAGAAGAAGAAGAAGAAGAAGAAGAAGAAGAAGAAGAAGAAGAAGAAGAAGAAGAAGAAGAAGAAGAAGAAGAAGAAGAAGAAGAAGAAGAAGAAGAAGAAGAAGAAGAAGAAGAAGAAGAAGAAGAAGAAGAAGAAGAAGAAGAAGAACCAAACAACGTCCTCATGTGCAAACGTTTGTGAAGGAGGGAGAGGGTACTCCTAAGGAGAAGAATAACAATGCGAAGGGTGATGGTGTCAAGAAGGGCAATGCCGATCCTTCCAACAAAGTCGGTTACTTTAACCCTTCTTATGTGTTATGCTGTGCTAATGATGGGCATGTTTATGCCAAATTTGTTGTTTATTCTTATGAGTACATTGAATGGTCTATTTGGGTTCCTAAGACCCTTGTTGCTAACATCAAAGGACCCATTACAAAATGGGTACCTAAAACCAAGCATTGATCTCTTGTAGGTGTTTGCTTCCTCGTGGGGATCATGCGGTTGCTCGATATGGAGCCACAAATCATATGACCGGAAGCAAGGACTTGGTGGTGGACATGCACAAGGTTTCATCTATGCCCACCAATGTCGAATGGGGTGATGCCTCGTCTTTAAGGTATTGGGTCTTGGCAAGGTTGTCATTTCTCATGATCTCACGATCGACAAAGTCATGCTTGTTGAGTCCCTTGCATAAAACTTACTTTCTGTTCGTCAACTTGCACTCATGGGCTTTGCCACTTTCTTTGATACTGATTCTGTGGCCCTCATGTGGAGCAAGAGTCTTAAAGTAGCCTTTGTTGGGCATGTCGAGAACGGTCTTTATGTGATTAAATTTTCGGAGCGACCACTAAGACCGCGACATGCCTAATGGCTAAAGTTGACGTGGGATGGCTTTGGCATCACCGTTTAGCCCACATCAATATGAGATCTTTGCAAAGTCTTCTCAAGGGGGACCATGTCCGTGGACTAACAAATGTTAGTTTTTCCAAAGATAGTGCTTTCAGTTCTTGTTTCGAAGGAAAGCTACATGAGAAGGCTCATCCTCCCACGACTATCATCTACTTGGCGAGGCCTTTGGAGCTCCTTCACATGGATCTCTTTGGGACTCCACCCTTCGATAGTATTGGGGGGAGAAAGTATTGCTTGGTGATTGTGGATGATTGTTCAAGATACACTTGGGTGTATTTCTTTGAGAGGAAGAGTGAGACCCAACAAACTGTCATCGACTTTGCAAATGAAGCTCAACGTCAACACAATGCAAAGATTTTGATGATAAGAAGTGACAACGGCATCGAGTTCAAGAACTACACCTTGGATGAGTTTCTCAGTGATGAGGGGATCAAGCACTAATATTCCGCACCTTACACCCCTCAACAAAATGGTGTAGCGGAGAGGAAGAACCGGACATTGATGGACGCGACAAGGACCATGATGACGGAGTTCAAGTCTCCGTACAAATTTTGGGCCGAAGCCATCAACACCGCTTGTCATGCATCCAATCGGCTCTATCTCCGCAAAGGCTTGAACAAGACTCCATATGAGATACTTCCGGCAACAAGCAGCCCAACCTCAAGTACTTCTGGGTGTTCGGTTATAAGTGTTTCATTCTCAAGAAAGGTGTTTGTTTGTCAAAATTTGAGGCTAGATCTCATGAGGGCATATTTGTTGGTTATGCTACAAACTCTCATGCTTACTGTGTCCTCAACAAGTCCACATGACTCATTGAGGAGACGTGTAACATGGAGTTTGATGAGAATAACGGCTCCCAAGTGGAGCAAAGTGGTACTTGTGATGTAGGTGATGAAATTCCTCCCCAAGCCATAAGAAGAATGGGTGTTGGCCTTATCCTACCCATTGAAGAACCCCTTGTGGCCGAAGGATAAGGACAATGTTCCACTCAAGTGGAACCATCACCAACTCAAGACCCACACGCTTCTGAATAAGAAAGTGAAGGCCCTCAACTAAATGAACAAGATCAAGGGCAAGATCAACCGCAAGATGGTGGTGATCCACAAATTGATGCCCAAGGTCAAGTTCTTGCTACCGAGGAAGTTCAAGATCAAGAGCAAGCTCAAGATGACGCTCATGATGATCAAGTTACCGCTCCTCAACTCTCTCTTGGGGAGCAATTGGAGCGTCATGCCGCCAAGATTGCTTCTAAGCTCGCTACCAAAGTGCATCTCATGAAGAATGTGCTTGGAAGCTTAAGAAAGGGGGTAAGCACTCGTAGACAATTAGCAAACTATTGTGAACATCATGCGTTTGTTTCTTGTGTTGAACCCCAAAAGGTCTATGAGGCGCTCGAGGATCCGGATTGGCTTAACGCCATGCATGAAGAACTCAACAACTTCGAGCACAACAAGGTGTGGACATTGGTGCCAAGGCCAAAGGAGAACCATAATGTCATTGGAACAAAATGGATCTTCAAGAACAAGCAAGATTCTCACGGGATTGTCATTCGCAACAAGGCTCATTTGGTGGCACAAGGCTACTCCCAAGTCGAGGGTATCGACTATGGTGAAACCTTTGCTCCCGTAGGGGCGCGCCAAGTGTAGGGAGTCCTACTAGGACTCCCAAGTCCTAGTAGGATTCCCTTTCCTTTTCGGAGTAGGAAAGAAGGAAAGGAGGGAGAGGGAGAAGAAAAAGGGGGCCGTGTCGTGGTACTAAGTCTGACAGTATGAGTAGGGGGTATGTATGAGGAGGCAAGGCCCTAGCTACGGCGAGGTTCTACACACGAGTTCTGAAGTTCAGCCCCTCTCCTGAGGAGGTAAAAGCCCTACGTCTCGGTGCCCTCAGGCGGTCGACTGGAATATGGGTGTGTGTTACAAGGGGTGTGAACCCTTGTCCCAGAGGAGGGGGTGGCTTATATAAAGTGCACCAGGACCCCAGCCGTCCCCCGTTACAGGGTCCAATGTACATTAAGACAGGGCGTTACTGGTAATGCCAGCTATAAAGTGCTACTAATGATCTTTAAGACTACAGAGTGAACGCTTGACCGTTGCCATCCTGAGTGACTCTAGGTCTTCCGTACTCCGAGTGGTTTCCTGTACGGTCGAATGACTTCATCCAGGTCGAGTGAAATTGGGGGTATCCGAGTGAGGTGACTGGTTGAGGCTACTTCAGTCGGTATTTCTTGCTATTCTTTGAATGTCCTTGATTCTAGGGTAGTGACCTTGGGTAGGATGTATAGGTCAGTGCTATGACCCTACCCTAGGTTCATGGCATCGTCATTAGCCCCCGAATGAGGTCCGAGTGAAAAGAGAGTTGAAGTTGACCCTGTCTTGACTCTTATGCTTCATAAGCATTCTTACTGAGCTCAAGGTTCATGCTAAAACTTCGTCTTCATTTCAGTTGCCTTGATCGATTCAGAGGTCGTCGAGTGAACTTAAGCTAGCTATCTTTGAGTGTTGATATGGTGCGAAATCTTCGGCGCGATTGGTTACTATGGTTCCGGATCTCACGGGATACGAAAATTTGGGGAAGCACGCGAGGCGGAGCGCACCGCAGTAAACGGGACGGATAGACAGGGGCGCCCTCGATTTCCGCGCCACCTTTTTCACCACGTGCCGTGCACGCATCGTTGCGGATTTGACAGATCGCCGGGCCTCACGCTAAGCAGCCACTTTCGGAAGCAGGCCCGTAAAAGGCGTCGAGGCCGATGCATTTGCACAATGCGCTCCCATTCCCCTTATTCTTCTTCTGCTTCTCCACCGCGTCCTCCTCCACCCTCGACGCTGCCGCCCCACCCGTGTGCAGTCCGCCACAATGGTGAAGGACAAGACGGCGGCCCTGGAGCGCACAAAGAAAGCGATGACGACAGCGAAGGGCAAGAAAACGAGTCGGGGATCGTCGTCGCGGTCCGGGTTGCCGCCTGGATGGATCCAGGGGGACTAGATTCGATCTACACTCCGTCAAGAAGATCTGGAGGATCTGTCCGCCGTGGGCTTGATCGCTGACGGGACTTGGAGGCTGCCGGGGGACGAGATCGAGCCTTAGCCGCGGCGGGTGAGTGCATCCTCCTCGCAACCCACGTCGACCGTGGCTTCTCCCTGCCTCCGCATCCTTTCTTCTAGGGTTTTCTGAACTTTTTCGGTGCCCAGCTTCAACATTTCTCTCCCAACACCATCACATACCTTGTTGCATTCGTTTCTCTGTGTGAAAACTTCTTAGGCTGTAGACCGCACTGGGGTCTCTTCAAACATATGTTCACTTGTCGTTCTCAATCCGTGAAGAAGGAAAATCCGACTGACGAGAGGACGCACGTGATTCAGATGTGCGGGGGTTTAGGGATTCAGATGAGGAAGAGGAGCACTTTTCCCCCTATGACACTTCCTGAGTCGATTAGGGGGTGGCAGTCAACCTGGTTCTACTGCCAAGACATTCCGATCCACGGTCAGTCGACCGGACTTCCTCCCTTTACCCCAGGTCGAGTCCAGCAACCTTCTTCACTGATCATGTCTGCAGCAGAGAAAGTAGAGACAAACATGCTAGTCGAGCGGGTAGTCCAATTGGTCCGTCAGGGCGTGACTGGCATGGATTTATTGGAAGTGTTTCTCAGTCGATGCATCCAGCCGCTCCAAGCCCGTGATCATTCGATGTGGATGTATTTGGGCTCCAATTACACCGCTCGGGTCCACCCAGAGGAGGTCACCGATGAGATGGTGGCCTAGTGGGTGAAGGGCATTACCGAAAACAAAGACAACCCCAGGGGGGCCAAGAGAGTCAACCCATTCTACGCCAAAAATCAGCCGGACAAGGTCTGATCCTTATTACCGAGTGTCTTTCATCCTGACTTGTGACCATCTTTGAATCTGACTGATGTTTGTTTAACTTCTTGTCTTGCTGATTTATACTGAGATGTATTCAATGCCGAACGAAGAGCAAGCCCAGGAGGGAGTAGAGAGCGCGACAAGAGCGTCAACTGGCAATCTCTCGATGATGATGATGATGAGGAAGAGAGTGATGAGTCAGACGATGAAGAAGAGGTCCACTCACCACCCCGCACAGAGCGCCGATCCAAGCAATCTCACGATCCAGCTGGTGGGCGCAACAAGGCTGCAGCTCCAAGCACGCAAGTACATAAGCGCACTCGGACTTCGACTCTGGAGCCGCCAGAAAAGGTCGCCAAGCAGCCCAAGGTTGTCCCTTCAAAGCCTCGGAAGACCTTGCCCAGGATCAAGATGGACGTTCCCGTCGCTTCTGCGTGAGTGTTCTGTCTTTCTGTATTTTATTGTCGACTCATACTTCTGCTCAGACCGAGAGGGTTTTGAATCTTTCAGTGCTGCAACTTCTAGAACCTCCATGGACATCGTCAAGGTTCAGGATGATGAGGAAACTGTAGATGAGGCTACTTCCAAAGCTTGTACGGTCCTGCAATCTTGTGCTTATTTTGTCGATTGAATTGTCGGTCGATGGAGCTCCTATGGTTGCTTTTTGTGCACCCCACGAGACGTCATTGAACTTCCAGACGACGTTGAAGAAGCGCCTCAGAAGAATATGGGAAGGAGGGCACGCGGCTTCAGCGGTGAGAACGCTGCCGCCAGAGCCTCGATCGACATCAGCACCGGAAATAGTGGTCCAGCGGTCCGGAGATTCGACTCAGGCCTCTGTTTCTTTTGCCAATCCTGTGTCGACTGAACGTCCTTCGGCGTTGATTGCTCAAGTCCCCGCTTTGCCTGCGCAGCTCCATGGTTTAGATCCTGTGATTGCTCCGACTGTAGTACCGTCGTTGCTCTTTGTTGCTCATCATACTCCAGATGACCCGGCGGGTACAGCCAAGGAAGCCATACTCCAAGGAAACCTTGTGATGGAGCAAATGAAGATGGTGCCCGAGGCCAGCCAGGCTGCCTATAACGCCAGCTTTTCTCTACACATTAATGTCAAGGTCAGTTGATTTCCGACTGATCTTCCAATTTGATTTTTGCCCTGCTACGATATAGTAGTTGTAAGCTGTTGATTCATTGTCTGTAAGATGTCCCTGGATGAGTATTTTGTAACCTTTTATGTGCACCTATCATGAGTCTGCACTTTTTATCCAATCACCCACTGCGTGTTTTGACTTATTGCTTAATAGTTCTTCCACTTGAGTCGACCAAGTTGAGTCGAGTGTATCTTTGAACTAGTGGGGGCACGCAAAGTGCACCCACTGGGTGTAGTCCCCGAGCGCCGTCGTATGTTTGATTCGTCGGGGGTCTTTGTCCAATGTCTCTTCATTGTTTTTTCACTTGGCGGAATAGGTTTATCCTAGTGGGTTCCAGACTAGTGGGGGCACGCAGAGTGCACCCACTGGGTGTAGTTCCCGAGACCACGGTCGACTGCGGGCAGTCGGTTGGGGGTCTGAGAATCTCTTTTTTTTCATACTCATGCTGGGCAGACCATGCTGAGTTGTAAACTGGACCAGTGGGGCCACGCCAAGTGCACCCACTGGTGTAGTCCTCGAGACTACTGTTGAATGTTTTGCTTCTACAGTAGTCTTAGAACACTTTTTGCTGAGATTAACTTTTGTTTCTGTCGACTGATATGTCTTATTTGCTGACCACAGAAATCCTGTGAGCTCGGGGCCCGGTTTGCTGAGTTGGAGAAGAAACAGATCAGCCTCAACCTTGACCTGGAGCTGGCCAAGAAGAATCTTCAGAAGTCCAAGGATGATGCTGCTGCTATGGGAGTTAATAACTCGCCGACTGTCCACCTTATAGTTTTTCCCTTTTAGTCTTTTGAACCGAGTGACTCCACTCGAACAAATGTGCGTAGTCAAAACCGTCAACTCCAAGGTCGTCTGAAGAATGTTATTTCTTTAGTCAAAATGAAGGAGGCCCTGGAACAGAAGGACAATGACCTTGCCGCAGCACAGAAAGAGGCGCGAGAGAAAACAGAGCTTGCTGACAAGAAGCTGGCTTCAGTCAGCAAGTTAGAAGAGGAGAACGCCAAGCTAAAGACTGCTGTTACTGAATCCAACAAGGAGGTTGCAAAGCTGAAGAAGGACAAGGAGACCCTGACTGATAAGGTTGGAGATCTTACTCCGAAGAAGGGTGAACTGAAGGCTTATCTAAGAAGACTTGCTGAGAAGCTGGTCCTAAAGCTTGAAGGTACTTCCACTCCTCCGACTAATTTGCGACTGTCGACTCATTATATAACTATCGACTCACCACTTTTCCGACTGTGTAGAATTCTGTCAAGACTTCGAAGCAGAGACTGGGCGGATCGAGACATATCTTGACCCCATAAACTCTCTCGTCAAGGATGACGTTGCGATGAACGTTCTGCGATTGGAGTCTCGTCTTGACAGCGCTGTGGATTACCTTGCTCATCTGAAAGTGGCGATGTCACAGATTAACACCGAGCTCTGGCCCCGAGCGGAGTTCCAGAACGATCTCGAGTCTCTGATGACTCGAATCAAAGAAATTCCCGATCGAGTGCAAGAGTGGAAGAAGTCGTCTGCTCGCTGCAGTGTTGATGTGGCTCTGTCCTTGGTCTGAGTCCACTTCAAGGAAGTCAGGGAAGCCAAGCTGGAGGCTATCAAGGTTGCCAACACCAAGAAGCTCCAATTCTAGTCCTTCATGGAGACCTTCATCGACGCTGCCACTCGCATTGCAGATGGCATTGACCTTGACAACTTCGTCGAGCCAGCAAGCCCTACTCCTGAAGAGTGAACAAACATTATGCCTCACCTTATTTGCCTTGGAATGCCGAGTGATTTTGTAACCGTTAAACTCTTTCAGGCCTGATGCCTAAGTACTTCTGTCCACGGTTCTGAATATGGTAGCTTTGCCTTTACCACTTTTGGATCTTTATCAGCTCCGGGTGGAACTTAACTTCTCACTCGAAACTGACGTTGTACTTGTGACGCAGCTCAAATGGCATGCTCGATTGGCACCTCGCCGTCCTTGCGGATCAAAGCGGATGTTGTACATGTGACGCAGCTCAGATGACGTGCTTGATTGGCACCTCGTCGTCCTTGTGGATCAGGATGGAGCAGACGTTGTACTTGTTACGCAGCTCAGAGGATCTTTGCTGCTTAGGCGAGTACAGGGTCGCAGCTAAGTCCCCGAGTGGGAGGGTCGCTCTTCCCTCGGAGTAGTGTTTTTAACATAGGCGAGTACGGGGTTGCAGCTAAGCCCCCGAGTGAGAGTACTGCTCTCCACTCGGAATAGTTTTTAACTTAGGCGAGTACGGGGTCGCAGCTAAGCCCTCGACTGGGAGGATTGCTCTCCACTCAAAGTAGTTTTTAACTTAGGTGAGTACGGGGTCGCAGCTAAGCCCCCGAGTGGGAGGATTGCTCTACACTCGAAGTAGTTTTTAACTTTGGTGAGTAAGGGGTCGCAGCTAAGCCCCCGAGTTGGAGGATTGCTCTACACTCGAAGTAGTTTTTAACTTAGGCGTAGCACGGGTCGCAGCTAAGCCCCGAGTGGGGGATTGCTCTACACTCGAAGTAGTTTTTAACTTAGGCGAGTACGGGGTCGCAGCTAAGCCCCCGAGTGGGAGGATTGCTCTACACTCGGAGTAGTTTTTAACTTAGGCGAGTACGGGTCGCATGACTAAGCCCCGAGTTGGAGGATTGCTCTACACTCGGAGTAGTTTTTAACTTAGGCGAGTACGGGGTCGCAGCTAAGCCCCCGAGTGGGAGGATTGCTCTACACTCGAAGTAGTTTTTAACTTAGGCGAGTACAGGGTCGCAGCTAAGCCTCGAGTGGGAGGATTACTTTACACTTGGAGTAGTTTTTAACTTAGGCGAGTACGGGGTCACAACTAAGCCCCCGAGTGGGAGGATTTCTCTCCACTCGGAGTAGTGTTTTTAACTTAGGCGAGTACGGGGTCGCAGCTAAGCCCCCGAGTGAGAGTATTGCTCTCCACTCGGAATAGTTTTTTAACTTAGGCGAGTACGGTGTCGCAGCTAAGCCCCCTAGTGGGAGGATTGCTCTCCACTTGGAGTAGTTTTTAACTTAGGCGAGTACGGGGTCGCAGCTAAGCCCTCGAGTGAGAGGGTTGCTCTTCAGTCGGAGTGATTTTGAAACTTAGGCGAATTAGGTTCACGGCTAAGCCACCCACTGGGGGGTTTGAACACATGTGTTAATGGGAAAGCAATCATTACGATACTGCAAAAGTCTTGTCTTTGATAAGCAAACTGAAGGACTCTTATTACAACTCGTCGGTCCGAGTGGTTTAGGTGTAGAAATGGCGAAGCAGCTCTGCGTTCCACGTGCGTCACTCGTCCGCTTTCTTGGCTATGTTGTAGAGGTGATACGCTCTGTTGTGGAGCACCTTGGTGATGATGAAGGGACCTTCCCAGGCCGGAGTGAGCTTGTGAGGTCATTTCTGATCCACTCGGGGCACAGGGTCTCCTTCCTGGAATGCTCGACCTATGACATTACGAGCATGAAATTGACGTAGATCTTGTTGGTAGATGGTCGACCGGATCAGGGCCATCTCACGTTCCTCCTCCAAGAGATCAACTGCGTCCTGGCATGCCTGTTGACCAAGCTTTCCGAGAAGAGTTCCACTCGGGGCGTTGTGCGACAAGTCACTTTCGGAAGCACGACTTCAAGACCATACACCATGAAGAAAGGGGTCCGGTCAGTCAACCAGTTTGGAGTTGTTCTTAGTCCCCATAAGACGGACGGCAACTCAGTCACCCAAGCTCCAGAAGCGTGCTTGAGGTCGCGCATCAGTCGGGGTTTCAGCCGTTGAAGGATCAAACCATCCGCCCTTTCTGCCTACCCATTCGACTGTGGGTGCGCAACAGATGCGTAGTCGACCCGAGTGCCTTGGGAAACACAGAACGCCTTGAACTCATCAAAATCAAAGTTGGATCCATTATCTATGAAAATGCTGTGTGGGACACCATATCTGAATATGAACTCCCTGATGAAACTGACGGGTGCTTGAGTCAAGGTTTTTGATAGGCTTGGCTTCGATCCATTTGGTGAATTTGTCGACTGCTACGAGCAAATGAGTGAAGCCACTTCTGCCGGTCTTGAAGGGTCCGACCATATCTAACCCCCCAGACTACAAACGGACAGACGAGTGGAATAGTCTTCAAGGCAGATGCAGGCTTGTGAGACATGTTGGAGTAGAACTGACAACCTGCGCACTTGTCGACTATATCCTTTGACATCTCATTTGCATGCGGCCAATAGAATCCCGCTCGGTCTGCTTTGGCCACGATGGTCCGTGATGATGCATGGTGAACACAGGTCCATGAGTGGATCTCATTTAAAATCATTCGACCTTCTTCTGGGGTGATGCAGCGTTGAGCCACTCCTGTGACACTTTCTCTGTAAATCCGCCCTCTTATCACGATGAAAGCCTTCGATCGACGGACGATCTGGCGAGCCTCATCCTCATCTTCTGGGAGTTCTTGCCTGAGCAAGTACGTGATATATGGCACCATCCAGTCGGGCGTGATCACTAAGACTTCCATGACCAAGTCGACCACAGCTGGGACTTCAATCTCAGTCAGATTGGTTGAACTTATCGGTTGCGGAGGCTCTTCCTTGAAGGGATCTTCTTGTACTGACGGGGTGTGGAGATGTTCCAAGAACACATTACTGGGGATAGGCTTCCGAGTGGAACCTATCTTCGCCAGATCATCAGTAGCTTGATTCTTGATTCGGGGTATGTGGTGGAGCTCTAACCCCTCAAACTTCTTCTCTAGCTTTCTTACTGCATTGCAATAACCGGTCATTGCTGGACTCCTGATGTCCCATTCCTTCATTACTTGATTAACCAAAAAGTCTGAGTCGCCGTAGACCATCAAGCGTGGGACACCGAGTGAAATGGCCATACACAACCCATACAACAGTGCCTCATACTCAGCTTCACTGTTTGAAGAATCTAAGTGAATCTGGAGGACATAGCTAAGCTTGTCTCCTCTTGGGGATACTAAAAGCACTCCTGCACCAGAGCCATTCAACATCTTGGATCCATCAAAGAACATAGTCCAATGTTCTGAGTGAATCTGAGTCGGTTGCTGCTGTTCAATCCACTCTGAGAGGAAATCTTCTATTGCTTGAGACTTGATGGCTTTCTTTGCCTCAAACTTGATATCCAAGGGAAGGAGTTCAATCGCCCACTTTGCCACTCGACCAGTTGCATCTCTATTATTCAGAATTTCTGACAATGGAGTGTCGTTGATGACTGAAACCGAGTGGTCTGAGAAGTAGTGTGCAACTTTCCTCATGGTCAAGTAAATTCCATAAACAAGCTTCTGATAATGACGATATCTCTGCTTGGACAGAGTCAAGGCTTCCGAAATGTAATACACAGGGAGCTGAACTTTGTAGGCTTTGCCTTCTTCTTCCCGCTCGACCGTGAGCACTGTGCTAACAACCTGTCCAGTGGCTGCGATATAAAGCAGTAAAGGCTCCTTGCTGACTGGAGCGGCAAGCACCGACAGGGTAGAAAGCTGGGCTTTGAGCTCTTCAAACGCTGCTTCAGCTTCGTCATTTCACTCGAACTTGTCAGACTTCTGCACCACTCGGTAAAGAGGTAATGCCTTTTCACCGAGGCGTGAGATGAATCGACTCAACGCAGCCAAACAACCAGTAAGCTTATGAACATCATGCACACGCACATGGCGTTTCATTCGGAGGATTGTGCCAATCTTCTCTGGGTTTGCGTCGATCCCTCGTTCGGAAATGAGGAAACTGGTAACCCACAAGTATAGGGGACCGCAACAGTTTTTGAGGGTAGAGTATTCAACCCAAATTTATTGATTTGACACAAGGGGAGCCAAAGAATATTCTCAAGTATTAGCAGTTAAGTTGTCAATTCAACCACACGTGGAAAACTTAATATTTGCAGCAAAGTAATATGGAAGTAACGGTAATAGTGGCAAAAGTAACAGTAGCAGTTTTGTAGTAATTGTAACAGTGGCAATGATAAAGTAACTAAGCAAATATCAATATGTGAAAAGCTCGTAGGAATTGGATCAGTGATGGATAATTATGTCGGATGCGATTCCTCATGCAATAGTTATAACATAGGGTTGGTCCTTGCTTCCTTGAGGAACCACCTTGGTATATTCTCCTATGCATTTTTCTTTCTCTGAAATTTTTAGTGACTCAAAATAACAATGAACCAAACTCAACAAGATTGATAGCAACTACTCCCACAAGTGCCTAGAGGCTATATCATGCATTAGAACTACTTTTGACCATATAAATTTGACATGCAAGCTCAAGAACAGGGTCACCTTGGCAGCAAATATTTGCAATAAATAAAGCACTAGAACAAAAATCTCCTAGTTTCTTTGGTGTTCCACCCTTAAAAGTATAATTAGCAAGCATGGTGGAAATTTCAGCTTCTGGTATCTTTATTTTATTTGTAACAATATCTTTCATGTACTTAGCATAAGGATTCATTTTAAGCATATCTATCAAACGCATACGCAAAAAGATAGGTCTAATAATTTCAGCAAAGCGCTCAAAATCCTCATCATCCTTTTTCTTGGATGGTTTAGGAGGAAAAGGCATGGGTTTCTGAACCCATGGTTCTCTTTATTTACCGTGCTTCCTAGCAACGAAGTCTCTCTTATCATAACGTTGATTCTTTGATTATGGGTTATCCAGATCAACACCAGGTTCAACCTCTACATCATTATTATTGCTAGGTTGAGCATCAACATGAACATCATCATTAGCATCATCACTGGGTTCATGTTCATTACCAGATAGTGTTTCAACATCAGAAATAGAAATATCATTGGGATTCTCAGGAGTGTCAACAACAGGTTCACTAGAAGCATGCAAAGTCCTATCATTTTTCTTCTTCTTCATTTTAGAAGGACTAGGTGCATCAACATTATTTCTCTGAGAATCTTGCTCAATTCTCTTAGGGTGGCCCTCAGGATACAAAGGTTCCTGAGTCATTCTACCACCTCTAGTCACAACTCTAACAGCATTATCATTTTTCTTGTTATTTAATTCATTGAGCAAATCATTTTGTGCTTTAAGCACTTGTTCTACTTGAGTGGTAATCATGGAAGCATGTTCACTAATAAGTTTAAGTTCACCTTTAACTCTAGACATATAATCACTCAGGTATTCAATCATATAAGCATTGCGTTTCAATTGTCTACCAACATAAGCATTGAAGTTTTCTTGTTTAACAATAAAATTATCAAACTCATCCGAGTATTGACTAGCAGACTTATAACGAGGAATATCACCTTCATCAAATCTATATAGATAATTTACCTTTACTACCTGTGTCCGGTTATCAAGACCATGTATTTCTTCAATAGGCGGTAAATTCTTAACATCTTCAGCTTTAATACCCTTTTCTTTCATAGATTTCTTTGCCTCTTGCATATCTTCAGGACTGAGAAATAGAATACCCCTTTTCTTCGGAGTTGGCTTAGGAGTTGGTTTGGGAAGTGTCCAATTGTTTTCATTAGTCAACATATTATTCAATAACAATTCAGCTTGATCAACAGTTCTTTCCCTGAAAACACAACCAACACAACTATCCAGGTGGTCTCTGGAAGCATCAATTAGTCCATTATAAAAGATATCAAGTATTTCATTTTTCTTGAGAGGATGATCAGCAAAGCATTAAGTAATTGGAGAAGCCTCCCCAAGCTTGTGGGAGACTCTCTTCTTTAATTTGCACAAAATTATATATTTCCCTTAAAGCAGCTTGTTTCTTATGAGCGGGGAAATATTTAGCAGAAAAGTAATAAATCATATCCTGGGGACTACGCACACAACCAGGATCAAGAGAATTAAACCATATTTTAGCATCACCCTTTAATGAGAATGGAAATAACTTAAGGATATAGTAGTAACGAATTTTTTCCTCGTGAGTGAATAGGGTGGCTATATCAATCAATTTAGTAAGATGTGCCACAACAGTTTTAGATTCATAGCCATAAAAAGGATCAGATTCAACCAAAGTAATTATCTCAGGATCGACAGAGAAATCATAATCCTTATCGATGTCTGAGATAGATGAAGTAGCAAAAGCAGGGTCATATTTCATTCTAGCATTCAAAGATTTTTCTTTCAGCTTAGCTAATAATTTCTTAAGATCATTCCTATCATTGCAAGCAAGAAAATCTCTGGGAATTTCTTCATCCATAACATAACCCTCAGGCACAACAAGCAATTCATATCTAGGGGGAGAATCTTCATCATCACTATCATCAGTATTATCAGTTTCAATAATTTCATTCTCTCTAGCCCTAGCAAGTTGCTCATCAAGAAATTCACCTAATGGCACAGTATTATCAAGCATAGAAGTAGTTTCATCATAAGAATCACACATAGCAGAAGTGGCATCATCAACAACATGCGACATGTCAGAATTAATAGCAGAAGCAGGTTTAGGTGCCGCAAGTTCACTCAAAACAGAAGGGGAATCAAGTGCAGAGCTAGATGCCAGTTCCTTACCTCCCCTCGTAGTTGAGGGATAAATCTTGGCTTTCTCGTCTTTCAAGTTCCTCATAGTGATTAGCAGATATAAATCCCAAGTGACTCAAAGAATAGAGCTATGCTCCCCGGCAACGGCGCCAGAAAATAGTCTTGATAACCCACAAGTATAGGGGATCATAGCAGGTTTTCGAGGGTAGAGTATTCAACCCAAATTTCTTGATTCGACACAAGGGGAGCCAAAGAATATTCTCAAGTATTATCAGTTGAGTTGTCAATTCAACCACACCTGGAAAATTTAATATCTCTGCAGCAAAGTATTTAGTAGCAAAGTAATATGGAAGTAACTTGATATGATGGCAAAAGTATGATAGCAGTTTGTAGTAAGCATAATAAAGGGCAACAAAGAAAGTAACTAAGCAAAGATCAATATGTGAAAAGCTTCGTAGGCATTGGATCAGTGATGGATAATTATGTCGGATGCGATTCCTCATGCAATAGTTATAACATAGGGTGACACAGAACTAGCTCCAGTTCATCAATGTGATGTAGGCATGTATTCCGAATATAGTCATACATGCTTATGGAGAAGAACTTGCATGACATCTTTTATCCTACCCTCCCGTGGCAGCGGGGTCCTATTGGAAACCAAGGGATATTAAGGCCTCCTTTTAATAGAGTACCGGACCAAAGCATTAACACTTGGTGAATACATGAACTCCTCAAACTACGGCCATCACCGGGAGTGGTCCCGATTATTGTCACTTCGGGGTTGCCGGATCATAATGCATAGTAGGTGACTATTGACTTGCAAGATAGGATCAAGAACTCACATATATTCATGAAAACATAATAGGTTCAGATCTGAAATCATGGCACTCGGGCCCTAGTGACAAGCATTAAGCATAGCAAAGTCATAGCAACATCAATCTCGTAACATAGTGGATACTAGGGATCAAACCCTAACAAAACTAACTCGATTACATGATAAATCTCATCCAACCCATCACCGCCCAAAGAAGCTTCATTTATGGAATTACTCACGCACGGCGGTGAGCATCATGAAATTGGTGATGGAGGAAGGTTGATGATGACGACGGCGACGGATTCCCGACGACGGCGACGGATTCCCCTCTCCGGAGCCCCGAACGGACTCCAGATCAGCCCTTCTGAGAGAGTTTAGGGCTTGGCGGCGGCTCCGTAACGTAAAACGTGATGAATCCTTCTCTGATTTTTTCCTCCCCGAACGTGAATATATGGAGTTGGAGTTCAGGTCGGTGGAGCCTCAGGGGGACCACGAGACAGGGGGGCGCGCCCAGGGGCAGCAGGCGCGCCCCCACCCTCGTGGACAGGGTGTGGGCCCCCTGGTCTTGATTCTTTAGCCAGTATTTTTTATTAATTCCAAAAATATTCTCCGTGAAGTTTCAGGTCATTCCGAGAACTTTTATTTCTGCACAAAAAATTAACACCATGGCAATTCTGCTAAAAACAACGGCAATCCGGGTTAGTTCCATTCAAATAATGCAAGTTAGAGTCCAAAACATGGGCAAAAGTGTTTGGAAAAGTATATACGATGGAGACGTATCAGAAACCGAGTAACTTTATGTTGGGGAACGTA
This sequence comes from Aegilops bicornis, assembly GCA_021605145.1. Taxonomy (NCBI): domain Eukaryota; kingdom Viridiplantae; phylum Streptophyta; class Magnoliopsida; order Poales; family Poaceae; genus Aegilops; species Aegilops bicornis. The sequence goes on from CM038671.1 coordinate 606,605,952, forward strand.
GTAATTTCAAAAAAAATTCCTACGCACACGCAAGATCATGGTGATGCATAGCAACGAGAGGGGAGAGTGTTGTCTACGTACCCTCGTAGACCGAAAAGCGAAGCGTTGCACAACGCGGTTGATGTAGTCGTGCGTCTGACGATCCGACGATCAAGTACCGAACGTCACGGCACCTCCGAGTTCAGCACACGTTCAGCCCGATGGCGTCCCTCGAACTCCGATCCAAATTGACTGTTGAGGGAGAGTTTTGTCGACCTGACGGCGTGGTGACGATGTTGATGTTCTATCGATGCGAGGCTTTGCCTAAGCACCGCTTCTGATATTCTCGAGGTGAACTATGGTGGAGGGGGCACCGCACACGGTTGGGATAGATCAACCGATCAACTTGTGTGTCTAGAGGTGCCCCCTGCCCCGTATATAAAGGAGCAAGGTGCGGCCGGCCAAGGGAGGTGCGCCAGAGGAGTCCTACTCCCACCGGAGTAGGACTCCCCATTTCCTAGTTGGAATAGGATTCGGGAGGGAAAGAGGAGGAGAGAAGGAAGGGGGCGCCGCCTCTCCTTGTCCTATTCGGACTAGGGGGAGGCGCTGCCCAGCCACGCCGCCTCTCCTCTTCTCCGTAAAGGCCCATTAAGGCCCATTTACCTCCCGGGGGATTCCGGTAACCTCCCGGTACTCCGGAAAAATCCCGATTTCACCCGAAACACTTCCAATATCTAAAAATAGGCTTCCAATATATCAATCTTCATGTCTCAACCATTTCGAGACTCCTCGTCATGTCCGTGATCACATCCGGGACTCCGAACAACCTTCAGTACATCAAAACGTATAAACTCATAATATAACTGTCATCGTTAACGTTATGCGTGCGGACCCTACGGGTTCGAGAACTATGTAGACATGACCGAGACACGTCTCTATTCGATAACCAATAAGCGGAACCTGGATGCTCATATTGGCTCCCACATATTCTACGAAGTCTTTATCGGTCTGACCGCACAACAGCATACGTTGTTCCCTTTGTCATCGGTATGTTACTTGCCCGAGATTCGATCGTCGGTATCTCAATACCTAGTTCAATCTCGTTATCGACAAGTCTCTTTACTCAGCATCTTGTAATACATCATCCATAACCAACTCATTAGTTGCAATGCTTGCAAGGCTTAAGTGATGTGCATTACCGAGAGGGCCCAGAGATACCTCTCCGACAATCGGAGTGACAAATCCTAATCTCGAAATACGCCAACCCAACAAGTACCTTCGGAGGCACCTGTAGAGTTCCTTTATAATCACCCAGTTACGTTGTGACGTTTGGTAGCACACAAAGTGTTTCTCCGGTACCCGAGAGTTGCATAATCTCATAATCATAGGAACATGTATAAGTCATGAAGAAAGCAATAGCAACCTACTAAATGATCAAGTGCTAAGCTAACGGAATGGGTCAAGTCAATCACATCATTCTCCTAATGATGTGATCCCGTTAATCAAATGACAACTCATGTCTATTGTTAGGAAACATAACCATCTTCGATTAACGAGCTAGTCAAGTAGAGGCATACTAGTGACACTCTGTTTGTCTATGTATTCACACATGTATTATGTTTAGGTTAATACAATTCTAGCATGAATAATAAACATTTATCATGATATAAGGAAATAAATAATAACTTTATTATTGCCTCTAGGGCATATTTCCTTCAGTCTCCCACTTGCACTAGAGTCAATAATCTAGATCACATCGCCATGTGATTTAACATCAATAGTTCACATCTTTATGTGGTTAACACCCATAGTTCACATCGACATGTGACCAACACCCAAAGGGTTTACTATAGTCAGTAATCTAGTTCACATTGCTATGTGATTAACACCCAAAGAGTACTAAGGTGTGATCATGTTTTGCTTGTGAGATGATTTTAGTCAACGGGTCTGTCATATTCAGGTCCGTAAGTATTTTGCAAATTTCTATGTCTACAATGCTCTGCACGGAGCTACTCTAGCTAATTGCTCCCACTTTCAATATGTATCTAGACCGAGACTTAGAGTCATCTAGATTAGTGTCAAAACTTGCATCAACGTAACCCTTTACGATGAACCTTTGTCACTTCCATAATCGAGAAACATATCCTTATTCCACTAAGGATGATTTTGATCACGTCCATGATCTACTCCTAGATCACTATTGTACTCCCTTGCCAAACTCAGTGGTAGGGTATGCAATAGATCTGGTACACAGCAGGGCATACTTTATAGAACCTATTGCTGAGGCATGGGGAATGACTTTCATTCTCTTTTGATCTTCGGCCGTCGTCGGGCTTTGAGTCTTTCTCAATTTCACACCTTGTAACATAGGCAAGAAACTCTTTCTTTGACTGTTCCATTTTGAACTACTTCAAAATCTTGTCAAGGTATGTACTCATTGAAAAAACTTATCAAGCGTTTTGATCTATCTCTTTTGATCTTGATGCTCAATATGTAAGCAGCTTCACCGAGGTCCTTCTTTGAAAAACTCCTTTCAAATACTCCTTTATGCTTTGCAGAATAATTCTACATTATTTCCGATCAACAATATGTCATTCACATATACTTATTAGAAATGCTGTAGTGCTCCCACTCACTTTCTTGTAAATACATGCTTCACCGCAAGTCTGTATAAAATTATATGCTTTGATCAACTTATCAAAGTGTATATTCCAACTCCGAGAGGCTTGCACCAGTCCATAGATGGATCACTGGAGCTTGCACACTTTGTTTGCACCTTTCGGTTTGACAAAACCTTCTGGTTGCATCATATACAACTCTTCTTTAATAAATCCATGAAGGAATGCAGTTTTGACACCCATTTGCCAAATTTCATAAAATGTGGCAATTGCTAACATGATTCGGACAGACTTTTAAGCATCGATATGAGTGAGAAAATCTCATTGTATTCAACACCTTGAACTTTGTCAAAAAAAAACCTTTTTCGACAAGTCTAGCTTTGTAGATAGTAACACTACTATCAGCGTCCGTCTTCCTCTTGAAGATCCATTTATTTTCTATGTCTTGTCGATCATCGGGCAAGTCAATCAAAGTCCACACTTTGTTCTCATACATGGATCCTGAGGGAGTCTCGGATTAGGGGGTGTCTGGATAGCCGAACTATCACCTTCGGTCGGACTCCTGGACTATGAAGATACAAGATTGAAGACTTCTTCCCGTGTCCGGATGGGACTTTCCTTGGCGTGGAAGGCAAGCTTGGTGATACGGATATGTAGATATCCTACCATTGTAACCGACTCTGTGTAACACTAACCCTCTTTGGTGCCTATATAAACCGGAGGGTTTTAGTCCGTAGGACGAACAACAATCATACCATAGGCTAGCTTCTAGGGTTTAGCCTCTCAGAACACGTGGTAGATCTACTCTTGTACTACCAATATCATCAATATTAATCAAGCAGGAGAAGGTGTTTACCTCCACCGAGAGTGCCAGAACACAGGGTAAAAACATCGTGTCCCTTGTCTCCTGTTACCATCCGCCTAGACGCACGCTTCGGGACCCCCTACCCGAGATCCGCCGGTTTTGACACCGACATTGGTGCTTTCACTGAGAGTTCCTCTGTGCTGTCGCCGTCAGGAAGGATGCCTCATCCCGTCTTTAAAGACGTCACCGTTGCTAAAGGGGCTTTGGCCACCGGCCAAATCCTCCGGCTAGGCGGTTTTCTCATGACCGCCTGTTCGGCCGCCACGCCGACGATGACTTCTCGGGTCATCAAAAGCAATCCTCCCTTAACTCGGAACTCGCTGAGCAGTTAGATCCGATGGAGCTCTCTTCCTTAAACGAGCTCTTGGATCACATCGCCGCCCTGGGAGTCGCTACAGACTACGATCAAGTTGGTCCTAAAACCGATCTGAGAGAAATCAACTCTCCCCAGGCTACCCACCACGTTGCTGTGGTAGCGGAACAATACGGCGACCCTTCTTCTATCTTAAGGACTAGCTATGTCCGGATTCCCGACCCCTCTACGCCGGATTCCCGCGGAGGGACGGACGTCACTCAAGCCCTGAACCTAAAGTCAGGCAGCGGGCTAGATTCATTGGACAACATCCAAAAACCCAAGCTTCCAAGTTCGGAAACTTCTTGGCCCCTGAGTCTTAGACTGGGCGGGGCTCCGAATTTAATTCCACCCGCCCACCCAAACATAAGCGATCTATCCCAAATCCGGCAAGAGCCCGCTGAAACAGTACACCATTACTGCGTCAGATTCCTCCTGGTTATGGACAGGATAAAGGATTGCCGCGAGGAGGACGCAATTTCATTCTTCTGCAATAATTGCACGGACAAGGGAATCCTAAACGCCATAAGTCATCGTGAAATCACACGCTTTACTGACTTAGCGTCCATAGTACGAAATCTTGGCGATGCATAAGCGCTCGAAAACTGAAATCAAATTTTGGGATAATCCGCCCTGAATACAACCCTAGTCCGAAATAAAAGGGTGCATCATCACGGGCATCCGGGTTAAATACCAAAAAGCAAAAACCCTCTAAAGGGCATGGAACCGTCTTTGGAGGGATGGCTCAACGGACCCTGCAAAATTCATAGTACAGAGGGCGCCACTCCAACTCATAGCCTCAGAACATGTTGGATACTACGGCAGGTAGCCAAAAGTGGCGAAGAGCTTCTAGCTCCAGAGCACCACCCCAAGGATACCAGTACGGTATTAACAGTCTTTGAGACTTTCGCATCAAATAATATACGAAAACGAACACTCCGCAGCCTTGCCGAAGTCTACCAAGTAGCAACAATAAACCCATGGAGTGACACGGCTATTACCTTTAATGCCAAGTGATTTAACCTAAATTCGAACAAGCCGAGCACTAGCCGCATTGGTCCTCGGTCCAATAGTGGAATGACTTTCGCCTTACCAAGGTACTCATGGACGGCGGCAGCGGACTGAACCTCATTTACGAGGAAACCCTCCGAAAAATGGAAATAGACTGGAGCCGCATTGAGCAAAGCAGCACAACCTTTAGAGGAATAATCCCCAGTCGGGAAGCATACTGTACAGGAAAAATCACACTGGATGTGGTATTTGGCACGCCGGATAATTACAGGTCCGAGGAGGTCACGTTCCAAGTGGCCCCGTTCAGCAGCGGATATCACGCTTTATTAGGGCGAGAGGCATTTACAATTTTTCAAGCTATACCCCATTACGGGTACATGAAGCTTAAAATGCCCGGGCCCAACAGAATCATCACTCTTACCAAAGGACGGGACATAGCACTCCGCCGAAAACAAGATGACCGCCCTCGGAGGCACTATCCGAAGCCCTAGCCGAGGAACTCATCGCTATGCTCCACGGTGAACAGGGGATGATGTGATACTCGATAAGAGATCCAAGTCCACCTCTTTTAAACCGCGACCGAAATAGTCAAATTCCAAGTCCATCCAATGGACCCTACAAAACGGCCTCCATCGGGCACAATTAAACCACGATGTAGATGCCGCACTACGAGAATTCCTACGCTAAAATTGGGACATTTTGCCCGGCACCCTTCAGACATGCCAGAATCCCACTACCGGCCGAAAGCACAGCCTAAATATCCTAAAAGGATACAAGCCGATCAAACAGGCTCTTCTGCGTTTCTCCAACCCAAGAGACAGGCCATGGGAGGAGCTAGCCAAACTATTGGAGGCCGGATTCATCGAGATATAAAAATCCGGACCGCTAGCAAACCTGGTGATGGTACCAAAGAAGGACAAATCCTGGCGCCTATGTGTCGATTTCAAGGACCTTAACAAGGCTTGCCCAAAGGATCCCTTCCCCCTCCCCCGCGTCGATCAAATTATCGACACTACCGCAGGGCACGATTCATTGTGCTTCCTCGACGCATACTTCGGCTACCACCAAATTAAGATGGCAGAGCCAGACCAAGCCGCAACGGCATTCATCACTCCATACGGCCCATTCTGCTTCAACACAATGCCCTTCGGGCTCAAAAACGCCGTCGCAACATATCGGTAGCATGATTCGTATACATGTCCGCAAACCAAATCGGCAAAAAAATGTAGACATACGTAGACGAAGTGGTCGTCAAATCCAAGCATGTTGAAACTCTAATAGACGACTTGAGGCTCACATTTGATAATCTCCGAGCATATGACATTAAGCTCCACCCGAAAAATGCGTTCTCGGTATCACCGGAAAGCTCTTGGGCTTCATTGTATCCGTAGAGGAATTGAAGCAAACCCAGCCAATATCCGAGCTCTGTCACAATTGGATATCCCAAAAGACCTCAAACAAATACAAAAATTGACTGGATGCGTGGCGGCTCTAAGCCGCTTTATCTCCCGTTTGGGAGAAAAGGCATTACCCCTTTATCGCCTCCTCCGGCGCACCGAACACTTCGAGTGGACGGATGCCGCCATGGCCGGACTCGAAGAAATCAAAGCCATATTGGCAACAAATCCGGTCTGCCGCTACCAACATGGGCGTAACCAATGCTATTATATATAGCGGCAACCCATCAAGTTGTAAGCGCGGTGCTCGTTGGTTTAACGAGAAGCGGACGGACACAAGTTCCCCTTCAAAACCAGTTTACTACGTGTCCACCGCCCCTAACTCCATGCAAGTCCCGGTATCCCCATTATCAAAAGATAGCGACGCAGTGTTCATGGCATCCGGAAGCTACGACACTACTTTCAAGAGTGTTCGATAATGTAGCCTCAAGTACCTCTTAATGACATTATAAACAATCGCGACGCGACGGGCGGATTGCCAAATGGGCCATCGAGCTCCTGCTATTCGACATAACCTACAAGCTACGGAAGCTATTGTCTGAAGTTTTGGTCGACTTCGTGCGCCGAATGGATGAAGTCAACTCCCTAAAGAGTACGACGCATATTCCAATTGGATCATGCACTTTGACGGCTCCAAAATGTTGGCCGGCCTGGGGGCTGGCATCGTTCTGACGTCCCCAACCGGAGACACAGTTCAATACGTACTCCAGATAATGTACACGAACTCCAACAACGCAGCCGAATACGAGGCCCTTCTACATGGCCTCCAGATGGCAGTCTCCATGGGCATTCAACGCCTAGAGGTGCGCGGGGATTCGAACCTCGCGATATCCCAAATAAATGGAGACTTCGATGCCAAGGATACGAAAATGGCAGCCATCGCAACGCCGCCCTAAAATGTCAGCTCGGTTTGAAGGGCTCGAATTTCACCATATAGCCCGGATAATAACCAGGCGGCAGACGTATTGGCACGCATTGGCGCCAAAGCGATGCCGCCCCTCCCAACATCTTCCTCGAGCGGCTGTTCAAGCCATCAAGATTATGGGAGGAAGTCCGAAACAACAACCCGGACCCAACTGCATCGCCCGACACGAACACTCGACATAATCGGTGGCCCGCCAACGAAGTAACACCTTCAGCCCACGAAATAATGGCAGTCATCGCCCCGTGGACGGAACCATTCCTAGCCTACCTAACCAGGCAGGAACTCCCCGAGGACCAAAACGAGGCACGCTGCATAGTGCGGCGCTCTAAAGCCTATAAAGTCCACGAGGGAGAGATTTATAAGAAAAGCACAACCGGAGTCCTTCAAAGGTGTATCTCCAAAGAGGAAGGGCGGAACCTTCTGGCTGAAATTCACGCCGGACTGGGTGGGCACCACGCCGCAGCCCGGGCCCTTGTAAGCAAGGCCTTCCGTACATGATTTTATTGGCCAACGGCTCAGGCAGATGCTCAGACTTAGTCCAACGATGCGTCGGTTGCCAGCTCTTTGCTAATCAAAGCCACATGCCACCCACCGCCCTCAAAACTATACCCATCACCGGCTGTTCGTGATGCAGGGGGCTTGACATGGTTGGACCCCTTAAAGGAGGAACCCACAAGCAAAAATACCTATTGGTCATGGTGGATAAATTCACCAAATGGATAGAGGCCAAGCCTATTAAGACGGCCGAATCGAACCGGTGATAGACTTCATATCGTGGGTAGTACACCGCTACGGCGTCCCCATAGCATCATTTACGGATAATGGCACGAACTTCACGGGCCGACGAGGTTAAACTCGGTGCAAACACATGGGCATCAAGCTCGACTACGCTTCGCCTATCACCCTCAAACTAACGGTCAAGTCGAAGCGAGCAAATGGTCTAATCATGAGCGGCATTAAACCTGGACTAGTGCGGTCCCTCAAGGAATCAAATACGCACTGGGTAGAGGAGCTCGACTCCGTACTCTGGGGGCTGCGGACCACGCCGAATCGCACTTCCGGATTCACACCATTTTTTATGGTATACGGCGCAGAGGCAGTTTTGCCCTGCGACATAATTCATGACTCACCTCGCGTGCGCATGTACGAAGAAAGAGAAGCCGAGCTCGATCGGCAGGACAGTTTAGACGCCTTGGAGGAGGAGCGCGATGTGGCAAAAGCTCGGTCCGCATTCTATCAACAGCAGGCTCGAAGATATCAAAGCAGAGAAGTACGGGCCAAAGCTTACAATGTCGGCGAATTAGTTCTACGCCTGCCGGACAAGAAAAAGGACAGACTCAAGCCCAAATGGGAAGGTCCCTTCATCATTGACCAAGTCCTGACCGGCGGAGCGCATACCCGTCTAAACGCATCGGATAACCGACTCGAGCCGAACCCATGGAACGCAGCCCGTCTCCGAAGATTCTACGCCTAGCGCCGGATTCTGAGTTCGTCTCCTTCCTCTGTCTATATTTTGTACATTAGCTGTCTTTTATTTCTCTCCTTCTCCCTCCCTTTTCTTGCAGCATTTGGAGGCTAATCTCCGCATTGTTCGCACACACTTGACGCGCTACCCGCGCTCATTATACCTGGGGGCTTCTTTAACAGAAGCTTATTAATACGGGCTTTATGCCCAACACATGTGTCACACTTCCGCATGTACCTTTTATTCACCATTATATGCATCGATATGACTTAAGTTTTGGCCAAACTGGGTTGCCTGGCTCCTGTGCTTACCCCTACGTTCCCGATTGTTCGGCTAGGTGGTAAAGGGAGCACCTGCGACATTGTTATCGCCGGGTCAGCCGGATGTGTACCTCAGACTGGGTGAAGCCGAAAGCTAGCGTTCTTAAGGGAATATTCGGTCGGTGAACTAAAAGATGATTTCATACCTATTCATTTACCTACCCCAGATGTTTCTCTGCTCTTTTCGCAGTCCGGACATGCACTTTAGGGCATGTCTCCCAGGGAAAGGAACCCCTAACGGAACTATTCTCCCTGGAAGATGTTTCTTACTAACCATGTAATATAACATAACTAGTTGGGCACTTGTCTGATAAAGCACTAATGACCCCTACGCCTGGTCTCCACGCATGCCCGGTTTTTATAACCGCGAGGGTATTCGGACACACTCCGGACTATTGGGTCCAGAGGTTGAAGCGAAAAGGTCCGCTACGACAAACGATCTACAATCCGGCTAGAAGGCATTTTACATGTCACCTTAAATTATGTAGTCAACTTGACTGATTGTATTCCTCTTCAATACCATCTAATAGGCTGTCTAGTTTACAGTCCTGCTGGGAATACTTTGCGGCCAATTCTACTTCGCCGTACACTAAGCTCACAGGGGTCTCCTTCCCATCGGGTCCGACAGGTCCGACCTCAGCCATGTGGTTTGGGTTGCCTTCGTGTACCGCGTCTTCACCATGGCCTGTGCCTCCTGGGCGCCTTTGACGGCGTAACGATATCTTCCATAACCGGAAGCGCCGCGTGCTTCACGAAGCCTCAGGTAAGCTCTCCAAGGCCTTGGGCAGGGGAGATAGATGGCCACAAGGCCTGGGCGGCGCTTTTCATCACCTGCCGAACTTCGTTGATGCAGCTTGCAAAGAGCTTCGGGAAGAAGGTCACCCAGAGAAGCGGGCATTTCCTCCGCAGGACGACCCGTGAGCATACTCTACAGATATATCTCGTTAGTCGACTTCCTCGCCGAACTCTTTTTCAAAGTTCGTTCAAGCACTTACTAAAAATGCCGCGACGAAGCCGATTCTCCTTAATCGGAGTCGGACATTTGAGCACGAACATCCTTTAGTTCCTCACCCAAATTTGGGTGTTGGCATCTTGGGGACTATTTTTCTCTTGCCTCACCCTGGTAAGCACACTCTCGCCGGCCTTTAACTGGCGTAAGAGCTGTTGCTTGTCCGGATCTATCCCGGCGCCATCTGCAATATTATTGTCAGGTTTATACACACGCCGCACTTCACAAACTACTTATCTTTTGAAACATATATTACCAGAGGGGGTCTTTTGGCTTCCCCTGTAGCGGCCAGTACGGCCTCAAGTTGGGCCTTGCACTCTTCAAGCTCCTGGGACAGACGGGTATTCTTTTCAGTAAGATCCTGCGTAATAAATGATCCTTAAATCCGTTATTCTAACTATTTTATGTCTCGGGGGCTACTGGCATATATAACTGTCAAAATTCCTCACCCGTATGTCTTTTACATACTGCTCCGTGGCTCTGGCTAGACCATCTTGAGCGGCACGGAGGTGCGCATCTCCCGAATTAAAGGCATTCAACGCCTCTTGGGAGAAACATGCGCCACCAAGAACTGTCCCGCGGCGCCTATGATTCATGGCACTCTCCACCTCAGACTTGGTGGCGGACAATCTATCGGCATCCTCCGTTGGAGGAGCATCCAACGCACGCCTCGTGTTCGCCTCCGCACCCGGACCTGGCTTTGGAGCCTGGCTGGCGGAGGCACGATTGGCAACCTCTCCGGACACAGTCCGGCGAGCGCTCTTTTTCCTGAAAAGATCACAAGCGTTAGTATGCCTTCCAGGAATCAAACCTTGAAACACGGTGGCACGCCATACCGCTGCGGCGGCGTTTCAATCCGGACCGCACTTCTTTTTAGCCTGCTGGGACGTGCTGCCCCTTGTTGGCCAGCCGCCGCGGGCTCGGCTTCCCGCCTCAAAGGCACCCCCTGCGAAACAACATTGGTATACGGTGATCAGAAATAAGCACGGATGGGTCATGGTATTGGGACTTCCGCGAAGCATTACGTGAGGCTGAAAATATTCCAGGTAATCGGGTCGTAATGGCGACCAAAGCATTGTCGATGCTAAGTTGGTGAAATACCCCATCGATCAGCTCCACCTTTATGTCCGGGTCTTCTTGGGAAGCCGGGTCGAGGGACCGTTCCGGATCCTCGGGTTATGGAGACGGGCTCTTTATATCTTTTACAGCCCGGCGCAGTTCCTGCGTCGAAATCACAAAATGAGATACTTAACCATGGGAATACGGATCGGATGGGTAGAATGAAATGTCCGCTTACCCAGCTTCGAGGATTGTTCATAGAAAATCCGCTCAATTGGATCGACGCTGGAGAAAATCCTCCTCTTCCCCTTTGTACAACACGGACAAGATCTTCACCAGATCGGCGACCGATCCCGGCCCCTTACGACCGTGACGGATGGCATCATCCTCCCCGTTGAAATCCCACATGGGGTGGCCCCTATACTGGAGCGGCTGTACCCCCCGCATAATGCATGTGTCCATGACCCCGATCATGGTCAGTCCGGAATGAGCCAACAACCTTATTCGGCTCATCAGGTAAAGGACGCCCTCGCTATTTTCCCTTTGGGGCTCATGACGCCAACTTAGGCGTTTCTTCAAGGGAGCATTACAGAACTCCAGAGGCCAATCCTAACAGGATCCGCAATGGGCGTCTTCTATGTAAAACCATTCAAGGCCAGCCTCTTGGACGCCTTCTTCGGGTTTGGATAGATATCCGGTCCCGGCGATGCGCCATAGCTCGCTCCGCCCACTTGATATATTGACCCTCGTGAGAGCGGGGTACAAGGCGTAACAATCTCTTCCACAGCCTTGAAATGAGCCTCGATGCCCAAAAACAGCTCGCAAAGGGCCACGAAGCCCGCGATATGCAAAATGGAAGCAGTGCATGAGGTTGTGCAACCGAGGCTATAGAACTCAGTGAGCCCCGGAGAAACGGATGAATTGGAAATCCGAGCCCTTCCGATCGAGATAAGAGGCAAGCACACCCGCCCCCTTTGGAGGGATCGGGGGCGCTCTCCGCTTTCTTTTTAAGCCCTTATAGGTGGCAAGTCCGGCTCGAACCGGAACCATGAAGGCTGGGGGAAGAAATCCCTTGGTTTGGAGCGTCACTAGCTCGCTATGCGGGACTGAGCATCTCTCCCAATCTCCGGGCTGAGGGCTGGGAGCGCGAGAGGAGGAGCCGCGTCGACTGTCCATGATGGAATGGATTTTCGTCAGAGGCGTACCGATGAATGCTCGCGGAGGGAGGATGGTGTGATTCGGATCTGGATCCTCGTCTCTTTTATAGACGGCTCATTTGCGCAGCTAGGGGGGTAAAAGTAAAGAAACCCTGGCTTTTCGCATTCATTCAACATGTGGAAGGTGGCCATTATTGGGTGTAGAAGCCGAGGAGTGCGATATTTATGAGAAGTTGGATGCTATTCAACAGGTGCACAGGATTTGGAGAAGAACCCGCCTTGCAATGCCGAAGACAATCTACGCGCCGGACTCATCGTCATTGAAGCCTGGTTCGGGGCTCTGAGGAGTCCCGGATTAGGGGTGTCTGGATAGCCGAACTATCACCTTCGGCGGACTCTCGGACTATGAAGTACAAGATTGAAGACTTCGCCCCGTGTCCGGATGGGACTTTCCTTGGCGTGGAAGGCAAGCTTGGCGACACGGATATGTAGATCTCCTACCATTGTAACCGACTCAGGTAACCCTAACCCTCTTCTAAGTGCCTATATAAACCGGAGGGTTTTAGTCCGTAGGGATCTAACAACAATCATACCATAGGCTAGCTTCTAGGGTTTAGCCTCTCCGATCTCGTGGTAGATCTACTCTTGTACTACCCATATCATCAATATTAATCAAGCAGAGTAGGGTTTTACCTCCACCGAGAGGGCCCAACACAGGTAAAAACATCGTGTCCCTTGTCTCTTGTTACCATCCGCCTAGACGCACAGTTCGGGACCCCCTACCCGAGATCCGCCAGTTTTGACACCGACAGATCCCATCTCAGATTTCATGGCCTCAAGCCATTTCGCGGAATCTGGGCTCATCGTCGCTTCCTCATAGTTTGTAGATTCGTCATGGTCAAGTAACATAACTTCCAGAATAGGATTACCGTACCACACTGGTGCGGATCTTACTCTGGTTGACCTACGAGGTTCGGTAGTAACTTGATCTGAAGTTACATGATCATCATCATTAGCTTCCTCACTAATTGGTGTAGGAGTCACGGAACAGATTTACGTGATGAACTACTTTCCAATAAGGGAGCAGTACGATTACCTCATCAAGTTCTACTTTCCTCCCACTCACTTCTTTCGAGAGAAACTCCTTCTCTAGAAAGGATCCATTCTTAGCAACGTAATGTCTTGCCTTTCGGATCTGTGATAGAATGTGTACCCAACTGCTCTCCTTTGGGTATCCTATGAAGACACATTTCTCCGATTTGGGTTTGAGCTTATCAGATGAAACTTTTTGACATAAGAATCGTAGCCCCAAACTTTAAGAAACGACAACTTTGGTTTCTTGCCAAACCACAGTTCATAAGGCGTCGTCTCAACGGATTTTGATGGTGCCCTATTTAACGTGAATGCAGCTGTCTCTAATGCATAACCCCAAAACGATAGTGGTAGATCGGTAAGAGACATCATAGATCGCACCATATCTAATAAAGAAATTGCAGTTCTGACGTTCGGACACACCATTACACTGTGGTGTTCCAGGTGGCACCAATTTGTGAAACTATTCCACATTGTTTTAATTGAAGACCAAACTCGTAACTCAAATATTTGTCTCCGCGATCAGATCATAGAAACTTTTATTTTCTTGTCACGATGATTTTCCACTTCACTCTGAAATTCTTTGAACTTTTCAAATGTTTCAGACTTATGTTTCATCAAGTAGATATACCCATATCTGCTCAAATCATCTGTGAAGGTCGAAAAGTAACGATACCGCCATGAGCCTCAACACTTCACCGGTTCACATACATCAAGATGTATTATTTCCAATAAGCGATTGCTTGCTCCATTCTTCCCGGAGAACGGAGTTTTAGTCATCTTGCCCATAAGGCATGGTTACTTGAAGCATCAAGTGATTCCAAAATCCCATCAGCATGGAGTTTCTTCATGCGCTTTACACCAATATGACCTAAACGGCAGTGCCACAAATAAGTTGCACTATATTAACTTTGCATCTTTTGGCTTCAATATTATGAATATGTGTATCACTACGATCGAGATCCAACAAACCATTTTCGTTGGTGTGTATGACCATAGAAGGTTTTATTCATGTAAAGAGAACAACAATTGTTCTCTAACTTAAATGAATAACCATATTGCAATAAACATGATCAAATCATATTCATGCTCAACGCAAACACCAAATAACACTTATTTAGGTTCAACACTAATCCCAAAAGAATAGGGAGTGTGTGATGATGATCATATCAATCTTGGAACTACTTCCAACACACATCGTCACTTCACCCTTAACTAGTTTCTGCTCATTCTGCAACTCCTGCTTTCGAAGTTACTACTCTTAGCAACTGAACTAGTATCAAATACTGAGGGGTTGCTATAAACACTAGTAAACTACACATCAATAACATGTATATCAAATATACCTATGTTCACTTTGCCATTCTTCTTATCCGCCAATTATTTGGGGTAGTTCCGCTTCCAGTGACCAGTCCCTTTGCAGTAGAAGCACTTAGTTTCAGGCTTAGGTCCAGACTTGGGCTTCTTCACTTGAGCAGCAACTTTCTTGCTGTTCTTCTTGAAGTTCCCCTTCTTCCCTTTGCCCTTTTTCTTGAAACTAGTGGTCTTGTCAACCATCAACACTTGATGCTTTTCTTGATTTCTACCTTCGTCGATTTCAGCATCACGAAGAGCTTGGGAATCATTTCTGTTATCCCTTACATATTAAAGTTCATCGCGAAGTTCTACTAAATTGGTGATGGTGACTAGAGAATTCTGTCAATCACTATCTTATCTGGAAGTTTAACTCCCACTTGATTCAAGTGATTGTAGTACCCAGACAATATGAGTACATGCTCACTACTTGAGCTATTCTCCTCCATCTTTTAGATATAGAACTTTGTTGAAGACTTCATATCTCTCAACTCGGGTATTTGCTTGAAATATTAACTTCAACTCCTGGAACATCTCATATAGTCCATGACGTTCAGAACGTCTTTGAAGTCCCGATTCTAAGCCGTTAAGCATGGCGCACTAAACTATCAAGTAGTCGTCATATTGAGCTAGCCAAACGTTCATAACATATGCATCTGCTCCTGCAATAGGTCTGTCACATAGCGATGCATCAAGGACATAATTCTTACAGGCAAAGAATGAGGATAAACCTCAGATCACGGATCCAATCCGCATCATTGCTACTAACATCTTTCAACATAGTTTTCTCTAGGAACATATCAAAATAAACATAGGGAAGCAACAACGCCGAAGCTATTGATATACAAAATAATTTGCAAAATACTATCAGGACTAAGTTCATGATAAATTAAAGTTCAATTAATCATATTACTTAAGAACTCCCACTTAGATAGGCATCCTCTAATCATCTAAGTGATCACGTGATCCAAATCAACTAAACCATGTCCAGATCATCACGTGAGATGGAGTAGTTTCAATGGTGAACATCACTATGTTGATCATATCTACTATATGATTCACGCCGACCTTCGGGTCTCGTGTTCCGAGGCCATATCTGTTATATGCTAGGCTCGTCCAAGTTTAACTCGAGTATTCCGCGTGTGCAACTGTTTTGCACCTGCTGTATTTGAACGTGAGAGCCTATCACACACCCGATCATCACGTGGGTGTCTCAAAGACGAAGAACTTTCGCAACGGTGCATACCGTGGAGAACACTTATACTTTGATAATTTAATGAGGGGTCATCTTTTAATGCTACCGTCAGTCAAAGCAAGATAAGATGCATAAAAGATAAACATCACATGCAATCAATATAAGTGATATGATATGGCCATCATCATCTTGTGCTTGTGATCTCCATCTCTAAAGCACCGTCATGATCACCATCGTCACCGGCGCGACACCTTGATCTCCATCGTAGCATCGTTGTTGTCTCGCCAATCTTATGCTTCTACGACTATCGCCACCGCTAGTGATAAAGTAAAGCATTACAGTATGCATTGCATTGCATACAATAAAGCGACAACCATATGGTTTCGCCAGCTTCGCCGATAACTCAGTTACAAAACATGATCATCTCATACAATAAAATATAGCATCACGTCTTGACCATATCACATCACAACATGCCCTGCAAAAACAAGTTAGACGTCCTCTACTTTGTTGTTGCAAGTTTTACGTGGCCGCTAAGGGCTTAGCAAGAACCGTTCTTACCTACGCATAAAAACCACAATGATAGTTTGTCAAGTTGGTGATGTTTTAACCTTCGCAAGGACCGGGCGTAGCCACACTCGGTTCAACTAAAGTTGGAGAAACTGACACCCGCTAGCCACCTTTGTGCAAAGCACGTCGGGAGAACCGGTCTCACGTAAGCGTATGTGTAATATCGGTCCGGGCCGCTTCGTCCAATAATACCCGCTGAACCACAAGATGACATCTTTGGTAAGCAAGATGACTTATATCGCCCACAACTCACTTGTGTTCTACTCGTGCATATGACATCTACGCATAAAACCTGGCTCTGACACCACTGTTGGGGAACGTAGTAATTTTAAAAAAATTCCTACACACACGCAAGATCATGGTGATGCATAGCAACGAGAGGGGAGAGTGTTGTCTACGTACCCTCGTAGACCGAAAGCGGAAGCGTTAGCATAACGCGGTTGATGTAGTCATATGTCTTCACGATCCGACCGATCAAGTACCGAACGCACGGCACCTCCGAAGTTCAGCACACGCTCAGCTGATGGCGTCCCTCGAACTCCGATCCAAATGGAGTGTTGAGGGAGAGTTTCACGCGACGACGGCGTGGTAGCGATGTTGATGTTCTACCGATGCAGGGCTTTGCCTAAGCACCGCCACAAGATTATCGAGGTGGACAATGGTGGAGGGGGGCACCGCACACGGTTGGGAGAGATCAACTGATCAACTTGTGTGTCTAGAGGTGCCCCGTGCCCCCGTATATAAAGGGGCAAGGGGGGTGCCGCCTCTCCTCTTCTCCGTAAAGGCCCATTAAGGCCAATTTACCTCCCGGGGGGTTCCGTTAACCTCCCGATACTCCGGAAAAATCCCGATTTCACCCGGAACACTTCCGATATCCAAACATAGGCTTCCAATATATCAATCTTCATGTCTCAGCCATTTCGAGACTCCTCGTCATGTCCGTGATCACATCCGGGACTCCGAAAGCCCTTCGGTACATAAAAACATATAAACTCATAATATAACTATCATCGTAATGTTAAGCGTGCGGACCCTACGGGTTCGAGAACTATGTAGACATGACCGAGACACGTCTCCGGTCAATAACCAATAGTGGAAATTGGATGCTCATATTGGCTCCCACATATTCTACAAAGATCTTTATCGGTCAGACAGCATTACAACATACGTTGTTCAATTTGTCATCCAGATGTTACTTGCCCGAGATTCGATCGTTTCAGGTATCTCAATACCTAGTTCAATCTGCTTCACCGACAAGTCTCTTTTACTCGTACTATAATACATCATCCCGCAACTAACTCATTAGTTGCAATGCTTGCAAGGCTTAAGTGATGTGCATTACCGAGAGGGCCCAGAGATACCTCTCCGACAATCGGAGTGACAAATCCTAATCTCGAAATACGCCAACCCAACAAGTACCTTCGGAGACACCAGAGAGCTCCTTTATAATCACCCGATTCGTTGCTAGACGCTTTGGTAGCACACAAAGTGTTCCTCCGGTAAACGGGAGTTACATAATCTCATTGTCATAGGAACATGTATAAGTCATGAAGAAAGCAATAGCAACGTACGAAACGATCAAGTGCTAAGCTAACGGAATGGGTCAAGTCAATCACATCATTCTCCTAATGATGTGATCCCGTTAACCAAATGACAACTCATGTCTATGGTTAGGAAAACATAACCATCTTCGATTAACGAGCTAGTCAAGTAGAGGCATACTAGTGACACTCTATTTCTCTATGTATTCACACATGTATTATGTTTCTGGTTAATACAATACTAGCATGAATAATGAACATTTATCATGATATAAGGAAATAAATAATAACTTTATTATTGCCTCTAGGGCATATTTCCTTCACTTTCCACCTGGGACTCCAAATGTGCACTTTGATGGATTGAGCTTGATATCATATCTTCTTAAGTTGGCGAAGGTTTCAGCAAGGTCAGTCAGTAGGTCGGAACCTTTGTGTGACTTGACCACTATGTCATCCATGTATTCTTCCACATTCCGACTGATTTGAGTGAGCAGGCACTTCTGAATCATGTGCATGAATGTGGCACCAGCATTCTTGAGGCCAAAGGGCATAGTAACATAGCAAAAACACCCTATTGGGGTGATGAAAGTTGTCTTTATCTCGTCGGGTCCATACAGTCGGATCTGATGGTACCCTGAATAAGCGTCCAAAAAGGACAATCTCTCACATCCCGCAGTTGAGTCAACTATCTGGTCGATGCGGGGCAGAGGAAATGATCTTTCGGGCAGGCCTGATTGATATGGTTGAAATCAATACACATTCGAAGTGACTTATCTTTCTTGGGGACCATAACAACATTGGCGAGCCACTCGGAGTGGTATATCTCGCAGATGAACTCAGCAGCCAGAAGCCGAGCCACCTCCTCGCCAATGGCCTTCCTCTTCTCCGTGGCGGACCAACGGAGATGCTCTTTAACGGGTTTTGCTTTTGGGTGCGACTACTTAAATGGTGCTCACCACCCCCTGGTACACTGGCATGTCGATGGCTTCCATGCGAAGATGTCCCAGTTCTCAAGGAGGAACTGGATGAGCGCTTCTTCCTATTTGCCATCGAGTGTTGTTGAGATATGGGTCGGTGCAGCATTGGGATCGGTCGAGTGAATGTGAATCAACTTTGTCTCGCCGGCCGACTGAAATGCGGAGTCCGAGGCAGGCCTCTTGGCACGCAAAAAATCACTCGGATCTGCATTCTTCTGGTATTCCTGAAACACTACTGCTGCCATCTGTTCATCAGCGATCTATGAACCTTTCTGGAGACAATCTTCTGCACTCTGCCAATTTCCAGTGACTGTGATCACGCCTCCGGGGCCAGGCATCTTCAACTTAAGGTACACATAGCATGGTCGAGACATGAAACTAGCATAAACAGGTCTGGCTAGAATGGCATGGTAGGCACTGTCAAAATCCACTACCTCAAACGTCAACTTTTCCTTGCGGTAATTCTTGGAAGCACAGAAAACCACATCAAGAGCCGAGTGAATCGGCTTTCTTTCCTGGAATGATTCCATGGAATCTCATGTTTCTCTCACTGAGCTTGGATATCGGAATTCCCATCCCCCGGAGGGCCTCAGCATACAATATATTCAATCCACTGCCACCGTCCATCAAAACCTTGGTCAGTCGGTGCCCCCAATGACTGGGTCAACCACCAACGCTTGCTGCCCAGGGGTAGCAACGTGTGGCGGGTGGTCGGACTGGTCGAATGTAATAGGGGTTTTTGACCACTTCAAATATCTTGGCGTTGCTGGAGCAACCATGTTTACCTCTCTATTAATAACTTTCAGTCGACTTTTGCTCTCGAGGTCAGCAAAAATCACCAAAGTGGTATTAACATTGGGGTAACCACCATCTTCCTCTTTGTCTTCCTCCTTATCAGACTCTTTGTCCTTTTCACTGGGCTGGCTCTCTCGGAAGCTCTGAATCAGGAGTCGACACTGTCGAGTGGTACGCTTGGGATGAATCAGATTTCCCTCTTCATCCTTTGTGGTGTGTATATGACACGTAAATCAAGCACATCATTTCCCATTTGATCTTTCACTTTTTTAGGGGTCCAAGGCCCTTTAGGTTTCCCTTTGAACTTCCCTTGATTCAAAACTGCTGCCTCGGCTTTTCGTTTTAGTCGGTGGGAAACGACACCTATGGGATCACGAGGATCCCTTCTGCGGTTGCCGGGGCGCAGGGCTGTGAGAAGAGTAGGATTAGCAATCAACACAAGGATTGTTTACCCAGGTTCGGGCCGTGAGGATGCGTAAAACCCTAGTCCTGCTTTGGTGGATGGATTGAGTGTTCTTGAGCTCTTGAACTAGCTACAGTGGCTGCGTGGTTCAAAAGAGCCGAATCCCTCTCCAGTACGCCATGGGCCTCCTTTTATAGTCGAAAGGGGCTGCCACCATGGCACACAGGAGGTGGAAAGGCCTACAGTGCTATGAGCTTATCGGTTGTATTACAGGACAAGAGGCATTTAATGCGTTGCTTAGGTGTCTTCTTGCTTTATCGGGGATGGGAGCGAGGCCCGTCCCGTCCGTCGCCGCCCCTCCTTGCTTCGACACGCGCCCTGGCCAGCGATGCATGCGGCGCCATGTAGGCAGGCAAGCAGCTAAGGTGGCGCGGTGGTGGAGCATTCACGAAGATCTACATTCCGCCACGCAGGTGTGTGCTGAGTTGGCCTGGAAGCTGCATGTTGCCACACGTGTGCCTCGCCACTGGTTGGCTGGCAAATGATGAACATGTGGTGGAGACTTGGTTGGTGCAGTTCGCTGTCAAGGTGGCCCAGCTGAAGCCCTTGGCAAGGGCCTTGCCGGGTGGCCTGGCAAGGGTCTTGCCGTGGCGCGCTGTCGTCCCCGGCAAGGATCTTGCCGGGGGTCTTGTGGGTTTCCTTGGCAAGAATCTTGTCGAGGATCGTTGCCTTCCAATGCTCATCTGATCTTGAATATTCTCTGTCTTCACAAAGATCTGCATGCCACCATGGAGGTGCCTCCCGAGCCCTGGCCCAACGTGGTTGATGGTGTTGGAGACCGTGGGTTCGAGGGTGGCTCACTCCGCTGGTGTGGGCAAGCCGCCCTGGCAAGGGGCTTGCCGGGGAAACCTGCTTCGTCCATCTGCTCACTGTGGTCTCGGTCTTTGGCATTGTGCTGATTGTCTCTGTGTTTGTGGCTCTGATTTCCTGTCTCCGCCCTGCTTAAGTGTGGCCGTGGGCGCGGCTCTGACTGCCCGTGCACAAATAAGGGCTATAAAAGAGCTCCCCTATTTTAGTACACCGACAGGAGCCCCCGGGCCTGGTCCACCCACAAGCACGACGCGTTGTTGGGCCAGGCCCAGAACGGTGCGCGGGCAGGGGGGCGGTTTTTACTGCGGTAAAACTTTTCATCCGCTGCGCTTCCCCATGACCTGCTTTGAATGCGCGACATGGGGGTCGCGCGCGCGTGCATGACTGAAGCACGTTGGCATCATCTTGCGGTGGATAGTAAAGAGGCAGCTTGCGTGTCCCCTTGAGACCGCAGGGCCACCGCTCATTTATCGCCTCTTACTTGGGAATCGCCGCCCACGCCGGCCCCATCGCGCCGTCTTGTGCCGCTGCTTGTTGCATGCATGACGAAAGCTTAATGACAAAAGCGCCGAGATAGGGGAAGTCGCTGCAGGTCGGTTCCCCACGCGCCTTCAATTGGGCGGGGAGGGCGGATGAAGGCCCTGCCCGTTGTCACTTCAATGAGCCGGATTGGCTGAAAGGGGCGGCCGAGCCCCGCCCCTTTATAAAGAGGGGAGCGGGAGGAACGGCGCCTCTCAATCCTTTGTGATCCACTTCTCTCCATTCCTGCTCCCTCCTTCCTTCTGCCATGGCGAGGGGGCGTGGTGACGCTTCATCGGTGGCGGCGAGGGTCTCGGCTAGACAACGCATCGCTCCTCCCCAAGAGCTCATGGCGGCAGAGCCAGCCATTAGAGGAAGGGGGAGGGGGCGAGGTCGAGGCCGTCGCGGTGCCCGGGGAAGAGGAGGACGGGGTGGCGATCGGCCTCGCCTCGCCCGTGCCCCTCCCGATGGAGGACCACGCCGGGACAACCCCCACGAAGTTCTTCCTCAGTCAAGCGCCACCCGGCCAAGTTGCCATCTTCGTCTCCCGACCCCATTTACGCGGGAGATGGAGCTCGACCCGCCGCTGGCACTGCGGCTGCATATGAGGGGCTGTGGGAACAACAGTACATGGGCCAACATCGAGTTCCCCGCCCCTCACGTCATGTATCTTCGCCGAGGGTGGAAGACCTTTTCCCGTATCCACAGCCTGACGGAGGGACTCACTCTCCATTTCAAGTTAATGGAGAACGGCCTCCTCTCTGTCAAGGTATTTGGGCACTTCGGGACTCGCGTAAGGTGCTACGTGGAGAGCTCCTCTGATGACAAAGACTCCTCCTCGAGCGAGAGTGACGAGGAGGACAGCGGCAGCGACGACGAGGGTAATGGGCAGCAGGACGACGGGTCCGACTAGGCGTCGGGTGCTCCGCTCCGGGGCGACACCGGCGACCCCATCATCCGTGTCGCCGGCTCCCTGAACTTCTCAGGGCCGTCTCCTTGGGCGGCTGGCTTGGGGGGCAGGAGAAGACGAAGAGGGAAGGTGGTGGGCCGTCAGCCGAGTATCGCGGCACCGACCTTCGTCAGATATTGCCGATCCCGCCGCCTCGTCTTCCAAATTTCTTCTCCGTCCATCATCATCACCAGCTTCCTTCGGGTGTGCCACCGGATGTTCTCTTGGTGCCTTCATCGCTCATACCTCGCCTAGGCGCCCCTTTTGCCCTTTTGTTTTCTTGTTTCATTTCCTGAGGAGAGGGACAAGAAAGGGATTATGGGCACCTTATCTTTTCTCAACTTGTAAGCCTACGTGCCTTATTTAGATCTAAAACCTGTAATCTCCCTGTTCATGTTTATGTTCCATACTTACTGTACCTGTATGGAACGTATTAATGGAAAAAGGGTGCTTGCCGGGTCTTGTGCATGCGTGTGAGCAAAGCCCATACCAAGGAACAAGTCCTTTTTTTTTAATATAAGCATTGTTGCCCAGCAGCAGGCCTTGCCGTTCCCCCACTCCATTCGTCCATACTCACGCCTTTGGCGGAGGCAGGACGGCGGGGTGGGCCCACGCTTCCTTGCCGCCATTTACTCTGACCATATATTCCGGACCAAGAAGTTCTTGGGTGATAGGAATGAGGGGAGCACGGCAGCCTGGGAACAAAACGAGGTTCCATACTTCCCAAGTTTCATACGGGAATGCATGACAGGGGATGGAAAAACTTATCTAAATCTACAGCCCCCGGCAACCTTGACTTGCCGTGGGTGGATCTCCGTGTCTTCTGCCCTCGGCAAGCTCGGCTTGCCGGGCCTGGGGCGCTGGCTCGTTTTCTTCCTTCCACTTGGCTTGGCGGAAACATATCATGTACTCTGCATACCAAAGAGAATGGATAGGAACAAAACGACGCAAACTCGACCTCTATGCTAGGGGTCAGTCGCCGCTAAGCACTATCAACCCTAAGCGAGGAGAGACTCAATCTAGCATGCATGCTATGGCTTAGGGCGCCAGCGCTTCATTTATTTATGCTCAGGGTCTGCGCCTGGATTTGTACAAAGGGTCACATGCCTTGCCGGCAAGGCTTGTACAAAAGGGGGCTTGCCAATCTACCGCGCACTTTATGGGTAAAAGTTGCGAAGATGCTCGATGTTCTAGGAGTTGCTCACCGAATGGAATCTTGGTCTCCAGTATGACCGCCGGCCCGGTGACTCGTGGTTACCCGATAAGGGCCTTCCCACTTCAAGGCCAACTTGTTGGAATTCTTGGCCGATCGAACGTGTCGAAAAAACAAGGTCGCCTTCCTCAAAGCTCGGGTCATGAACCTTGCGGCTATGGTAGCGGCGCCAAGGTTAGCTGGTAGAAGGCGCTGCTCTCACACGCCCGCCTTGGGAGACGCATCTTCCTCAAGGAACGCTATATTATCTTGCCACAATCGCCTTTGCTCAAGCTCATCATAAGCAAGCACTCGAGGCGATAATCAGCATGTGAGTTCCATGGGGAGAATCGCTTCTCGCCTGCAGACCAGGGCAAAGGGTGTCCGCCGGTGGCTCGACGGCGCCGCTCGACGACCAAAGAACTGCGGTAAGAACTCGTCAATCCAACGCCTTCCACTCTTGCGCAATTGCTAAAAGTCTTCGTTCTAAGCCTAGCAACTTCAAAGATTTGCTCTCTCTCGCTGGCCGTGGCTTCGTGGGTGTGCCACGGAAGCAAAACAGACCTTTGCCGCCGAGATCCTCAATGTACCGCATGAAGGCGTGGCTTGTGAACTGTGTCGTTGTCGGTGATGATCCCGTTGGGTACCCCAAAACGGCAAACTAGCCCCTTGAAGAACTTGATGGTCGATCACAATGTCACCTTCCTCACCGCTTCCACCTTTGGCCACGTTGTGAACTTGTCGATTGCAACGTACAAGTACTCAAAGCCCCCGACGGCACGAGGGAAAGGGCCCAATATGTCGAGCCCCCAGACCGAGAAGGACCAGGAGAGAGGGATGGTTTGAAGAGCTTGAGCTGGTTGATGAAGCTTCTTCGAATGGAACTGGCACGCTTCACACTTGGTTACTAGTTTCGTCGCATCCTGGAGGGTAGTGGGCCAGAAGAAACCTTGCCGGAAAGCCTTGCCATCAAGGGCCCTCGGCCCTATGTGGGAGCCACATATGCCTCCCTGTATCTCCGCCAACAGCTCTAGTCCTTCCTCCCGGGAGATGCACTTCAATTTCACCCCATTCGGTCTTTTTCTGTACAAGACGTTGTCAATGAATTGGTACAGAGCAGATCGGTGGGCTACTCTCTCTGCCTCTTCCTGCTCCTCAGGAAGCTCTCCTATTTGGAGGAATCAGACGGTGTGCTGTGCCCATGCCGGAGCCCGTGGCTCGATGACAAGGATCAATGGCATCTCTTCTGCCACTGAGCTGCCGCTTTCACGCCATGGCCCCGAGGCCCCGCCGAGTCGGTTCGCCAAGCAGATCGGTATCCACGACAACATCTTCACCGCCTGCTCGGGAGCTCGGTGGAAGTACTTGCCGGGCCTAGCTTCCTCCGCTTGTTCTCGCCTTGTTGATGGTTCGACGGATGGTTGAGTTAGAAGCGCTTAAAAGTACCTAGTTCCATTGTAGCGTGAGGGCGCTGGCGCTTAAGGTGTAGTCGGCGATGTTGTTTTCCGTCTGAGGGACATGCTCTGCTCATATACCGTCAAAGCGCCCCTCTAGTTTCCTCACTTCATCCACGTAAGCTTCCATCAATGGGCTTTGGTAATCTTTGTTGATCTGCCTGACGACGAGCTGCGAATCACCCCTGACGATGAGCTTTTGACTCCGAGGTCCGCCGTGATCCTCGAGACCCAAGCAAGCCCTCGTATCAAGTGTTGTTAGTTGACATCTCCGGGAAAGTGCATTTGGACGACATACTTGAGGTGCTCTCCGATGGGTGCGACAAGAAGTACACCAAGACCGGTGCCTTTGCAAATAAAAAAGCCCCATCAAAGTACATGATCCAGCTATGCTCGTTTCCTTGCCGGAGAGTCGTCTCGCACCTCTTCATCGCAAGCGTCAAGTCCATTCTCGCAACAAACTCCGCCAAGACTCTACTCGAATCATCGAGGTGCTTTCAACTTTAAACCAAACTCGGCCTGTGGCCCATTCCACGATCCTCCCTGCTGTATCGGTTATGCAAGATTCAAGGTAACAGAGGCGGGTGACCACGGTGACCTCGTGTGCTTGGAAGTAATGACGCAGCTTCCTCAAGGCCAAAAGGAGGCCGAAGAGCAATTTTGCATACCAGTACCTCGACCTAGCCCCTCAAGAAGAGGGAGCCGACGAAGTAAACTGGTGCTTGCCCCATTTTCTTCTTCTCTCGCGCCACTTCACTTTCGGGCCGCTGAGCCTCGTCAAGACCGGGCGCCACCAGGCCGGGCTCAGCCTTGCCGGATCGAGCCCTGCTGGGGAGGGTTCCGGCTCGCCATCCGTTGACTCTGCCGCTGCCGCTGCCTCTTCGTCGACCTCTCTCTACGCCACTAGTGCGGCGCTAACCACCTGATTCGTTGCCGCTAGGTACAACAGCAACGGTTTTTGTGGTTTGGGCGCAACAAGCACTGGGGTAGAGGATAGGTACTTCTTTAAATCCTGAAGTGCTGCCTCGGCCTCCGGGGTCCACTCCATTGGGCCCGTCTTCTTAAAGATCTTGAAAAAAGGAATGGCACGCTCCGCAGACTTGGAGATGAATCTGCTCATCACTACAAAAAAAAGACACATCCGTGACATTTTGGGCCGAACGAAATTTTTTTCTGTCATGCATATGACACTTCTATGACGATAATTGTGACAAAACCCGTGATCATCATAGATGTGGTGGGCTCCTACTTCTATGACAAAAAATCATGATGTAAAATGGGCTTTTTCGTCCTGGCGGGCCGGAGACGCAGCTGCATGACATTCTTTGGGCCGCCCATGAAGGAAAAACCATGGTAGAAGCGTAGGGGAGGAAAATTTCGGGAGTTGCTATTACGGTGGGAGGACGGGGCCAAGCGATGCGCATTTTCTCGTGACATGTACGCTGCAGTGTGTGTGCGAGGCGTTGGTTTCTAACTCAACCCGAGCGAGGCGTTGGGTTTAATCAACCCGAAAGCGACAGATCAAGAAAGGCTGGCCATATCGAACCCGAGCGATCGATCGATGGTCATAATCGAACCCGATGGAGCGATTCCTTCACTACCGCCGCTAATCAAGCCGATCGATTGGATGAACAAAGGAGCATTATTGGGGGGGGTTGGATGAACAAGGAGCGGTGGCGTTGCCTCGGATGAACAGGACCCCGTGGTGTGGAGGGCTGGATGAACAAGAGACGGTGGAGGGTGGCCGTGGAGGGGTGGTTGAACAGACCCCGTGGTGTGGAGGGCTGGATGAACAGTGAGCGGTGGAGGGGTGCCCGTGGAGGGGTGGTTGAACAAGAGCTTGGTGGAGTAGCGCGTGGTGGAGGCCGGATGAACAGGAGCCCGTGGAGGCCGGAGGAGGTCGACGGTAGCCCATGGAGGCCGGAGGAGGTCGACGGTGGAGATGAACAAGATCCCATGGAGTCCTGCTTTTGCAAGACGCCACACCCTCCCGATGAACAGGACCCCGTTTTTCGATTAGTAGCGCTCCAACACAAGTCTGCTTTGCCTGCTTTTGGTGACGCCACACCCTTCCCGATCAACAGACCCCTTTTTTCGACCTTAGGAGGTCCGTTTCGTCTGCTTTTGGCAGACGCCACACCCCTCCCGATCAACAGGACCCCTGCCGACCGTGAGGGAGGTCCGCTTCTCCGTTTTTGGCAGACGCCACACCTCCCGATCAACAGACCTGCTCAACGTAGGAGGTCCGCTTCTCCGCTATGCGGTACGCCAGCCTCGCTTTCCATCGCTCGCCTGCATAAGCGGCTGGCTTCCCCACGCTGCCTGCGTTGCCTCCCGATGAACACGATGCATTCCGTGCCTTCCCCATGACACGACGCACTCCGTTGCCTCCCCATGAACACGACGATGACGCTGTTTCTCGTTCGACTCCAGCCATGTACACGCAGCCCCGCCAGACGTATGCGCGAGTAGGCGTTGAGACCTCACCAGATGTACACATACGGGTCGATTTTTCTTTCTGCACTGCCGCATTTATGACGTACATGTACATGATACATGCGTTTCTCTACTACCGTGCACGCCTCTACAACGACTAGTATGGACGATATCGTCATGACCAGAATGACAACGCTTACGCACCCTTGACCGTGTGGGTCCCGGACCGTCGAGCACTTCCTTGCGTATAAGATGTAGTCAGGGTCCCAGAGTCGTGGCAAATCGTTTTTTGCGTGACGCACTTCCTTGCGTGCGAAGATGTAGCCGGTGGGTCCCAGCAATGTGGGGCGAATCATCTTTTTTTGCGGACGCACTTCCTGCGTGCGAAGGTGTATGTGGTGGTGGGTCCCAGCAATGGGGCGTAATCATTTTTGCGTGACGCACTTCCTTGCGTGTGAAGATGAAGTGGTGGGTCCTGTGGAGTCGTGGGGAAACGTTTTTTCCGCTGAAATACAAGGGGCCTATCCGTGGGTCCCAAATTGCCGTGGAGGAATCACTATTTTCCGCGTAATAAGGAGGCACTTCCTTCTTTGCGGTACCGTGGACCTAGCTGTATTGCCCCTCTCCACGTACATGTCCACGTCCGATGGAAGCCATTCCTTGACCATAAGCCGACCACATTGCTACCGAGAGCACCAGGCGGTGGACGACGGCGAGGCCTAGGAAGGGGACGACGCGGAGTCGGGAAGACGCTGGCGGCCGGATGCCCACGCCAGAGAGGAGTATGAGGGTTCACTCGTTCGGCTCAAGCGGTGTGAGGCTGCTGCCGCCAAGCAGTAATAACAGGGGTGTGGGTGCGTGAGGAGGGATGGCCTGGCCAGCGGTGAGAGTAGTAGGGGGCGATGAGGCCTCCATGAAGATCATCTACCACGGGCAACAGGAGCAAAGCGGCAACACGACGGCCTATTTGCTTAAGCGGTCAGCGCAAGAAGACCAGAGGTTGAAGAAGCACCACGGCTGTTGGATGGACATCGATACCATCCGGAGCTAGAATCGCTCATATATTGACTAAAGTTGACAAAGGCATCCGGCCCCAACAACTTAGTAGCCCCATTAAGTTAGCCTCCCACCAAGGTGGGTCCCAGCCCAGCGTGGGGTATTCATTTTTTGTGCGTAATAAGGAGGCACTTCGGTGGGTCCGAAATGACAATGGGAACGTTCTTTTGGCGAAATACGGTGGCCCGGTCTGTGGGTCTCAAAGAATGTGGGCGTAACGTTTTTTCGTGAAATGTGGTCTGGCCCGTCGGTGGGTCCCTACCGTCAGTGGAGGAATAATTATTTTCGTGTGATAAGGAGGCACTTCCTTGCGGCTGCGGGACCCAGCCTATCAAACTCTCCACGTGACAAGATTTCTTCCGATGGAAGTCGGTCGTTGTTGACCACATTGACCACGCCACACGAGAGCACTACGGCGGTGGACGACGTGGCCGAGGCCTAGGAAGGGACGACGCAGAGCCGGGGAAGACGCGATAAAGGGAAGCCAGCGGAGAGGAGTAGGAGGGTTCACCGTTCGCTGCTGTGTGAGGCTGCCGCCGCCGCATGAATAACAGGGGTGTGGGTGAGTAGAGGGATGCACCGCCAGCGGTGGGAGTAGTAGGGCGTTGAGGCTGGCGGGCAAGACAGCCACGATACGGAGGCGGAGAAGGCGGTCCCACGGGCTGCTTTACGGGCCGGAGCAAGAAGATCGGAGATTGAAGAAATGACGGCTGCCGTTGGATTGACATCCAACGGTTACGTCTCGCTAGAATCATTTGTTGACGATATAATAACTAAAAAATCTTGCATAATGCGTCAATTAAACAGGCCCACAAGTAAGACCACTCCCTCTTTTTTTTAATAATTAATATATAGCTCATGGCAACTTCTTATGTAATTTATTGCACTGCTTTTTTGGTTGGCCAGTACCCAATTCGCATATT
Organism: Aegilops bicornis; assembly: GCA_021605145.1. NCBI lineage: Eukaryota > Viridiplantae > Streptophyta > Magnoliopsida > Poales > Poaceae > Aegilops > Aegilops bicornis. Next base: position 606,635,494 of record CM038671.1, read on the forward strand.
TCTATGGGTTCCAACCTATTTTTAATACCCGAAATGTCGAAATGTATTTAAAGTACTTTGAAGATATATTTAAAATTAGGTTAATGCCCAAAGTGAAATAGGAATCTGAAAATGTGAAAGAAAAATCAGAAATTATAAAGTAATTGCCAATTTGTCATCCTGCTTTTATATTTACAACCTATTTCATATTACTTTCAAGATTTGCAAAAGGCGTCTTGAAGAGTTGCATTTCATCGAGGGCATAGAAAAATAAGTAGGCCTGGATTGGGTATTCTTGAAAAATAAACTAGGCTCATTTTCACAAAGAAAAAATAGCTGGGCTGGTCACATGGTGAACATAAAATATAAGCCTAGGCTAGACGGGCCACGCCCAGTTCAAACCCCCCGTCTGCCTCAACAATACCAAACAAAAAATACTTTCGAGTAGCTACGCCCCAAATTTGTCACCGATCTTGTTGTTCTCTTGTCTATTGACTATATACGCTCACAATGTCGTGGGACCCGGTGTTGGGGAACGACTAATTTCAAAAAATTTACGCTACGCACGCGAAGATCATGGTGATGCATAGCAACGAGGGGAGAGTGTTGTCCACGCACTCGTGAGACCTAAAGCGAAGCGTTATAACAACGCTGTTGATGTAGTCATACGTCTTCACGGCCCGACCGATCAAGCACCGAAACTACGGCACCTCCGAGTTCTAGCACACGTTCAGCTCGATGACGATCCCCAGACTCCGATCCAGCAGAATCTCGGGGAAGAGTTCCGTCAGCACGATGGCGTGGTGACGATCTTGATGTTCTACCATCGCAGGGCTTTGCCTAAGCACCGCTTGTTGGATTTCGGGTTCCGGCAGACCCTTGAGGTTCGAACACTGGGGTGCGCGCGGAGATCTTTCCCCTACCAGTTCATGCGTGAACGGTTAGCGAGGGATCTAGACTACGAACGATGAACAACACACAGACACGAGGTTTATACTGGTTCGGGCCACCGATGTGGTGTAATACCCTACTCCAGTGTGTGGTGTGGTGGATTGTCTCAGGGGTTGATGATGAACAATACAAAGGAAGAACAGCATCACGAGGGGCTGTTCTTGAGCTGGTGCGATGAACTGCTTGGGTGAGTTTGATCACCTCTCTCTCTCTCTCTGCTAGGACTTTCTCTCTTTTTGGTCTCTTCCCGATTGATCGACCGATTCCCGGTTGATCGACCGATCCCCCTCTCTTTGTGGTGGCTAGTCCTATTTATAGAGGGAGGCCCTAGGCCTCTTCCCAAATAATGAGTGGGAAGGGCGCCAACAATTGGCCATTTTTAAGGGGAACATCTAGTACACTTATCCCGACTAAAGTTGGTCATCGGCACGCCAAAGGCTCTCGACGGTGATGCCGCCCCTGGCTCCACGATGACCTCCATCCCGCCGCTGCTCTGGTCTTGGTCTTGTTGCACCGAAGCGGCAACCTTTGCCTGATGCCTTGGCCTGTGCTTGCCTCCTCTGCACCAAAGGGGAAAAGAGGACACTGCGTAGGCTGGCACCCGCCTGGTCTCGATCGTCATGGCTTGCGTCACAGGGAAACCTCGCGAGGTACCCTGCCTTGATCTCTCCGCCTCCTCGTGAGCCTGCCTGACGAGGCTGTTCCTGAGGAAGGTTCCTGTCGTCCGCCCTGCGAGGCTTGGCCCCTCGCGAGGGTCTTGAGCTTGAGCTCGAGCTGATGAAGCTGGGCCGCGTTGGGCCCCCACTTGAGCCACGCCGCAGGCCGCAGGCAGGCAAGTCTGGGGACCCTGCTCCTAACGCCAATCAGAGCCCCGGGCCCAAGGCGTGCCGGACTTTGGCTAGCCGAGAAGCGAGCAAGGTATGGCACCAAGCTGGTCTCAACAACACCTGCCCTTGGGCGCCGCAAGTGGCGATTGGTTGGTTGTGGGTGTCTCCGCCCCCCACGATGCCTCAAGAATCGCTTCTTCCGACAAAAAGGAGGCCCGGCCAGACTTGGTGCTTGTTCTCGCTCATCTTGCTCTGCATCCCTTTCTCGCCTCTTCTCCTCCTTGCTTACGAAATCCTCCAGATCTATCTCAATCCTTCCCATCCTCGCAGCAAGCCATGGCGCTGCAAGACCCCGACCGAGGCTGGTACCTCCCGGCTCTGGATCCTCCGACCGTGGGTGAAGAATCTCTCACCCTCCTGCTTGGGAGGACAAAGGTCTGCATGAGGTAACAAGGGAGCGACTGCGCTCAAGGCCGGCTATGATCAGCCTGAAGGCCAGGGGGGCACCTTCTACCCGTTCTTCGTGAGCGCCATTATCGCCGGTCTGGTCCCTCCTTTTTCTGAGTTCTTCTTCATTGTTCTCCGCCAATAGAACTTGCAAGCTCTGCATCTTCACCCCAACTCCGTTCTTCTCCTGGCGATTTTCGCTTACTATTGCGAGGCTCACGTTGGGATAAAACCCTCGGTGGCTTTGCTGCGCCATTACTTTTCCCTTCGGTCTCCGTGGTCAGATATCACAAGGCGCCGAAGCCGTCAAGATACTCCAGCTCCAACTCCATCTCCAAGCCCGGGAAGAGGATTGAGGGCTTCAGGAGCAAGTGGGTCATGGTGGATGTCGGGCGCATCCATCCTCGCCAGCTGCCGTCAGGCGGCAGCCCGAGGCCATTGATGCGTGGTCTCTCGCGGAGGTCGTCGATTCTCGCGCGAAGATGTTGCAGAAGAGGATAGACGCGGACTGTGGCCACAACTTGGGGGCGCGGCTGACCGGGCCACGCCCCGAGGGATTTCTGGAACATCCGGGTGGCTCCGCCCGAACATTCGCTTCCATTGTGGAGGTTGGGGGAGGTAGGCGATGACCTTCGCCTGACCTCCGAGGCCCTCTCCGACGAAGACCTGGCCGTGGCTCTCCATTCCTTGGTCGGGGGGACGTGGCAATGCCGGGAGGGTGCTCTGCCCCCTGTTCCTTCGTGACGATTGGGGAGCAAGTGGTGAACGCCATGCCCACCTTCAATGGTGAGGGGCTGGTGCCCGCCGGGGCTCCCGAGGATCTGGCGATGTAGGCGACGGTGAACGTTTCCTTCGGCAACTCCAGCGGGAGCGAGGAGGAAGGAGAGGAGGTGGAAGGAGAAGAGCCTGACTTCGAGGTGGCTGGCGAGGAATCACGCGATTCCTTCCCTCGGCGCAGGTCCCGCGCCCTTCGCTCCATGCCGGATGATGATGAGGTCGATGCCAAAGTAGGAGGGGGAGGATTCTCCCTGGTCCCGAGGAAGGGCAGGTCTGGGCAGGTTCTCCTGTGGTCCATTCCGACTCCGGGCAGCCTGAGGCCAGCCCGCCTTCCCAACGCGCCATCTGCTTCCGGACCTCCCGAGGCTGATCCTAGCCGCAGGCTTTCAGAGCTTCAAGTTCCGGCCGAGGCTGCTTGGGTCCGGGATGACGACCAGTAAGTGTTCGATCCGTGTTTTGCTTTTGCTTCCGCCACTGGGCCTGACGTCTCAGTATTCTCTTGGCTGAAGTCAAGACTGCAAAGAAAGAGGCCAAGGCTTCATGCGTCTCGCTTGAGGCGGGTTAAATCTGCCGGGCTGCGGCTCCGCCAAGGGGAAAGGAGGCAGCGAGGCTCGCGCCTCCCTGCCTGGCCATCCTCAAGGAGCCTAGCAGGGGCACTCTGGAGGTGAGTACCCCGTGGTCCCGCCCGACCCAGAGGTGCACAGGCTTGACGTTGTTGTTGAGGTGCCCAAGGCCCAGGGGGCTCCTTCTTCCCAAGCCGTGATCACGCTGCCGTCTTCTACACCTTTCGGCCGGCTCCGGCCTCTCCCCGATCCTTCGGCCATCTGGATCAAGCTGCCAGCCGAAGCCGAGCCGGTTGCAAGAGGATCTCCGGAATGCCGATCCTCGTCTGGTGGCCAGCGCCTCGAGCTGGCCGGGCCGGGCCCGCTTGCTGCCTCCGTCCGAAGCGGTGAGCCAAGCAGCTGTCGGCCTCCGATGGGGAGAAGCAAGCCGCCGCCAGAACCAAGGCCGCTCATGATGCCGGGCCTGTAGGCGCGACGCCACGGGACGCCTCGGGACTGGGCTGCAAGGCGCTGGAGGTTGAGCTGCAAGGCTTGCGCGACGAGCTCGCCAAGGAAGTCTGCGGCCGCCAGGAGAAGGAGAAGGAGATGAAGGCTCGGGAGGCTGCCGTCTAGGACCGGGACGCCGAGCTTGATGGCTGCCGTGGCCGGTTGGAGAAGCTGGAACAGCCGCTGAAAGCGGAGAGGATCGAGCTCGACAGGAAGGCGAAGATCCTGGCTGAGGATCGGGTGGCCTTTGCCAAGTTGGAGCAGAAGGCTCGCACCGCGTTGAAGACGCTCTACGAGGGTGGCCCGGAGAAGCCGTTGGCTGGTGCAGAGGACGGCCCCGCCGAGCTGCTTCCTTTTTTGGCCAAAGCACTTGAAGATGTCGCGAACGGCCTTGGCCCCATGGCCGAGGCCGAGGCGCGCACCCTGTCTTCTGCAGTACGCCGACACAGATCCTCACCACGCTCACCTTCGCGACCGACCTTGACGGCCCGGGCTGAGCCTGGTGAGCTGGGCGACCTTGTTGCTGCCGCTGCCGAGGCCGTGAAAGGCCGAGCCGAGGCCCTCGCTGGGAAGTTTCGCGCCAAGACCTTGCTCAAGGCAGGCCGCTAGCCTGCTGCCTCAGGAGGTGGGGGCGCCACAGGAGAATGATCCCTTCGCAGCTCCTGCTCTGTTTTTAATCCCTGCCACATGCACCATGCCTTGTGGAGGCGTTTAAACTTGTGTTTGGTGTTGTGAAACTACTTATGGCTTGTAATATTTGCTTTGAATTGCAAGATTCTTCCCTCCTACTATGCGTGTGTTCTCGTCGTGCAGGCCCGACCCAGCACAAGATACCTCGGCTCACTGCCGTTAGCCCCGATCAAGACCAAGGACGGGACTAAGGAGTGAGGGGCTACGTGGCAAGTTAGGCTCCTGAGTCGTGATGCTCAAGAGTCCCCCTTGACGCGCGAATACCAAGTAGGGACAGGAGGCATAGGAGTGGATAGGTCGTTCCCACGCCGGCAGGGGCCCGGCCTCAGCATACCTCAACCGCCGTTAGCCCCGACCGGAGACCAAGGACGGGACTAAGGAGTGAGGGGCTACGTGACCAGCTAGGCTCTGAGTCGCGATGCTCGAGTCCCCTTGACGCTCAAACCAATTTTCATACCTTGGCTCCGCTCGGGAGGCGCGGCGACGACCAGTGTCCGAGGGACTGGCTGGGTGGCGACGTTGGACGTGGCCAGGCGCAGCCTCCGTGTCCAGCCCTCGTGGCGGCACTCCCGAGGGGAGGCGTTCGGCGATGGCGCCCGGACACCGAGCCTGGGCTCCCCGAGGTTGATACGGTTTGTGAGCCTCCTCGGCTTGTTTATCACCGCCAAGCGAGCATAGCGCCCGTGTGTACGGGCATAGCCGCCTCTACAGTTGTCGCCACCAACAGGGAGCATGGTGCTTCCTTGGTTACGTGGGAGGGGCTCCCCCTCGGGAGGAGCCCCTGGCGCAGTATGACCGCCTCGACACGTGGTCGGCACGGTAGGGCTAGGAGAGGTGTATGTCTGGGCACCCGTGAGCGGCCTCAAGGGACTCACGAGGCCCTACCTCGAGGTGGGTTGCGCACCGGCTCTGGGCCTTTATCATTGGTGTGTGTTCTCGCAGGTTAGATTGCAAATGCTCTACGCCCTCAAAGTTCCGGCCCTCGGCGAGCTCATTGCCCGGCCCAGTATGACAGTCGCGATCTGCGGGTCAAGGCCAGGGGGTGAGGGCTGGAGAGCCAATAAGACCCCATGAGTCGCGATGCTCAGGTACCCCCCCTTTTAACGTGCAAGCGCTTTGCATTAGGGCGGTGAGGCCCGCGACAAGTAAGAGGCAATAATTGGGTGAATCAGGTTAAGCACGAAGGAGCAAATCTAGATAGGTGTGGAGAAAGCATACGCCACTGGGTCCGGCCCGAGCAGCTTGGGGATAATGCAGCCCGAGGGGCGCCCCCAACAAGGTAAGTAAAGAACATAAGCAAAACGGATATATGCCGCAGGGACGGACCCATCGCCAGCACTGGAATGATGCAGCCAGGGGCGCCCCAAATGAAAATGAAACTTGGAAAGGTGTCACTGATATGGTCGGGGGTGAAGGGATGTTGAGGTAGCGGACGACGCGCGATGAGGACGCCGGCCCTCACGAGCCCTCCGGTCCCGGAGCCTCGGGAGGCTCCGGGGGCACGGGGGGTTCCTCGAGAGCCATCTCCATCTCTGCCAGGACTGCACGTTGCTTGACCTCCCGAGGCTCAGGCCAGCGCCTCGGCCAGGCGCTGGTGGGCGGCGGCCCGCGTTCAAGGCGAGCGAAGGGCATGCGAACGTAGCTGAGGCGGACCCTATAGCGTCCCGCAGCGTGAGGGCCAGAGGCGCCTCGACACGCGGCCTGGTTGAGCCCCCGGTATGTCGATGTAGATTGGCAGCCAAAGATCCTCGCCGATGCGGGCCACGGTGGGCAAGCGGCGATACCGCGCATGACTCTTGACTCTCTCAGAGCTCCCGGGTGCTCCCTCGCGATGAACTCCTCAAGGTTTGGCCCTCCTTGCCTCATATACCTTCCTGAGGGAAACGTGCCTTGAAGCACGCCTCCAAGTGGTGCCCGAGCGCCTCCCTTGTGACTCCGGCTAGGTCGGTGGCTCGCCATGAAAGAGCCCCCGAGCCCTGCCTGAGGAGGGCGCCGGGTGCGCCTCCTATGCATCAGAGGGTGGCGCCCCTTGAACGGGCGCGGATCCTGTTGCCATGCCTCCGGAGGTACCTGCCCCACGAGGGCTTGGACCAGGTGAGGCCTTCTTCTTCTTGGGGATCGCCTCGGGAAGTCTCCCGCTCCTGTGATCTGGGTCTTTGATTGCTGCGGCTTGGAAGGCACGCTGAAGAGAGCACACTGCATCCCTTTCCTTACAAGGCACTCTGATGACTCCCCCGCTTCCTGGCATCTTGAGGACATTGTAGCCGTGGTGAGTCACTGCCATGAACTTGGCCAAAGCTGGGTACCTGAGGATGGCATTGTATGGCGGTGAATGTGGGCGACGCCGAAGTCGGCGAGCTCGTGCGGTAGTTGTTGCGCTTTCGAAGGTGACGGAAGGCGAACTTGCCCTATCGGGACGGTGGAGCCATCGGTGACTCCGGAGAAGGGCTTGGTCGGTGAAGCCGATCGTATGGCACTTGGAGATCGTTGAATGTCTCGGCAGATAGGACGTTGAGTCCTGCTCCGCCCGTCGATGAGGGTCCGGTGACTTGCACATTGGCCGATGACTTCGTGGAGCAAAGCATGGGGAGGACTCCGCCAAGGTTGCGCGACTTGAGCTGATCCGCTGAATCGAATGTGATGGCGCACCACGACAACCCGAGAGGGCGGCGTGGCCTCCGGCTTGGGAGGATCAAGCGTTCACCTCATGGCAAACTGCTTGAAGATGCGTTGAGAGGCTGGGGCCCAGCGCCCACCCAGATCCAAGCGATCACAAGACGGCCCCCCGGAAGCCCCCTGCCCCCTCATCCTCGATGATTTTCTTCAGACCTCCTTGGCGGTTGCGGCAGAGGTGGGAGCCTCTGCGTTGCCTTGAGGAGATCCTCGCGAGGCTGGTCTCTCCAACCTCCCTCGCGAGACCTGGTCCTCGCGGCCGGTCCTCGCGAGGTCTGGCCACGCCATCCTTGGCGAGGGCCACGGTCTTCCCAGCGTCCTGCGCCTCTTCCTCCTCCTCGGCCATAGCCTCGATCCAACTGCGGTTGGGGCGCCGGCCGATTCACCCCTTCTCAGACGGGCCCCGAGCTCCCGACATTCGTTGGTGTTGTGGGTGTGAAGATCGTGGTACACGCAGATCGATGCCCTTGGAAGACTCGGGCTGATCCTCGCCTCGCTTGGTGTACGGTTCGGCCGCGAGCACTGCAGCCCCTTGCGCTTCACGCCCTTGGCCTTGGGCTTCTTCTCTCGGATCGGCAGGCTGGAAGCTCGAGGAGGTAGAGGCCCCTTCCTCAGCCCCGGGCGCATTTGGTCGCCAAGTTGAACAGCCCTAGTGATGTGCACAGGTCTTCATGCATCGCCAGCTCCTCCTTCATCTTGACGTCACGCACACCATTGGAGAAGGCTGAGATGATGGCCTCCTCAGTCACCTTGGGAATCTTGAGGCGTGCGTTGTTGAGCCGGTGCCATACGAGGTCTCTCCCGGCTCGCCGCTTGATGCGGGCGCGTGTCCCTCACGGCCGGAGGCCGTCGCGAAAGTGCCTTGGAAGTTGGCGATGAAGCGGATCGCATCTGCCCCAGAAGAGATCGCGTCGGAGCCGTGTTCAGGAGCCGTGTTCGCTCCTTCCTTCAGCCGCCATGGGGAACCAATTCGCCATGACCTTTTGTCCCCGCTGGCGCTTGATGCCCAAATCAGAGAGTGGCGAACTCGCAGATCGGCGTGTTGCCAGAAGCGCAGGAGGCGTGTCTCGCTTGAACTTGCTTCGCCATGCAACGCCGCTGGCTTCGGTGGTGAAGGCGCGCAGCTCGCAGGGCCACCGGGCTCTTCGCCGATGCGGAGCTTGTTTCTTGTGGGTTCCCGCGACCGCATGCTCGGAGCAGCTGGGTCTTGACGCGGTGGCGCTGAGCGTGGTCGCGGCGCCCGTGCCGGGAGCACGCGAGCACCTTCTTGGGGATGAGGGATCTCCGGCAGCTCCTTTTCTTGGTGCGCGGCGCCGGACGTGGAGGGTCTCGGCTCGGGGCCACGCGCCTTTGGAGCCAAGGCGCCTTCTTGGGAAGCGGTGGCGGGGGCACCTCGGCTCCGCCTCCCCGCTGCGTGGTACATGGCGAGGCAGTGAGAGGGCCAAAGATGGGGGAGCCCTTCGCGCGCAGACGAGGCTCGGCGACGCAGTCGAGCCCACTCCTTGTAGACGCTGCCGACGGGCGGTGAAGCGCAGAGCTCGCTTGCCCGTAATGAGCGCTGCTTGAGCCTCCATGGGAGCGCGAGTGCACGGACGAAGAACTACCGGGCGAAGGAAGGAGTGGCGCGGCCTTTTCTCGCCTCACCGACGGATCTTTGGGCCGACGAGGCTCGCCGCTCGATCTCGCTGCCGGCGGCGTGGCGGCAAAGTTACGGGGAACGACAGGGTGTCTCGCCAACGGAGCCGCTTAGTGACTCGAAGGCGCTGAGCAGCCGGCGGCTGAAGCTTCGGCGAAGGCCACCTATGGACACGACTTGAAGATCACACCACGACCACCGGAAGAGATTCCGGCGCACTCTACCGGGCGTGCCAAATGCCGGATTTCGGTTCCGCAGACCCTTGAGGTTCAACATTTGGGGTGCACGCGAGATCTTTCCCCTACCAGTTCATGCGTGAGCGGTTAGCGTAGGATCTAGACTACGTAACGATGAACAACACACGTATTATCGAGGTTTATATCGGGTTCGCCACCGGCGTGGTGTAATACCCTACTCCAAAGGTGTGGTGTGGTGGATTGCCTCACTGGGCTGATGATGAACAATACAAAGGAAGAACAACCGCGAGGGGCTGTTCTTGAGCTGGTGCGATGAACTGCTTGGGTGAGTTCGATCGCCTCTCTCTCTCTCTCTCTCTCTCTCTCTCTCTCTCTCTCTGCTAGGACTTTCTCTCTCTTTGGTCTCTTCCCGATTGATCGACCGATCCCCCTCTCTTTGTGGTGGCTAGTCCTATTTATAGAGGGAGGCCCTGGGCCTCTTCCCAAATTATGAGCGGGAAGGGCGCCAACAATTGGCCATTTTGAAGGGGAACATCTAGTACACTTATCCTGACTAAAATTGGTCTTGGCTGCCAAAGGCTCACTGCTGACGCCTGGCCCTAGGGCTCCACGATGACCTCCATCCTGCCCGTTCTCACGGGTCTTGGTCTTGTTGCACCGGGCGGCAACCTTTGCCCGATGCCTTGGGCCGTGCTTGCCTCCTTTGCACCAAAGGGGAAAGCGAGGAATCGCCAAGAGTCGATGCTGCCAAGTGGTCTCGATCGTCATGGCTTATGGCCACAGTGGCACCCTCCCGAGGTACCTCGGCTTGATCTCTCCGCCTCCTCCAGCGAGCCTGCCTCGACGAGGCTGTTCCCTCGAGGAAAGATTCCTGCCGTCCCGCCCCTATGAGGCTTGGCCCCTCGCGAGGGTCTTGAGCTTGAGCTTGAGCTGATGAAGCTGGGCCGCGCTGGGCCCCCACTTGAGCCACGTCGCAGGCCGCGGGCAGGCAAGTCTGGGGACCCCCGTTCCCAGAACGCCGACACCGCTACAATTTTATCGAGGAGAACTATGGTGGAGGGGGGCACCGCACACGGCTAAGAGATCTCAAGGATCAATTGTTGTGTCTTTGGGGTGCCCCCCTGCCCCCGTATATAAAGGAGCAAGGGGGAGGCCGGCCGGCCCTCTATGGCGCGCCCCCCAAGAGGGGAATCCTACTAGGACTCCAAGTCCTAGTAGGTTTCCACCTAAAGGGAGAGAGGGGAAGGAACGAGAGGAGAGGGAGAAGGAAAGGGGGCGATGCCCCTCCGCTAGTCCACCCGGGACCAGAGGGGAGGGCGCCGCGCCTGCCCCCCGCCGCCTCTCTCTCTCCACTAAGGCCCATCGAGGCCCATTAGTTCCCGGGGTTCCGATAACCTCCCAAGACTCGTTTATCCAAACTTCTCCTAACACTTCGGTGTCGAATATAGTCGTCCAATATTCATGTCTCGACCATTTCGAGACTCCTCGTCATGTCCGTAATCACATCCGGACTCAACAAACTTCGGTACATCAAAACTCTTAAACTCATAATATAACCTGCCATCGAAACCTTGTTGCTCGGACCCTACGTTCGAGAACTATGTAGACATGACCGAGAACCATTCCGGGTCAACAAACCAATAGCGGAACCTGGATGCTCATATTGGCTCCTACATATTCTACGAAGATCTTTATCGGTCAAACCGCATAACAACATACGTTGTTCCCTTTGTCATCGGTATGTTACTTGCCCAAGATTCGATCATCGGTATCTCAATACCTAGTTCAATCTCGTTACCGGCAAGTATCTTTACTCGTTACCGTAATGCATCATTCCGTAACCAACTTATTAGCTACATTGCTTGCAAGGCTTATAGTGATGTGCATTACCGAGAGGGCCCAGAGATACCTCTCCGACAATCGGAGTGACAAAACCTAATCTCGAAATACGCCAACTCAACATGTACCTTTGGAGACACCAGAGAGCTCCTTTATAATCACCCAGATTACGCTAGACGCTTTGGTAGCACACAAAGTGTTCCTCCAAAGAACGGGAGTTGCATAATCTCATAGTTATAGGAACTTGTATAAGTCATGAAGAAAGCAATAGCAACATACTAAAACGATCAAGTGCTAAAGGCGGCAGATGGAATGGGTCAAGTCAATCACATCATTCTCAGAATGAAGTGATCTCGTTAATCAAATGACAACACATGTCTATGGTTAGGAAACATAACCATCTTTGATTAATGAGCTAGTCAAGTAGAGGCATACTAGTGACTTTAAGTTTGTCTATGTATTCACACATGTATCATGTTTCCGGTTAATATAATTCTAGCATGAATAATAAACATTTATCATGATACGAGGAAATAAATAATAACTTTATTATTGCCTCTAGGGCATATTTCCTTCATTCTCCCACTTGCACTAGAGTCAATAATCTAGATTATACGGTAATGATTTTAACACCCATGGAGTCTTGGTGTTGAGCATGTTTTGCTCGTGGAAGAGGCTAAGTCAACGGGTCTGCAACATTCAGATCTGTATGTATTTTGCAAATCTCTATGTCTCCCACCTGGACTTGGTCCCGGATGGAATTGAAGCGTCTCTTGATGTGCTTGGTCCTCTTGTGAAATCTGGATTCCTTTGCCAAGGCAATTGCACCAAGTATTGTCACAGAAGATCTTCATTGGTCCCGATGCACTAGGTATGACACCTAGATCGGAAATGGACTCTTTCATCTAGACTCCTTCATTTGCTGCTTCCGAAGCAGCTATGTACTCCGCTTCACATGTAGATCCTGCCACAACGCTTTGTTTAGAACTGCACCAACTAACAGCTCCACCGTTCAATATAAACACGTATCCGGTTTTCGATTTAGAATCGTCCGGATCAGTGTCAAAGCTTGCATCGACGTAACCATTTACGACTAGCTCTTTGTCACCTCCATAAATGAGTAACATATCCTTATTACTTTTCAGGTATTTCAGGATATTCTTGACCGCTGTCCAAAGGATCCACCTCTGGATTACTTTGGTACCTCCCCGCCAAATCTTATTGCTAAGCATACGCCGTGTCCGGTACACAAAGCATTGCATACATGATAGAGCCTATGGCTGAAGCATAGGAACATCTTTCATTTTCTCTCTATCTTCTCGCAGTGGTCGGGCATTGAGTCCGACTCAACTTCACACTTGTAATACAGCAAGAACCCTTTCTTTGCCTCGATCCATTTTGAACTTTTTCAAAAGTTTATCAAGGTATGTGCTTTGTGAAAGTCCAATTAAGCTGCCTTGATCTATCTCTATAGATCTTGATGCCTAATATATGTAAGCAGCTTCATCGAGGTCTTTCATTGAAAAACTTTTATTCAAGTATCCCTTTATGCTATCCAGAAATTATATATCATTTCCAATTAATAATATGTCATCTACATATAATATCGTAAATGCCATGAGCTCCCACTCACTTTCTTGTAAATACTGAGGCTTCTCCAAAAGTCTCAGATAAAACCATATGCTTTGATCACACTATCAAAGCCGCTTATTCCAACTCCGAGAGGCTTGCACCAGTCCATAAATGGATCGCCGGAGCTTGCACAATTTGTTAGCACCTTTTGGATCAATAAAACCTTCCGGTTGCATCATATACAACTCTTCTTCCGTAAATCCATTCAGAATGCAGTTTTGACATCCATTTGCCATATTTCATAATCATAAAATGCGGTAATTGCTAACATGATTGAGACAGACTTAAGCATCGCTACCGGGTGAGAAAGTCTCATCGTAGTCAACCCCTTGAACTTGTCGAAAACCTTTCACAACAAGTCGAGCTTTGTAGACGATTACATTGCCATCGCCGGGCCTTATTCTTGAAGATCCATTTATTCTCGATGGCTTGCCGATCATCGGCAAGTCAACCAAAGTCCATACTTTGTTCTCATACATGGATCCCATCTCAGATTTCATGGCCTCAAGCCATTTTATGGAATCTGGGCTCATCATCGCTTCCTCATAGTTCGTGAGGTTCGCCATGGTCAAGTAACATGACTTCCGAATAGGATTACCGCATTCACTCTAGTGCGGATCTTACTCTCGGTTGACCTACAAAGTTCGGGTGGTAGTAACTTGATATGAAGTTTCATGATCATTATCATTAGCTTCCTCATCGATTGGTGTAGTCGTCACAGAACCGGTTCTTGTGATGAACTACTTTCCAATAAGGGAGTAGGTATAGTTACCTCATCAAGTCCTACTTTCCTCCAACTCACTTCTTTCGAGAGAAACTCCTTCTCTAGAAAGGATCCGAATTTAGCAACAAAAATCTTGCCCTCAGATATGTGATAGAAGGTGTACCCAATAGTCTCTTTTGGCTATCCTAGCTATGAAGACACATTTCTCCGATTTGGGTTCGAGCTTATCTGGTTGAAGTTTCTTCACATAAGCATCGCAGCCCCAAACTTTAAGAAACGACAACTTTGGTTTCTTGCCAAACCACAGTTCATAAAGGCGTCAGATCAACATATTTTGATGGTGCCCTATTTAATGTGAATGCGGCCGTCTCTAAAGCATAACCCCAAAACGATAGCGGTAAATCAAGAAGAGACATCATAGATCGCACCTATATTCGGTAAAGTATGATTACGACGTTCGGACACACCATATTACTGTAATGGTCCGGTGGCGTGAGTTGCTAAAACTATTCGCATTGTTTCAAATGTAGACCAAACTTCGTAACTCAAATATTCTCCTCCACGATCAGATCAGAGAAACTTTATTTTCTTGTTACGATGATTTTCAACTTCACTCTGAAATTCTTTGAACTTTTCAAAAGTTTCATACTTATGTTTCATCAAGTAGATATACCCATATCTGCTTGAATCATCTGTGAAGGTGAGAAAATAACGATATCCGCCACGAGCTTCAACATTCATCGGACCACATACATCTGTATGTATGATTTCCAACAAATCTGTTGCTCTCTCCATAGTTCCTAGAGAACGGTGTTTTAGTCATCTTGCCCATGAGGCACGGTTCGCAAGTACCAAGTGATTCATAATCAAGTGATTCCGTAAGTCCATCAAGATGGAGTTTCTTCATGCACTTTACACCAATATGACCCAAAACGGTAGTGCCACAAATAAGTTGCACTATCATTATCAACTCTGCATCTTTGGCTTCAACATTATGAATATGTGTATCACTACTATCGAGATTTAATAAAATAGACCACTCTTCAAGGGTGCATGACCATAAAAGATATTACTCATATAAATAGAACAACCAAGTATTCCTCGATTTAAATGAATAACCGCCTCTCGCATCAAACAAGATACGAGATATAATGTTCATGCTCAACGCTGGCACCAAATAACAATTATTCAGGTCTAAAACTAATCCCGATGGTAGATGTAGAGGTAGCATGCCGACCGCGATCACATCGACTTTGGAACCATTTCCACGCCAAGATCGTCACCTCGTCCTTTGCCAATCTTCGCTTAATCGTAGTCCCTGCTTCGAGTTGCAAATATTAGCAAATGTAACCAAAGATCAAATACCAGTGTGCTCATGCGAGCATTAGTAAGGTACACATCAATAACATGTATATCACATATACCTTTGTTCACCTTGCCATCCTTATCCACCAAATACTTGGGGCGGTTCCGCTTCCAAAGTGTCCCGAAATTTCGCTTGCGATGAGAAGCACTTTCGCCTCAGTGCTTAGGTCCAGATTTGGGTTTCTTCTCTTGAGCAAAGAACTTGCTTGTCGTTCTTCTTGAAGTTCCCATTCTTCTTCCCTTTACCCTTTTTCTTGAAACCTGGTGGTCTTATTGACCATCAACACTTGATGCTCCTTCTTGATCTCTACCTCCGCAGCCTTTAGCATTGCGGAGAGCTCGAAATAGTCTTGTCCATCCCTTGCATATTATAGTTCATCATGAAGCTCTTGTAGCTTGGTGGCAATGATTGAAGAATTACATCAATGACACTATCATCGTGAAGATTAACTCCCAGCTTGAATCAAGTGATTATTATACCTGCATATTTTGAGTATATGTTCACCGATTTAACTATTCTCCTCCATCTTCCAAATGCCTATAGAACTTATTGGAGACTTCATATCTCTCAATCCGCACACTTGCTTGAAATATTAACTTCAACTCCCCGGAACATCTCATATGCTCCATGACGCTCAAAACGTCGTTAAAGACCCGGTTCTAAGCCGTAGAAGCATGGTTCATCGAACTGTCGAGTAGTCATCGACTTTGCTCTGCGCGAGGCGTTCTGCGCGTCGTCGATTGCATCTACTGACAGGCACAGCACCAGCACCGGTGCTTCGGGGCGTAATTCTTCAATGCAAGCAATGAGGATAATCCTCAAATTACGGACCCGATCCGTCGTGTAATTGCTACCATCATCTTTAAACTTAGCTTTCTCAAGGAACACATTAAAATTCAACTAACAACAAAGACGAGCCATCTATCTACAACAAACATAGACAAGAAAAATACTATCGTGTACTAAGTTCATGATAAATTTAAGTTCGCTTAATCATATTACTTTAAGAACTCCCACTTAGACGTACATCTCTCTAGTCATCTAAGTGATCACGTGATCCAAATCAACTAAACCATGTCCGATCATCACGTGAGATGGAGTAGTTTCAATGGTGAACATCACTATGTTGATCATATTCACTATATGATTCACGTTCGACCTTTCGGCCTCGTGTTCCGAGGCCATATCTGTATATGCTAGGCTCGGCCAAGTTTAACTCGAGTATTCTGCGTGTGCAACTCGCTTTTGCACCGTTGTATTTGAACGTAGAGCCTATCACACCCGATCATCACGTGGTGCCTCAAAGACGAAGAACTTTCGTGAACGGTGCATACTCAGGGAGAACACTTCTTGATAATTAGTGAGAGATCATCTTAAAATGTTACCGCTAATCAAAGCAAGATAAGATGCATAAAGGATAAACATCACATGCAATCATTATAAGTGATATGATATGGCCATCATCATCTTGTGCTTGTGATCTCCATCTCCGAAGCTAATCGTGATCACCATCGTCAAATCGGTAGCGACTCCTTGATCTCCATCGTAGCATCGTTGTCGTCTCGCCAATCTTATGCCTCTACGACTATCGCTACCGCTTAGTGATAAAGTAAAGCATTACAGTATGCGATTGCATTGCATACAATAAAGCGACAACCATATGGCTCTCGCCAGGTTGCCGATAACTTCGGTTACAAAAAACATGATCATCTCATATAATAAAATATAGCATCACATCTTGACCATATCACATCACAACATGCCTGCAAAAACAAGTTAGACGTCCTCTACTTTGTTGTTGCAAGTTTTACGTGGCCGCTACGGGCTTAGCAAGAACCGTTCTTACCTACGCATCAAAACCACAACGATAGTTTGTCAAGTTGGTGTTGTTTTAACCTTCACAAGGACCGGGCGTAGCCACACTCGGTTCAACTAAAGTTGGAGAAACTGACACCCGCTAGCCACCTCTCGCGGCAAAGCACGCCGGAGAACCGGTCTCGCCAGAAGCGTCACGGTAATGTCGGTCCGGCCGCTTCATCCAACAATAGCGCCGAACCAAAGTATGACATGCTTTGGTAAGCAGTATGACTTGTATCGCCCACAACTCACTTGTGTTCTACTCAGCGCATATAACATCTACATAAAACCAGACTCGGATGCCACTTGTTGGGGAACTTAGTAATTTCAAAAATTTCCCACGCACACGCAAGATCATGGTGATGCATAGCAACGAGAGGGGAGAGTGTTGTCCACGCCCTCGTAGAGACCGAAAGCGAAGCTTTATAACAACGCTTGCTGATGTAGTCGCACGCCTTCACGACCCGACCGATCATCAAGCACCGAAACTACGGCACCTCCGAGTTCTAGCACACGTTCAGCTCGATGGCGATCCCGGACTCGATCCAGTAGAATGTCGGGAAGAGTTCCACAAGACAATGGCATGGTGGACGATCTTGATGTTCTACCATCGCGAGGCTTAGCCTAAGCACCGCTACAATATTATCGAGGAGAACTATGGTGGAGGGCGGCACCAAGACACGGCTTAAGAGATCTCAAGGATCAATTGTTGTGTCTTTGGGGTGCCCTAACGCCCCGAGATATAAAGGAGCAAGGGGAGGCCGGCCGGCCCTCTATGGCGCCGCCAAGAGGGGAATCCTACTAGGACTCCAGACCCTAGTAGGTTTCCACCCAAAGGGAGAGAGGGGGAAGGAAGGAGATGGAGAGGAGAAGGAAGGCGCCCCCCTCTCTAGTCCAATCTGAGACCCGGAGGGGGCGCAAGGCCTGACCTGGCCGCCTCTCTCTCCACTAAGGCCCATCGAGGCCCATTAGTTCCCTCGGGGTTCCGATAACCCTCCGGCACTCCGGTTTTATCCGAAACTTCTCTGAAACACTTCCGGTGTCCGTATATAGTCGTCCAATATATCAATCTTCATGTCTCGACCATTTCGAGACTCCTCGTCATGTCCGTAATCACATCCGGGACTCCGAACAAACTTCGGTGCATCAAAACTCATAAACTCATAATATAACTGTCATCGAAACCTTAAGCGTGCGGACCCTACGGGTTTGAGAACTATGTAGACATGACCGAGAACCATTCCGGGTCAATAACCAATGGCGGAACCTGGATGCTCATATTGGCTCCTACATATTCTACGAAGATCTTTATCGGTCAAACCGCATAACAACATACGTTGTTCCCTTTGTCATCGGTATGTTACTTCCCGAGATTCGATCGCCTAGATCTCAATACCTAGTTCAATCTGCTAAGCACGGCAAGTCTCTTTACTGTTATTCGTAATGCATCATTCCGTAACCAACTCATTAGCTACATTGCTTGCAAGGCTTATAGTGATGTGCATTACCGAGAGGGCCCAGAGATACCTCTCCGAGCAATCGGAGTGACAAAACCTAATCTCGAATACACCAACTCAACATGTACCTTTGGAGACACCAGAGAGCTCCTTTATAATCACCCGATTCATGCTAGACGCTTTGGTAGCACACAAAGTGTTCCTCCCAGAAACGGAAGTTGCATAATCTCATAGTTATAGGAACTTGTATAAGTCATGAAGAAAGCAATAGCAACATACTAAAACGATCAAGTGCTAAGCTGACGGAATGGGTCAAGTCAATCACATCATTCTCGTAATGAAGTGATCTCGTTAATCAAATGACAACACATGTCTATGGTTAGGAAACATAACCATCTTTGATTAATGAGCTGGTCAAGTAGAGGCATACTAGTGACTTTAAGTTTGTCTATGTATTCACACATGTATCATGTTTCCGTTAATACAATTCTAGCATGAATAATAAACATTTATCATGATATGAGGAAATAAATAATAACTTTATTATTGCCTCTAGGGCATATTTCCTTCACCGTATGTCGTGAAAACACTAGGAGGAAGCATTTTATTTTTTCCATACTGTTGCGACGTGGTGGGCCCCTCTTGTCATCCTCTTCCACGCATTTCGATGATTCCTGTTGTTTGTTGACCATGTTGACAACGCGAGAGGGCGGCGCCGGGCGAAGCATCAAAGCGCCTTGAGGACGTCGGCGTTAACGATTTAGGAGACAAGGTGGCGGTGATACGTGCACCGAGGCGCAGCTACCGTGGAGGCGGAAGGCAGGCGGCTCACCGGGCGCTTGGTTTGGTGTTGGCAGTACCGGAGGAAGACAGATGAAGAAACACTTACAGACCGTAAAAGCAGCAGAGTACTTAACAACCTTAATCTGAAAAGCACCGGGCACTTAACAACCAAAGTCGAAAGCAAGATGAGTACTTATACAGTTCAACCATACAAAGCACGCCTCGAGCGGTGCTACTTTGCCTCTGATTAACCAAGGGTGAGGCCGCCAAGCCCCAGGACAAGGCCCAGCGCCACCCCGCTGCATCCACAACCTTTCCTCGAAAGCGGCTTCATCTCGCAACATGGTCAATAAACAGGATATTCGCTTTAGAGCCATGGAAAAGCATGAACATAATCTTACGCCCTATTCTCCAAGATGGGCGGGCCTTCATTATTTGAGACCACCCATGAATAAGTATCTTTCACCTCCAAGGGGAATTGAGTAGGTCGACATAAACATCATGTTGTGACCAAGCTCAAGTCTGACCCGACCATGGTCAGGCATCTGTATAGGAATAATAGAACTCGGCAGTTCCTATTTCAAGAAGATCACAGCTGTAAAACTATGTATAAGCAATAGTTTATGAACAACATATATAACAGAAAACAGCTCGTACCATAAGTTTCTCGACACAGTTGGACCTGCTCAACGAGTGCAGAAGTGGCACACATATCTCACGTGGCCTTCCACCATTTAAACGCCCCACAAGGACCTCAAGACGATCAATAAAGTGTAGGAACTTGTGGATGTCGATCGATCAACTTCAAGGCCATTAGTAACAACCGAGTTATTATAGAGTAACAAACGAGCAGGCGCTTAACTCTGAAAAACCTACGTGCCACCAATTATAAGAAAATATTAGTTAGAAGTAGCATCTTCGTGAGAGATTTGTTGCTACTTCTAAAGTTAAATTGTGATTAGTTAGATGTAATAGGTGGATTAAGAAGTAATCGAGGCAACAAGCAAGAACCGGATACAAAACTAACATGGATGAACAATTGGAGCAGCGTCGGGGTGGAAGATCGCAGTGAAGATGAGACCCGAGTTACGCTTATTTCCATCAACATTCAATGCGCCAACTTTCGATCGTAACACTTGAGAAAGTTTATCCATGTTCGGCCATAAAAAAGCAGCGATCTTCTTGGTTCATGAACCCAACTGGAACTTATATCCATGGCTTGTCTTCACTGTGACCATTAAACTAGTGTATTCAGTTATGGCAAGGCCGACCATCTTGAGAGTACATGTGTTACGGCAAGAGCAAATAATACCTTTGCATGAAAAATAATATGAGAACACAGCATGTTCAAAAACCCCGACCCTCCCGGATAGAAAAGAGGATTCTAGGAACATACTGTCGCTGCGTTTCAAAATGCTGTGTTAGGATGAGAAGGAACAAGTGTGGCGTCACGAGGGTATGAGAAACACAGTAGGGTCCTCGCACTTTGGGCACTACAAATAAAACACACTAGATTCAGTAGGAAGAAAAATGCATCAACGGCGGCGGCTGCCATCCTAGGATTACTCGCGACCAAGGGACTTGGATTTATCGGGGATGGATGAAGAATTCGTACCAGGTTCTCCATGAGAAAACCCTATGCAATCGCCGAGCGGAAGTTTTCTCTGAACAAGCGAGCGAGGAGAAGGGGATTCAGGCCCAAGTGAAATATTGCCGCTTCGTCCGTCCGACTGCGCTTAATTTGGAAAGGGTGGGTTGTGATTTGGCGGCTCATTGGGCATTATCGGCGCTTCTGACCGGAGTGTGTCTACCGTGAAGTTGTGCACTCTAATTTGTGCATATGGCACGTGGACCCGATTGCGGTTGCCCCACATATCGGCGAAAGGAAGTAGAAAGACAGGAGTAACTAGTTACACATAAATATATTTTTTGACGGAGAGATACTCCCTTTGTAAAGAAATATACAAATATTTTATATCACGAGCTCACCTTGCCGAGAAATATACTCCCTCTGCAAGCGCACGGGCATTATGGGGGTTCAGCTTTTTTATGGGGGTTCAAATTTGAGAATATAATACTCGAGATAGGCTCACGGTTACGGACATTTGGGCGCGAGGCCGACCACGGTACATGTTGGGGGCCCATGTGTTCTACCTCAGTGCTTTTCATATTGCAAGCGATCAAGACGGGCGCTGGTTTTAGAATCTTTGTCATGGCGAATACACAAAATTGAATAAAGCACGGCATTTGTTGGAATGAAATCGAGCAGCGGTTCCTAACCAGCAATCGAGTTGCAATTCTATCGACGATATACCATGTGATAAATAATACCGTCGTACTAGTTATACACAGGACACTTGTTTCACCATGCCGATTATTACATCAAAATCTCTCGGAGGATAGATCAGTTCGGCTAGTTATGCGTCGCTCTTGAAGAATTTCAAAGTTGATTTGGACCAGCTCTCCTTGCCGAGAAAGTTCGATTTTGACATCATCCCCTACCGCAAGATATGATTTAGATTTGAACCTTGGCCATCCTTTAGCATCAATCATCATGCGACCATCCTTTGTACTTACGGTATATTGAGCAGGTTCATTCACACCAAGGCTGCGCATGGTAAGAGAAACTTGGCATGCGATCGCCGGATTGTTGAAACGAATCCCTCGTTGCTATAGGAATTCTCTGTTTGCAAACAAGAAGACATACCCAAACAGTTAGATCAACACAATGAATCATGTGAAACAACATGGAAAGAAAAAAGAACGAAGCACTTGGGCGACCAATGCTTACCAAGAAGGTGGACATGTCGGTTTTTGTAAGGACTTTGGTATATGAAGTGCGAATCAGAGTCCCAATCATTGCGGTGCAAGCTGCGGGCCGGAAGCAGATGCAAGTGCAAGTGTTGGTGCAGTGCGAAGCAGCTCAGCTTGCTGCGGAGATGGTGCTCCTTGTAGAGCTAGTGCGGTGTCGAGAAGGTGCGGTGTCGATGCCCGATCCTCGGTAGATCAGACCGATCCGGCCGACGCAGTCGGTGCCCAATCCTCACCTGGATCGAGCTAAGTTGCTGCCGCTGTCGGTGCTAGAGCAATCGCCGGTGATCGATCTGCGCGAGACAATGGCGATGCGATATGCAGTACGGTCTGCTATGATCAGCTTTCTAACTTGACTAGGATCCGTGACCATGATCCAGTTTTTTCTTCATTTCTTTTAAACGCGAGAAGGACTAATTGTGGCGTTTTTGTTAAACCAAACTGCAGTTCATCATAGGGATTCAGCTTGTACTCAGACAACGGTACGATCCAATTTTTTCGATAATATAAGTGATGGACGGTGACTTCATTCTTGACACGACATAAGAAGTGAAACCGCAAAAATAGCCATCGTAGAAACAAACCAAGCGGTTTATTCTATGATGAATGTCACATGGCAAAACCTGCATCGTAAAATTACAGGAAAAGAAAAGAAAACATGACATTAAATCAATAAGATTTAGACAGTAAATCAATAAGATTTACTTGATGTGACATGAGCGAATCCTTGCAAGAAATCACTATGTTGAAGTACTAAACATAAGATTGATCATCCAACTCTGGCGTGGCATGCGAGGGCCTCGCCTACTCCCTGGCCAAGGACAGTCCAAAGGTCGTGACAAATCGTATGGACCGAACATCCATGGAATGGAAATCACGGTGGAGTGCGATAAACCCTGCAATGCATACAGATATTGGAGTGTAACCATAATTGATAAACCGTCCTCACAAAAAATATGATCTGGATACTTCAAAATATACAAACTGAATTGAGTGGATAGACATTAACATAGACCATTCTCAGGATTGACCACACACCAAAAGCGGCGATTACTAATAAACAATCTGAGGTTCACAAACACAAATCAAGTCTTGAACAATAGTACTTACTATAGACAAGCAAAGTTGCACTAACTAAACTCTGCGAGACTATTTCTTGCCGCCAACCTACGGGATGAAACCCGCATATAGCTGACTAGGCCATGGACTTTGTGTGAGATGTCTACATGCACCATCACCATCTTGTCAACCTTGGAGAACCTAGCAGTGGTCTTTCCACTCATAAACATGATGATGAAGACAGGCCGCATCAGATTTGTTGGGAGGCTTTACAAGAACCACACCCTTAATGTCGAAGGCACAACCAGAAATTGTTGTGGTCAAGTACAGCCTCGAGAACACGCTGACAACAATGCTACAGGAAAACACTAGTTAGGGACACGTGGCGACAAGGACACGGCAATTTGGATAGTTCAGAAGAGAACTCATCATTAGGTCTTCCGGTTCACATGGCATGACTTTGAGAACTTCATCTCCACCGCGGACCTGGTTCTAATTCAAGCGAAACCATATTTTATTACTACCTCCGTTCAGAAATATAAGATGATTTTCGATATTATACTCCATATATGACTACATATACATGCGAAAATGAGTGAACAAAGACACTAGAACATGTCTTCAAAGGCATGAGAGCGAGAGGGATTACATGCAATATCCATAACACAAATTCTTGAGGCAAATATACCCTCTTAAAAGGTAGCATTGGTGTTCATAAAGTACTCCCTCCGTCCCAAAATTCTTGTCTTAGATTTTCTAGATACGGATGTATCAAGTCACATTTTAGTATTAGATACATCCGTATCTAGACAAATCTAAGACAAGAAATTTGGGATAGAGAAATAGTTGAAAGTAATCTATAAGAATTCAATTGTCAACCTCTCACATGTTTTGGTCAAAGAGGAATTTAGAACCGTCATTTGGCACACTAAAATCACATGCAAGATCACCCGAAAGTTGTACTACCAAAGATTACTAGTCTTGCGTGTTAGATGAAAAAACACGATCAAGATCGAGAAAAGATCGTCAACACGAGACATTACCTCGGACTTGCTTAATGAGGGATCCGGAGAGGGGGCTTGGAGAGGCGATGGCTTTGAGCTTGTCTGCGGTAGTCTCGGCGGGGTGCTTGCGCTTCTTGATACCATGAGCCTCGGCGGTTACGGCGAGCCATAGACATCCGCGTCGGCGGTGCTCGGCGTCCATCCAAGAGAGGAAGCTGAGAGAGAAGAGTGAAAGGAGGAGCGATATGAGGGAGAAGCGAGGCGAGTGGGGGTTTCTTCAAGAGAGGAAGGCGAGAGAGAAGAGTGAAATGATGGTTGTTGCTTCGTCGAGTCAACTTCTTTCTTTGGAAAGGAGGGGGTTTTGTGAGTTAACGGCTCATTGGGCATTCTGCGGCGGTTCGATAGGGGTAGTCTACCCTCACTCTACTACTACGGAGTAATTTAGCGCATGGTGGTGGACCCAGTCTTGGTTGTCCCTACGTGGTAGCGAAAGTGAGTAATTTAGTGCATGGCTGGAGGAGGATCCATACGGTAGGCGTGTCCACTTGTTTTTCATTACGAAGAAAAAATGATTACAGCAAGCATTTCCACTCTTCTGACGGAGGAGTGCGAAACACGGCAGCCACTTGACCATACACAAGTGTTCCTACTACTAGGCATGTGCACGATGGTTCATACGTCGATTACTACACAATCTTGTTGCTAGTGTAGTAAGATATGACGATAACAAATGATCTTGTTAAAGCATATCAACTACTCCTATATGTAACATAGTACCGCTTTTATTCTTTTCGATTGTCCGTCGAGAATGAATGGTGAGATCAATGTTAACGAGAACTAGGTCCACGGCCTTGCGGAGAGTATGGTGCTACAGTACTCACGCGAAACATGAACCATATGAAGCACGAATAGTGTTAGGCGGGGGTGTATGAAGGGTGCACGGGATGGGAGCAAAGTTCCTTCTCGACCCACTTTTGGGTGTTTGGCGAGTGCATGAAGGGTGCAAGAGTCCACACTAGTAGGTTGACAAAATACACGAAGAGGAAACAACTATATTGAGATGAGAATGCAACCAAACACACCCACACGCTTTGTGCTCTGGTTGACTGATCTGCACCGTCTCGAAGTTTGATCCAGCGGTCATGTTGCGCGAGACATGGACATGCCCATGTAGAGGGCGCCTAAACACCACCGAAGTCCCTCTCGCTTCTCGAGGCGCCGGACGTTGGTGATGCGGAGGTGCAACCGCCCACGAGCCCGCTCCGATCGGCGGGAGCCAACTCAAATCAAGGCGGCATCCAATGGCACGCGAATGGATTCGGTGGCGGAGCCACGAAAGGATTCGCCAGGCAGCAGCCGACGGCAGCCGCAACCCCTCCTTGTCCAGCTCAGCCCCCACCATCACGCGGAGACGGCTCGGCTCCTCGGAGATATAGGTGAAGAAGGATACCAGGTCGAAGCCGCAGCTTCGTTGAAGTCGACCGGGTGGTCGAATAGGTTTAGCCCGACGGCGGCATCGTCGCGCTGGCACGACGGTAGGCATCGGCGCAGCGCAACACGTCGCGTGGCAACTTGGTTCACCAAGTGGCCGAGGCGATCTGGACCTCATGACGATCGGCCGCTCGCGCTCCAGCCCGGCTCCCCGACGGCCTATCGTATCTCCCACTTCTGCGGCTTAAGGCCGCCGACGCCTCGAGCATCTTTGTGGTGGACACCTGCCGCCTTTGAAGCTCCGTGAACTCCCGCACATAACGGAGGAGCATGGCACTCCTCTCCTCCTTGAGCTCACGGAGCTCCACGTCCTAAACTACTTGCTTGCTTTTACTTTCCTACGCGCCTGACCTGGTCAACCCGATCAAACTATTTCACTTATGATCTGGCCTGGTTGACCCAATCATGATATTGAAGGATGGGACCTTTTATCGAAAAACTCGGATCCGAGCCACGAAGCTCCGCATCCTTGGCATGGAGCTCCTGTGACAGGCGCCTCACCCCGGAATCCGTGATCTGCTTCGCCGCCATGGCACGGAGTAGAAGCAATGGGGAGAGGAAGCAAAGGTGAAAGCGGTTGAAAAGGCAATGCAATCTATGGGAAGGCGGAGGGAGGCGGGAATCTTTTGGTTTTCACCACGGTAAAACACCGATCGGCGACTTCTCTCACATCGAGGAGCAGTGGGTTTTTACAGGCAGCGTCATCGTGACTAATTGCTGTCGCGCCTGCTCCCGTCAATCAAAAAAATTAAAATCCTGCCACGCCTGCTCCCGTCAATCAAAAAATTAAAAATCTTGCCGCACCCAAACACCAGAGCAACGCCGCGGTGGATATTTAAATTTACAAGCCGTCAAGTAGATAAAAAAGGGGTGAAAAAACAAATGTGGCGGCGGCCTAGCTAGTCGGTCGAACTATCCCAACTAGCTAGCCACCGTGCTTCACTAATGTACTCGGCGGAAAGGTGGTCTTTCATGATTTGACGACTCATTTACTTGCTTGGCGCTTCTGACCGAGGAGGACCCGAAAAACGCCAGGTAGGGGCGTCCCCACGTCAGGGAAGAATATATGCAGCACCACCGGAGGACCCCGAAACAGCGGTAGGGTGTGCCACGTCTCAAGACAGAGGAAAAATGTGCGTGTAAAAATATACTGTATCAGACGTAGTACCTATGGTTCGACCTCGGGACCCAGCCAGTCGGTCGAAAACACCCCACTAGCCACACAGCTTCATCATGCAAACGTGGCACTGAGGATAGATGTGGTTAGCCCCGTCTCGACCAGCCACAATGTCTCTTGTTCTCGGCGATTCTTCTATTTTCCAAGCTTTTTTTTAGTTGTAATAACACCACGGCAAGCTAGCGCTGCTCTTCGTGTGTGCCCGTGCAAAGGTTTTTTTTTGAGGGAATGCCCGTGCAAAGGTTAGACGATGGAGAGAAGAGAGATTGAG
Source organism: Aegilops bicornis (assembly GCA_021605145.1). Lineage (NCBI taxonomy): Eukaryota > Viridiplantae > Streptophyta > Magnoliopsida > Poales > Poaceae > Aegilops > Aegilops bicornis. The sequence goes on from CM038671.1 coordinate 606,662,191, forward strand.
ATCGCAGACCTGGGACCCACCAGTAAGTGAGACAACGGTCATGCATGTGTTGACGAGGCACTCCCTCTACTCTATTCAATGCAAGTCTTGTATAAAATCAAGTTATGGGACAAAGCCAACAACCGTTCATTTTTCAGGGCTATCGACTTACGCATTGTAGTCGAGGTTGCGATTCGAATCTCGTCTTTCAGATTTGTTAGTTTTAGGTCCAAATTTGATTAATGACAAGTGGGACCCCCGTGTGTTGTTCCGATATTTCAGTGTAGGATGGTTTCTTTGAACAAATACTTTGCGCGGTTAGACAAGTAACGACATGAGTTACATGTATTTTGCAAGTTTACGAACAAAAATGACATCGGCATAGAATATCACATCCACCCCGCAGCTCAGATACTATGGTGATACGAGTTTTTACACCGCTGGAAGTGAGATCCAATGGCTTGGGAGTAGTCTTTGTAATTATGCAAAATTTCCAAACTCTCCAAAGGTTTTTTTTGCAAATAAAACATTCAGGCCTCGTGTGTGCCGCTGCATCTTCGATCCAACGGCTCCCCGGTGCTCATATTAGGTGCTCCCCATAGCTTAATTACCCGCTACGGTGATATGAGCATCTAGGTCATTATGATTAGTGATCGGATGGCACATGCGTAGTACTTGTACTTTTCTGCGCATTTCCCAAACTCTATCAGCCGTATATTGCAAAAACATTCAAACCTCCTCTTTGTGGGTCCGTTAGATCTCGGTGAACTTCGTATCACCATAGAATCTACGGTGCGGGGAGCACCTCATACTCTCCGATGCGAGAAAACATAAGGTGCTATCGCAGCTTGGATCCTCACGGTGATCTGAGCTTGGAGGTCGTTTGATCTGAGATGCAATGGCATCTGAGCGGTCTTTGTGCTTATGGCGATGGCGAACTCTTTTGGGGCTTTTCTACGAAAAAGCCATTGAACCACCGAGGAGGTGTTGGGTCACAAATCCAACGCCTCAAGAAGATCTTATCACCAAAGCATCTAAGGTGTGGTAGCACATGATATTCTTACATACAGGAGAATATGATGTCCTCCTTCATCTTAGATGCTACGGTGATCTGACTTCGAGGTCGTTGGATATGGGATCAAAGGGCATCTAAGTAGTTTTTGTACAAATTGTGTGCAATTCTCAAACTCATCAAGGTTTCTGCAAAAATATTAAGACACATCATGTGAGCTGCTATATCTCAGATCTACAAGCTCCAAGCAACTCGTGATGGCATATAGCATCTAAGGTATGGGGGCACATGATATTCTCCGGGGAGGAGGGGTGGGGGTGCACAACCAATTGGTGGTTGGGAGGTGGGGACAAATATAATCTAAACAACCCTAAACAAAGCTCCACAATTTTATCTAAGGTCGAAGGTTGACCCCGAAGCAATCATCGAAGGTTGACCCCTCGACAATCATAGCTCCGCCTAAACACAACATTTGCATGTACTTGTAGTACTAGACTTAATATTCATGTTCATTTTAAATATTGAACTGAGGACCATGGATGTCTTACATTTTACTCCCTTAGTTCCTAAATATTATTCTTTTAGAGGCTTCAAATGGTGGCACATACGGATGTATATAGACATATTTTAGAGTCTAGATTCACTCATTTTGCTCCGTATGTAGTCACTTGTTGAACTCTCTAAAAGACTAGTATTTAGGAATAGAAGGAGTATTTTTGAATTCGTGTCATACATGCATGGTTTGGAAAAATAGATGCACTATGCTTATTGGATTGTTGTTGTGTTTGTGCGCGTGTGTCTCTCTCTCTCTCTCTCTGTGTGTGTGTGGTCATATGCTTGATACGTACAAAGTTTTCTCACCTCCGTATTGTTCATCTATTAAATTTGAATCTGCATTGGAAAACTTACTAGGGATACCATGAAATGTGAAATCCACGTTGAGATCACTATATCACAAACTCACTCTAATTCAACAACTCGTCATAAATCAATTACCACGTTGAGATTAGTATTTGCAAGGAAAATACGGGTATTGTAATACACATAGATTCGTTCGGAAATTTAAAAGGTTCCTTTCGTATTCTCGAATGGTAGGACCCAACGGCGTACCAGCCAGACCTTGGCTCGTGTTGATCCTAAAAAAACCGGGCTCGTGTCGCCCGATTTGGCGTCGTAAATACGCATTAAACAACCCCAACCGGTCGAGCCTCGGCTTTTCAAAGTCGAAATATCTGGCGGCGAATTCCAGCCCTAGGAAATTCCCTCATGTCCCCGGTCCATAATGACTACCAACGAACAACGAGAGGGATGCTTTAGTAACTAGACAATGTTACCTCTTTGTGCGATCACGGTTCAATTCCTTGAGTAAGCCCCTCGTCAAGGTCACCCGTCAACTGCATTGCCTAGTACTACTACTACTACACTGGATGAGCACAGAATTGAGCCCGCTTTGTTCATGCCTAGTACTTGAGTTAATATATCGGGCAATGCACCGGTATGGAGGGATTATCCTTTTACTCTTGCATATATAACTTATGCGAAGTCTAACTAAGCAAAATGTTTGACCAAATCCTTTCTTAAGAAATACAACAGGAGACCAGATGTGCGGCTTGAAAATTTATTGCATGATGCGAGGTTATGATATTGTTTGAACCACGGATCTTAAATTTCAGAAAATCCAAAAAGTGAGCATAAATTCTTGAAAGCGAGCATGGTCACGTGATATGGCACAAATATTACTTCGTAAGTTTTTCTTCAATTGAGACAAGCTGCTTATGACAAGTTGCACAAATGAAGAGCCAAGGTATTTTGGAACAAAGACACATCACGTGAAGGCGAATGACGCTTTCACTATTGAAACCGTAGGCGTTCACGTGCCGCCACGAGTCCCTTCTCATCGGCAAGTGTCGTCCCAGCAAGCGTGTGAGTCGGCCAGGGAGGCGTCTTGAGAGGCTAACTGCGCCGGAAATTTGTCGAGGGGGCGTCAAAGCGGACATTTGTCTTGAACTCACGGGAGGCGAGCCTTTGACGAGCTCCGCCGCCCACCGTAAATCCCAACTGCTCCCACTTTTAATGTTGTCGGCGCCATGATTTAAAAATCAACCCCTTTTACTACGGTATCGCTACAATCCTCTCTCTTCCTCTCCGATTCTCACATCGTCTACCTCCAACTAGCTGACCTAAGCGTCGCCATGCCGCATCACGATGAGTACGCCTTAGTGTTCCGGTTTCACGAGGAAGACACCTAGCTGAGTCTCAAGAACATAAGGCGCTTTGGGACAAGCTTGAAGCGGCCTTGCGGGAAGGCGTCGCGCTGTCCCGCTCCGTTCAAGCTCCGTCGCCCGAGCTGCGCGGCGCCATCCCTTAGGCATTGATGGGCTGGGGAGCCGCACATTGTCACCGAGCTTGATGCCACGGGGTTCCACCAGGTCCCGCCGACTTTCACGCACCATGCACTGCGGCGCATGCGCCCTGCGCGCACCGAGGTGTCGCGCGTCTGCGAGGTCGCCGATGATGCCGTGCACCACGAATATTCGCAGCGCCGTTAGCGGCCTTTGTCTGGGTGCCTCAGCGGCATGGATGGCGTCGTCGACCGCTTCCTTGCACTGCGCCCGATTGCCTCCTCTCGGCCAGTTGACTCGCTCGAAGTAGAACATTTTGGCCTTCCTTGAAGCTAGGCCAACGTCCCGTGAAATGCGCCAACAACGGCAAGACGCCGCTTATCGCCCGTCGATGCGGGCTGACGACACCACGAGCACGCAGCGGAAGGCCGCTTCCCACCGTGAGGCGCCCTGCCGCCGCTGCGTAATCTAAATTTGCCATGAAAAACGTTCGGATTGCCATGCTTAAAATCCGAGCGTTTATCATTTCCGTTTATTTTATATCGATCGTCGTATAATTTAAAGTCGGTCGGTGAGCGAAACGAAATGTATGGTTTGATCGATTGAATGTTCTACTAGAGCCGTATCAAATTTAATATAAAACGTCATCAAGCCACATGTATTCCTTGTCATCCAACGACCTAGACTGCTTCAATGTCGAGCACTCAACACGTTTAGCGTGCAGTTAATTTCATGCCAAAAACAGTGCTAATCACATGACAACACGCAAATAATATCCTATTAGTTAATATCCGCATGCACTTCATATACTTCCAAATTATCGTGCATTGCGTACACACCTTGACTAAATCGACTAGTGCTAGTACGTGAAATCGTGCCGTGACTTGTGAGCAGCGTCGAGATATGGTCAACGGCAACATATCGCCCATGAAGTTCTTCCTGTTTGCCCGTGCGTCTAAACGCAGAAGGGGAGGAGAGAGAGAGAGCACACATGGAACCCACCAGTAAGTGAAGGCGAATAGTACTAAAAATAATATTAAATGTTATCCATTAATTAGGCTTTGGTAATACAAAAACATTATTAGAACAAAGGGGGTACAACAAACATTGCTATTCTACGTATGTTGCCTATTGACGTGCGGCTTGAAGGCCCGGTCGCATGTTCGATCCTCGTTCTTTATTTTTTAATTTGTATATGGGTCCAAATTGTTTCATGACATGTGGGCCCCTTGGTGTGTAGTTTGTAGCACTTTAATTTGTTGGTCGAAATTTTTTCCGTTCCAAGTGGACTATCGATGTGTAGTTTTGTAGGTTATCTATAATAATTAAAGAGAACAACATAGTTTTTTCAATAATACCATGGTGCGATGTTGAAGGCGAGAAAGGGCGTGCGAGAGAGAGCGATGACCAGTGAGCAGAGGAAATCAACTAGGGGAGTTGCGTGGGTTGCAACGGTGTTTGGAGTAGTTGTGGGCCGAATGCTATGAAAATATAATCTAAACCGACCGGAATAAATGCCTACACAAATTAATCCAAGGTTGGAGTGCCCCTGCAATGTAAATAGCTCCGGCTATGCGAGGGATGGAGAGGTAGTAGCTTCAACGCGTGGAAGATAGGGTGTGAGAAAGCGAGGTCAATCGAGAGACATATAGATAGAGAGCCAAAGTGAGTGTGGTCCGACATTCATTGAACAAATACATATGCTCTGGAGAGATATTTTCCGATTGAGCATTTGGCAGGGGTGAGGGCTGTAAGATAGAGCTTGAGAGATGATCCGATCCGCAGGCGATGTAGATATATTTTGTGCGTGGGAGGAAGCAAGGTCAACCGATCACATAGGGTTCGCCGATGCGATCGAAAAGTGAGGCAGGTTGGAGAGAGTGACCTAGATAGCGATGTGCGTGAGAGAGTATACAATGTGAATAGGTCGAACTGGGCTCAAACATGGTGATATATCGTTTTTGTCCGAGAAAGAGCAAGGTCAATCGAGACATACGGAGAGAGAGAGAGAGAGAGAGAGAGAGAGAGAGAGAGAGAGAGAGATTGAGTGAGCGTGGCCCACCATGAGGTCGAAAGAGTGGCGGCGGCTTGGATGGACTGACCTAGAGAGACAATCGGCGTGAGGAGAGTATAGAGTGTGTCGATCGAGGCCGAAGATGGAGATATATCATTTGTGTGTGAAAGAAAAGCGAGGTTAAGCGAGACTCGGATAAAGAGAGCGAGATTGAGCGAGTGTGGCCGCCATGCGGAAGAAAGAGTGAGAGCAGGTCTCATGAGGGTGACCTAGATATAGAGCGTGCTTGCGTGCGAGAGGTTAGGGCTAGAATGAAGCAATGCATGTATTTAGCGCGAGAGGGTGAGAGGGAGAGGGTGAGAGAGAGAGAGAGCTCGGCATGGGGTGCAATGGCGGGTGTGTGAGGTAAATACATTTGGTAACATAGTGGAAAAAGGGGTTGTGTAGTTGAGAGACTTAGAGATTGAAACATGGAGAGAAAGAATGAGCGTGTGTTGGAAACCGATAGCTTCCTAAGGTGGTTAGGAGAGGAAGATTGACCAATCTGAGGAAGTATGTAAGCGTTTGTGTGGGGGGCTAAAAACAACATTTGAATGTACATTGCACGAGAATTAATATCGATGTTTCAATTCGGTGTACATTGTAAGATTTGAACCGAGGACCAGGCATACGGGTAATTATTTGAATTCATGCCATACTAAGTTTGAAAAGTTGACATTGACTCAATTTGTTGTGCTATTTTGTAGGTCATATGTTTGAATCCATCCAAAAGTTTTCTCACTACCATGGTGTTCATCATATACATATGAATTTGTATTAAAAAAGTAGCATGGATACAGTGAAATGCAAAATCCACGTTAGAATTTGAGATACTTCGTGACACACACTCTAATTCAAAAATCTAACTAAGTGACACACACTCTAATTCAAATAACTAATTATGTGACACACACTCTAATCCACGTTAGCATGGGTACCGTTTCGAATTTTTTTAAAATAACTCCTCATTAATTCATTTATAGTACTCCCTATATTCACTTTTATAAGACCTTGAAGACATTTCAGACAATATGCAAAACAGTTCATTTTAAGTTATGCGAAACGACTTACAAAAGTGAATGGATGGAGTATCTCATTTGAATGACTAATTATTGCAAGGAAAACACGGCCATGGTAATACATACTGATTCGTTTGCAAATGAAAGAAGATTCGCTTTGCATTCTCAAATGTAGGCGCACTAGGCGGATAGCGCCGTCGGTGGGCGGTGCCGGTGCCTTAAAGGCAACTTCCTTTGGGTGGTGACATGTGGTCCAAAGAACTGTTGGGCCCACATGTCATGGACACAAAGGCAGGTGCCTTAAGGTACCAAGCATAGTCTGTCAGGGATGGTCGCAGCGTGTCGGACGGGCCAGTAGCACCCAACCACCCACCCCTCCCCCAAAAAAAAAAGTACAACGACAATATAAGTTCGGCGCTTCCATGTTTGGATTGAAATATCCGGCAGCCCCAATTCCAGCCACCGCAAAATCTCTCTTCTCCACCGTCCCCTTGGCGCCTGATTGCTCAAATCCCTAATTTGCCGCCAACCCTCGAATCGCCCTCGTCTCGTCTCTTTCCCCACCGTTCCCCCACCTCTGTGCGGGACGACGAAGGCGAAGGCGACGGTCGCGCTTCACCACCACACCGGAGCTACCTCATCTACGCCCTCGTCCACCGCCTTGGGTGGTCCACCGACAACGCCGTCGGGCCAAGCAACCGACATGCCTCCACAGACACCGAAGTTCCACCGCATCAGGTGCGCTTCACCGACACCGTCTCCTAGCTCACCGGGCTACTTCACAAAGCACATCGTCGCACATCCGCCCTCGAGGCCGTTGGGGCTTCACCAACGGTCTCGTCCACCGCATCATAGCACTCCGCTGCCACTCAAGATCTGCATCCGTGCGCAGCCAGCCAACGCCAGCCCATCACCCTCAACAGCTCTGAAGTGACACGCACTCTAGGTAGGCGAGCATGCCCAAACGCTGGCCCGAACTAGGTATCCACATATCACTCCCTTGTGCACTGTTCCGACGATGTTTGGATATCCTTTCACTGCTCGCTTAGCTTACACGCCTATGCAACTTTGACTTTAACTCTTATTTCTTCTGGAGATATCATTTGAAACAAGCAAATCCATTTTTTAGCGAAGCATGGCGGCGTTACGGGATCACGGTACACATCACGCACACCCGTATAACCTTGTAAGTATGTTGTCCTCGGTACAACATCAAGGTCGATTCCTCTTATTTGATCAACCATTTGCCGTGTCAAAATGCAAAGGGGATGCAAGGAGCACAAGGCCTGCACATCCAATCAAGTGGTAGCATGGACTTGTACATGGAACATCCCAAGCATAAAGGTGAGCTGCGATTAGCCCGCATACAACGAACTAGCGTAAGTCCCTGCATTTCATTTAATTAAATGACGGCATTCGTGTATGATTTGTGTGCGATGGCTGATCCACAATTCAAGTTACCAGGCTAATATTTAACTTAAAAATACGAACGCACTTGCACTCAGGAAATCAACATAACTTGAGAAATGTGGAGCTACATGCACTTTGAAAACCAGCTAATGATCCAAAGTAGTTCAGATTATAAACACTAAATGATGCAAGCACCAAAAACACAAAATGCAACATGGTGTACAATGACTACAAACATGGTGCATGCACACTGCTTGGATTATTCGTTCTCTGGCTGAAAATATTGAAGTGTAATTGCATGTATAACCCGGTCGCAAACTGCATATCAATATATCTATCCTCGCACAAGTATGCCAATAGTTTCAAACAACAGATTAGAAAAGTATTTATGCTATGTTGTCATGATACGGGGACTTTTGGTAGACGGCCTCGACGTTTCCTCAAGCTATGAAAATGCACTATAATTTGCTTGTCATCAATGCCTGCAAATATATGTCTCTCTTAACATAGTAGATCATCATTAGACACTAAATCCTTCAATGAGCTTGCAAAATGCTTGCATTAGATCCCTCATTAGACACTATATGTTCATCACCAGGAGCATGTAAAATGTTTGCATCAAATCCTTCATTAGCGATCTGTTCATTAGACACTTGTGCTCAAGAACAACATGAGCTTGTATGTTTGCACCGTAAACTTTATTAGATACATCGATTCAGTTAGTTCGGTATTGATTGGGGAGTTATAAAATAAGTAGAAATTGGTTTCATTTTCTCATAGATTCCCTTCATACAAGCAGTTTTACAACACCGTCAGGTCTAACTATTGGCCAGAAATTGAAGAGTTGAATTAGATATAATCAGGGACGTGGTGTACCTGCTCGTTGCGCATGCTACTCTTGCAATCTGCGACTATCCGTTTGCGCAAGCTCGATGCCATGCCCGTGCTGCCACCGCTGCCTCCCACGCAGGCTACACCCAGGGTTGGATCTTCATCTTCTTGTCCTTCCATTAAGCTTGAAGCTTTGGCGGCCGCCCTCAACGAGGGCGCGAGGAAGTGCTGTGTCGGTCTGTCCAGCGGCGGCTAGGTTAGGAGCGAACCAAACTAGAGGCTAGAGCGAATGAATTGGGATTTTTCCTGCTATCGATCAATATGGAAGGCGCTCGTTTGGGCCACGAGCCTGATATAGGGCCTGCCTTGCACTTATGTTATTGGCCCATCCACATTGAAACATTTTTCTTCATTTTTTACATCGCCTGCTCGTGCGTTGGGACGAACAAAACTAGCGTGGGACAACCTGGACGACTCAAACTAGGTGCACACTTTCCAGCCACCTGAGGCGGCCGCCCATACCAGCCCCTATGGTGGCGTCGCCCCTTTTTGCGTGTATGATTGGATAGTGAAAAATATTCCAGTGGCGCTTTTGTTTTACCCACAGAATGGTTGAATTGCTTGTTTCTATGAAGGCCAGTTCGCCAATAATGTGAAGGATGCCAGTCTTTTTCATCCTATTGTAGATTGCTTAGATCTTGATATGCCAAAAGTAATCGCATGAAATATATAGTAAAAGCGATTGTGATGTGTTTGGCTACAACTAGTGCGACTACACGTCCTCATATAACATATCAAGGACGCACCATCTTACCAGATAAACCATTCTACTTACCCATGCAGTGTGGGAAGAAAGAAGTATTGGGATTGCGTATCCAAGCAATTGATGCCATGGACTCCTTCGTACAACCTTGTAAGCGAAAAAGAAGTTGCGGTGCTTACTGTACAAAGAACTAGCATAAGTTCGAGTTACACCTTCTCGTAATTTTTAGTTAGCCACTTATTGCAAAATTGTTCAATTACGTTGCTTGGGTTAATTTAGTTTGCTACTGATTACATAATGGCACAGCTGTTAATCATATTGTGAAATTGCGCCTATCTATGTGTTTGATACTTCTTGTTAAGAATTACCTGTTTGCCTTAACTTAAATATCTACTTGTTTGTTTAAGCGCATTCTTTTGCAACAAATGAGAGTTACAATGATGTTAATAACTACTTTTCAGCATCCAATTGGAACTCTTTAATTCCTTGTTTGTTTAACTGGTTTGCTGTTATAACTCCCAGTTGAGATGTTTTGCTAACTTCAACTTTTCTGAATCCCAAGATCAAAGAGCGAAGTCCCCATGGACGTTGCATCATCCCACAGCAGTGGCACCGGCCCAATCGTGCATTATGAATTGCCAATTGCTGATGCTCTAGAGGCTAAACTAGTGGTAGAAAGAGAATGCATACGCACTTAGAGATGAAGTTGACATGTTGAGGAAGCAAACAGCACAATCACAAGCAAGTACTCAAGACAACCATTAAATATTTGGTGGATTTCAAAAGCGAAGCAAAATGAGGCCCACAGTGATTGTTAAGGTCCTCAAGGAAAAAAGGAAATTAAATTCCTACTTGGTAAATCATAGGTGAAATGTTCTTTCCATAGTTGAATAACCTTTGTGTTGTCTGTTCATGTAATCAATCAAACCATTTGTTTTAGAGATCATGTAATAATTGTTTTTTTTTTGTTTTTTGGTTTGTAATTTTATTTGAGCACAAGTCTGTATTAATTGATAAGACTCGGAGACATTTCATTTGGATTGCTGTGCCAGACCTACAAATATGCCAATCGGGCTGAATGTGCATTCAGCAATAGTAGTAGTATAGATGGACCATAAGTGGCACGCATCGGAAAGGGCCAAGATGCTTGGCTAAAAAAGGATCTTGTTGTAGCCAAAAAAAAGTACAAATGACTTTGGCTTATGTATGTTAGTTGATATTATTGATCCATATACTATATAAGTGTTTATATGTTCGATTAGTTGTGTACATTATTGGTGGATTGACTCGGTATTTGAATCTTGATACATCGCTTGTGTACATATCTAAATGGGAGTACACATTATGCTGCGTGTGACATTTGAGTTGGACATAAAGTGTTCCAAATATTCAATTCACCTTAAAGCTGGATTCTAGCCACGAATTGAGTATCGGCATTTGTAAATCATATTCATATATGACGATGGAATAGATCTTTGTCGTGCTTTTGAAGATATATAAAAACACATAGAATGATTTATAAAGATTCGTATAGGATTACAAAATGGATTCGAATTTAGTTGCCAGGGTAAACGTGGATGCTTATTGTCCCAAAATTCGAAAGAAGCGGCAAAATGTCCACTCCCACGTCGTCTGCCCAAAGCCAAGTGTTTGGGAGATGGAAATTCTTGTCTACCCTTACACGAGACAATCCATCGGCCGATTTCCACTGCTCTCCATAGGGGTAGGTCGGTAACTTCAAGTAGGCGTGACACGATCGCCTCTGAGCCCATTAAAACCTGCGATTGGGCGCCAAACATGGGCGACAAAACACATTTGATTCAAGCTCGTCCGAAAAGACCTCTGCTTTCTCCTCCATTTCCCCATTCATACGATTGGGCGGCAAAACAAACTCGACTTGGTCGAAATCGATGTAGGCAAATACTTTCAATAGGGGCAGGTTTGTAACTTCACTCGGGCGTGACACAACCGCCCTACTGTCGACCCGTTCATACACCGTGGGCGCCAACCATGGGCGCCAACCACCCTCTCCTCGCCAAGAAATTGCTCTGCAGGCAAATATTGTCGAGATGCGAGATTACCGTCCTATCCCAACCGACGAGGCGTCCAAATTTTAAACGGGGCTAAGTTCGTAACTTTCCCATATTTCAGACGGTAGCGTCCCAAAAACATGGTTCCCGTACCTCTCCCTCCATTTTCCCATTCATACACCGTCCGGCTGCTAGAACACCCCATCCCCACACCAGCCTCCGTCCGCCACCCCATCCATCGCCGCTGTCCTCCACCACATCCATCGCCACCGTCCCCCACCATGCCGGAGCGCCTACCAAGACCGCGTCGTCCACTACTAGAGATGGTCATTTCTCATCCACGGCGATGGAGCAATAGCCTTGCATCGCGTCCTCTCGCTTCATCGGGCGCCGTTGTCCTCTTCTTGGGGCCGCTCACACGACCTTCTCTTCCACCATAGCAGGACTTATCCCCGATGCACCCGTCTACCGTCGCAGACCGCTTCAACGCCACGGACAGCCATCGCAGACTTCTAATGCCTACATCCGCCGCAAGAGAGGTGGTACTTCATATCTCCTCAACTTTTTGATGTCAACCAGAAAATAGATCTTAACTTGGTTACTCTACTTTCTTTTCAGCTCTTAGCATTTAGTAGTTAGTTCGAAGCAAACAATGGATGCTAAATATCATTTCTCCGTTTTGCACCTTCAAATCTGCCATGGCACAAACCATAATCTGGTTTAATTGATCATGCTTAGGGTTTAATTGATCATGTTGGTTCCGTGGTGGTTTCTTTAATAGAAATCGGAGGAAACCCTCTTTGCTAAAAAATATGCTTAGAGTTTCCCCTTTTATGATCACTATCTGATCGGAATACGTGCTTCGTGTCATAATAACACTGCTCGACCATCAAGCTAAACAAGCTTAGTTGTTCAAATACAAATCTGATATTATTAAACAGAGTTGTTTAATTGGTCGACTAAATGTTCATAAATTAGTTTAGAAAATGCATGTTCGCCGCTCGGGTGTGTATCTCTCTGAGGTGCCCACGGTGGGCGGCCCACCACAGGATTTTAGGTCATCCGGGCCCGATTCCCTCTATTACGCTGCACGCTCCCGATCTCTATCATTTCTACCGCCTGCCTGGCGACTTGCCATCCCCTGACGGCATGACTCTAGAAGGAGAAGCTGGACTAACGAGGAGGCGAGCCGCCGTAACAAGCGTCACATCACCGCTGCCCGGGCGCACCGCCGTGCCTACCTTCCCAGTCCGTTCAGGGCTCAGGCATGCCGCACCCACCAAGCCAACCCGATTTATCCTGAGATACGTCCTCAACACTTAGCAGCCACTCCTCATCACCCATTTTCTAATTGATTCATTACTCATTAGGCAGGACTGTCATTAGGGTTTTTTGTGTGCTCAGTGCTACCTACACTTAATGGTTCAGATGTATTTCGGTAATCTTTAGTACCTCTAAAGTTCACGGGGTTTTCAAAATTCCGGCCCTCGGAAAAGAAACTAGTCATTTTGGATTGTTGGTCGTAGTGACATTGACCCAGATTACTACTGCAAGCCAGGTTTGTTGACAATTTTACTTGTCTTTCCTACTCATTCGATATAATATCCAATTATTCACGTCAATTAGTTGCAAACAATAAGTGCTGGACAAACTTCTCCATTCAGATTTTGGATGGTCTCTTCTTACTGATTACAATTACGCATACTTGTCCTAATAAGCTCACAAGTAAATGATTGATTCACTACATCTATGCTTGCTTTGTCATATTTGTTGTCAATATTATTTTAGCGTGGACCACCCTATTTCTAAATACTGGAACCGTAGACATGAGTGGATAGTATTTCTCTATGTGATCTCTTCCATCATGTGTGGGTAACGAACACTGCATTGTAGTTCTCAAAAAAGAAACGAACACTGCAATGTATAGAAAGAAAGTGTCATTTCCAGCTTTTACATAGGTTTCGATCTTTTACATGGAATACAATCTGCCTACTTGCTTTGTGTCGCACTACCAACACTCCACCCTTGAAGCTAAACATTACGCCACTCATAATTTCTTACTTTATTTGTTCAAATCTGAATTTCATATGATTCTAATGTTCCTACTTCAGTTTTGAAATGTGTGCACACTTTTATTATATAGAGACATAAGGGGTTTGTATTTATGTGTGTGGTCTAGTCAAAGACGGCAGTTGGGGAGGTGAACTTTGCATATGCGAGGGTTTATAGGAGACACTCTCCAAGTTGAATCCATAATGCATTCCATAGATAATCCGACTACTTTTTATGTTTTCATGAATCTCAGATTCTAATAACAGCATCATAATGAATATGAGCTATGCCAAGCATGAAAAGAATAAAGCGAGAACAATGCCATGGCTGTCAAACTTGGCGTTAAGGACTGAAATCAAGTCTGGATGCAATGCAATGCAAAAGCTCTCCACCCTCTGATTCATGCTTAGAATATGATCCTAACAGTGATTACGAGCTAGAGGGAGACCCTAAGTCAATGTAGCTCCCAAGTGGAGGTGGGAGGAAGATGCCCTATCTTATTCAGCCATCAAGGTACTTGCTCTAACTTTCCAAGGTTACATTGCTCGCACATATCTTGCAACCGGTGCTTTGCATTGCTTCTACTTTGTTGAACTGCCATTAGCTTAGTTTACACATCGTGTATGTGAATACATACCTGCCTATCCATTTTAGTACATATTCCATCTGTCATCATACCATATTTATCCATTCAAATGCTGTTCTTGTGTATCGACGTTCAAAAGGAAGAGGGCCATTCTTGATCGTGGAGGAGCACAAGCAAAGTATTTGGAAAAGGTAGTGGCACCTGATAAATCAAATAGCCCATTAGGTGTAGTTGCAATATCACGACCCACAAAATACCCCAACTCTAGCAGGCTCTAGCCCTACTACCTTTGGTCATTTACGATGCCCCAACTCGGCCAGAGACCCCAAGCTATGACAAAGCATGTATGATTATGCCGGTTGACATAGCACCAACTCTCTGACGTAAAGCCCCCATTCCAAAGCAAAGAGTACACCAAATCGATTGCCAAATCCTTTTCGAACCGTAGAGAGCCCCAATTGCAGCAAATAGGACCTGTCGATTGTCAAAACCGGCGGATCTCGGGTAGGGGTCCCGACTAATGCGTCTAGGCGGATGGTAACGAGGAGACAAGGGACACGATGTTTTTACCTGTGTTCGGGCCCTCTCGATGGAGGTAAAACCCTACTCACCTTGATTAATATTGATGATATGAGTAGTACAAGAGTAGATCTACCACGAGATCAAAAAGGCTAAACCCTAGAAGCTAGCCTATGGTATGATTGTTGTTAGTCCTCACGGACTAAAACCCTCGGTTTATATAGACACGGAGAGGGTTAGGGTTACCTGAGTCGGTTACAATGGTAGGAGATCTACATATCCGTATGCATGGCGTGCCTTCCACGCCAAGGAAAGTCCCATCCGGACACGGGACGAAGTCTTCAATCTTATATCTTCATAGTCCAGAGTGCGGCCAGCGGTGATAGTTCGGCTATCCGGACACCCCTAATCCAGACTCCTCAATAGCCCCTGAACCCGGGGCTTCAATGACGATGAGTCCGGCGCACATATTGTCTTGGCCGGTGCAAGGCGGGTTCCTCCTCCGAATACTTCATAGAAGATTTTGAACACAAGGATAGTGTTCGCTCTGAAAAATAAGTTCCACATACCACCGTAGATAGAATAATCTTTACACCAATTCAATCTGCGACGATTCTCAAGGCAGTGACGTCACACCACGGCCAAGCCTTTATTGGAATCATTTTCTTGTCCCACCTCGGCGTGTTTAGTGAGGCGGTTTCTTGACACGTCTTGTCAAAGCAGTAGATCGTGTCCCCTTCTTCCGGGATTCTCATTAATACGGTGTGGGTAACCCGGCCGTGCTTCGCTTGCACGCCTCCTCTATCGAAGGCGAGTCCCGAACGGTCACGGGGAGGGCTCTTGGTATTCAACTTCTTTATAAAGAGACCAAGGCCCGCTCCTTTCTTTCAATCTCAATCGAATCCGCCATTCGCCTCGAGTTCCAACACCCAAAGCTCTAGATTCAGGCGCTTCGGACCTCCGAGGATGTCCGGCTCCAACCTGCAAGGCCGGTGGATGCCTTCCTCCGTCACGGAAGAAGACGTGCTAAAGCTGAGAGACGCCCAGTATCTAATCGGCGAAATTCGACAGGCTGCCAGCCAAGCGCAGTTATTCCCACTCCCAAGCCTTGGTGAGAGCGTGGTGTTCGTGTCTCACTTCCTTCGGGGGTTAGGCTTCCCGACGGACCCCTTCATGAGGGGGCTCATGTTTTATTATGGGCTGGAATTTCATGACTTGGATCCGGAGTCCATCCTCCACATCTCATCGTTCATTGTCGTATGTGAAGCCTTCCTCCATTACCCTCACTTTGGGTTGTGGCTCAAAACCTTCAAAGTGGAACCGAAGATGATCAAGGGCAGCAGGCAGAGTGCGGAGGGCTGTTATAAGCAAGAATGTTGGCGCTCCATGGCCCGAGGGCTCTTTTCAAGAGGAGCTCGGTCTGTGGCAACAAGAGTGGTTTTATATCACAGGTCCTGGGGGCACCAAATGGGTGGCGCCACCTGCCTTTCGCCGGGTCCTCCACCGCTGGCTGGCGTCATGGGTCAATAAAGGGCTCGGCTGGGGCCGGCCCAAGGACGTGCCCTTGTTGCTGGGCCGTATTCGAGACCTCCTAGAGAGAGAGAGATCAATCTGGTCGTAGTAGTGCGAGGTCATGCCGATTCGCCGCACCACCACCGCAAGCGTCGCCCCCCTCCGCTTTGTGGAGTTCAATCGGGAGGGACCACGAGCTCTCCAACATCTTATGGGCGACGCCCGTGGAGATGTACCAAGCTGTTCTTTGGATCACAAGCAATGTGTCCTGGACTTGACCGAGGACGCAGGTCCGAGCTGCAATCGCCTCGGATACTCAAGTAAGTAGTCACATGTGCAGGACATGCTATCCGTATATCTATCATAAACTTTCCTTTAAAAGAGATGTCCCTTGAACAGGAGTGGATAGCGAAAGCAAAACTGATCCGGTGTCCGGCCCCCCTCCCTGAGACCACGCCAGATCCTGTGTTAACCAGGATGCTAGAGGCTACACCTTTTGAAGAAGGCGAAGGGGGAATGAGGGAGCTCTTGCCTCCGCCAAGGAGTTTATCAAGAAAGGAGGGATCGAGAATCCCTCCCTTCAAGGGGAGAAGAGGACCGCCTCTGAAGATCCGGAGAGCAAGGCCTCGGCGGGGAAGAAATCTTCGCCAGGAGGTCCTCGCCGGAGATGCCCCGCCGCACTATTTCCCCAAGGAGATTAGCCCTCAATGGCCCGTAAGTAAAGAGGGGCGTTTTCTTAAAATGAGAGACATCCTGTTTTATTTACGAAGATAACCGAAATTTTTCCTTGTAGTTCAGATCTCAGCCCTTCTCAGTGAGCTCGTCTTCGAGGATCTTGAGTGGGAGATGATGGAGAGCGAAACGCCTCGCCTACCGTACCATCATGCGAGGCGAGGCGGACACTGAGGTGTCGCCATGCGGAGGGTTTCTCCGAATCGGCCCGAGGCCCGAAAGGCAGTCGTATGTCCCCTCAAATCCCTCCGCGTCCGTGCCTTGAAAAAAGGCCATCGGACGAGTCGGCACCGGCGGTATGCGGTCGGAGGAGCTGAAAGATCTGCTCGAGGCGGCGTCTATTCGGAAGATCACCGTGCGCTAATGGGTACGGTGATTGAAAGGATTTCATCCGCTGAAAGCGGATTGCATGAAGCCGCCATAAGTTCTTGACAGGTTTTGAGGTACGCAAAATGATGTACCTTGGCGGTTTTGCATATAGAATGCGCCTGTGATAGATAGTAGCCCACGAGACTCGGTGCGTTGTCAAAAATGACAGCGCCAAGGATCATAATCCTGTATAATATGCGCTCTTCCTATGTAGGTGGAGAAGCGTCCGGCGTGGCAAGCCGGACTGATGAATTTGCCGAACTAAAGCGGCAAATTGGCGTGGCGGATCTTTGACATCGCGCTTGTCAATAAGCGGCTTGATGAGTCACAAGGTATGCAGCTTCTCCGCGGACACCCGGTAAGGTAGCTTAATATGCATGCCTTACAACATGTATGCTTGATGCGAGATGGTGCCGCGATCATGGAGATCCTTTAGGCGGAACTTCGCCCGAGGGGAGAACAAGCCCGAAAAGTGATCACACTGCCTTAAAGCGTAGAAAGAGCTGAGAGGCAACAGGCTGCTCCTTTGAAAACAAGGAAGAAATGGCCGAGATGGCCGTAAAGTTGAAGAATGCTACCGACCGTTGCGAGCTTCTTGAAAAAGAAGGTCGAGCGGAACAAGAGGACCTGAAAAAGGCCGCTACTGAGGCCAAGGATGCTCGCTCTGTGATGAGAGCTATGAAAGAGGAGCTACGTCAGGCCGAAGATATTGCGGCTGGAAAGCCTTTTCTGCTGCGGAGGAAATTCATGGATCCTAAGTATGCTCAGTTGGGCCAGCTGTGGGGTGCGGAGGATGCTTATCTGGACTTGGCGGCGAGTGCCGCAGACACGGCCGAACACTTCCGAGGCCAAAAGGATCACGGAATGGAAGAGCATTTTGGTCGCGATTCCATATTCCAGAGCGCCCGCTTCCATTGACCGATCGTTTGGCCGAATGGGCTGAGCTGAATAGGTTGTCGGACTTGCCATGAAGAAGGATGTCGTGACTCATTTGTGGCGAACAGGCCGAGCGAAGAGTTATTTTGGCTTGGTACAGCGGTTCCTTGGTCGCGGTGCCGCATATTGGTGCAATGAAGCGGTCGGCATGCATAGAGGTGCTGGCGGATGGCTCTTACTGTGTCAAGACATCTTTAGGGCGGAGATGAAGGCCACCGGCGTTGCATCCCGTGATTCGGATAAGCCGAGTACTGCCGAGCACTATTTTGAGGAAGTCCTGCAGGGCGCTCGTTTAATAGAGACGCAGTGCTCGAAGGATATTATGTTCTAATGACATGTACGATTTGTGAAACAATGTTCCAATATAATATAAGGGCTTTTTATACTTGTGCGTTCAAGTATTAAAATACCTCTGTCTTGGCCGTTAATGTATATGTATATAACACGAAAGATGGCGGTCTTGACTTCAGCCCCCACGCACATAGTGCGAGGGTGTTTGCAAAAAGGCGCATTTTCACACTTAATCCAACGTCTTGGTCCTGTAAAGGAGGTGATAGCGTAGCAAACTAGGCAACCAGACAATAATGCTTTTATCACTTTCACTTAGCCATAGGAGCGATGGTGGGGCTACTATATAGCCCCTAGGGGCACCGGCAGCTCTCCGAATTGGGCCAGGCGTATGTACGACCGGAAAAGCGGTCCTTCGTTAATCGCGAGGAATTCTAAACATTCCGGCTGGGTCATCGAGTGGTTGACCCGGTCTCACGCTACATCATGTGATCGGTTTTCGGCTTTCTCTCTTGAGGTGCTCACCAGCCGAACAGTGGCACAATCACTTGATAGTTCTCCCCGGTGCCGCGTTAGCCGATAGAAGCGGGCGTAAGGCAGCAAAACACGAGGCGGGCAAACCCAACATTTGGCCAAAGACATGATTGAACTTATGCATATAAGGCCTAACTTCGAGGCGCCCGAACACTCCCTAAGGTATTCGGTATTTATGAAAATGGGCGAGAACAATGCCCTAAGCCCCGTGTCTGTGCAGCATAAAAAAATTCTGGCGTGGCGATGCCAAACGCCAGAGCGGTAAAAAAGGTCCCTCTTGGGGATGTGTATCAACAACAGGAGCGGTAAAAAAGGTTTCTGTGAGGTCTTAATCTGAAAGAATCCTTGCAACGGGTCCCTCATCGCACATCTGCTTTGTGTCTCCGTTGTGCCGTATCTGGGCCAGGTGTAGCACGGTGTTCATCTGTAAAAGAGAAGAACTTAGTTGAAGAGAGATCGTGCGAAAAATGTACTTTATATTAAATAAGCGGAGTACGATTCAAAAGCGTAATAAAATTGAGCCTTATTGTCTCTTGTTGTACATGCATGCAGCCCCTTATGCGGGTGTGTGCGGCTAGTAAACCTTTTATGTTTACGCCGACTCGTCTAGCCGTGTCCGTCCGAATGACCTGTTCAGTGCTTGGTTTAAGCGGGCCGGATTAGTGTGTGACTGTCAGGCAGTCTCACATTCTTCCATTCTCAGTAACACTTGATACTTCCCTTTAATGAGATGATGTCAGCGTGGACCGGGCATTTTAAGTGTAAGAGATGCATAATGCGGTATTGCGTTAAAAGCGGTAAAGCTTCACGTCCCAATAGTGCTCGATAGATACTTTTGAATGGGGCGATAGGGAAGGTTAACTTTTAGCGGCGGAAGTTCTCGGATGAGCGAACACAACTTCTAGCGATGAGGAGCCCGTACAATGGGCATATAGGCCCGGCATTACCCCTTGAAGGAGGTGTTCTTTGTGGCGAATTTTGGTTGGGTCTATCCCCATTTCGCGGATTGTGTCCTCGATATAGCAGGTTTAGATCACTACTGCAGATCCACTAGGATTTCTTTGAATTGGAGTCCGTCGATTATAGGATCTAATATCCGGGCAGTCCATCCTGCGTTCCGGATACTTCCGGAGTAATCCACGATGATCAAAGATGATTGGTTTTGACAACCAATGTTGGGACTCATTTGGGATAGGCCGTCTTGGTAGCGTATTTCTATGGCGCGCTCTGATTTTCCTTTGTCACTTGAAGTGAGTTTACTATTTTGACTTCTTGTGGGAAATTCTTTTGTTTTCCGGTGCTCGCTTGTGGGGTTCGTCATCGTCCTCACTTGGTGTGTCGAGCCCCTTGTATTGACGGCATTGAGTTTGCGGACTGCTTGAAGACCCAACAATCTCTGTGGGTATGGTTTGCAGGGCTTCCGAAGTCTTTAATGGATTTGGCATATTTTGTCCAAGATTTTTTAAGTTGGATAGCTCGTGGCTGTTATCCTTGAGGGCAGCTTTTTATGATTCTGCCGAGAGCTTTTGAATCCGTATTGACCGCCATGTTCTTGGGCTGTTTCCCTTGTCCGTATTTGGTCCTTGCTGCGTCGTGGTTCCCGTTCCATCTCCTCGACTTCGGATGTACTTGGGTCATTTGGTACTACATCTTGCTGACCAACTATCCTCTTCCACGCATAAAAGCGGGTCATGAGGCTTGTTAGTGCGGCCATTGTTGTTGGCTTTTCCTGGCCAAGGTGCTGGCGAGCCATTCGTCTCAGACGTTGTGTTTGAAAGCTGCTAAGGCTTCGGCGTCCTGGACGGTCGACTATTTGGTTCTTTTGGTGAGGAACCTGTTCGAATTTCGTCTTGACTCTCGGGTTGTTGAGTTATGTGACTTAAATCGTCTGCATCCGGGAGGCGGACATAAGTCCTTGAAAATTTGCCCGAAAAGCATCCTCGAGCTCTTCCCAACTTCCAATGGTATTTTCGGGGGCGCTTTTAAGCGGTGCCGTCTGGCCCTTGAGCTTGAGGGGTAAGTATTTTATGGCGTGGAGATCATCTCCTCCAAGCCATGTGTATGTGGAAGATGTAATCCTCAATCCGGACTCCAGTGCATTGTTCCGTCGTATGCCTCTATGTTTACGGGTTTAAATCGGCGGAAATTCGTGATCTAGCACCTCATCGGTGAAACATAGGGGTGTGCTGGCACCCTATATTTGGGTGTGCCGTGATGTCCGGATATTTGGCGTGTTGCATTTCTTAGAAGAGCTTGCTTTCTTGGCCCGTAGATGGACCTAAGCTTGGGCCATCCTTTTGACGCCGAATCCTTATGCGGATCGCGTCTTAGAAACTTGTGTCTTGGCGCCGCTTGCCGCTCTATGCTTGTCATGTGGTCGTCTATCCGGTAGGGCGGCTTCTTTGTTCTTTGATTGCGGGGCTCTAAGGCCTCCTCATCAATTGAGGCGTAGTTTGCGCTTTGGGTAGCTCTTTGTTTGGCGTATCGCCGCCGTATTTGTCTAGCGGTGTTGAGTACTTTGCTCCATCTCGATTCTCGAGTGCATCTTTCCGCTGTTTTGAGCTTACACTTGCTTTTTTCAGGCTACGCCAGTATGGCGGCGAGCCTTTTGTGGAGGTTCTTCTGCTCCAACGACTTGTCCGGTGTGAATCGTCCGGGTATTATCTTCGCCGGGACGGGTTGTTTATCCAAGTTGTCCTGTTCGGACGGTTGTTCAATGGCATGTTAAGTCTTCCACCGGTTTGACCTGCTCTATGGCTGGAGTCTGCAGTATAGCGCCGTCTTTGTCGCAGGCGAGGACTTTTTGCGGCGCTTTAAATCGCCCAGTCTGCATTTTAGAGGATTTATCGCCGTGGCGTCCGTTGTTCCTCGTCGTTACTTCCTTCAGGTGTATCCACCATGTATACATCATGAGATGGGGTGGCTGTCCAGTACCCTGTAGGTGCTGGTTCGTGGTTATCTCCTACATCGTCGTCCACACCGTCGATGTCTTCGGAGTCGAAATTGAGCACGTCGTTTAAACGTTCGACAGTGGCTATGAAGTGGGTGGTGGGAGGGTGTTGAATTTCTTTGTCGTCCGCATCCCAACCTTCCTGACCATAGTCCGGCCAGGGCTCTCCTGACAAAGAGAGAGACTTTAGTGAATTCAGGATGTCGCCAAGAGGCGAGTCTTTGAAAGATGTCCGTGTGAGTGAACTCCATAATCGGGCGCCCAATCGGATTCGATTGGTAGAGGCGGGAGGTTTGGAGTCCGGGAAGAGTCCGGCACCGGAGTCACGGACTTCCAAAGCGACAGAAGATGGTGTTCGGCTCAATCGCCGTAGAGATCGTAGCCCCGAGGCGGTGTCCAGCCACTCGTCCTCGATCGGTAGTCGGCTCGAGCTAAGGGTCGGAGCGGACGCTGGTGCTTGACCTCAGGGCCTCGTCGGCGGCAGAGCTAGATCGTGCCCATCGAAACAGGTGTGGCGCTTAGGCGTGGCTCGAACCCGTCGAAGATCAAGTCTCCGCGAATGTCGTAGTGTAGTTCAAACTCCCCAAATCTGACACGATGGCGGGGCATAGCTTCGATCCGCTACTGAGATGACCAAGTGAATTGGCCCGCAGTGCAAAGCCGCGAATCACGAAGATCGATCCAGGAGAAAAGTCTCACCACAGCGCGTCGCTGTTGATGATCGAAGGAGCCATCGGACCTAAAGGTGACTCGCACGTGAGGAACTCTCAATGAAAGCACCAATGTCGGTGTCAAAACCGGCGGATCTCGGAGTAGGGGTCCCGAACTGTGCGTCTAAGCGGATGGTAACAGGAGACAAGGGACACGCGATGTTTTTACCCAGTTCGGGCTGTCAGGACCTCGATTCCAAGTCACATCGGTCTAGCCGGTAACACCTCATATCACTTTGCGGCCTCACATACGGTATTCCCACGGGTGTCGCCTTACCATGGCCGGGACCGTTTAGCCTTTTGGCTCACGTGATATGATAGTGTCGCTAGCATCCATATGACGAAGAACCGGGCCGACATGGCTAGTCGTGAACCCAAAGAGGCACTAACCCATGGGGACAGGCATACATGAATCACATCGAGCATGTCGGTCATCAACGTGTGAATCCGGGCTGTAGCCTTGGCTAACAGGACTCAGGAACCCGGGCTGTGAGCAGGCTAAGCAGGACTCGGGCGTCACCGCATGACATTTCCCCAAAGGGGCAGACACGAGGCGAAGTGAAACACATCTAGGCTTGAAGCGAATCAAGTGTCGAGGAGCAATAATAGTCTGGGCTAGCAGGACTACGATGAACCGGGCTGTAGCGGACTACTATGGCTCAAGGAAGCACTAGACTACATTTCCCCATAAGAGAGGCTGCCAAGGACAACTAGATTGTCGGATCCCACACATACCAAGCATTTCAATCATACACACAATATGCTCAATATGTGCAAATACAACATGGCGTCACAACAAGACTCTACCACTCAAAGTATTTATTCATTAGGCTCCGAGGAGCGAGATATTACAAACATGGGTTTCTCGACCCAGCATTTAGAGCATACAAGTCAAACACATGCGGAAGCTTAACATGTGTGAGTATAGACAACTATAAATGAAAAATGCTGAAAGCCTGACTATCTACCAGATCCTGCCGAGGGCACAAGATCGTAGCTGAGGTAACAAGCTAAACGTCGAAGTCCACGCGGAACTACTAGCGAAGGCCCGACGTCTCTCACGCAAAACATAAAATAAGCAAGCGTGAGTACAAAATGTACTCAGCAAGACTTACATCGAGAACTAACTACATATGCATCATTATCAACAAAGGGGTGGTGGAGTTTGACGGCAAGCCAGCTTTGACTCGGTGGCTATCCTAACTACATTTGCAAGTAACTCTTTTGAGGTATGGCGCTACGAGTCCACATATTCACCATATCAATACACAACTATGGTTCCGCTCCTGTCTCCCTACGAGAACGCCATCCATAGCACTCACGCTTATCTTGCGCACTTTAGAGTATCCACTTTCACTTGTCTATGAACTGTACATGCAACCCAGAAGTCCTTCTCCGCGGACACGGCTATTCGAATAGATCATATTAACCACAGTAGGGTGTACTTCTTCACCTGCGCTCTCGCCACTTACCACCATGTACACGTCGTGTATCTCGGCAACCTTCAAGCGGAAGCTTTGGCGAGGGAGTCGACCACGACACGACTAACCACGCAAGTCTCTAGTCGAGGTTTATCGCCTATTCGGGTTCCATCACTTAAGGAGATCCGTGGGGTGTCGCCACGGCCCCCCAAACGATGTGTGCAGGGTTCCCGAGACACCAAGCGAGCGCTCGGTACACAGACCCACGTGTATCTACCGCATCATAGCCCACCCTAGGGTCAGCGCTACGCATACGGCCTCCAACACATATCCTACAAAAAACACCGTAAACTAGTTGCAACTCACGGACAGAGATCAGCTTTTTAATAAGTCGAGAGAGCTTGGAGCGCCCGGAGCCCAATGTGTGGTAGTAACTGTTTCATGGATCACAAACTCTGAGAACTCAGTTCACGAGGGACTGCTTGCAATGAGACAACCCACCATGTACTCCTACATGGCCTCTCACCGCTACCTTTACCAAATCGTGTTCACACACTTAGCTCACACCACAGTGGGACATGTTCACACACCTGCAGTTCATCCCTCGATGAATCCGACTGACTCAACTCTAAGCGATGTAGGGCATGACAAACAAGCATGTATGAGTAGGCACATCAGGGCTCAAACAACTCCTACTCATGCTAGTGGGTTTCATCTATTTCTTGTGGCAATGACAGTCATCACGAGGATAAAGGGTTCAGCTACATGAGCGGGTAATGAGATGAATCGTTGTTGTCCTAATGCAAAAAGAAAGCGAGGAAGCGAGAGAGTAGGATTGTATCGGAATGAACAAGGGGTTTTTGCTTGCCTGGCACTTCTGAAGATAATATAGTTCTTCATCGGTGTCATCGAACACGTCGTCGGAACGTCGTCTACTGGGAGGGGGAAAACACCGACAAACAAAGGAGAAACACAATCAATGCCATGCAACAATATGATGCATGAAGATGACATGGCAATATGCTGTTGATTGGCCTAATGCATCTAGCAACAAGTTAAATGGGGTTGGTTCGAACACTAGGTTCAAATTCAAACTCCATATGTGAGAGTTTAAATGCCATTTAATTGATTTGACCTGATCAGCAGGTATAAGTTGTTCTAACATGCATGAAAATGGATGCAGATGGATAGATTGGATTTTTTTGATCATTTTTCATATACAAATTATTTCATTTGGAGTTGTGGTTGAATTTCTATGATTTTTAGAAGTTTGTACTATATTCTGGAATTTCCTGTATAAGAATAAATCCAGAAATCGAATTAATCGTCGGCAAGATGACATCACTGTGATGTCGTGATCAAGCTAGTCGGCAGTTCAAACCTGACCTGTGGGACCCATACGTCAGTGTCTCGGGCTGGTTTGGGTGCATGACAGGTTGGACCGGTCAACGTTGACTTGACCAAGGTCAAAGCTGACACGTGGGGTCCACACAGATTAATACTAATCTAACAGAGAAATAAAACTAATTAGTTAAGGCACTGGGGCCCACATGGCAGTGGCTCTAGGGTGGCTTAGCTGGGTCATTAGTGCCTAATGACGGCCACGTCATCGGGCCGCCGGAGTTTTTCGCGGCGGCGACCATTTCATGGCGGAGATCGTCGGGATCTCGCTCTGACCCTCGGTTTGGCGGGGGTTTTGGTCCTCACGGATTCCTGACATTCTCACGCATCTAGTGGTGGTAGCGGCAACAGTTGGGATGGCCGGGGTTGACGGCGGCGAGCACTTCCGCGGCGGCCGGAGTTCGGGCACCTGCGGGTTTGGCGTTGCTGGGCGTCTCTGGGCGAGAGGGTGGTGCCAGCGGGTTGCCGGGGACGTGCTGAGCATGGGAGCGTGCTAGGGCGCGACACGCGTGAGCTCTAGCCACGGCGGCGACATCATCGGCGGCGACCGAAGCTCGGTCGAGTGCGAGGCGGGTGCTACGGTCGAAGGCGAAACAAATTGAAGGAGGGAAGCGATCGAGGCCTCACGAGGGATCTCTATGGCGTCGTCGGCGAGCTCGGGACGCTACCGAGTCGATGAGCAGGGGTGGCGATCGCCGGCGACGAAGCTTGAAAGGCGAGTCGAGGCGGTCGTCTTGGGCGTCCAGGCGCTCAGGGCTCGCTCCAGGCGGTGTAACGGATGGTGACGGAGCATGCAGACGACACGGGAAGGCAAGGGAAGTACGGTGGGCGTCGCTACGTCGAGCGGCGGCGACGAGCTCCGCTCGGTGGTGGGGAGGAGCTAGGGAGGAGTGGAGAGCCGAGGAGCGAGGGAGAGAGAGGGTCACGGCGTCCCGTGGCATCGCTAGAAGGGTCGGGAGGCGGAAGCAGGTAGGGAGGAGGCCACCCAGCTGACGGCGCTTCGCCACCAAGCTGCTTTAGGCGAGGAGGAAGGCAACGGACAGGAGGGTGGCTTCTTTGAACTGGGCCAGCTCTGGGCACCTGCACAATTGGCCCGGACGAACCGACAGAGGCTGGGCCGGTTGGTGGGCAAGCCGAGGAAGTAAGATTGCATAGGTAATTCCCTCTCTCTCTCTTTTATTTCTTGTTTCCTATTTTTTCTGTTTTGTTTGATTTAGTAAAAATACTAAACCATTTGATAAAATGCTGAAAATAATTGTGGGCATTTATGAAATTATTTCCAAAAGCCCTCAACCATTATCTGTATTATTTGGGAAATTAAAATATTTATAGTAATTAAATGCTCAAATGCAAATACTTAATGAATTAATTCAAAAATCCAGAGTGGCCTAGAAAATGTGCAGCATTTTTGGCAGAGGTTCTAAACCAATTCAAAAATGATGAACTTTTCTCAAAAAAAGTTTGGGTTCATTGGAAATATTTATGGTTGACCCTATTTGATTTAATCTTGGTGCTAGGGTTTATCATCCCCATTTCAAGTTTCAAAATAATTTAAACATGATGCAACAGACAAGTGCTAGCCTAGTGCAAGGTAAGGCTAGGGATGTGACAACTCACCCCTACTAAACAGGAATCTCGTCCCGAGATTCAAGTCGTGAGGTAAGAAGACAGAGGGGCACAAGCTAACACAATCTTCACGATCCGGACGTCTTATCTCGAGGATGTTGATTTGATAACTCCAGTTGATCTTGACATCTTTGCTTTCGAGATCTTCATCCATCACGAGGACGTAAGAAGCGAGACATGTCTACATGGATGGATCACTAATGATCACAGGATCAACTCACGGAATGAGACGTAGGAACATCTCTTGAGCTGAGAGGCAAAACACACCTTAAAAGGATGGAAGAAAACAATTGATGAGGGTTTCAAAGTAGCGAGGAGAAACTGCCATGATCCCATAACGAGACATCTTAAGGAAGGTGACTCGCAGAAATATTCCCTTAAGTGGCAAAAGAATTACTTTTGATTCGGAGATCATTGAAACTCTTCATACTATCTTAAGGCAATTTATAATTGATCGTTTGGCGGAGTTCAAAGGAATGGCATATCCGGATTGAATGGATGATGTGGACTACCTTGTTGAAGACAACACAATGGATGATTTTGCTTTTCATCGGAAATGGATGGGACCCATGGTAGGACCGCTTTTGAGGATGATCCTAAACAAGAATTACTAAGAGGGCAGCCCACAGTGAAATGGCACAAAGACGGTGCAAGCTAGGAACAAAATGCAAATGTTGGAATGTTCCAACCATCATATCTGCCTGAGATTCAGATCCGGTTGGTGATTGGATACTTAAGACTCAAAATGTCTGAAAGGAAAGTTTGCAACACAATCGACGAGATGACGTTGCGAGATTCTCGGGAAATGAACTACGATAGCAAGCTCCAAAACATGAGCTGGTTCTGCTTACACACATGTGAACCATTTTGTCCCGAGACAAGCATGATCACATGGTAGTCTTATAATAAAACACTACCGGGTTCAGGTGGGGAACCATCATCGTGGATAACGAAGTCCTTGCATAAGTCATATGATTAGCTCTTATGAAGGAACTTCTTCTCCTTGAACAAATCAGTTAGTGGCTTGGTGTGCCAGGGAATTCATATGGAATGAAGATGATCAGTCTATCAGACCATAGAATACTTCGCACATGCATGACTGACTTGGGGTGGTTCCAGAGGAAGCAAAAACAAACTTTCTCGAACTCACGGCGGCAACTTGCACCAAATGCACATGAATTCGAAGAGGTCACTTCTTCCATCCAAGCATAAGCTTCATGAACGGAACACGAAGGCATTGCTTACAAAAGTTTCCAACACTAGGTTGATGCTCAACATGAATCATGGGGGAGACAAAATGCTGCTGATGGGCTCAACAACACTTCATCGGAATTCCCATATCACTGGACTTCTGCCATCATGTGAACAATGTGATAGTATTGGTCAGACCAAAAGATGTAATGGTGTATTCTCGAAAAATCGACCACGAGTAAGACAACATTACGAATATCGTTGGTTCTGATTTGATTTGACGATAGCCCATACTCAAATCAAGGGTTGGATAAGACAATAGCACCGGCTAAGCGATCACGAAGATCAATCAACGAAGATATCATCTTTCTTCGACACACACACACACACACACACAAGGATATCCCTTAGAGATGAACTAAGTCAGGTAAGCTTTTATCTTCCAACTCTCCAAGTTGTTGTTTAGCTTAACCAACTAGCTCAGGGGTATCCAACACAGATTCTTGGAGAAGGGTGGTTTGTAATAAAACCAACTTGATCACGAGCTCAACATAGCGGTCAGGTGACAACCTGGTAATACTTCCGAGAAGATATTCGGAAAATCACGAACCACCAATATGCTACTAAGGTCGAGAAAAATCTTGCTTGCAAGGCAAGATGATATGATCCAAAGACCGAGGAATTGACACAATCCTAACTCATTGGTTGCAAAGTGCACCAGAAATAAGGACTAGGTAGCACGATCAACCTTAGGATGATGATTCAATAACCAACATGCTAAGGATGAAATTATTGTCCATTTACTACCAAGCAAGGGGGTTGCTAGGCGTATCGATTTCACACACCACAATTCACTTGTCGGCATTCCGGTTACAACAACACGGGACCGAGGAATGAATAATGATAGCGAGAAGTATCACTACGTCAAGAATTCATAAGAGGTGGTGCAATTCTCATGACACTCTTGACATAAAGATGGTAACACTCCAAGGTAGAACAGAACAAAGGCTGGATTGGCATTTTGATCTATGGAATACAACTACTTTGACCCAATCCTAGATATGGATGAGGTACTGGAGTCTGTTTCTCCTAGTCATTCCGGAATAGAATGGCTTGACGGACCACAAGGATAATAGTCATCGACAAACACGATCGCACACATACCCTTGACTATCAATTGATAGACGGGGGTCAGATTACAACTAAGGAGGAACAACTCGAGGAACATATAACTTTCTGAGTTGTGGATGCATAGATTAGTATGTCGAATAAGCTCAACATTTCTTCCGGATAACCCATGCGGAAAGGTAGAACTGGCGATTCACAATTATGAATGGAGAACTCCTCAAGAGTACTCGATTGTGATCCCACGGTTCATGAGGAACTACGCCATAAGCGGTTCATAGTATTTGGAAGATGGAAATACCACGGACCTATAGGACTATCGCAAAGTTACTAATATCCTAAAGAAACTAGCAAACATTATCAACATGAGGTAAGTAGGGGAATCTGGTCAAGAACCGGGAGTAGAATACCTGCTAACTAATAACATCACGGGATGCTTTCGAGAATGATGGCCAAAATCATCACACGGGGAACACAAAACATAGCTAAATTACTAGGTGACTCCCTAAAACACCCAGGTTCATAATAATAGCTCCAACATATATCTTGAGGCAATGAGTACCTCAACACACTAATTTGTGTGATTAATCCGCCCAAATGAACATTAGAAATGGAGAGAAGGGATTTGCAAATGCATCTTACTATTTAGAAACCTGGGATGACTCGGACAGCATAACGGCTGCAAATGCTCAAAATGATTTGAGGCATCCTGCAAAATAATGGCATGACCACTCAACATCACAATATCAAGGTTCTGAGACCAACTATGAACACACGGAAGTAGTAGAAACTGAACTGGGCTTAAAACCAACAATCTTAAAGGTCTATGGATTAGTAACACATCATCCTAATAGATAGAGGAGAAGGCCTAGTTCTTAAACCCCGTAGAAGAGAAGAGGACGACTCGGATCGAAAGGCCATGAGGTATAAGGAGTAAAAAGAGCCTTATGTTTCCTTCCACAATCAATTCCCTTACATAACTAAAGCATTTCTAGACGCATAACTTCGACCGGTTTGGCTTGGTAGACCTACAGGCGATCGAGGCTCGATACCAAAGCTGTCGGGACCCGATTCCAAGTCACATCGATCTAGCCGGTAACACCTCATATCACTTTGCGGCCTCACGCATACGATATTCCCACGGTGTCGCCTTACCATGGCCGGAACCGTTTGCGCCTTTTGGCTCACGTGTATGATAGTGTCGCTAGCATCCATATGACAGAGAACCGGGCCGACATGGCTAGTCGTGGAACCCAAAGCGGCACTAACCCATGGGGAACGACGCATACATGAATCACATCGATCATGTCGGTCATCAACGTGTGAATGCGGGCTGTAGACCTTTGGTGACAGGACTCCGTGCACCGGTATGCTTGAGCTAAGCGGGACTCCGGATGTCACCGCGTGACATTTCCCAGAAGGGCGACGTATGAGAACAAAAGTGAAACACATCTTGGCCCGATCAAGTGTCGGAAGTAGTAGTCTTTGAGCTAGCGAGGACTCCGGTGAGCAAGGTCATAGCGGACTACTATGGCTCCAGGAAGCACTAGACTACATTTCCCCATAAGAGAGGCTGCAAAGGATAAACAACTAGATTGTCGGATCACACACATACCAAGCATTTCAATCATACACACAATATGCTCAATATGTGCAAATACAACATGGCATCACAACAAGACTCTCTACGGCTCAAAGTATTTATTCATTAGGCTCGAGGAGTGAGATATTACAAACATGGGTTTCTCGACCCAGCATTGAGCATACAAGTCAAACACATGCGGAAGCTTAACATATGCGATACAGACAACTATAAATGAAAAAATCTTTGAAAAGCCCGACTATCTACCAAATCCGCCGAGGGCACAAGATCGTAGCTGAGGTAACAAGCTAAACGTCAAAGTCCACGCTGAACTACTAGCGAGGCCGACGTCTCTACGCAAAACATAAAATAAGCAAGCGTGAGTACAAATGTACTCAGCAAAGACTTACATCGAGAACTAACTACATATGAATCATTATCAACAAAGGGGGTGGTGGAGTTTGACTGCAGCAAGCCAGCTTTGACTCGGTGGCTATCCTAACTACATTAATCGCAAGTAACTCTTTTGAGGTGGCACTACGAGTCCACATATTCACTATATCAATACACAACTATGGTTACGCTCCCGTCTCCCTCACGAGAACGCCATCCATAGCACTCACGCTTATCTTGCGCATTTTAGAGTATCCACTTTCACTTCTCTATATGAACTGCACAGGCAACCCGAAGTCCTTCTCCGCGGACACGGCTATTCGAATAGATCATATTAACCTGGCAGGGGTGTACTTCTTCACATGCTCTCGCCACTTACCACCATGTACACGCTGTGGTATCTCGGCAACCTTCAAGCGGAAGCTTTGGCGAGGGAGTCAGCCACAACCTGACTAACCACACAAGTCTCTAGTCCAGGTTTATCGCCTATTCGGGTTCCATCCGCAAGGAGATTCGGCCGGGGTGTCGCTCACAGCCCCAAACAATGTGTGCAGGGTTCCCGAGACACCAAGCAGGCGCTCAGACACTGGCCACGGTGTATCTACCGCATCATAGCTCACCCCTAGGGTCAGTGCTACACACGGCCTCCAACACATATCCTACAAAAACACCGAAACTAGTTGCAACTCCCCGGGCAGAGATCGGCTTGGTTAATAAGTCGAGAGAGCTTGGAGTGCGGAGCCCAATGTGTGGTAGTAAGCTGTTTCATGGATCACAAACAAAGAACTCAGTTCCTCGAGGGCGGCTGCAATGAGACAACCCACCATGTACTCCTTCATGGCCTCTCAGCGCTACATTTAACAAATCGTGTTCTCACAATTAGCTCACTCAGAGTATGACTTGTTCACACACCTCTGATTCATCACCGATGAATCTGACCTGACTCAACTCTAAGCGATAGCGAGGCATGACAAACAAGCATGTATGAGTAGGCACATCAGGGCTCAAACAACTCCTACTCATGCTAGTGGGTTTCATCTATTTACTTGTGTGGCAATGACAAGGTCATCACGAGAGGATAAAGGGGTTCCTTCCATAGCGGAGTAACAGATGAATCGTTGTTATCCTAATGGTGATAAAAGAGAGCAGGAGCGAGAGTAGGATAGTATCGGAATGAACAAGGGGTTTTGCTTGTTCGGCACTTCTGAAGATAATATAGTTCTTCATCGGTGTCATCGAACACGTCGTCGGAACGTCGTCTACCGGGAGGGGACAAACACCGACAAACAAAGGAGAAACACAATCAATGCCATGCAACAAAATGATCCATGAAGATTACATGGCAATATGCTGTTGATTGGCCTAATGCATCTAGCAACAAGTTAAATGGGGTTGGTTTGAACACTAGGTTCAAATTCAAACTCCATATGTGAGAGTTTAAATGCCATTTAATTGATTTGACCTGATCAGCGGGTACAAGTTGTTCTAACATGCATGAAAATGGTACAGATGGATATATTGGATTTTTCT
Source organism: Aegilops bicornis (assembly GCA_021605145.1). Lineage (NCBI taxonomy): Eukaryota > Viridiplantae > Streptophyta > Magnoliopsida > Poales > Poaceae > Aegilops > Aegilops bicornis. The sequence continues at coordinate 606,695,087 of CM038671.1, forward strand.
GATCATTTTTCATATATAAATTATTTCATTTGGAGTTATGGTTGAATTTCTATGATTTTTAGAAGTTTGTACTATATTCTGGAATTTCCTGTATAAGAATAAATCCAGAAATCGAATTAATGCGTCAGCATGACGTCACTGTGATGTCAGCAGTCAACTGGGTCGGCCAGGTCAAACCTGACCTGTGGGACCCATACGTCAGTGTCTCGGGCTGGTTTGGGTGCATGAGAGGTGGGACTGGTCAACGTTGACTTGACCAAGGTCAAAGCAGACACGTGGGGTCCACACAGATTAATACTAATCCAATAGAGAAATAAAACTAATTAGTTTAGGAACTGGGGCCCACATGGCAGTGGCTCTAGGGTGGCTTAGCTGGGTCATTAGTGCCTAATGACGGCCACGTCATCAGTCGCCGGAGTTTTCGTCGGCGACGACCATTTCGCGCGGTGGAGATCGTCGGGATCTCGCTACAACCCTCGGTTTGAGGCGGGGTTTGCTCCTACGGATTCCTGACGTTCTCGCACATCTAGTGGTGGTAGCGGCAGCAGCAGGGATGGCCGGGGTTGACGGCGGCGAGCACTTCATGGCGGCCGAGTTCGGCACTCGCGGGTTTGGCGTTCTTTGGCGTCTGGCGAGAGGGTGGTGCCAGCGGGTTGCCGGGGACGTGCTGAGCATGGGAGCGTGCTAGGGCGCGACACGCGTGAGCTCTAGCCACGGCGGCGACATCATCGGCGTTGACCGAACCTCGGTCGAGTGCGGGCGAGGGTGCTACGGTGCAGGAGCGAGCAAATTGAAGGAGGGGAAACAGTCAGGGCCTCACATGGATCTCTATGGCGTCGTCGGCGAGCTCGGGACGCTAGAGTCGATGAGCAGGGGTGGCGATCGCCCGTGACGAAGCTTGAAGACGGAGTCGAGGCGGTCGTCTTAGGCGTCCGGGCGCTCGGGGCTCGCTCCAGGCGGCGTAACGGATGGTGACAAAGCTTGCAGACGACACGGGGAGGCAAGGGAAACACGGTGGGCGTGGCTACGGCGAGCGGCGGCGAGAGCTCCGCTCGGTGGTGCAGGGGAGGAGCTAGGGAGGAGTGGAGAGGCCAGGGAGCGAGGGAGAGGAGAGAGGGGTCCTGGCGTCCCGTGGCATCGCTAGAAGGGTCGGGGGAGGGGAGGCAGGGAGGAGGCCATGGCGTGGCATCGCCGCCACCGAGGCTGCTTTGAGGCGAGGGAGGAAGGCAGCGGGGAGGGTGGCTGTTGGTGGGCAGCCTCTGGGCTACACATGCCGGACCGGCCAGGGGAGGCTGGGCGGTTGGTGGGCGCCAGTAAGTTGCATAGGTAATTCCTCTCTCTCTCTTTTATTTCTTGTTTCCTATTTTTTTCTTGCTTTTGTTTTGATTTAGTAAAATACTAAACCATTTGATAAAATCATGAAAATAATTGTGGGCATTTATGAAATTATTTCCAACAGCCTCAACCATTATCAGTATTATTTGGGCAATTAAAATATTTATAGGAATTAAATGCCCAAATGCAAATACTTAATGAATTAATTCAAAAATCCAGAGTGGCCTAGAAAATGTGCAGCATTTTGGCGAGAGGTTCTAAACCAATTCAAAATGATGAACTTTTTCTGAAAAACATTCTCGGGTTCATTGGAAATATTTATGGTTGACCCTATTTGATTTAATCTTGGTGCTAGGGTTTATCATCCCCATTTCAAGTTTCAAAATAATTTAAACATGATGCAACAGACAAGTGCTAGCCTAGTGCAAGGTAAGGCTAGGGATGTGACACGGGCCCTCTCGATGGAGGTAAAACCCTACTCCTGCTTGATTGATATTGATGATATGGGTAGTACAAGAGTAGATCTACCACGAGATCAAAACGGCTAAACCCTAGAAGCTAGCCTATGGTATGATTGTTGTTCGTCCTACGGACTAAAACCCTCCGGTTTATATAGACACCAGAGAGGGTTAGGTTACTACCGTAGTCGGTTATAATGGTAGGAGATCTACATATCCGTATCGTCAAGCTTGCCTTCCACGCCAAGGAAAGTCCCATCCGGACACGACGAAGTCTTCAATCTTGTATCTTCATAGTCCAGGAGTCCGGCCAACGGTGATAGTTCGGCTATCCGGACACCCCCTAATCCAGGACTCCCTCAGGACCCCTGTTCCATTTCTTCCCAGTTTATAAGACAAAGCATATGTTGTTCTCAGGAACTTTGTGCGCATCTTTCCTTCATGGAAAGATTATACATGAACAGAACAATTTCGATCTTCCTCCGCAACTTACAGCGTAAGTAATGTACTAATGTTATTCATGGTCACTCGCATATGTTTCACTGTGACAGAAGACACAAGATTTCATTCTTTTTAAATAGGCGAGAGCAAACTGGATTGTGATGACGAGCAAGGGTTGGTTGCGCTTTTCAAGCACTCGTTGATGAAGTATCGTTCCTACGAGGCAAGCGCGCGCCGATGGCAAGCCTCCGAACAAAATTTACGTAAAGTCTCCGATGCTACATTTATCAAGCGGTGGATCGAATAATCTTGTTACACATTGGTCTCGGTTGCAGCGTAAGGTACTGTCTATGATATCACATCACAATTTGAACTACATTTCTGCATTTCCCTTAATGTCTCACTTGGACGAAAACTGTTAGCAGAAGAACATCCGTTCTCAAGGGACCACAGAATCTCGCAACTATCTTTGCTTTGCATTGCTCTTGTGAGTACCTCTTGCCTGTATGACCATACTTACTTTCATAGCTGTTTGATTATGTAGCATCACTTTGCACATGTTAGCCTCGTAATCGTCCATTTGGTGGACATTATAAGATCGTATGGACTCTTACATAAATTTAGACTCAACCCAATGCTTTTGAAGAGGTTTAGCTCTGCAGTCCTCTTGTAAGGACTGAACGCGGTCTATTACTGTACTTACATTAACAGCTACTTCCAGGGATTGGTAGTTGATTATGTAGCATCAATCGCATCTTATCTTCATTATCCTCTATCCCTTCCAGTATTATCATATCAATAATTACTCTCTACAAAATGTAGAATCTGAGGCAATGCTTATGAAGAACATTACGTGCTGAAATTCTTGAGTTATCCTTCCCTTGACATGGAGAAAGGGCATTATAAAGCAGTGTTAGCTGTTAATGTAAGTCAGTCCTTCTAAAGCCTTTATCCTCAACTGCTGTTTAATTTGCTCATACTCCCTATTGTTTCTTGTTGTTTAGTTTGTTGTTTCTACCAAAGTGCATGTTAAGTAAGAACCGTAAGTTCTAAGTTTTACTTGTAAAACCAAATTCCTTATTCATACCATTCACATTACTTAATGCTCCCTATATGTATGCTTGTTTTGTGGATCTATAATCCGAGTGTGTGGTGAAGCAGCCCACGTTTGAACCTTGTCATCTCCTGTTTTATCTTCTTGATGTGGTGATGATATGACAACATGCCATGCACATTATCCAAAATAGATACAATGATTTTCTTTGCCCTTCATCTATGCTTGTTATGTTGACATGGTAATCAAAGAGTGTGGTGAAGCTCCCACATTATGAACAATGCCAAATTATGCTATTGATATTTTGAACTTACTCTTTATTTTCTAATTTTAAATTGGATAGAATTAATGAGCAGTTATCATCTTTGTTTATACACGTGCAAACCTTTCATCTCTACCTTTGTTTCGGGGTGATATGCCCGATGGCATGCACAAGTCTTTGAAGGCTGTGAGATAAACCCAACATATATTGCAGCAAAGAAGGCTTAACATCTTGAAGATAGCGAGACAACCCCAAAGTCTTGTCTTGATGCCGTGTTCAAGTTACTTGAGATTAACAGTTAGACAAGCTCACAGAATTCGTTATGCGAATCGGTTCGACTTCTTCGGTCCCAAGTTCTAGCAGAAAGGCATTACGCAACTCAAGTTCGACTTGAAGTCCTATCTCTAAGAAAGATTGCGGAGAACACCAATGAGAACCTCATCGCTAAATAGCTACACTGAAGCTATGATCGACATGCTAGGCAGATCTCACAGCCTTGCTTTCGGCCGCTTCTTGGCAGTTCCCCTGCAAGGCTAACCTTTCTTGAACTATCTTGGAAGTGGTCTCGGTTCGGTATTATTTTGTTCTGCTGCAATGGTGCCCGATTTTTGTAATCTGCTTCTTCGTTGCACTTTATGATCACTATTTGGCGAACGATGCCAGTGGATGTAATATACCTTAAATCCTCTATTATGCAGTGTAGGTTTATTCTTAGTTACTATGCCGTAATTTCTTTATTATATAGAGTAGGTTTGTTCTTAATTCCTACTAATTCTGCCATCATTCGCTATCTTAAAAAAAAATCAGATGTAGTCGACCAGGCCGAAACATTCGACTCTAACGGGCGAGGTTTTTAGCGAACCACAATTGGGCGGCTGCGTCTTTCTTGGGCCGAATGATTGGGGCCTTCACACATTAATGCTGTGCCCAAACTTACACCGCCTCTATTTTAGTTAGGCCTTTTATGGCGACCAACAGCTTAGTTTGGCCCGGTAGCGTTGGGCCATTAACAGTTTGAATATTGTCTTGGCTTTATTACGGCCGAGATGAAACCACGGGCCTTTAGCAGGCCAAAATGCATGTTGGGCCTCCATTTTCCCTAGTCGTCGGCCAGACCTTCAGCAGGCCGAAATGTGTAGACCGGCCGTTTTGGGCCCGATTAGCTCATGGGCCGTTACCGGGCGAAACATATCTCGGGCCTTAGTTGGCCCATCGATATCATGGGCCTTTAAGAGGCCGAAAGCTTAAATCTGAGCATCAACGAGCCGAATTATGACAGGCCTTTAACTGGTCCAAAGTCACGTTGGGCTTAACTTGTTGCCACCTTTAGCACGGGCCATTAGTGGGCCCGGCGTCCCGGCTGCAACCATATATGGCCCATGGGCGACACGGGCAATTCGGGCGAAATTCACACGGGTGAAATGGGCCCATGTCTACATCGGGGCCTCTAACGGGCCGAAAGTCAACTGGGCTGTAGTTGGGCCCAAATATTGGCCGAACAATTAACGAGCCAGATGCGGCTTCGACGCATAAATGGGCCCAAATATTGGGCGAACAATTAACGTGCTAGATCGGCTTTGGGCCGTAAATGGGCCCAAATATTGGGCCGAACATTTAACGGGCGAGATCGGCTTCGCCGTAAATGGGCCTTTATTAAGCGAGCTGTTATTGGGCTGGCCCACTAGTACTGATTAAGTTCTACGGGCCTTTGGTGGGCGGCCTTTTTAACCTATATGGGCCTCTATTGGGCTGACCACATGTCGACGTATCATAGGCATGTCTCCTCCAATGGATGGGCGACATCTGGCCCACTGACGAGCTGACAGCTGTTCCCTTCTACCAATCAGAATTTTACTCGTGGAAATTTCCCATTAGTCGGTACATTAACGGGTTATCGGATCCAAAATCCGACCCGATAGCTTAACGGCGTTAGATTACGGTGGATGCCACGTGTCGGTCACCCTTGACGAAAGCACTTACGTGACGCGATTTATCGTCATGGAAGTGGACACCGTGATGATAATTTTGGTAATGTCATGGAACACTTCTACGACAAAGACACGGTATGACTATCTTGATTACGTCATAAATTTGTCATGGATGTACATGCATGACAAAAAACGCGACCTACTGTGACAAACACGTATCATCACGGAAGTGTATTTTTTACTAGTGGTATAGTGGACTCATATGGAATAACTTTGGGGTTTAAGGGATTGGATGCACAAGCAGTATTCCCGCTTAGTACAAGGGAAGGCTAGCAAAAGACAGGGAAGCGACCAACTAGAGAGCGACAACAGTCATGAACATGCATTAAAATTAATAAACATTGGATGCAAGCATGAGTAGGATATAATCCACCATGAACATAAATATCGTGAAGGCTATGTTGATTTGTTTCAACTACATGTGTGAACATGTGCCAAGTCAAGTCACTTAAATCATTCAAAGGAGGATACCACCCTACTATACCGCATCACAACCATTTTAATAGCATGTTCGAACGCAAGGTAAACCATTATAACTCATAACTAATCAAGCATGGCACGAGCAACTATGATCTCTAATTGTCATTGCAAACATGTTTATTCATAATAGGCTGAATCAGGAACGATCAACTCATCATATTTACAAAACAAGAGAGGTCGAGTCCATACTAGCTTTTCTCATCTCAGTCAGTCCATCATATATCATCATAATTGCCTTTCACTTGCACGACCGAATGATGTGAATAATAATAAGAGTGCACGTGCATTGGACTAAGTGGAATCTCTGAGCATTCAATAAACAGGTGAAGACAAGGCAATATGGGCTCTTGGTTAAATCAACAATAATGCATATAAGAGCCGCTTCAACAATTTAATTATGGTCTTCTCCTATCGACCCCCAAAGAAAAGAAAAGAAATAAAACTATTTACATGGGAAAGCTCCCAACAAGCAAAAGAAGAACATGAAATATTTGTGGGTTTTCTTTTTAATTACTACTACAGCAAGAAAAGTAAACTAGCTAAAACTACACTAATTTTTTTGTTTTTTTTCTTAAAGTTTATCAAACACACAACAAGAAAGCATAAAAAAGGCAAAATAAAATAGCATGGATATTACAGTGAAAAAGTATAAGCACCGACATCTAGCAATGAGTGTGTGAACACAAATGTAATGTCGGTGGGAAATACGTACTCCCCCAAGCTTAGGCTTTTGGCCTAAGTTGGTTTATTGCCACGGATGGCCTGGCGGATATCCATAGTTGTAGTTGGGGTCGTCTTGAGATGCACGGCTGACTGTGCCTCTGAGCTGCGGCGTGGCGTGAGCTTGCCTCCGCCCTCCTCTCGTACTCATCTGCCTCCTCGGAGCGTCCCTTGGTGGCTCCTCGTCAGCATCACGCATTGCAAACCTGGGTCCTTGCTTCCTTGAAGAACCACCTTGGAACATTTTCCTAAGCATATTTCTTCCTCAAGGAACAATCTCATGCTTGAGCTGGATATTGGTGTTTGTGGGAGGAAGAAGGAGTGTATGGGTGCAGGAATAAGTGGAGGAGGGCTATCCTGGGCCCACGAGGCAGGGGGCGCGCCCTCCACCCTCGTGGCCAGGTGCCTGCCCCTCCTACTGTGTTCTCACCGCCAGACATTCTCAAAAATTCTAGGAAAAGTCATATTCCATTTTCAGGGCATTTGGAGAACTTTTATTTTCGGGGTATTTTTATATTGCACGGATAAATCAGAAAACAGACAGAAAAATATTATTTTTACTTTATTTCAACTAAATAACAGAAAGTAGAAGGACGGTACAGAAGCTTGTGCCTTCTAGTTTCATCCATCCCATGTTCATCAAAAGGAATCCACTAACAAGGTTGATCAAGTCTTGTTAACAAACTCATTCCAAATAACATGGAACCGGAGAAATTTCGAATAACACTAAGTTACCTCAACGGGGATATGCACATCCCCAATAATAAGAATATCATATTTCTTCTTGACAGTAGGTAGAGGGAATTCAAAACCTCCAAAAATAATCGATGGAATTTTTCCAATAGAATTGATCTTGTGGACTTGAGGTTGTTTCCTCGGAGAAGTGTACCGTATGCTCATTACCATTAACATGAAAAGTGACATTGCCTTTGTTGCAATCAATAACAGCCCCTGCAGTATACAAAAAAGGTCTTCCAAGAATTATAGACATACTATCGTCCTTGGGAATATCAAGAATAACAAAGTCCGTTAAAATAGTAACGTTTGCAACCACAACAGGCACATCCTCACAAATGCCGGCCAATTATAGCGATTGATTTATCGACCATTTGCAAAGATATTTCAGTAGGTGTCAACTTATTCAAGTCAAGTCTACGATATAAAGAGAGAGGCTTAACACTAACACCGGCTCCAAGATCACATAAAGCGGTTTTAACATAGTTTCTTTTAATGGAGCATGGTATAGTTGGTACTCTGGATCTCCAAGTTTCTTAGGTATTCCACCCTTAAAACTATAATTAGCAAGCATGGTGGAAATTTCAGCTTAGGTATCTTTCTTTTATTCGTAACAATATCCTTCATATACTTAGCATAAGGATTCATTTTGAGCATATCGGTTAATCGTGACATAAAAAGATAGGTCTAATCATTTCAACAAAGCGCTCAAAATCCTCATCATCCTTTTTCTTTAACGGTTTGGGAGGAAAAGGCATGGGTTTCTGAACCCAAGGTTCTCTTTCTTTACCATGTTTCCTAGCAACAAAGTCTCTCTTATCATAACGTTGATTCTTTGATTGTGGGTTATCAAGATCAACAACATGAGTTCAATTTCTACATCATTATCATTACTAGGTTGAGCATCATCATGAACATCATCATTAATATTATCACTAGGTTCATGTTCATTACTAGATTGTGTTTCAGCATCAGAAATAGATATATCATTTGTATTCTCAGGTGGTTTAGCAACAGGTTCACTAGAAGCATGCAAAGTCCTATCGTTTTGAGCTTTAAGTACTTGTTCTACTTGAGTGGTAACCATAGAAGCATGTTTAGTAATGAGTTTAAGTTCACCTTTAACTCTAGACATATAATCACCCAAGTGTTCAATCATATAAGCATTTTGTTTTAACTGTCTACCAAACTCATTTAAGCATTGGCTAGCAATTTAAGTAGGAGGGATTTCAGCTTTATCATATCTATAGAGAGAATTTACCTTTACTACCTGTGTCGGGTTATCAAGACCATGAGTTTCTTCAATAGGTAATGGATTAAGATCATATGTTTCTTCATGATGTGTAGATTAAGACCATGTATTTCTTCAATAGGAGGTAAATTCTTAACATCTTCAGCTTTTATACCTTTTTCTTTCATAGATTCCTTTGCCTCTTGCATATCTTCAGGACTGAGAAATAGAACACCTCACTTCTTCGGAGTTGGTTTAGGAATAGCCTCTGGAATTGGCTCAGGAGCTGGCTCAGGAAGTGTCCAATTATTTTCATTTGGCAACATATTATTCAATAGAATTTCAGCTTCATCCGGTGTTCTTTCCCTGAAAACAGAACCAGCACAACTATCCAGGTAATCTCTGGAAGCATCGGTTAGTCCATTATAAAGGATATCAAGTATTTCATTTTTCTTGAGAGGATGATCAGGCAAAGCATTAAGTAGCTTGAGAAGCCTCCCCCAAGCTTGTGGGAGTCTCTTCTTCAATTTGCACAAAATTGTATATTTCCCTCAAAGCAGCTTGTTTCTTATGAGCAGGGAAATATTTAGCAGAGAAGTAATAAATCATATCCTGGGGACTACGCACACAACCAGGATAAAGATAATTAAACCATATCTTAGCATCCCCCTTTAATGAGAACGGAAATATTTTAAGGATATAAAAGTAGCGAGATTTCTCATCATTAGTGAACAGGGTGGCTATATCATTTAATTTAGTAAGATGTTCCACAACAGTTTCAGATTCATAGCCATGAAAAGGATCAGATTCAACCAAAGTAATTATATCAGGATCAACAGAGAATTCATAATCCTTATCAGTAACACATATAGGTGAAGTAGCAAAAGCAGGGTCAGGTTTCATTCTATCATTAAGAGATTGCTGATTCCATTTAGCTAATAACCTCTTGAGTTCGTATCTATCTTTGCAAGCTAAAATAGCTAAAGAAGCTTCTTTATCAAAAACATAACCCTCAGGAATAACAGGCAAGTCTTCATCATCACTTTCATCAATATAATCAGTTTCAATAATTTCTTTCGCTCTAGCCCTAGCAACTTGTTCATCAAGAAATTCACCGAGTGGCACAATAGTATCAACCATAGAAGTAGTTTTATCATAAGTATCATGCATAGCAGAAGTGGCATCATCAATAACATGCGACATATCGTAAGCGAATAGCGAGCGGGTTTAGGTGTCGCAACCTTACTCAAAACAGAAGGTGAATCAAGTGCAGAGCTAGATGGCAGTTCCTTACCTCCCCTCGTAGTTGAGAGATAAATTGTAGTCTTAGCGTCTTTCAAGTTCTTCATAGTGAACAGCAGATATAAATCCCAAGTGACTCGAAGAATAGAGCTATGCTCCCCGGCAACGGCGCCAAAAAATAGTCTTGATAACTTACAAGTATAGGGGATCGCAATAGTTTTCGAGGCTAGAGTATTCAACCAAAATTTATTGGTTCGACACAAGGGGAGCCAAAGAATATTCTCAAGTATTAGCAACTGAGTTGTCAATTCAGCCACACCTGGATAACATAGTATGTGCAGCAAAGTATTTAGTAGCAATGTAATATGATGGTAGTGGTAACGGTAACAAAAGTAGTATTTTTGGTATTTTGTAGTGATTGTAACAATAGCAACGGAAAAGTAAATAAGCGAAGAACAATATATGGAAAGCTTGTAGGCATTGGATCGCTGATGGAGAATTATGTCGGATGTGGTTCATCATGTAACAATCATAACATAGGGTGACACAGAACTAGCTCCAATTCATCAATGTAATGTAGGCATGTATTCCGAATAGAGTAAATGCGTGCTTATGGAAAAGAACTTGCATGACATCTTTTGTCCTACCCTCCCGTGGCAGCGGGGTCCTAATGGAAACTAAGGGATATTAGGGCCTCCTTTTAATAGAGTACCGGAACAAAGCATTAGCACATAGTGAATACATGAACTCCTCAAACTATGGTCATCACCGGGAGTGGTCCCGATTATTGTCACTTCGGGGTTGCCGGATCATAACACATAGTAGGTGACTATAGACTTGCAAGATAGGATCAAGAACTCACATATATTCATGAAAACATAATAGGTTCAGATCTGAAATCATGGCACTTTCGGGCCCTAGTGACAAGCATTAAGCATAGCAAAGTCATAGCAACATCAATCTCAAAACATAGTGGATACTAGGGATCAAACCTAACAAAACTAACTCGATTACATGATAGATCTCATCCAACCCATCACCGTCCGCCAAAGCCTACGATGGAATTACTCACGCATGCGGTGAGCATCATGAAATTGGTGATGGAGGATGGTTGATGATCACGACGACGATGAATCCTCTCTCGGAGCCCCGAGCGGACTCTAGATCTGCCCTCCGAGAGGTTTTAGGGCTTGGCGGCGGCTACCAGATCGTAAAACACGATGAATTCTTCTCTCTGATTTTTTCTCCTGAAAAGCAAATATATAGAGTTGGAGTTGAGGTCGGAGGAGCTCAGGGGGCCCACGAGGTGGGGCGCGCCCTAGGCGTGACCCCCACCCTCGTGGCTAGGTGTGGGCCCCTGGTCTTCATCTTTGCAAGGATTATTTATTATTGCCAAATAGGCGTTCCGTGGAGTTTCAGGTCATTTCGAGAACTTTTGTTTCTACATAAATAACACCATGGAAAGTCTGCTGAAAACAGTGTCGATCCAAGTTAGTTCCATTCAAATCATGCAAGTTAGAGTCCAAAACAAGGGCAAAAGTGTTTGGAAAAGTAGATATGACAGAGACGTATCAGGGGCTTCACCCTAGGAGGTCTCTTAGGGACTAGTTCGGACTCTGAGTCCAAACTGTCCGGGAGGGTCGTCTTCCCTCTCTTGGGTGCCTCCCCCTTCGGGTCCTCGGAGGTCGCCCTCTTCTTCTTCCTCCCCTTACGAGGGGAGTCACTTTCCACATCCTCCTCCTCTTCTTCCTCGTCTCCCTCGTGGGAAGAGAGGGCTTTGACATTGTGTTCAAAGGACCTTTGTGGTAGGGGCCGCCCTTGGCCTCCTTGCCTTTCTTCTTCTTGGACTTCTTTTCCGACGCCTGATAGGGCGTCGGGACTAGCATCTCCGTTAGCTGGGGTGTGGCTGGGTTCTTAGGTAGCGGTGCCGGACAGTTGATCCGCTCCGCCTTTGCCATCCAGCCATGTACGGAAGGCAGTCAATATATTATATATGAATTATTGACCGAATAGGTCTTCAGAAAAATTATGCTCATCGCCGAGGCCGGGTTCTCGATGTCGAGTTCGATGTCATCGGTCTTCATCGGCCAACTTTTCTGGGCCTTGAAGAGCTGCTTCCATATATCTTCATGCGTGGTGTCGAAGAAGGCTTTAAGGTCCGTGGCTCCTCCAGATTGAACTCCCACTTGGGGGAGGCCCGGAGTTGGCAGGGAAGGATGCGGCAGAAGAGCATCACCTGAATCACGTTTGTGAGACCGGTATTTGCACCCAACACATTGGAGATGCGTTTCTGTAGCATCTTCACCTCCGTTGGGACCCCCAGTCAAGGCCCTTGGTGGTCCATGAGGTGAGTCTCGTGGGGGGTCCGGATCTGAAGTCAGGGATGGCTGCCCAGTTGGCGTCGTGGGGTACGGTGATGTAGAACCTCTCCTGCTGCCAAACCTTGACTGTCTCTACAGATGGCCCTTTGGGCCAGACGGCGTGGGGGAGCTTGCTTACCATAGCCCCTCCGTAGTCCCCATACTGCCCGTCAACCACCCTCGGCTTCATATTGAAGACCTTGAGCCACAGGCAAAAGTGTGGGGGGGTGCGGAGAAGAGCCTCACACACGACGAGGAACGCCGATATGTGGAGGAAGGAATTAGAGGCTAGATCATGGTAATCTAGCCCGTAGTAGAACATCAGACCCCGGACGAGGGGGTGGAGGGGAACCCTAGCCCCCGGAGGAAATGGGGGATGAACACGACCCTCTCATCGGGCCCCGGAGTAGGAATAACCTGATCTTTGTCAGGAATCCTATGCGCGATATCCGCGGACAGATAGCCCGCGCTCTGGAGATCCTTGACGTCCTTTTTGGTGACGCAGGAGGCCTGCCACTTGCCCTTGGAACCGGACCCAACCATTGCTGGGGAGGGTGGTAGCGGTGGGGGAGATCGGAGTTGTGGGCTCTAGAGCTTGTAGGTTGAAAGACATGAGCTAGAGGAAGGCATGGGGAAAATGGAGGGATCTTTATCCTCTTATAGATGGTGAAAATACCAAACGTCCCCCTCTCAAGCCATAAGCCTCGCCTGTTCCCAACGAAATCATGCGTAAGGCGCGGTTGGGTTACCCAAACCATATTGATGAGAATCCCGTAATGGGCGGGCACGTTTTCTGTTTTGACGAGACGTGCCAATGGAGGCTAAGCATCGAAACACGAAACGGGAGGCGTGAAAATGGTTCGAAATGTTAAAGAGTCAAGTGTGGAGCTTCGTCGAAAAAGTTGTCAGTAAAAGACACTGTACTTATTTTTGACGTCTTGCCTTCGTGGCTAAGGGTTGTATTGATTATGCAGAGCTGGACACACTAGTACAACGAGGTGCTATACAAACGGTTTTTAACCCCTTTCCACGACGGCATTTGGAACCGTCGCCAAGTGAGTGTGGGCGATAGGGGGGTCCTTCCCACACGACCCAGAAACCGTCGGGGATATGCCCTCCTGGCACACACGCTCGGCAAAATGAGGTCGTGTGCGAACGTCGAGCGACCAAATACGGTTATAAGTACAGTAGTGCTAAAAATACAATTATACATGCGAAATCATTTCTGGTCGTGAGTACATCCCACACAGTTATTCCCCGCTAAACGTTTTCGTTCGTATGTACATCCCACACAGTCGCTCCAAGGAAAATGTTTACATTAGCGGTACATCACACACAATTTTCCCCGTTAAATCGTTTGTGATAGCGTTTCCATTGCACACGGTATTAACAATTTTATCATTAGCGTTATTGAATCCATCACACACGGTGCGTAGAAGAAACTGTGTGGCAAAGGTTTTCCATTGCTCATAGTTTTTATGTGGTAAACGTTTGCGCCAGGTGGCCTAACACAAATAGTTTTCAAGAGGATGTCGTGTGTGATTGTTCATTAATCTAACACGGTTTATTCCTAGAAACTGTGTGCTTTGCCTGAGGTCATCGCCCATGGTGTTTTCTCAATAACCATTTGCAATAGAAAAACCCAATTTGCAGGCTAATTGTCCTATTATTAATAATCCATTTATTAATCTAATTGAAATTTCATGTTAAGCACACAATATATTTCATCATCATAATTGAAATACATCAGAATACAACATCATATAGCTTCAGCACTCAGCTACCCCATTACACAACTGCACCAGCACCAAGTTTCACATGCAACATCTATAACCTTTCGAAATTAGCGTCATAGACGATACATATATAGACAGATGTATCTCATCTAGAAAACTGCTGAAGCAGAAGGCGAATATTGAGCCTTCAATGATGTTGAAGGTCTTTGCAACTTTAGGCCAGTGCCTGTGGATGATTGACCGTCCATCTTTCCTCCTCTTCAGGAACACTTCAATATTGAACCGTGGGTGTTGTATGAATACCTTCCTCGCCTCCTGACCATATAGGTGGTTTGAGAGGTAATCATTAGTGAACTGCTTTGGAAAGGCCTGAAAACAAGGATGTGCATAAATATCTTCTCTATATTGGAAATGGGGGAAAGAAATAAAAAAAGCAAGGTATAATAGTTAGTACCATCCTGTAGTGAACTGATGTCTTCTTCATTGTGGAGACAAAGATCTTGTTGTTTTTTGTCGCTAATTTCTTTATCCTAACAATCTTTCTGAGTTTCTTGACTTGACTGATATTCATGGACAACTCAATTCCCCATATGCAAAAAGAGTCGAACAGTGGGTCAAAACCTCTCACAGTAGGACCTACATGTGCAAGACTAAATTGTTAAAAACCTAAATATTAGAATGGTTCCTGCAATTGCACAATAATGTGCTATTAGACAAAGGATCATGCATGTGCAAACCTCAATTGTAAACCTCAGTGCTTTCCATTGTTTCCCTGCAACACATATATGGTAGTTAGTCATCAGGTTAAGTGAGGTTTCGCATGCTAGCAGTAAAATATGTTGATGAAAAATAAGCACATTGCAAATTCATGAGATTAATTCAAGGCACATAGAAAACTCATTTATCCAAACCAAGCATGATCAAGAACTAGGAAATATAGCACTTTTATATGTTTTTCATGTATTAAGCACGTGCAGCCATATTCGATTTATTCCTCACATGCACGACAATACAAAATTCTACCCAAGACAATTGGACATCGCATTGCAGAATTGAACCAAGCAGTTAACTAAACACCACAACAAATGAACCAACCATTAACTGAGCACCACATTGCACAATATAACATACTGCTAATAGAAGATCAGACAGTTAACCAAACCAAGCATGCTTACCAACTTGGAAATATAGCAATTGTATTTGTTTCCCATGTATTTAGTACATTCAAATTCAATTTATTCCTCACATGGTATACAATAATAGAATGCACCCACAACAATTGAACACCGCATTGCAGAATTGAACCAAATAGTTAACTAAAGACCACAACAAATGAACCAAACGTTAACATAGCACCACATTGTACAATATAACACACTCCTAATAGAAGATCAGACAGTTAACCAAACCAAGCATGCTTAACAACTTGGAAATATAGCAACTGTATTTGTATCTCATGTATTTAGTACAACCAAATTCGATTTATTTCTCACATGGTATACAATAACAGAATGCACCCACAACAATTGAACATCGCATTGCAGAATTGAACCAAACAGTTAACTAAGCACCACAACAAATGAACCAAACGTTAATTGAGCACCACATTGCACAATGTATAACATACTAGAAGACCAGACAGTTAACCAAACCAAGCATGCTTCACAACTTGGAAATATAGCGATTGTATTTGTTTCTCATGTAGTTTGTAAAGAAATATTCAATTTATTTCTCACATGGAAGACAATACAAAATTGCACCCTGAAGAATTGAACATCACATTTGCAGAATTGAACCAAACAGTTAACTGAACACAACAACTAATTAACCAAACAGTTAAAAGGGCGGGCTCGAGAAAAGACCACGAACTAACGTTTAAAGCAGCCAACTATGTCGCGTTGTCGGCGCGCGAGGCGTCGACGGTGGCCTCGACGACAAGGTGCGCCTCCAAGATCTGGGGGTCGGCACAAATGGCAGCCATCGCGACATCATCGGCTGACGTCTTGACAGCGATTTGCTTTCCACGCTAAATGCTCCTTGAGATCCTGGCTATCTTGATGCACCATGGCTTAGGGCGGCGCTTATTTGGTGGAGGGTCGGTGATTTGGGTGGAAGGTGTCGCACTCGCGCCGGTGGTCGGGGCATGTGGGATGTGGAAGGAGGAGGAGGCTGGGGGTCGGGTGTGGATTACTGCTGGAAAGACGAGGCCGGCGGCGTGAAGGAGGGTCGCCAGGAGGTGATGCTGCAAGCAAGGAGTGATGGTTTCAACTTGGAAAGGAAGGCGAACAGGGAAATGTGGCTTTTGGTAAGGGGAGAGGCGGGAGGTAGATATTTCCGCAGGCCGAAAATTTGAATCGCTTCAAAGACAAAAATCATGGCACAAAGTGTCCGAGACCACGGTCCCCTATTCAGAACTATGTACGATATGTGAACATCACAAACGATTCAGATAGCTTAACCCATGTGTGATGAGTTTGAACGTCAAAAATTTTGGTTCGAATTTCCATGGTTACAGTGGTCATCCACGTCATTGCATAATTTGGGTACACAAAGGAGACTACAGCACACCCACACTTCTTAATCGAGCAAGTTCAGCAATTAAACAGAGCTAGATGACCTAAACATTACTCTAACAAATTAAAGACCGGTGCTCTTAATTAAACAAAACAAAGAGTACTAATATGGCTGGTGCTCGTCGATCTCCACCGCGCCTCCATGTCTAGCTAGCACCCGACGGTCTCCTAGGGAAGGGGCTCCATGGCATCCCTCTCATCACACTGCGCAAGCATCTCGCCATCTGCATCCGTCATCTCTTTGGAATAGGCTGCCGTCGATGTCAAAACCGGCGGATCTCGGGTAGGGGGTCCCGAACTGTGCGTCTAAGGTCGATGGTAACAGGAGACATGGACACAATGTTTACCCAGGTTTGGGCCCTCTCTATGAAGAGGTAATACCCTACTTCTTGCTTGATTGATCTTGATGAATATGAGTATTACAACAGTTGATCTAGCACGAGATCGTAATGGCTAGAAGCCTAAATGTCTAGCATGTATGACTGTGTCCCTTTCCGGACTAAGCCCTACGGTTTATACAGACATCGGAGGGGACTAGGGTTGTACAAGGTCGATTGCAGAGAAAGGAATCTTCCTATTTTGTTGCCAAGCTTACCTTCCACGCCAAGGAGAGTCCTATCCGGACACCGGAGAGAGTCTTCGGTCTTGTATCTTCACAGCCCATTAGTCCGACCCAGGTCCAACAGGCCGGACGGCCGAGGACCCCGTAGTCCAGGACTCCCTCACTAGCCCCTGAACCAGGCTTCAATGACGAGGTGTCCGGCGCACAGATTGTCTTCGGCATTGCAAGGCGGGTTCCCATTCCCGAATACTCCAAGATAGTCTTCGGACGCAATGAACATGTCCTGGATCTGCAACACAAGTACCACACACACAGCCGTAGAGAGTATAATATTCCACGAGTCCCATCCGCTGACAACTTTTTACAAGATGACATCACGTCTGCCATCTCAGGTGGCAGAGAATTCCCCTCCGATAATGGAGTTTTGGGGGGCTCGCGGAGAGGACTGGAAAGCAAATAACAAAATAACTTATATGATGGAACTAGGAAGACCGAAGATAAACAAGTAAGTTTCTGAATACTTACGATTCAGCTAGGGGCTGATAACCCACAAGTATAGGGGATCGCAACAGTTTTCGAGGGTAGAGTATTCAACCCAAATTTATTGATTCGACACAAGGGGAGCCAAAGAATATTCTCAAGTATTAGCAACTGAGTTGTCAATTCAGCCACACCTGGATAATTTAGTATGTGCAGCAAAGTATTTAGTAGCAAAGTAATATGATGGTAGTGGTAACGGTAACAAAAGTAGTATTTTTGGTATTTTGTAGTGATTGTAACAATAGCAACGGAAAAGTAAATAAGGGAAGAACAATATATGGAAAGCTTGTAGGCATTGGATGTTGATGGAGAATTATATGGGATGTGGTTCATCATGTAACAATCATAACATAGGGTGACACAGAACTAGCTCCAATTCATCAATGTAATGTAGGCATGTATTCGAATATAGTCATACGTGCTTATGGAAAAGAACTTGCATGACATCTTTTGTCCTACCCTCCCGTGGCAGCGGGGTCCTATGAAACTAAGGGATATTAAGGCCTCCTTTTAATAGAGTACCGGAACAAAGCATCAGCACATAGTGAATAAATGAACTCCTCAAACTATGGTCATCACCGGGAGTGGTCCCAATTATTGTCACTTCGGGGTTGCCGGATCATAACACATAGTAGGTGACTATAGACTTGCAAGATAGGATAAAGAACTCACATATATTCATGAAAACATAATAGGTTCAGATCTGAAATCATGGCACTCGGGCCCTAGTGACAAGCATTAAGCATAGCAAAGTCATAGCAACAACAATCTCAGAACATAGTGGATAGTAGGGATCAAACCCTAACAAAACTAACTCGATTACATGATAGATCTCATCCAACCCATCACCGTCCAGCAAGCCTATGATGGAATTACTCACTCACGGCGGTGAGCACCATAAAATTGGTGACGGAGGATGGTTGATG
Organism: Aegilops bicornis; assembly: GCA_021605145.1. NCBI lineage: Eukaryota > Viridiplantae > Streptophyta > Magnoliopsida > Poales > Poaceae > Aegilops > Aegilops bicornis. Next base: position 606,713,730 of record CM038671.1, read on the forward strand.
ATGACGACGACGACGAATCCCCCTCTCCGGAGCCCCGAATGGACTCCAGATCAGCCCTCCTGAGATGGTTTAGGGCTTGGCGGCGGCTCCGTATCGTAAAACGCAATGAATTCTTCTCTCTGATTTTTTTGTCTCCGAAAGCAAATATATAGAGTTGGAGTTGAGGTCGGAGCAGCTCCGAGGGGCCCACGAGGTAGGGGGCGCGCCCTAGGGGGGGCGCCCCCCACCCTCATGGCTAGGGTGTGGGCCCCTGGTCTTCATCTTTTGCAAGGATTTTTTATTATTTCCAAATAGACGTTCCGTGGAGTTTCAGGTCATTCCAAGAACTTTTGTTTCTGCACATAAATAACACCATGGAAAGTCTGCTGAAAACTGTGTTAGTTCGGGTTAGTTCCATTCAAATCATGCAAGTTAGAGTCTAAAACAAGGGCAAAAGTGTTTGGAAAAGTAGATACGACGGAGACGTATCAACTCCCCCAAGCTTAAACCTTTGCTTGTCCTCAAGCAATTCAGTTGATAAACTGAAAGTGATAAAGAAAAACTTTTACAAACTCTGTTTGCTCTTTTTGTTGTAAATATGTAAAGCCAGCATTCAAGTTTTCAGGAAAGATTATGACTAACCACATTTGCAATAACTCTTAGGTCTCATGTTTACTCATATCAATGGCATAATCAACTAGCGAGCCATAATAATAAATCTCGGATGACAACACTTTCTCAAAACAATCATGATATGATATAACAGGATGGTATCTTGCTAGCCCTTTCTAAGACCGCAAAACATAAATGCAGAGCACCTTTAAAGATCAAGGACGGACTAGACATTGTAATTCATGGTAAAAGAGATCCAATCATAGTCATACCCAATATAAGTTAATAGTAATGAATGCAAATGACAGTACTGCTCTCCGACTAGTGCTTTTTAATAAGAGGGTGATGACTCAACATAAAAGTAAATAGATAGGCCCTTGTGAGGAGAAGCGAGGATTTGTAGAGGTGTTGGAGCTCGGTTTTGAAATAGAGATAAAAAATATTTTGAGCGGCATGCTTTCATTGTCAACATAACAACCAAGAGATGGCGATATCTTCCATGCTACACACATTATAGGCGGTTCCCAAACAGAATGGTAAAGTTTATACTCCCCCTCCACCAACAAGCATCAATCCAGGCTTGCTCGAAACAATGAGTGCCTCCAACTAGCAACAGTCCTGGGGGAGTTTTGTTTGCAATTATTTTGATTTAGTTTGCATAAAGCATGGGACTGGGAATCCCGGTGACCAGCCATTTTCTCGTGAATGAGGAGCGGAGTCCACTCCTCTTGAGAATAACCTGCCTAGCATGGAAGATAGGGACAACCCTAGTTGATACATGAGCTATTCGAGCATACAAAACAGAATGTTTATTTGAAGGTTTAGAGTTTGGCACATACAAATTTACTTGGAACGACAGGTAGATACCGCATATAGGAAGGTATAGTGGACTCATCTGGAATAACTTTGGGGTTTAAGGGATTGGATGCACAAGCAGTATGCCCCCTTAGTACAAGTGAAGGCTAGCAAAAGAGTGGGAAGCGACCAACTAGAGAGCGACAACAGTCATGAACATGCATTAAAATTAATAAACATTGGATGCAAGCATGAGTAGGATATAATCCACCATGAACATAAATATCGTGAAGGCTATGTTGATTTGTTTCAACTACATGTGAACATGTGCCAAGTCAAGTCACTTAAATCATTCAAAGGAGGATACCACCCCACTATACCGCATCACAACCATTTTAATAGCATGTTGGAGCATAAGGTAAACCATTATAGCTCATAGCTAATCAAGCATGTACGAGCAACTATGATTTCTAATTGTCATTGCAAACATGTTTATTCATAATAGGCTGAATCAGAACGATGAACTCATCATATTTACAAAAACAAGAGAATTAGAGTCCATACCAGCTTTTCTCATCTCGCAGTCCATCATATATCATCATAATTGCCTTTCACTTGCACGACCGAATGATGTGAATAATAATAAGAGTGCACGTGCATTGGACTAAAATTTGGAATCATGCGAGCATTCAATAAACAGGAAGACAAGGTAATATGGGCTCTTGGTTAAATCAACAATAATGCATATAAGAGCCACTTCAACAATTTAATTATGGTCTTCTCCTATCGACCCCCAAAGAAAAGAAAAGATATAAAACTATTTACATGGGAAAGCTCCCAACAAGCAAAAGAAGAACGGGAAATATTTTTGGGTTTTCTTTTTAATTACTACTACAGCAAGAAAAGTAAACTAGCTAAAGCTACACTAATTTTTTTGTTTTTTTTCTTAAAGTTTATCAAACACACAAGAAGAAAGCATAAAAAAGGAAAAATAAAATAGCATGGATATTACGGTGAAAAAGTATGAGCACCGACATCTAGCAATGAGTGTGTGAACATAAATGTAATGTCGATTGGGAAATCGTACTCCCCCAAGCTTAGGCTTTTGGCCTAAGTTGGTTTATTGCCACGGATGGCCTGGCGGATATCCATAGTTGTAGTTGGGGTCGTACTGAGATGCAGCGGCTATTACCTCTTGAGCTGCAACGTGGTGGCGAGCTGCCTCCGCCCTCCTCTCGTACTCATCTGCCTCCTCGGAGCGTCCCTTGGTGGCTCCTTGTCAGCATCACGCATTGCAAACCTGGGTCCTTGCTTCCTTGAAGAACCACCTTGGAACATTTTCCTAAGCATATTTCTTCCTCAAGGAACAATCTCCCCAAGCAGTTTTGTGAGAGGTGCTTTGAGCAAGGAGATCGAAAATCGCAGCAAAATGAGCTAGAACTCGTGCTTGAGCTGGATATTGGTGTTTGTGGGAGGAAGTAGGAGTGTATGGGTGCAGGAATAAGTGGAGGAGGGACATCGTGGGCCCACGAGGCAGGGGAGCACGCCCTCCACCCTCGTGGCCAGGTGCCTGCCCCTCCTGCTGTGTTCTCAGTGCCAGACATTCTAAAAAATTCTAGAAAAAATCATATTCCATTTTCAGGGCATTTGGAGAACTTTTATTTTTAGGGTATTTTTATATTGCATGGATAAATCGAGAAATGCATGTGAAAAAAATACTATTTTTACTTTATTTCAACTAATTAACAGAAAGTAGAAGGAGGGTACAAAAGGTTGTGCCTTCTAGTTTCATCAATCCCATGTTCATCAAAAGGAATGCACTAACAAGGTTGATCAAGTCTTGTTAAATAACTCATTCCGAATAACATGGAACTGGAGAAATTTCGGATAACACTAAGTTACCTCAACGAGGATATGCACATCCCCAATAATAAGAATATCATATTTCTTCTTGACAGTAGGTAGAGGGAATTCAAAACCTCCAAAAATAATCGATGTAATTTTTCCAATAGAATTGATACTGTGGACTTGAGGTTGTTTCCTCGGAAAGTGTACCGTATGCTCATTACCATTAACATGAAAAGTGACATTTCCTTTGTTGCAATCAATAACAGCCCTGCAGTATTCAAAAAGGTCTTCCAAGAATAATAGACATACTATCGTCCTCGGGAATATCAAGAATAACAAAGTTCGTTAAAATAGTAACGTTTGCAACCACAATGAGCACATCCTCACAAATACCAACAGGTATAGCGGTTGATTTATCAGCCATTTGCAAAGATATTTCAGTAGGTGTCAACTTATTCAAGTCAAGTCTACGATATAAAGAGATAGGCTTAACACTAACACCGGCTCCAAGATCACATAAAGCAGTTTTAACATAGTTTCTTTTAATGGAGCATGGTATAGTTGGTACTCCTGGATCTCCAAGTTTCTTAGGTATTCCACCCTTAAAACTATAATTAGCAAGCATGGTGGAAATTTCAGCTTCCGGTATCTTTCTTTCATTTGTAACAATATCCTTCATATACTTAGCATAAGGATTCATTTTGAGCATATCAGTTAATCGCATACGCAAAAAGATAGGTCTAATCATTTCAAAGCGCTCAAAATCCTCATCATCCTTTTCTTGGATGGTTTGGGAGGGAAAAGGCATGGGTTTCTAAACCCAAGGTTCTCTTTCTTTACCATGTTTCCTAGCAACAAAGTCTCTCTTATCATAACATTGATTCTTTGATTGTGGGTTATCAAGATCAACAACAGGTTCAATTTCTACATCATTATCATTACTAGGTTGAGCATCATCATGAACATCATCATTAATATTATCACTAGGTCCATGTTCATTGCCAGATGTTGTTTCAGCATCAGAAATAGATATATCATTTGGATTCTCAGGTGGTTCAGCAACAGGTTCACTAGAAGCATGCAAAGTCCTATCATTTTTATTTTTCTTCTTTTTAGAAGAACTAGGTGCATCAATATTATTTCTCTGAGAATCTTGCTCTATTCTCTTAGGGTGGCCTTCAGGATATAAAGGTTCCTGAGTCATTTTACCAGTTCTAGTAGCCACTCTAACAGCATAATCATTTTTCTTACTATTCATTTCATTGAGCAAATCATTTTGAGCTTTAAGTACTTGTTCTACTTGAGTGGTAACCATAGAAGCATGTTTAGTAATGAGTTTAAGTTCACTTTTAACGCTAGACATATAATCACCCAAGTGTTCAATCATATAAGCATTTTGTTTTAGCTGTCTGCAAAATAAGCATTGAAATCTTCTTGCTTAACCATAAAGTTATCAAACTCATCTAAGCATTGGCTAGCAATTTTAGTAGGAGGATTTCAGCTTTATCATATCTATAGAGAGAATTTACCTTTACTACCCGTGGTCGGGTTATCAAGACCATGAGTTTCTTCAATAGGTAATGGATTAAGATCATATGTTTCTTGACATCACGGTGGAATTAAGACCATGTATTTTTTCAATAGGAGGTAAATTCTTAACATCTTCACTTTTATACCTTTTTCTTTCATAGATTTCTTTGCCTCTTGCATATCTTGAGGACTGAGAAATAGAACACCTCTCTTCTTGAGTTGGTTTAGGAATAGGCTCAGGAATTGGCTCGGGGAGGCCTGTGAAGTGTCCATTTATTTTCATTTGTCAACATATTATTCAATAGAATTTCAGCTTCATCCGGTGTTCTTTACCTGAAAACAGAACCAGCACAACTATCAAGGTAATCTCTAGAAGCATCTGTTTGTCCATTATAAAAGATATCAAGTATTTCGTTTTTCTTGAGAGAATGATCAGGCAAAGCATTAAGTAGCTGGAGAAGCCTCCCCCAAGCTTGTGGGAGACTCTCTTCTTCAATTTGCACAAAATTGTATATTTCCCTCAAAGCAGCTTGTTTTTTATGAGCAGGGAAATATTTAGCAGAGAAGTAATAAATCATATCCTGGGGACTACACACACAACCATGATCAAGAGAATTAAACCATATATTAGCATCACCCTTTAATGAGAACGAAAATATTTTAAGGATATAAAAGTAGCGAGATTTCTCATCATTAGTGAACAGGGTGGCTATATCATTTAATTTAGTAAGATGTGCCACAACAGTTTCAGATTCATAGCCATGAAAAGGATCAGATTCATCCATCGTAATTATATCAGGATCAACAGAGAATTCATAATCCTTATCAGTAACACATATAGGTGAAGTAACAAAAGCAGGGTCAGGTTTCATTCTATCATTAAGAGATAGCTGATTCCATTTAGATAATAACCTCTTGAGTTCGTATCTATCTTTGCAAGCTAAAATAGCTAAAGAAGCTTCTTTATCAAAAACATAACCCTTAGGAATAACAGGCAAGTCTTCATCATCACTTTCATCAATATAATCAGTTTCAATAATTTATTTCTCTCCAGCCCTAGCAATTTGTTCATCAAGAAATTCACCAAGTGGCACAGTAGTATCAAGCATAGAAGTAGTTTCATCATAAGTATCATGCATAGCAGAAGTGGCATCATCAATAACATGCGACATATCGAGCGAATAGCGTAAGCAGGTTTAGGTGTCGTAAGCTTACTCAAAGCGGAAGGTGAATCAAGTGCGAGCTAGATGGCGAGTTCCTTACCTCCCTCGTAGTTGAGGGATAAATTGTTGTCTTAAGCGTCTTTCAAGTTCTTCATAGTGAACAGCAGATATAAATCCCAAGTGACTCGAAGAATAGAGCTATGCTCCCAAAGACTGGCGCCAAAAAATAGTCTTGATAACCCACAAGTATAGGGGATCATAGCAGTTTTCGAGGGTAGAGTATTCAACCAAAATTTATTGATTCGACACAAGGGGAGCCAAAGAATATTCTCAAGTATTAGCAACTGAGTTGTCAATTCAGCCACACCTGGATAACTTAGTATCTACAGCAAAGTATTTAGTAGCAAAGTAATATGATAGTAGTGGTAAGGGTAACATAAGTAGTATTTTTGGTATTTTGTAGTGATTGTAACAGTAGCAACGGAAAAGTAAATAAGCAAAGAACAATATATGGAAAGCTCGTAGGCATTGGATCGGTGATGGAGAATTATGCCGGATGTGGTTCATCATGTAACAATCATAACATAGGTTGACACAGAACTAGCTCCAATTCATCAATGTAATATAGGCATGTATTCCGAATATAGTCATACGTGCTTATGGAAAAGAACTTGGATGACATCTTTTGTCCTACCCTCCCGTGGCAGCGGGGTCCTAATGGAAACTATGGGATATTAAGGCCTCCTTTTAATAGAGTACCAGAACAAAGCATTAGCAGATAGTGAATACATGCACTACAAAAAAAAATACACTTCCGTGATGATACGTGTTTGTCACAGTAGGTCGTGTTTTTTGTCATGCATGTACATCCATGACAAATTTATGATAGAATCAAGATAGTCATACTGTCTTTGTCATAGAAGTGTTCCATGCCATTACCAAAATTATCATCACGGAAGTGTCCACTTCCATGATGATAAATCGCGTCCTGAAGTGCTTTTGTCAAGGGTGACCGACCGCGTGGCATCCACCGTAGCGGAACGCCGTTAAGCTATCGGGTCGGGTTTTGGATCCGATAACTCGTTAACAGCCCCGACCAATGGGGATATTCCACATGTAAAATCATCATTGGCTGGAGGAAACACGTGTCGCTCATCATTGGGACAGATATCATCCACTCACTGGACAGAAGGCGCCTATGATACGTCGACACGTGGCACGGCCCAACAGTGGCCCATTCCTATGAAAAGCTGGCGGGCCGGCCCTTGGAAAGCCTGTTAACGGCATGTTAGCATATAGCCCATTTACAGCTCGCTAACCCAAGGCCCGTTATGCCCTATGCGAATTAGGCCCAGTAGCGTCATCTGGGCCATCCAATATGATTCGACCCGTTTTCGCCGGCCCATGTATGGCCCATGGCGTCTTTGGCCCATATGAGGCCCTTTGTAACTCTTGGCCCATTAGCGGCCGTCTTGGCAGCCCGTAATGAATAGTGTATTACTTTACACCCATTAACGGCCCGTGGTGAAATCGCCCATAATGAAATAAACGGTGTAACACTTTATACCCATTAACGGGCCATTATTCCGTTGGGTCGTTTCAGCCAAGTTAACTACGACGCCTTACGAGGGCCCATTTATTCTTAGGCTCATTTGCGACATTCGGTTACTTACGGCCCGTTCTTGTCATTTTACGCTTGTGGGCCAAATTCAGCCCGTCGTTCTGATCGGCCCGTTTGTGTTACGTTAGTCTGTTGGGCCATTTCATAGCATCACCATCTGACCTATTAACGGCCCGTTATGGTCCACCATAAAACGTCACGATTTCCATTATAGGCCCGATCTATGGCCCATTAAAGGCTCGTACAAGACCCATAAATGAGTCGGCGGCCCATGGATCTCACGTGACGTAGAAGGCCCATGGATCTGCGCGAGTGTAGAAGGCCCATGGACACCGCAAGGCGTAGAAGGCCCATGGATCACCGCGGGGCGTAGAAGGCCCATGGATCCTGCGAGACGTCGAAGGCCCATGGATCCTACAAGACGTAGAAGGCCCATGGATCCTACGAGACGTAGAAGGCCCATGGTCGGGCGAGTTGGCCCCCGTTTGAACAATATAGCATATTCAAAGAATTATCCTACTCAATACTATCACCTCTAAAAAGCATACACTATACAACAAAGAGATCAAGGCATAGAAAGGTAGAATAATCCTACACTATACAATAAAGAAATTACAGCCGATTATTAGCACTTTGGGCATTATGGTGCGGCACGGTGATAATAAAGCATACACAAACAGCAAATTACATACACTTTGGGCAAATCTGGCTCATACATCATGGACGCGCATCAACTTAACTCCATTTGAACTATAATCTCTTGAGAAAAATAGGATTGGCGGATTAGGATAGCACAAATTTCAATCTGCAAAATCTCCAATTCCTTCATGGTTACATCGGTGTCTTGTTTCATTTTTTTGACTCCTGCATCTAATACCTGCATGTCCAGTCTCAACTTGTTGATTATACATTGACAATCATGTACACGTTGTCTTACCACCTCTAGTTGATGCTCGAGAACATCAACATTCCAATTCAATCCATAATCATTCAGTAATGGCCATGCAGCACTGCTCGCAGATTTTTATGTTGATGTCACTTCATCCTGAAATGTTTCTGTAAGTACACATGACTAGGGCAAAAATATAGTTACAACAGTGAAGCGAACAAGACACTATTTTGTACTACATGGCAAAACAGGACTAACAATAATGTTACACGTCACTTTCAAAAAAAAAATGTTACACGTCATGAAGCATAAGCAGGTGATATTTTAAAATTATAAAAAAGATAGTCTGTGCAGCCTGCATATAGAAATCCCTCTTAGCTCACCAGAGGAGCATGATGTTGGGGCCCAATTGAAAACACAGACAAGTTGCAAATTTAGACAACATGTTGCGTATAAGTAAGCAAGCGAGTTGGCCATTACGTACCTCAATTAAAGTCTTAGGGAGCATAATGAACAGCGAGAGGGTTTCATACAAACATACTACAACAGGCAAAACTATGCAATCGTTAGCGTAGTATAAACTAGATTGTGAGCCTCATGCAATAATAGTTGGTTAATAGACTTCAAAGCTTCAGGCACACTTCGGTAGAGTAATTAAATGGTAAGGCCTTTAATTATGTCAACTAATAGTGATACAAGTACCGAACATCAGGCATAATTATTTGGGCATCTCATTAAGTGAGGACAAATAAAGCAATTGAAAATAGAAAATTAACTAAGCACGAAACAAACAAGGAATTGAACTGTTGTGTTGCATACTGATGACTTACCTTAGCAGGTTGAAGAGGCTCGGTATAGCTCCTACTTCTCTTGCCGGGCTCGTTCCTAACATCTTGTACTTGAAAATCCTCAATCTTATCTTCATTGCACCCCCTCGCAAGGTGACACAAACTAGTTACTCGTCTCCTTGGAAGATAAATATGCATACTTTCCAGTCTGTGAACACAAAACGATGAGATTATAACAAAACAACACCACATAATAAAACATGCCGCATCTCTTGCACTTGTACACAATGAAATGAGCATTTACTATGTCTGCACTATGTAAAAACTAGGCATACCTTCGAACTACGTCTCCAGGTACTCTTGGAGAGCCCTCTTGTAGTGTACAGCCAAACCTTTATGTCACCTATGAGTTAGACAAGGCCCCACTACAGCAGCCCATAGTGTTTAAATCGTTGACAAGCTCTGTTAGAGTGTTAGGTCAAGAATAACAAGTAATCAAAGCATACAGTCCTAGTATGGCTGGCTGATGCAAACAAGCAATTGAACAGATGTGTGAGCAAATCTTACATATCAAGAAAAGAAGGAAAGAAGGAGGCTTAAAGACCATCACTTGACTGACCAGATTTAAGGGGCATTTAAACATCATGTGCAATGTATGAACTAACATAAACATTGCATATTCCAGATTCTACAATGGAATGCAGATGTATTAGGTTATGCCATGTATGATGATGCCTAAATATGCGAGATAGCGAGCGGGGAGTGATTCATCATTGCACGCACAATTGAATTGCGAGGTTAAGGGCGGTTCGATTACGCCTTTTCAGGGCATATTGTCAAAATAAGCCATAAAAGATGTAAAGAAGTCACTTTTGAGTTATCGGCTTGGAAGCTTAACTAATTTTGCTTTGGAGGGGGTGTTTGGGTAGAACCTCACTAAAACTGAAGGAAGGGGAATAGTGAAATGACTACATTGTGCGCCTATATTACACTCAAAATGCAGCTTGACGCCTTGAGTGTCACACTTGACCCTCAAGTAAAAACAAACACGCATAAGCATTCATTGCCCTGCCCGCTTGCATCTCCTCTCCCTTTCCCTCTACCTTGATCCCACACTGCAGCACTAGGGTTCCTCCAGTGAGCCGTCGCCCTTTGGTCCCATTTGGCCTGGTCCTCGGCGATGCTATGTCCAGCTAGGCTACATGGCCGGCGGGTAGGGGAAAATCTCCTGGCTGCTCCTCCCTGGCGCTGCCCTCATTCTCATGATCTCCAGTAATTTGCTTCCACTTTGTGGTTCGTCCCAACGCACTACTCTTGGTGGTATTTGCACAACTTCTGGTGATGCCACTGCTGCGTGAAGGCACCTTGTTCCCCTCCCCTCCTCCAGGGCCATGGCCTTGAGGTGCTTTGTTGAAGGATGAGCTCATCCAACAAGGAGAGGATCTCCTCGATTTTTTGCCAAATTTTCATTACGATCCACTATCACGATGAATTGCTATGAGCTGCTTCTGCTTGCTATATGATGCATTGCTATGAGCTGCTCCTTCTTTGCTATATAGCCAATTGCTATGAGGTTACTGCTGCTTTGTATGATGAGTTGCTATGAGCTGCTGCTGCTATATGATGAATTGCTATGAGCTGCTCTTTGCTGCTATATGATGAGTTGCTACAAAAATTTGCTCCTACTCTGCTTTGCTATATGATGAATTGCTATGAGCTGCTCCTGCTCCTGCTATATGATGAATTGCTATGAGCTGCTCGGCTGCTGCTATATGATGAATTGCTATGAGCTGCTTTGCTGGTATATGATGAATTGCAGACTACTTTGCTGTATGATGAGTTGCTATGAGCTGCTTTGCTACTATATGATGCTTTTCGGTGGTGCTGCTATATGATAATAACCAGCCACTTGGACCATCGAATTTCAATAAATAATTGTTCTTCATTTAAATGTGGGTCATGCGTTCTTCGTTTAAATTAGGCAATGGGATCTCTATGGAAAACATTGACCAAAGTAGATTGTGCCAAGTAGATGGTATCTTTGTATTTGCATTTTGAGCAAATAGTGATGGTACATTTTCCTATCATATTGATTACTTGCCTTTGGGTTCAATTTGTGATGTTTGCAAGTCAAATTAATTTCCATATGGGCAGCAAAATGAAAAATATATATAATGCAATCTAGACTTTCCTTGATCATACCAAAGATAAGCTGAAAGCATAATGAAAAGAAGCTGGTTGGTGTATTACATGGAGCTTATATTCACAGGTGCTTATTTTCTTAGGATAACTCGTAATAAATGTCCCTAAGAAACTTGGCTAATAGAACTGGCATACAAATAACATGTCACGATGATTGCAATGGAGGAGTGAGGTACCATAGCACACTTTATAGGCTCACCGCTGCCTCTCCTTTTTTGCGATGTTCCATGAAATTGCCACATACATCTTGTACTTTTTCATTGTGTAAACCTATCTGCAAGTAGACACAGCTAATTTCATACATCTCTACATGATACTACATTGCATATCCCTTGCATATTTAAACCACCAATTAACGATTGTGTGCGTACCATAAACTAGCCATGACTCTGTATCTTTGGTGGCGGGCACTCTAAGGGAGCCCTAATGTAGTGCCTTTGGAATTCCTACATGCCACCTACGATTTTGTTAATGTCGCTTGTTCCTAAATATATGTCTTTGCGAGAGATTCGGTATGGACCGCTTGCTCTGAGATGTATATAGATGCATTTTCGAGTGTAGATTCACTCATTTTGCTCGTATGTAGCCTATAGTGGAATCTCTAGAAAAGACTTATATTTAGGAGCAGTGCGAGGTAGTATCATGTATGACATGTACATATCTAATTTAGCACCCGGTAGTAGAAATCATTATGCGCACAAAGGGATTCTTGGTGAAAATCCTAGCAAGCTTATTTGGCGAGAGCGAGAACAATACAAGAGAGAGAGAGCGGCGCTTACAAGATCATAGCAATGCCTCGGTCCGGGATCTTGGTTGGCCATTTGCTGTTAGATCTAGAAGATAAATCGTCCTTGTAGTTTATGCCCGGCTGCATAACAGGTAATGACGTGCCGGTTAGTATATTTGAAGTACATCGAGCGGTGATGCTGGGCGGGTTTAAAGGTGACAAGTACCTGGGGCGTGGCGGGTGCTTGGCATCTCTCGAGCAGTGGGAATCAGGTTAGAAAGCGTCGAGGGTGATAATGACTGCGCTAGGCTGTCGGGGTCCGATAAGGAGATCTAGAACCGTCGAGTAGGGTGTTTGTGGGCGGCTACGGTAGGGTGGACTACTGGTGTGGGCGAAAGCGGATCTGTGGCCGTGGGCGAGGTGTAGGTGAAGCTGCTCCGGTGGTTGGGTTAAGGATGGTGTCGGCAGCCAGCGGATCTGCGGTATTTGTAGATGAGCGTCGAAGCTGCTCACGGTGGTTGGGTTAAGGATGGTGTCGGCCGATGCAGATCTGCGACCATGGGCCAGGCGTCGGGAAGCTGCTTTCCGGTGGTTGGGTTAAGGGTGGTGTCGACGATGCGGATCTGCGGTCGTGGGCCAGGCGTCGAAGCTACTCCATTAGGTTGGATGAGGAGTGCGAGGAAGCGGATCTGAGGCCGTGGACTTGTGAGTTAACCAAGCGGCCCGGTAGGGAGTTGAGAATGGTATCGTGAAGCTTCTCACGTGGGGTTAGCGCTGGAGTGTCGTGGCGCTCAGTAGGGGTTGAGAAGGTGTAAAGCGGCTCCGGTAGGGTTGAGGAAGGTGTCGGCAAAGAGGATCGGAGGCCGTCGGTAGAGGCGTCGTGGCGGCTCCGGGGGTGTGGAAAGCGTCTCCGGTGGTGTGTATGAATGAGCCACTGCAGATGCGCGGCGGTTGACGAGAGTACCGGCGAAGCAGATCCGATGTCATGGACAAGGCCGGCACTAAATGGGTTGTGGTACAGTGGTGGATGAGCAGTCTACTTGTTTCTAGGAGAGGTGGGAGGGTAGATCGGCCGTGAGGCAGATCCGTGAGGTGGATGCATTTGGCGATGAATAGAGCTATGAATGCTGGCGGTGGATGAGCAGTCTAGGGTTTCGAGAGAATTGGGGGAGAAAGAGGCGATGAAATGCAGACGGTGTGATGTAAGATGCTTTCTGGTCTTTGTGGAGTTAGTCGTTTTTCTGCGGGAGGGAGATGAAATGGGGGTGCCGTGTAGTGGGGGAGCAGGAAGTTACCAAAAGCAGCCCGACCTATCATGTAGATGAGGGTGGTATTATGTAACTGTTGGTCTCCGTGCACCAAGGACAAAGGGGATTTAGCATGCTAAAGACTAAGGTGGCGGAAATTTTAGAAGGAGGCGGGAGATTTTCCACTGCGGGATCGTTCGTATCCGATTTCAACTAATTTTGGACCGTGCTAGCGGGAAGGTCATGCTAGACTGTGTCACGGGAGACGCAGCGTCGCTAATGATTAATAAGCTGGGGTGAAGTCCACCCTAGAAAATAAGACAATAACTTTCGGGATGATCGCCTATAACTTGGGCGTGCACAGGTGCGGCCAATCGTCTGGTGTAGTGGCTGCGTTCACAAAAAAGGATCAAATGCTCAGCCTATGTATTTCTCGTGTAAATAGATAATTTAGTGCCATTGGTTATTTACTTTAAACATAATGCATTGATGTGTTAGTGTAGAGGCGCACAAAAGGAAATGGATATTGTAGTTAGCTACTTAAAAGTATTACCTCATATGATTACATAGCCTCCATTTCATAAATTGAGTACCCGTTGAATTCATATATGAATATTACATATATTACTTCAAAATAGAAACTTAAATCATCCAAGACTAATGAATTTGAATGCAAGAGTAACAATGGTGCATGTGCATGATAGCTACATTGGTTGTTTGAAGAAACATCCTTTGTAACTTTGGCATGCACAACTGAAAAGGTTTATTTAAATAGAAAAAATGTGATATGTGAGTGTCCAATCTTTATAGCGTTGAATCGATATTGTACCTTTGGCCACGATACAAAGTAGATATTGACTTATGTTCAAGCGATGCACGTCCACGATCGCTAGATAGTGATCGTGAATGAATTGTGCAATCTCTCTCACTGCGCATACATATCTCATTTCCACTGTGGTCATCGGAATCACACCACGCGCTTCTTGTATTTCTCTCCCTCCGTCGAGTTAAATTCGATCTTTCTACCCCGTCCTACTAGTCAAGTCGGATATAAATCGGATGGCCTATATTGCAGGATGGCGGGAACACCATCATCACCAACTCTGTTTTTATAAGAGTAGAGATATGTGAGTGTCACTTTGCCCCCACACCCACACTTCCCAACACGAAGGAGTAGGGTGACACCTCGATCTTGATACTAATCTATCATTTGGCTTCTCTCTCAAACATACACACTACACACTACCCGGCACCGATGGAGTAGGGTGACATCTCGATCTTGATACTAATCTATCGACTGGATTCTATCTCAAACACACACACACACACACACTACCCAGCACCGAAGGAGTAGGGTGCTTTGCTCGATCTTGATAATAATCTATCGACTCCTCTTTCAAACACACACACACACACACACACACACACTCGCGCTAATTGTGCCTCTGTGCCCTACCGCGCCACCTCTCGTCGTCTTTCTCTCCCTCCCCCCAACAATGACAGCGGAAAGGGTAACAACTCGATCTGATCATAATCATCAATTGGTTTCTCTCTCAAACATTGTGTCCCGGTGCCTCGCTTTCGGTAGCCCCCTCGATATGTAGACTTCTCGGCAGCTGCGGCTGTAGTAGCGATGATTGAACCAGTGTGCCTTGTTTTTACCGGCCTCTGTGATAGTTTTCACCCTATTTTACATTAATTAACAAGGCAACCTTTTCTTTGTTACTACTAGTGAATCTGAAATAATTGAGGCAGACATAAAATATATCACTTCAACCCAATTATTGCAGCAACTATTTTAAAAGAAATTAGCTAGCTGCCCGTGTTGTTACCTGAACATCAAGATGCATTTGTATGAGTAGTTTATCTTGTGAGAGAAAAGGCTGAATGAGGGAAGGCCTTATTTGCGAACGTGGAGAGACGTGTGGGTATATTTTTGCAAAATTGCCAGAGTATCTTTCCTATCAGTTAGATATAAATCCGACGGGCTATATTGCAGGATGGCACGCACACCATCCTCACCAACTCTGTTTTCTACTCCCTCCGTCCGAAAATACTTGTCATAAATATGGATAAAAATAGATGTATCTAACACTAAAATACGTCAAGATACATTTCCTTTTATCCATTTTGATGACAAGTGTAACATCCCAAAATTTCAGATTTTGGAATGTTATATTAAATAAATAACTAGGCTTGTTGTCTGATTGTTTGTCTGATTGATTGAGTGAAATTGAGTGGAATTTGAAACTTTTGAAAGTTGAATGAGAGGGAATAAAATGACTTTTCCAAAACTACCCCCTTTGCCCTTTTTGGATCTCAATGAATTCAATTCAATTCCAACACCAAACCCTAGAGTGAAGATGAAATGACTTCTTCCATTTGAAATGAAAAGGGTTTTAAAAAGAATGAATTTCATTTGGGAATATTTCAAATTCAAAACTTTATGCAACTCAATGATTTTCATGAGGAAGATAAAATGACTTCTTCAATTATATAAAATATGAGTTGGAAGTTAAAAAGAACCAAATTGAAAGTCATTGGAAAGTATTTTGAAACCCCCTTTCAAATTTAGAATTATTTGGACTTTATTCAAATTATTTTTCCTCCTAAAAATAAATAAATGGAAATAAGGGTAAAATGATTCCCTTCAATGAAAAATTAGGAGAAAATAAATTTGAAGTCATTTTGGTATTTTTAAAAATGATTTTATTGGAATTTTATTAGGGCAGAAACACCCTTTGTTTTATTTGAATTTTGTGTATTTTATTTGAACTTGAAAAATAGTTCATGTTGTAGGAAATCTTTTTACGATCATTTTGGTATATATATGTCCTATATAAAATATTTATATTTTATAAGTTCTCTCTGTTTTGTTTTATTAAAAAAATAATTTAAAAAAAAAAGAAAAGCCCACAGGCGTGGCGAACCACCCGGCCACCAACACCAGGCGGCCCGGCCAGTGGGCGAGCTGACCAGCCCAGGCCAGCCCGAGCCTCGCCTGAAAACCCTTCGCCCAGCCACCCGCTCGCTCACCTCTCTCTCCCTCCTTGGCGCTTGACCCCACCTCCCTTCTTCCTCCTACTTACGCCCAAGGCACCGCCGCCGCTGGATCTCATGGGATCCCCGGATCCGGGATTCGCCGATCTCCCGATCGCCTCCCTCGCCAAGGTGAGCCCCCTATAAACCCCCCCGACCCGTTCCCCTCGCCCCTCACCCGGCGCCCTCCTCCTCGCACTCCGCCTTTTCATGCGGAACCCGAAACACGCCCTTGGCCCGCCATTAACCTCGTCGCGTCGCCCTAGCCCTCCCCGAGCCCGTTGACTCCACCAAACGGACCCCTCGTCGCCTGTAACCACCGGACCCTCCGCCGTCACCCCGAAACCACCGGCGGCATGAAACACTCGCCGCCACAGCACGCCGCCGTCGGCGTCCATTAAGCCACGGAGTTCACCCCGCCGTCCGTCATTTTTCTAGGCGTAGATTAGATCCCAGAAGAATAAGTTGAATTCAAATAAAACCGGGTTTTATTCCGGTTTAGACCGGTTAGTTAGGTTTTTATTTAAACCGGCCGACTCAGTTTAAACCACTAGGGCCCGTTTAGTTATATTACGCCCAGGGCGTTAGTTAGGCCCATTAGGCCGTTTTTATTTATTTTTCGTTTTCTGTTTTAGCAGAATAGTTCCTGTTTTGAAAAATTCATATCTTTTAATCTACTTAATATTTTTAAGTGATTATTTTTTTGTTGGTTTGCAAATTTCTTATAGTTTCTGTAGAATATATAATTAGCTATGTTAAAATTATTTTAAATTGCTTTAATTTAGTTTTAGTCAGAATAGTAAAACTGTTATAAAATGAGTTAGGAATATTATTTTTTAGTGATTCTTTTTGTCACAACTTTGTTTTGACATTGCCAAACCGTAGGAATTTATTTGGGTATTTTAGGATTAATAAAAAAATAGTTTTAAGCAGAATCTTGTTAATCCTAATTAAATAACTAGCTACTATTTTCCTATTATTTTAATTAGTCAATAAATTTATTTTTAACTTGTGGTTGATTATTCTAGGTTAGTTTCTGTCACTTTATAGGATGAACATTTATTTATAATAAATAAAAGTTTTATTTTATTTTTCTTAATAGAAATTTGAATTAGGCCTAATAGGAGTTTTATAATAGCTTTTAAATTGATTCTTTTTGCTCTTAGTTGTTTAATGCATTCTTTTCTGTTAAGTTAACATAAACCCATGGTTAGGTTATGGTGAGAAAATTTTTGTTATGTAAAACTATTTTTAGTTGTTGCTTGAAGTAGGAAAAAAACTTGAGTTGGTTTTCTTTGAGTTTTCCCTTTGGGTTTTGATTCGGTTGTTTTGGTGTGTTATATTACTATGCTATTGTGTTATGTGATCATATGCTATGTGCTTATTATAGTTATTGTTTGCCTCGGTAGAATTTCCGAGTCTGAAGCTTCTTTCTGAATCCCTAGTTTTTGAAGATCGTCGACAAAGGCAAGTTCACTTTGATCATTGCTTTCATACCTATGTTTTATTGCATTTAGTGGCATCCTTGCAACCACCCCTCGATAGTGTTATTGAATCCTTGTAGTTGAGTAGTATGCATGAGGTAGGAACCCATCACCCTGTTACCAAGCCGGGGCGTTATTTATTTTAATGCTACGCTATAGTAGGCGGGGTTTGGTATGAGTGCCTGAGAGTGGTGTGAGAATGCAGGATCTACGTCAATGGCGACAACTCCATGATGGAATCTGCAAGAATTTGCATCTTCAAGACCTCAAGACTTCAAGACTCGAGACAGAATTCAATACACACTCTTGGGTGAAGGGCGGTTGTGGGCACCTGGAGAACCCAGTGGATGGCGGGATGCATGGAGAAGCGGCATGACATCTTGCGGAAAGCTTCACCCAGGACTCAAAGAGCGGAAGAATACTTCATGCGGAAGCTTACGTGCAACCGCAAGTCATTATGGGCTCTGGCTTGGTTGACCTTAGTGGTGAATCTGGCTGGGGCGGTGCTAGCAGATGTAGAACTACGGTAGGATTGGATGGGCACGGACGTTGGTCGGAGGAACTCTTGAAGACCATGTTTCGGTCATCTTGTTCTCAAACACCACGAAGTGCGAGAGCGTAAAGAGAGGATCGAATCTTGCGGGTAAAGTGTACAAACCTCTGCGAGAGGTTAAAACCTAATCGATTAGCGTGTCCCGATTCACGGACAATTTGAGCCTACGGACTTGGATCTATCTCAGAACTCTCAACACCGGACTGATAACTTAATTGTGGGCAACTTGTGATGAATTTGGGCTATGAGACATCGGTTGGCGGAACCATGTCATGATAGGAAACTCCATATCTGAGACTTCATTTATTCCTTTGATGTAGGGAAAATAAAACCAGCTTTTACATAAACAAAACTCGAATCTGAGCCACAAAGCCATACTGCATATAGTATAGTTTATCATCTGTTTTCTCTTATTGTGATCTTGCGGTACATTCAATGTCTTGACCTACAAAGGCTGCAAGCGTATCATGTTGCAGATATTTCCTCGACGAGTAAGAGTACGATCTGAGGGTTACGGTCTACACTCAACCTGCCCGATGGGCGTTGATGGGACTCCACACCCGTTTGATTGTTTCAGCTGAGTATTATGAGGTATATATCATTTTACGTTATTTATACATGTGATTGCACTTTGATATATACATTGATGTACTGTGTGTGCTGACATCTTGATCGAGGATGGCACAGATACCACGTAGGCTTGACCGTCTGAGGTCGGGTCGCTCTGAGAGATGGTATCGAGCACATGTTGTATGTAGGGCGTGACCCTAGAAATAGGAAAGCACCTATGAAAGGATGTCTCAAAAAACTTTATTTTGAAAAAGACTCTTACTTCTCATCCTTTACGATTTTATCAAATAGACACTCTCACCTCAAATAGTTGGAATATACCCCTTTTCCTTTTGACCACATGAAGGATCAAGCTGAAGCCGCTCCAAGAAAGATATCGGATAGTGATGACCCCTTCAAAGTAACCAGAATTTCACCATGCATTAGAAGAGTTGAAGCTGCAACAATTGAAGACTACGAAGACTGAAGAATTTGAAGTTCACTGAAGATTTATTTGACCTTTAGAAGACCAAACCCTGTTATACACCTACGTTAGATCACGATGATTTGTGAGCTGTCATTTGTTTGATGTTTTCCGACAACCCCAAAATAAAACTCGTTTCTTCAAAACTATTGTTTGTATTGTGTGTATCTCTCTCTATCCAGCTCTCTCTTATCTCACCCTAAAACCCTTGGAGCCAATAGATGATGAATGAAGTTGGACCGGTATTCTCTGGACCGAAAACCCAGCCGGAGGCAGAGCTATGGATTCAGAACATGGAGAATCACTTGAGAGCAATTTGGTTTCAAGGAAGTATGAGGTTCAATATGCTCTTCAATACTTTCTGAGAAAGTGCTGCAACCTTGGTGGAACATGCATCAAGCCATCTGAGGATTTAATGGAGCAAGAACTTGGGAAGAATTCAAGAAGACTCTCTTGAGGTCCCGTCTTATCCGGAAGCACTACGATAACCCGAAGAAGAAACCTTGTGCATACAAGATTTGCGGAGAAATAGGACACAACCAGGATGAACACAAGGATGGATGCCCTCATTGCGAGGAGAATCACCCAGCTGAGGAATGCCCAACTAGTCAGGTGACTTGTTTGTGTGAAGGAACCACCCACTACCCAACTCAGTGTCACATTTACCCCATGGTGCAACAAACTATTCAGGAGCAGGAAGAAGGAATGAAAGAAGCCCTCCGAGAAGTTATGAAAGAACCAGTGATGAAGGAATGTGTTGAAGACCTTGATGGAGAAGGCCTCAACAGATTTTACTCCAATGCACGCTATTCATGTGGAGAAGAAGGACATTTTCCGAAGTATTGCACCAAGGAGAGAAAGGAGTATCGAGGATACTTCAGAAGCAATGAAGTGAACTTTGACCCTCGAGGAAATAGAAGCTCGATCATTACGAGAGAAATCCGGAAGAGAAAAGAAGGCAACCCCGGAACAACACAATTTTTAGCAGAGAAGGACCTGAGTCATATCACTTGTTACAGGTGCAAGGATTTAGGTCATTACGCTAGTAAATGTCGAGAGAAGAAGCCAAGAACCCAAAGAGTAGACACCATCTCCAAGAAGCCCAAAGACTTATCGAAAGTTATTTGTTTTCGCTGTAAGGAGGCAGGACATTATGCTACTAAATGTCCCAACAAGATGAAAGCTGGAGCTGAGTAGTTGGAATTTTGATATTGGTAATAAGTGTAGTAGGAAGCAATTGTTTCCATAAGGATATGGAGTTGAATTTATGTAATGAAAGTCTCGGATATTGTAATGAATTCATGAAATCAATAAAGTTAATGTGCCATGATTTCATACATGGATTTTTTTGAGTTGTTACTCTATGAACAAAGATTTTGACCATTTTCGAGGGTATGAGAAATATGGTCTATGGATGGATTTGTGAATTTCATTTTAAGGGTGGTAGTACCCTGTGAAGAAGACTAGACCAATGAATAGGAAAATATATATTCCACGGACTGTAGTTCGAAGGAAAAAAAAAGTTGGAGTTTTGCTTTTGATATGATGGTATGAAGAAGCAGAATACTCTGGATTTAAAGGATGTGTAATATGGAACAAGAGAGTTACTCCAAGGATGAGTTAAAGCTGCACTAGTGTTGAAGTGGGCCATAACCCACGGGCCCAGGATTTTGAAAAGGAACAGATGTAACCTTGATAAAGGAATAAATTTGGAAGAATCGGTGATCCAATCAGCATACGTTTACGTAGGAGGTTACATAAAAAACACGAGAGTTGTTAAGGAGCGATAGATGTTTTGTTCAGCTTGCGTAATCAATGGATTTATTCGAACTCGGTTCGTCGACAAGAGAAATTCTGCAATGCTTGTGAGTATGCCCAAGTGTTAGAATCGTGATTCACTTTGTTTACGTATGTGGTAATGATTCAAATGCGGGATGGATTGGCCCCCATACGGAGACTTCTATCATGAACTATCATATGTTGATGGAAAATCGAGAGCCTTGAAAATCTTAGAAGAGTGTCGACGCGATAAGCCATAAAACCATAGAATGGTAGGACGATGGAACCCTTACAGGCAACGTTGCCAATCGTAGGTTATACGGTGAAGTTCAACAGACCCGTTTTCTGCGGGAGAAACCATTAATGGTAGACCACCATGAGTGCTTCGATAGTTGTCTAGAATGGACACGGACCTATCGACTAAGAAGATCCGGTCTCGGACGAACCACAACTTTGAAGAACCGACCCAATATTTCGAGGAAAACTCTTTGCTTCTGACAGAAGAGCGTTAAATGAAGGAGCTATTGTAAGATATGTGCAGAGACATCCATTGTCAACACTCCATCGGAAGTATCTGAGTTTATTGGAACCGTAACCTTGTTTTTAAGTGTGGTAGCACCTCGACCTTTCCGACCAAAATATTTGCTAGAAGACCCCAACCCCTAACCTTTTCTTTTCTAGCCTCTTGAATCTCGAGGACTAGATTCATTTTAAGTGTGGTAGGTTTGTAACATCCCAAAAATTTCAGATTTTGGAATGTTATATTAAATAAATAACTAGGCTTGTTATGCGATTGTTTATGCGATTGATTGAGTGAAATTGAGTGGAATTTGAAACTTTTGAAAGTTGAATGAGAGGGAATAAAATGACTTTTCCAAAACTACCCCTTTGCCCTTTTGGATCTCAATGAATTCAATTCAATTCCAACACCAAACCCTAGAGTGAAGATGAAATGACTTCTTCCATTTGAAATGAAAAGGGTTTTAAAAAGAATGAATTTCATTTGGGAATAGTTCAAATTCAAAACTTTATGCAACTCAATGATTTTCATGAGGGAAGATAAAATGACTTCTTCAATTATATGAAATATGAGTTGGAAGTTAAAAAGAACCAAATTGAAAGTCATTGGAAAGTATTTTGAAACCCCTTTCAAATTTAGAATTATTTGGACTTTATTCAAATTATTTTCCTCCTAAAATAAATAAATGGAAATAAGGGTAAAATGATTCCTTCAATGAAAAATTAGGAGAAAATAAATTTGAAGTCATTTTGGTATTTTTAAAAATGATTTTATTGGAATTTTATTAGGTAGAAACACCCTTTGTTTTATTTGAATTTTTGTGTATTTTATTTGAACTTGAAAAATAGTTCATGTTGTAGGAAATCTTTTTCTGATCATTTTGGTATATATATGTCCTATATAAAATATTTATATTTTATAAGTTATCTCTGTTTTTGTTTTTATTAAAAAAAAAATTTAAAAAAAAAGCCCACAGGCGCCCGGCCCGGCCCAAACACCAACACCAGGCTGACCCGGCCAGTGAGCCGAGGCTGCCCGCCCAGGCCAAAACCCCCTCGCTCGAAAACCCGCCGCCCGGCCACCCGCTCGCTCACCCCTCTCTCTCCCTCACTGACGCCCCGACCCCACCTCCCTTCTTCCTCCTCGCCCACGCCACCGAGCAGCACTTGCGCTGGGATCCGCCGGATCCGGGATTCGCCGATCCTCCCGATCGCCTCCCTCGCCAAGGTGAGCCCCCCCTATAAACCCCCCCACGACCCGTTCCCCCTCGCCCCACCCGACGCCCTCCTCCTCCTCACTTGCACTTTCATCGGGAACCGGAAACGCCCATGCATTAACCTCGTCGCCGTCGCCCCTAGCCCTCCCAGGCCCGTTGACTCCTGGCGGACCCCCTCGTCGCGCACCCACCGGACCCCTCGCCCGTCACCCCGACCACCCGGCGACGCCGAACACTTCGCCGCCGAGCCGCCCGCCCGCCGTCGGCGTCCGGTAAGCCACGGAGTTCACCCAGCCGTCCGATCATTTTCTAGGGCGTAGATTAGATCCCCCGAAGGGGTAAGTTAGTTCAAATAAAACCGGGTTTTATTCCGGTTTAGACCGGTTAGTTAGGTTTTTATTTAAACCGGCCGACTCAGTTTAAACCACTAGGGCCCGTTTAGTTATATTACGCCTGTATGCGTTAGTTAGGCCCATTAGGCCGTTTTTATTTATTTTTCGTTTTCTGTTTTAGCAGAATAGTTCCTGTTTTGAAAAATTCATATCTTTTAATCTACGTAATATTTTTAAGTGATTCTTTTTTTGTTGGTTTGCAAATTTCTTATAGTTTCTGTAGAATATATAATTAGCTATGTTAAAATTATTTTAAATTGCTTTAATTTATTTTTAGTCAGAATAGTAAAACTGTTATAAAATGAGTTAGGAATATTATTTTTTAGTGATTCTTTTTGTCACAACTTTGTTTTGACATTGCCAAACCGTAGGAATTTATTTGGGTATTTTAGGATTAATAAAAAAATAGTTTTAAGCAGAATCTTGTTAATCCTAATTAAATAACTAGCTACTGTTTTCCTATTATTTTAATTAGTAAATAAATTTATTTTTTAACTTGTGTTTGATTATTCTAGGTTAGTTTCTGTCACTTTATAGGATGAACATTTATTTATAATAAATAAAAGTTTTATTTTATTTTTCTTAATAGAAATTTGAATTAGGCCTAATAGGAGTTTTATAATAGCTTTTAAATTGATTCTTTTTGCTCTTAGTTGTTTAATGCATTCTTTTCTCGTTAAGTTAACATAAACCCATGGTTAGGTTATGTTGAGAAATTTTTGTTATGTAAAACTATTATTAGTTGTTGCTTGAAGTAGGAAAAAACTTGAGTTGGTTTTCTTTGAGTTTTCCCTTTGGGTTTTGATTCGGTTTGTTTTGGTGTGTTATATTACTATGCTATTGTCTTATGTGATCATATGCTATGTGTTTATTATAGTTATTGTTTGCCTCGGTAGAATTTAGGTCTTGAAGCTTCTTGCTACTCTGAATCCCTAGTTTTCGAAGATCGCCAACAAGGCAAGTTCACTTTGACCATTGCTTTCATACCTATGTTTTATTGCATTTAGTGGCATCCTTGCAACCACCCCTCAGTAGTGTTATTGAATCCTTGTAGTTGAGTAGTATGCATGAGGTAGGAACCCATCACCCTGTTACCAAGCCCGGACGTTATTTATTTTAATGCTACGCTATAGTAGAGCGGGGTTTGGTATGAGTGCACGAGTGGTGTGAGAATGCAGGATCTACGTCAATGGCGACAACTCCATGATGGAATCTGCAAGGATGCAACTTCAAGACCTCAAGACTTCAAGACTCGAGGCAGAATTCAATACACACTCACTGTGTGAAGGGCGGTTAGCCAGGCACCACGGAGAACCAGGTGGATGGTCGGATGCATGGAGAAGCGCCATGACATCTTGCGGAAAGCTTCACCCAGACTCAAAGAGACGGAAGAATACTTCATGCAGGAAGCTTACACCATGCAACCGCAAGTCATTATGGGCTCTGGCTTGGTTGACCTTAGTGGTGAATCTGGCTGGGACGGTGCTAGCAGATGTAGAACTACGGTAGGATTGGATGGGCACTTGGGACGGTGGTCGAAGAACTCTTGAGGAAGACCATGTTTCGGTCATCTTGTTCTCAAACACCACGAAGTGCGAGAACGTAAAGAGAGGGATCGAATCTTGCGGGTAAAGTGTACAAACCTCTGCAGAGGGTTAAAACCCTAATCGATTAGCCGTGTGTCCCCGATTACGGACAATTTGAGCCTCTGGACTTGGATCTATCTTAGAACTCTCAACACCGGACTGATAACTTAATTGTGGGCAACTTGTGATGAATTTGGGCTATGAGACATCGGTTGGCGGAACCATGTCATGATAGGAAACTCCATGATCTGAGACTTCATTTATTCCTTTGATGTAGGGAAAATAAAACCAGCTTTTACGCATAAACAAAACTCAGATCTGAGAGCTACAAAGCCATCTTTTGCACATAGTATAGTTTATCATCTGTTTTTCTCTTATTGTGATCTGGCGGTACATTCAATGTCTTGACCTACAAGGCTGCAACGTATCATGTTGCGAGATATTTCCTCGACAGTAAGAGTACGATCTGAGGTTACGGTCTACACTCAACCTGCCGATGGCGTTGATGGGACTCCACACCCGTTTGATTGTTTCCATTGAGTATTATGAGGTATATATCATTTCGTTATTTATACATGTGATTGCACTTTGATATATACATTGATGTACTTTGTGTGTAAAGCTGATATCTTGATCGAGGATGTACAGATACCTGAGAAGGCTTGACCGTCACGAGGTCGGGTCGCTACAACAAGTATTTCCGAGACGGAGGAGTATTTTTCTTTTAGAGATTTCAACAAGTGACTATGATGGGACCTTACCAACATACTCGAAAAAGTAGTCCATAATTTTGATGTTACCCTCTTTTCTTGGCGGTGCGATTGCCATCTGGATACCTCATAAATAAATAAAGGACAAATCGACCCCTTCACGAAAAAGACATACGTAGCAAAATGAGTGAATCTACACTCTAAAATATCTCTACATACACATTCGTATGTGGTAGTCCATTTGAAATCTGAAAAATACAAATATTTAGGAACGAATGGAGTATATATAAGAGTAGACATGGAGATATATCTCCAACATGGTCTACAACAAAAATGTCTTTGAGCTAGTTAGCGCGGATGCTACATAACCACGATGACATGAGTTCGAATTCTGTCTTTTAACTTTAGATTTGTATATTATATATTACTCTACTTATTTAATATATACTACTTTCGCTCTTTGTCTTGACAGTGGAACCCACAGTACTTAGAATATTAAGGATGGACTTGTTTCTTTTTAACTTTCACGTAGGCTGTAGCCACCACTGCAAGTCACGTGTACACTGTACATGCAATTAACTTTTATAGAGGACAATCATACAGCAATTAACTCAAATGGATTGGATGTCACTCTATTATTTCAACATCTCCAGCAGCCCGGCAAATTTCCTCCCGCTTCCTTCCGCGGAGGGCGACATCAAACGCCAAATCATACATTTTACAACTCTAACCAACGAGATGAAATTCGTGCAAACACAGACTCATTTCATATAAGCATGAAGGATTTCATATAAAAAAGCCGGATCTTCATATAAACATGATGGATTTCATTACATTTACATGAACTAAGAGGTGCCAATTCGGCTCTCTTGTATAATTAATACTCCTCCGTCCAGGAAATACTTGTCCTAGAAATGGATATATCTAGACTTATTTTAGTTCTAAAGAAATGGCCGCTCATGGATCCCTTTGTCTTCCTCATGTCAAAATGGGACACTTGCGGGGTCGACGAAGGTCCTCGAAAGAGACGAAGCAGCAAAGAAACCACACGAATCATGATGCGTGCCGCCTCGGCGGTGGCCTTCATGGGTCCCAAGTGGCGGCGGCCTCCCGTGTTCTACTTCTCCTCGATGATGGCGGCGGACACGGAGAAGCTGGCCACCGAATCGTCACTCTCCACGCACCCAGCTTCATTCTCTGCCTGCATGGCGCTACCGCAGGCACGGGAGGCGCGCCCACAGACACGAGAGGCGCGGCCACCGCAGATTTGAGTGGTGCGATGCAGCGCAGCAACGGCGCCCACCGGCGTGCTTTCGCCGCCCGTCTGCGGCGTGGAGCAACTCGTCCTCCTCATCGAGCTGAACTGGGCGGCGAAGTTGCTGAACCACGCCTTCTTGGAGGCGACAAGCGCTCCGTCCCGGGCCAAGCGAGGTTGGTGAAGCACCGAGCGGCCTCGCCCGTATCCGGAGGGCTCGGCCGGGCCACCCAGTACGGGTAATATGCCGAGAACGGCTCATCCGAAGCCATCGGAAGGGTGGAGAAAATGGTGAAGGAGGAGATGGGGAGGCGGCGGAGGAGTGCGATTCTTGCCCATTGTCTGCGGCCTCGTGTAAATAGTGGGCGGACGGTAGGAGCTTGGCCGGTGTCCGCCTCGTTTAAGCGAGGCGGGCGGGAGGAGCTTCGGCGGTGTTGCGTTTAATTCCGGCCCGCTCATGAACAAGCGTGTGGCGAGTAGGATTCTCGGTTTGCATGCGGGTTTAACGAAGGGGTTTAATGGAGGCGCAAGGCGTGCAGCAATGGCCTATGAGTACTATTCGATTTGACAGCATTAATGAGTAGTCAAATCACAAAGGCCTGCCTCTCTTGAAACCGAAGCCGAGCTAAACTGCCCGCCCTCTAGCATTTTAAAAATGTATATACTCCACTTTTGTACAGGTAGTAGTATCGATGGATTGCGCCATGGAGCAAAATTTGAAATTAAAAAAAGGTGGTACATATAGAGGCGGCTCGTGAACTATGTGTCATGCATGGCAATAAATAAAGTACCACATGATACTTATATGATACATGGCGCAGAGTACTAAGTATTATTAATACAGTTTTGCTAGAACTCATCTAGATGAGATATAATTTGGTCTCATTCATCTTTTATAGCCATTGGATGTGATGCTATAAGATGCGTGTGTCTTTGGCGTGGTTGTATTTGTTCTTGTGCAACGAACTGACCACTGCATGTCATGTTTGATAGTCTCAAGTCATTAAAAGCATACAAGCACCACATCTCTTCTTGGTTGATTCCTCTATTTAGGTCAAAAAATAAGAAACAGCGTGAGAGTTAATGCACCACGCCTATGTGTTTACTAGTATTTGGTTTTCGTAAGATGACTTAATACTCACCTAGACGGAGGGAGTATTCGATTAGAAAGCGGTAGCAGTTCGATACACCTTTAATGCAGAGCGAGGGAGGGAGTAGCGGTTCACGATATGTTGAGCGGCCAATGCATCCTCCTTCAATTAATGCATGAGGGAAGTAATGGGAGGAGGTCCGGAAAAGAGGTCGCACGATGTGAATGCAACACAGTTTGCCCTCATTGCCCTCATATAAAGGCGCCCTCCTCTATTCCAATGCATCTACCACATCAGACGCACTTAAGCACTTGCCTAAGCACCTACACTAAAGCGCAAAAAGAGCTCGCTCCGGACCCATGGCGGGGATGCGCGTGGCGGCCAGCGGTGTGCCAGATGGTCCACGATGCGGCCTGCGGCATGGCCCCGAGGATCGTCTCCAGCGGTGTTGGAGACCGGTGGTGGATGGCGCGCCGTCGGCGCGCCAACTTCGACTCTCGGTTGGACGGATGATCGTTGCCACCCGGCAACAAGTTCACCGTCCTCAAGAAGCTCGCGGACGACATCGCCGTACTCCTCCGGCCAGCGGCGCCCGGGCTCCTCATTGCCTGCCACCCTAATCGGCCTCCATGGCGGAACCTCTTTCAAGCCTGCGGTGGCCTGCGACTGCCCGCCGACGCCACGAGGAATGTCCACTGGAGGTCGCATTTCGCCGCGCTCTCGCCCAAGAATTGGTCCGACCTACACATCCACGCAGCGTGAGAAAATCATGTACATAGGTATCTACAAAGGCCGGTGAGGACGCCACTGACGTTGGCCTTCCTCAACCGGCTGGAAGCCTTGGATGCCTTTGTTGAGAAGCACCTCGACCTCGCCAGAAAAGCCGCCGGTCGGTGGCTCGGCGCACTAAGTTGAGGAGGAGGAGGTCGTACGTTCGTGGATCCATCTTTCTTCTTGCCTTCTGTAACCACCACTGCGATCGCATCATCGTGGCCTTAATTCTTATTGTGCTTTGTTGCATTCTCGTTCCAGTTAATACCGACATGTGCGATCCCTTTGCTTAATTATATGCATCCTTTGTAACTAGTACTCCATCCGTCAATTTATAAGTTGTGCTTACCTTTTCCATCAACTTTGTGCAACGCACGGGCATCTTACTAGAAACACTAGAATATGTCTATATAATGCGTATGTGATAGTCCATTTGAAAACTCAAAAGACAAATATTTAGGTACGGAGGGAGTAATATATTAGGAGTATATCAAAACAATAGTGATTTCTTTCAAGTTTGTGAACAAATACTACTATTCTACTACTTGGATCCGTGCAACGCACGGGCACATTACTAGTAAAGGAAAAAGGCACGCCACCTTGGCGTCGCACCCCCCACACGCCGGGAATCGGAGTACAACGCAACCCGTCCGATGCGACACATAGCTTAGGGAAGGCGTGTTGCCTAGCGATGGCGGAGCTTGAAGCAAAGCGTTGGGTGTGCAGTACTAGCGAGCTATAGAAATTACCCTTGCGTTGGCGTTCCATGCCTCAAAACTGGATGTACAACTACGAAAATCCTGCTAGGTTGGGCGGGCGAGGCACGTGTTGGCCCTCACATAGCTCCGCCCTGTGCCTAGCATTTTCACTTTCATGTGGGACCGCCCGTTGAGCAAACCCGACACCCCGCCCCATCGCCTGGTTGGAAAAGCGAAACAAGGGAAGATCTAGCTGTAGTACGGAAGCCAAGAAATTTTGTATCGAGGCCAGGGGCTCGTTGATAGAGTAGGAGCATTCCGTACTAGTACTACCCTACAAGTACTTACCAAGTTTACTCCTAATACTATATTACTAGTACTACCACTATACAACTAGTAGATACGTTACGCGGCACAACATCGTAGGAACAAAAAAGCGGGAAGATCTTGTTTTGGGTGATTTATCTTTTTTCAATCAACGTAGTATGAATAATATGATGTGGGGGCACCCATGAAGCTTATGTGGCTTGGTTGCATGGCTACGGAAGGTTAGAGAAAATAAATAGATAATGTGTTTAGCGTGCACTCCACTAAATAGATATACTTTGGATCCATTGCAGCGGACGGCACATCTATATCTATACCCCCTATATAGTGTGTGAAAAACTTTGAAAGTTGGTCGTTGGATGAAGCCAATCCGACGGTACAAAGATGGCAAATCCGAGCACTCATCGGCCATTGGATATCATCCACCGATTACGCCACATGTATAATCTAGAAGACTCCATGGTTGAACTTAATTCATGACTAACTTTGCCACAACTAAGCTCGAGGCAAAGTTATTAATAAGTTCTTCAAAATGAGAGCCACAAGTTGGCAAGCCTAAGGGAATCTTGCCATATTTTTGTGTGTATGTCATGTGGGGCGGTGTGGCTTGCCTAAGGTGTGGCTTGAACCAAACACTCACCTGAGTTAATCAAACTTGCCTAACCTTACATTCCACCAGATTTTGCCACATGTTAGAATCCAGAAAACTCCACATGTAGAAGCATAATGTACAAACCACCAGAATCTCATGTAGGCAATGCACGTGTACCTTACTAGTACTAGTTGGTAGTAGTAAGAAACAAATTCCAGTTTTGGCACGAGCTCGTACTGCGGGAGCACCACAAGGCCTGCCGCAGGAGTTACATTTCCCTCTCGGGGCCCACGGGACCAAACTTTGGTGGCTTAGTGCCCGGCCTATGAGTCAATGACATGCGGACCTTAAATGCGGCTGGCCCACATGTCATTCTCATGGTGGTGGCGTGGTTCGCGACTCACTCGTTCGAGATGAACCGGCCGGTGGTGGCGTGGCGATGGCGAGGGTACCCACGGTGGGCGTCGGGTGTTCTGAGGCGTAGATGGCCACTGGCGGGTACTACCTGTAGTACTCCAGGTGAGGATTGATGCGGGACGAAATGTGTCATGCATTTGGATGAAAATTCGATGGTGCGGGGAGTCACGGATCGGAGCACAGCAGCGAGCGAGCAAACCCGCGTCAATCGGTTGTGTCTGTGGTAGAAAGTTGATGGTCGGTAGTGATTCGGTGGCCCGCATGTCATGCACACAAAGGTAGAGGAGCGGTGGGGCGAGAGGGATGAGGGCATGAACATTCCTACCGTTACATCAGCGACATGTGGGACCCATAAGCATGGGTCCCACATCGGCCGAGCGAAAAGCGAGCAAGGCGATGATAGCCACGTTAGAGGATCCATGTCCACGTCGGGGACATTTGCCGTGGGTTGGAGCGGGCGTCGTGGGAATCGGCGTGTTGGTGTGGCGATGGTAGAAACAAGAAACGTGATGGTCGCCGTGGTTCAACTTCCATGGACAAGCTGTCGTGGTCTGGCGACACATGTATATCAAAACTAGAGTGTTTATATTTCAAGCACGTGAACAAGTATTATTCTACTAGTTTGGATCCATTGCAGCATGCGGGCTAACACATTGGTAGTAGTAGTGTCTATCTCTATCTCTAGAGGCCTTCCCTCGTTCATCCTTTTCTCTCACAAGATAAACTACTCATACAAATGCATCTTGATGTTCCCTGGAACGCACGAGGATATCTCCTTGGTGGTCTCTCTAGCGTGGCGTGGCCGTAGTTGCAAGTTGATGCCCCTTGAGATGCCGATGTTGAGGGGCACTCGGATTTCCTCCGATGAGCAGATAAGATGAGTTTGATCACATAGTAAATGCCTTCTAAAGACTACTTCCGTGTCCATTTCCTAATTCTCCCCACCTTGCTTGTTTCCTGTGGCTAGGCTCGGTGCAGTGGAGATTGGCTTGCATATATGCGGGAGGGTACCAACATCAATTTGCACAACATTTACAACGGTGACACCGTTCCGTAGAACCTTTGTCCAACATCGGGATCAGCCATGCAACAGGCCACCGCATGAATTGAGTACGATGGAACCACGATGAGATTGAATAAAAGATAGCACGAACCTTGCACATGGCGGTCAAAGGCGGACCATCTTTGTCTGCGGCCGATTTGTTGCCGTCACAGTAGGAAGACATTTGTGCTCCTTTCTAACCGCATCTTCGCGGTGACAAACCAGGGACTTATTTTGTATGGGACACATCCTACGATATACTCCCTCTCTCCCAGTTTATTTGTTTTGAATCTTATCGTTTTATAAGTTTCAAATTCAAATTTAGAGCTCCCCATCACATGTTGAGATTACAATGTCCATTAAATCGTTGCGTGCATGTAGAGTAAAGAAACAAATCTCGAGTTTGTACGAGTTAGGTTCTTGAGCACCACAAGCCCTGGCGCAGAGTTACATTTCTCTCTCGGGCCGTCTCAACTGAGCTTCGGTGTTTACTACAACTACCTTTGAGTCAATAACATGTGGACCCGATAGGTGTTGGTCCATATGTAATGCTCCCGGCGGAGGCGATGGGGCCAAGAGGGCGAGCCGCAGGTCGGGGGCGTGTGGTTTCATGGGTTCGAGCGGCGTCGTGGGAATCATGGTGGCTATGGTAGAAACTTGATGCTCGCCGCATTTTAGGTGGCCCACATGTTATGCACACAAAGGCGAGAGGCGGTGCGGCCGAGAGGGTGAGGCGCCTGCGTCGAGGCGTGGTGCCGTGGGTTGGAGAGGCATCGTGGGAATCGCGAGATGAAGCGTGATGGTCGCCGTAGTTGAACTTCCATGGACAAGCTGTCATGTCTCTGAGACACATGCCTTTATACCGATCACTAGAAGGAGTAGCAGAGAAAGCTATATATGCGGATAAATAGTTCCTTATAGTCAAGCGGACCCATGCTACTACTCTGTTCCAAAGACATGCACACCATCGAAATAGTCCATCTATATCAATATACACCGAGAGGGAATATTTTTTTTTACAAGAGAGGAAATAGTTCATCCATCCATAATGCCCTCCTACTGGTGCAGTGTTTTCTTCTTCTTCTTCTTCTTCTTCTTCTTCTTCTTCTTCTTCTTCTTCTTCTTCTTCTTCTTCTTCTTCTTCTTCTTCTTCTTGTTATCGTTCTCCGTGGAAGACGGCTTCGCAACAAGCTCTTTGGACCTTGCAACTATCTTGAAACTCACACGGGCATCGAGGGCAGCATATTTTATCCGCTCGTACGTCAAGGGATAATTCTCCCATCCAGACGCCTTAATGCCACCGTCTCGTCACCCTTCTGAAGATTTGTACCGAGCACAAAATTTGCTACGTCAAATAGCGATGGTGTCTGTTTAGCACAATCTTCTACAGGAATTTTGATTCTGGTTTGTAGGTCGTGATGCTTTTCAAATCAAGGTTGTACGGCTCCAGCTTCTGTTTGTCCCCTTCGATGGCTGCCCCACAGAAGTATACGTCCTCCCGAGACAAGAAATCGTGAAGCTCACCTCGTATGGAGGGCGGGTGTATGATGTGGTACACCAAAACATCACCTTCGAGGCATAGCTGAAGGACGGCGGCGCGCTGGATCATCCCAGGGGCACGGTCCGTGTACTCTGCGTCGAGACCGATGACCCTCGTCTCTACCTTTTTGAGGGAGTTGGATACATTGTTGATCCACTGCCGAACAACCCTTGGGTGGATGGTGACGGTGGCAACTATGCGGATCGAGCCTTCGACGAGGACATGTTGGACGCTAAAACACGCATCTCGATCTCTTCGCCATTTGGAACCCGGCTGGAGCGGAGGGCTATGGTTTGGAGAATTAGGATTAGACGGCTAGTCTAACTGAAGTAGTAGATGATTATTTAAAGAGGTTAAAACAATGTGAACGCAGTGGGGTTTGGATGCAAATGAAGACGAAGGGGAGGTAAATGGGAGAAGTGGCGTGCATGCAGTTGATTAGACGGCTAAGTAGACTAAACGAAAAGGCTATGCGGGTAGACTGAGGAGTCGTACCTTTTCGTGTACGTGCCCATCCTTCACGATAGGTGGGACCTATGCAAACAGATAAAAATGTGTCGTAGCTTTTTTTTGGCGGCGTGAGTGGGAGACACAACATTCTCTGGTTAAGGAATACTCCCTCCGTTTAGGTGAGTATAAGTCACCTTATGAAAATCAGGTTTTCCCAAAACCTTTAGGCGTGGAGCATTAACTTCACCTTTCGATCCCCTCCCAGCCTCGTTAGCCAGCGTTCTCTTCCTATGCTGCCGTGTTCTACCTTTCCATTTTTCCTCTTCTCAAGTGTGGAACGATCTGCATGCCGTCCTTGATGCACCGGAATGACCACTGCATGCATCGCGGCAGGGCGTTGATTGGGCATGCACGAGAATTTGGTTACGCTGTAATATGGATGATACGAGCGATGAAGTGAGCAGGCATGCTAGCATGGGAGACCTATTTCCGCTATACAATACTTTGGAGTACTCATTTTCCTACTACTACTAGTAGTAGTAGTACAAGCTGTGGTACACTTGATGGTCAAAATCCTATTCATCCAGGTCCTCACGTTGAAGTGACAACACCACATGCACGACACTAGTCGAGGCGAGGTGGCGTGTTCGGATTACCAAAGTCAGCCTCACCACATGCACCTGTGCGATCTGTCACCGCTTGTTGTCTGACACATTGGTGCCTCGCCTCGTCTCCCTCTTAGCTCCCATAGCACCACTCCATCTCCATCTCCTTCTCTGTCTCCGTCTCCGTCTCCATCTCACTTTGTGCCACGTGCCGTCGCCTCACTCACCTCCCCGGTACCACTATTCCCTTGCTAGCCGCTCCAAAGACCGACATCCTTCTCCCAGTAAATCAAGCCCCTTCCAAACTCCACCATGGCCGAACGCGAACCCCGCAACATCCATATGAGCCGCGATTGGAGCAATCTCCCCAGTGACATCCTCGACCCCTGTTGTTCGTGTATGGATATGTTGACCGCCCTGCGGCTGGCTGCATGCTCGAGGGACATGCACACGGCCATCGTCGAAGCGAGGCCTAAGCTTTTCAAGACACCCTACTTGCTGCTATCTGGTCTTGCGAGATTGGCTTACCATGATACAGAGGCATGCATGATGCCCCTCGACTTCAATCCGACCTCCATTAGCCGAAACTTCTTTGCAGGTATGTAGTGTGTCGCTGTACATCATTTCCCTCGACATCGATCCGATCACCATCGCCCGAAACTTCTTGGCAGGTATGTACTGGGTCGGCATGAACTCCCACTGGATAGCTGCCTTCAGAGAAGACAGTAAAAAGTTGGTGCTCGTGAACTTGCAGACCTTCCATGAGATTATCCTTCCTCCGTTGGATTATATAGAGTATTACCATCATGGTCCAAGTCATCTAGATTACTATGTCGGTTGGACGGACCTTGTTTTTGCGGAAGATTGTAATCTGCCAAGTACCCACACGACATGCGAATTACACAGACTTCAAGCTAATTGCCTTGTTCGACCAGCGGACTACGCCTATCCTTACGCGGTGCCTTTTTTAAGCTGGAGACAACTCGGCTCGCGGTGGATCATCGTCAAAGGCGATACACACTTACGTGGTGCTATTGAACACAATGCATCATCTATGCGATCGACAAAGCACATGGCACCACGTATTATTCTTTGGAGACGGCGCGTGTAAGTTGTTTCCATCTCATGTTAATGATGATGCCATGACACTGTTTGAACTTTTTGTGATGATTGGCATATCCCTGTTTGAGCAGAATTTGAGTAGAACTACGTCAATATATTAGAGACGTCGTAAATCAGCTATATTTGGAATGAGTTAATTCATGCGATTTTGACCATGTCATTACAGTCAATTTTACCCTGAATAATCAAACGGTTAGGAATATATGGATATTATCCTTATTTTACTGTAATCTATATACTACTACTAAATATGAGTGTGTATCAATGGCCATGTTAGTTTCCTCATTTTCATGATGTAGAAACATGCACCACACTGTTGGTTTCATCTAACCATACATTAGGAAAGTAAATGTGCATATGGAGAACTCTATATTTGGAAGTACTAAAATCCTGCAATGCTTACCATGTGTACATACCTATATTAAGCCCTCCGGCAATCAATGGCTAGAATAATATCCTCACAAAATTTTTGCCCACAGAACACGAGTATATAACAATGCATGGTTACATTAGTTACCTTGAAGAATTTGTTTGTGAGGACAGAACATGATTACATAACATGCATGACATGGTAGTTTCCTATGAAGAACCGATTGCGAGATAACATGAGTATAACCATGCATGGTACTTCTATATTTTCGAACCCATTATACATTTCCCTGTATTTTCCTCCCAGTTCCAACAGGGACATATCAATGCTATTTCTTGCATTATCCTACTCATACTATGAACAATGCTGATCTTACATTAACAATGCCTGTCCTTTTTGATATGATGCAGTGTCCCTACAGTTACTCCCCTTTGTAATTACACCACCTTTGCCAAAAACAGGGAAGCACAACTGGTTCCTCACTTGATCGAACGGCGGCAAAAGACCGATGATCATTCGGACACATGAGCGAGAAAAGTTATATTGCAATACCCCCACTTGTATACAAGCACCAGAATACGTGAGTATCCGGACGATGGTCGTTACGTCTATGACCAGGATACATGCTTGTTGGGGCCTTTAGGATTTTTTAGTTGGAGGCGGGTAAACAGCCTTGGTTCACACTCTCTGTTTCTCAGACTCAGTTATCCGATTAACCAGGAGATCACCGTTGGCAAGGACCTTGATGGCAGAGAGGCTCTGTTTGCTATTGAAAACTGTGTCTACAAGGCGAGCCCTAGAAGTTCGGGAGCATACTCCCCTGATTGTCAACGATATGTACAGCACGCAGCCAAAGAAGGTGAGAATGACAAAGGCATCCGGATTAACTTTGATCCTTGGATGTCTCAATTACGACAGCGTTGATGTGGTTCAAGCCTTGAGGTTGATAGGTAATTGGTGCATTGCATCGGAGCGTGGAGTCTTGGTGTCTCCGGATCCTTTGGTCATTGAGCGGGCCGCAAATTATGATGGTGTTGGATCATCTCTTCCAATGACTTTGTTGTCTTTGCTGCTGGTTACGGATGGGTAGTTCTTTCTTTTGTTATGCATATTCCTTGTCATTTGGTCATCCTCGTCTATGTCACTCTTTCTATGTAATAGTTGCTTCATTTAGAATGTCATTCTCGCCCGGATCACGAGAGTCTCGAAAGCTGCCGCAGATGGAGTGCGTTTTGGTAATGTAGCAAGACTTCCTATGAACTATCATGTCTTCTTTGTTTATGTCGTTAGTAGTCACTAGTCGGTGTTTGAATGTTGTATATATCGTTGTTTGAACTGTTTATTGTCTCGAACTCTTTGGTGGGCTAAATGAGGGCATCACCATTCTCCAAAGGTTCAGAGTATGTCTCCTTTTTCAAGTTATATAATTTGAGCTCACTTGTATTTTCGATGATGTACACTTGTTTGGGCGGTGAGGTGTCGTTGAATATGGGCCGAGTAGTAATACAATGCCAAACAGGTCAATTATGACTCTCGGCCGGGCTCTCGAAAGATCCTCAAAAAAAGGCGGGCTCTCCAAAAAGAAAGAATAAGGACTCTTAGGCTGACATGTGGGCGCCACGGTGTTTTCGTGCGCTTATGCGCCGAGAACATATTGGCGTGCTCGAAATTCATGCTACCTTTTCATCCCCAGCCTCCCGCCCTCCCCCACCTCTGGAATCTCGATTCCTACTCCGATTCCCCAAATCCCCTCCTGTACTCCCACTCAAGCGCACTATCATGTCGCGGTCAAAGCGGATCTACGGCGGAGATCACGAGGTCCATCCTACCTTCGGTCGCTGCCGTCCGCTCAGCGATGGCATGGCGGCGCTTGACGCAGTTTGTTTAAGCAAAGTGTCGATGGTAACCATCAACGGCGACCGGCCTCCCGTCTCGCCGGACGACCTTGTCAAAGCTCTTGGCATTGTGCACGGCATCCAAATAAGTTACTTGCTCGTCAAGTCCGTTCGCCACCGCTGATTTCTTCGTCGAGTTCTACGAACAACTTTCATTTGCGATCGTGTGTTCAAATCTTCCCGGCGTTTGTTCTGCGATGGCGCGCTGGTGAGCTTTGATCGGTGGCACCCAGGATGGGGCTCGGTGCCCTCTGAGTCAACTTCGGACTTTCCCCGTGTTGCTCGAAACGATGTATGGCACAGGGCCTACTCCATCGCGCGGCGGAGGCCACTGCTTCATTGGGAGAAGAGGCAGGGCTGGCTGCCTGGATATGCTCTAATTTGAGGTAACAACTGAATCTTGTCAGATAGTACTAGTTAAATCCAAGCTATAGGTCTGAAGCAATGATATGGCAGTACATTTGATTGTGACCTGTTCTAATTTTGTACCTAAACTTTTTTTAGAAAGGGCTGTACGTCAACTTAATGTGCTAGCGTAACTTATTGTGTTGTGCATGTCTGTTTTGTTTGCACAACATTCAAGATATTTCCCGTCATTTATAAAGGCGATGAACCGTTATATGCGACTTCGTTGGTTTCAACATAGCCCTTCCGTAGCGATCCTTTGCTTCCATCCTGATTGTGCGCTGCGTGAAATTTTTTGTATGCAAGTTCGGTGTGCTATGATGTTCTATATGATTGTGTCAACTATATAAGTTTTCTTGAGCATCGGCAATGCATATGGCTGAAAGATGTATTCTGAGAGCATCGACCGATGGGTCTCTCTCTCTCTCTCTCTCTCTCTCTCTCTCTCTCACACACACACACACACACACACACACGCGCGCGCGCAAGTGGGACTCGTTGAATTATTTATTTGCTCGTGACAACTTTTAATTAGGTTCCACTGTAATCTAACTTTTTTCTTAAGTTATTAATTGAGCTCGGTGACTTCAAAAAGTTGTCTGAAGCCTTGTTTGGGCCTTTCCTAAGGCGTCCACAGAATGTGGGCTGAGTAACCATGTTAGGTTGTCTTTGTACTCTGAGGCCTTTTTTCAACATCGGCAATGCAAGGGCCGACATTTGTAATGTTAATATCCGTGTCAACTTGTTATCCGCCCATTGGCTGCAAAGTTTCCTAGGAGGTATGCATTAGGCTTAACAAGAAAATGGACTTTAAGAAATAATAAATGGGATGTAATTATAATAAGCTGGCAATTACTATGCACCAAACACGTAATTAGTTTGAAATATATATTATTTTGGAATTTGGAAATTTTAATTTCATTACTTGTTCTTGTGCGCAATATTTCGTTGGATTTTAACGTGATACAACTTTATTTTGAAATTATGTTTAACCTGACTAGAAATTTAGGATAAAAATATTTCGGATCCCATCAAAATGTGGGAATTTTTTTTTAATTCTGTTTTGAGCGGTTGTTTGAAATTATTAATCGTTGTCCTAGCTAGAAGTTTGGCTGTACATTTAACAAACCCATAAATGGGCTATAGTAAATTCCATTAGAATTGAAAAATGGGCTGTACATTCTCACAAATCGCAAATGGGCTATATGTTCTCTGCCAAATCCGAGCTGTGGGCCTACTAAGTTGACGCGTACCAAGGGCTTTGTCAACTTAGTTAATATAAATAATTCAAGCTGCAGTGATCATACGATGTCCATCCAACGGCCGTAGTGCTTCTTTAACCTCTGGTCTTCTTGCTCCAGCCGCCCAAAGCAGCCGGTCGTGGTCGCGTGCTCCTGCCTCCCGTGGCCGGCTGTGATGCCGCGGAGGTCTCACCGCCCCGTACTACTCCCACCACTGGCCAGACCATCCCTCTACTCACCCACACCCCCTGTTATTCTGCGGCGACGGCAGCCTCACACCGCAGCCGAACTAGTGAACCCTCGTACTCCTCTCTGCGCGGGCTACCACTGCTGCGTTTTCCCTGGCTCCACGTCGTCCCCTTCCTAGGCCTCGCCGTCGTCCAGACCACCGCCCTAGTGCTCTCGGCGCGGCGTGGTCAACGTGGTCAACGACCGACTTCCATCGCAAGAGTACTGTACATGGAGAGGCTGACAGCTAGGTCCAGGCGGCCGCAAGGAAGTGCCTCCTTATTACGCGCAAAATAATTATTCCTCCACCTGACATCTGGGACCCACCGGACGGGCCACCTTATTTCGTGAAAAAAATGTTCCCCATCATTGGACCCACCGGACGGGCAACAGATTTTGCGAAAAACGTTCCTCAGCCGTCACCGGACCCACCGGAAGTGCCTCCTTATTACGCACAAAAAATAAATACTCCCCCTGCTAGCTGGGACCAACCATGTTGGGAGGCTGACTTGTGGGCCTACTAAGTTGACTGGGACGGGGGCCTTTGTCAACTTTAGTCAATATGAACGATTCTAGCTCCAGTGACCGTACGATGGCCATCCAACGGCTGTTGTGCTTCTTCAACCTCTGGTGTTCTTGCTCCAGCGCCCAAAGCAGCGCCGGTCGTGCCGCATGCTCCTGCCTCCCGTGGTCGGCTGTGCTGCCGCAGAGGCCTCACTGCCCCGTACTATTCACACCGCTGGCCAGGCCCTACGGCGACGGCGGCCTTACACCGCAGCCGAATCAGTGAACCCTCATACTCCTCTCCGCGCGGGCTTCCACTGCCGCGTCTTCCCGTCTCCAGCTTGTCCCCTTCCTAGGGCTCGCCGTCGTCCACCGTCGTGGTGCTCTCGGCCTTGGCGTGGTCAATGTGGTCAACGACCGACTTCCATCGGAAGAGCATCAGACGATGGAAAAGGCCGACAGTGGGTCCACGGCAATGTCGCAAGGAAGTGCCTCCTTATTAGGCGGAAAATAATTATTCCTCCACCGACAAAGAGGGACCTACCGGATGGGCCACCAGATGTTCGTGAAAAAATGTTTCCCCGACCATCGGGACCCACAGACGGGCCACCATATTTCGCGAAAAAACGCGTTCCCCAAGGTCGACTCGGACCCACCGGAAGTGCCTCCTTATTACGCAAAAAAAATGAATACCCCCTGCTAGCTGGGACCAACCTTGGTGAGAGGCTGACTTGTGGGCCTACTAAGTTGACTGGGACGGAGGCCTTTGTCAAATTTAATCAAAATATATGAACGATTCTAGCTCCAGTGACCGTATGATGTCCATCCAACGACCGTTGTGCTTCTTCAACCTCTGGTCTTCTTGTTCCAGCCGCCCAAAGCAGCGCCGGTCGTGTTGCCGCTTTGCTCCTGCCGCCGCTTGGCTGTCATGCCTTGGAGGCCTCACCGTGCCCTACTACTCCCACCGCTGGCCAGGCCATCCCTCAACGCACCCACACCCCCTGTTATTCTGTGGCGACGGCAACCTCACACCGCAGCCGAACGAGTGAACGCTCATACTCCTCTACGCGTGGGCATCCACTGCCGCGTCTTCCCCGGCTCCGCGTCGTCCCCTTCCTAGGCCTCGCTGTCGTCCACCGCCCTGGTGCTCTCGGCGTGGCGTGGTCAACGTGGTAAAGGAATGGCTTCCATCGGACGTGGACTGTACGTGGAGAGGCTGACAGCTGGGTCCACGGCCGCAGCAAGGAAGTGCCTCCTTATTACGTGCAAAATAATTATTCCTCCACCTG
Organism: Aegilops bicornis; assembly: GCA_021605145.1. Taxonomy (NCBI): domain Eukaryota; kingdom Viridiplantae; phylum Streptophyta; class Magnoliopsida; order Poales; family Poaceae; genus Aegilops; species Aegilops bicornis. Next base: position 606,755,285 of record CM038671.1, read on the forward strand.
ATAGCGGGGACCCACCGGACGGGCCACCGTATTTAGCAAAGAAAATGTTTCTCCCTGTCTGCTGGGACCCACCAGCTACATCTTCGCACGCAAGGAAGTGCCTGACAGTCGAGACCCACCTGGTCGAAGCGTACGTAGCGTTGTCATTCTGGTCGCGAACGTGTACGTACATATATACTGGTGGATTAGAGGCGCGCACGTGTTGTAGCAGAGGCGCGCACGTAGCATGTACACGTACATACAGCAGCGAGGGTGCAAAAAAGAAAATATGGCCACGTACGTACATACGGGCAGGGTCTCGAACGCCTATCGCGCATGTGTACATGGCTGGGTCGGAATGGAGAAACAACGTCGTTGTGATGCCCGGGTAATTAAGCTACAGTAACCCTCTGCTAAGGATGCCACGTCAGCTCAGTTACCGTTGATAAACTCGAGTTAGTTCAAAAATGATTCAAATTCAACTTTAAAATATAGGCAAACAGTAAAAGTTTTCAAACATTAAAACTAAATTGTTCATCATGTGGCAAATAATCCCTAACTAATTGAGGTTAAGAAACCACATTCTTATAGAAAGTTTAGATGCATTTGAATAATTAAAACAGTAGGTAAAACAATGAAATAAATGTCTTTTGCATTTTATAAAATAATAAACTATTTATTTAGTTGCCCCTAAGTTAATGGGACAGTAGCATAATTATTAACACTAAATTAGTGATTGCTTTTATAATTTATAAAACTAATACAAATGAGAAATTAAAAGAAAACAGAAAAAAATAAAAGGTAAAAACAAAGCAAAACAAAAGAAAAACCCCCGGCTCCCCAAGGGCCTTGGCCTTGGCCCAGTGAGCAAGCCTAAACCGGCCCAGCCGCTTCACGCACTCCCTTATTCCCACAGGCACCCAAACCCTAACCGACATCCACTCCCCACTTCCCCCGCCCCCACTCTCTCGTCTCTCCCGCTCCCCCGATCTAGAAGGGGATCGAACTGCCGCCGCCGCTCGGAACGCCACCGCCATGGCCTGCCTCGTCGGCTGCCACCTCGCCGGCGTGCCCGCTGCCTGAGGTCTCCGCGGACGTCGCCATCGCCCCGCGTGCCTCGGCCTCCTCCTCGCCCCGTGCTGAGGCCGCCATTCCAGCGCCGCGCCCTCGACCTCGTCGCCCGCCGCCCTCGTTGCCGGCGACCCGGGCGCCGCCCCTTCCTCGTCCTCCTCCACGAGCACGCCTCGCTCAACTACAGGCCTATGTGAGCCCCCTTCCCATCCCCTGTTCCTCCATGGCAAACCCGTCGCCGTGCCCGGAGTTCTCTGAAGCCCGCGTCCTCCCGCACCGAACCGTCGCACTGGCCTCCCTGCACCCTGGCGCCTACGTGCCTTGGCATGCACGCCCAGACTTGTCGCCCTTGCGTCTTTGTCGGTGCCCGCGACCATGACACTTGTATTCTTGACCGTCTTTAGCAACCACTTCCCCGCCGCCCCTCCCCACTGGCCTCCCCGAACTCAAGCCCTTGGTCCGCCGTCCCAGCGCCCACAAGGCGTCTTGCTTCAGCCTTGACCAGAATCTTACTTGGAATTGGGTCTGAGCCACTTCGATGGGGCCACGCCCTATCTTGTTTAGAAAAAAAGGGGGAAATGTGTTAAATTAATTAATGAGTTAATTAAATTAATTAATCCTATTTAACTAAACTAATTAGAATAAATTAACCTAATCATCATTTAGATAAAACTAATTAAGGTTGTTTAGTTAATGTGAGTCAATGACACGCGGGACCCACACACTATTCACTGGTTAACCTAGTCAACAGTTGATTGTGTTGTTGACTTGACCTGGCCCCACATGTCATTGACTGTGGCGGGCACATCACTAGGTGACAAAAGTATTTCGCTGTTTATTATTCAAATTTAATAATTCCATAAAATTAATAAATTCTTTTGAAAATCATATCTTTTAATCTGTAACTCGGATGGAAAAACTTTGTACATGAAAGTTGCTCAGAACGACGAGACGAATCCGGATACGCACCCCATTCGTCCGCCATGCATCCCTAACCTATCGAACTTGCGACTTCCCCCCCGGTTCATCTGTCCGAAAACGCGAAACACCGGGAATACTTGCCCGGATGTTCCCCCCTTCACTGGTACAACCTCCCACCATGTTAGGGCACACCTAGCACCGCGCTTTGTCATGTCATGCATCGTCATGCATTTGTTTGCATTGTATTTATTGTTTCTTCCCCCTCTTCTCTCGCTGAACACCGGAGACCGACGCCTTGCATTTGCTACCCAAAGACGACTCACGGTGTTGGCGACTCCTCCTTCTTGCGAGCAATCAGGCCAGCCCCCTTTGATCACCGGATATCACCTATTCTTCTCTATCGCTTGCATTAGAGTAGTGTAGCATATTCACGCTTTCCGTTAATCCTATTCCATTTGCATAGCCCGTCATTGTTGCTTTCTGGTTGTTACCCTTACATGCTATCCTCTTGCTTAGTATAGGATGATAGTACTCCATCTGTGGCCCTACCTTCTTGTCCGTCGATTGTGCTATACTATCGGGCCATGATCACTCGGGAGGTGATCACGGGTATATACTATATACTTTATACATGATAAATGTGGTGACTAAAGTCGGGTCGGCTCGAGGAGCACCATGAAAGTGATTCACGGATTGGGGGCTAGCGGGACCTTTGTCCCACCGGCCCTCTGTGGTGGATCTTTGTGGCGGGCTGACAGGCAGGTTGAGAACGCCTAGGAGAGAGGTGGGCCTGGCCCTGTTCAGCGTTCGCGGATACTTAACACGCTTAACGACATCTTGGTATTTGATCTGAGTTGGGTCGTTGACCTTACACGCACTAACCGCCACGTGGGACAAGATACGGGCAACCGACGTCGTGGTATCAGCCGAAGCATTTCGTGACGTCGTGGCTGGTGGCGGCGCGCCGGATTGAATTGGGCGCCTGCTAGGCTAGGTCTTCTTCGGCCGCCCTGCATAGCGTGCGAGGTGTGTGCTAAGGCGATGGGCCCGGACCCTGGCGCTTAGGTTTAGACCGGCGTCTTGACCTCTCTCATTGTGCCTAGATGGGGCTGCGGCGTGTTGATCTTCAGCGGCCGGGCATGACCCGAAAAGTGTGTCCGACCAAATGGGATCGGCGTGGCCGGTAATGTGCTGCGCCCTGCAGGAAGTTAATCTATTCGAATAGCCGTGATCTTGATGTGAGCGACTTGGAGTTTTACCTTGACCTTATGACAACTAGAACCGGATACTTAATAAAACACACCCTTCCAAGTGCGGATACAACCCGGTGATCGCTCTCTAACAGGCTGACGAGGAGGGATCGCTGGGTAGGATTATGCTATGCGATGCTACTTGGAGGACTTGATCTACTCTCTTCTACATCTTTGCAAGGCGGAGGCTGCAGAGCGTAGTCTTCGATAGGATTAGTTATCCCCCTCTTATTCTGGCATTCTGTAGTTCAGTCCACTGATATGGCCCCCTTTACACATATACCCATGCATATGTAGTGTAGCTCCTTGCTTGCGAGTACTTGGGATGAGTACTCAAGGTTGCCTTGTTCCCCCTTTCCCCCCTTTCTTTACCCGATTGCTGCGACAGACGATGGAGCCCAGAGCGACGCCACCGTCGCATTTAAGACTACTACATCGAGGTGCCTACTACTACGCAGGTCTTCACGACGACCAGAGTAGTTAGGAGGATCCCAGCCGGGAGGCTGCGCCTCTTTCGATCGGTATCCCGGTTTGTGCTAGCCTTCTTAAGGCAAACTTGTTTAACTTATGTACGTACTCAAATATTGTTGCTTCCGCTGACTCGTCTATGATCGAGCACTTGTATTCGAGCCCTCGAGGCCCTCGGCTTGTATTATGATGCTTGTATAACTTATTTATGTTTTAGAGTTGTGTTGTGATATCTTCCCATGAGTCCTCGATCTTGATCGTATTGCGTTTGCATGCATGATTAGTGTACGATTGAATCGGGCGTCCACAAGATTGGTATCGAGCCGAGCCATTGCTGTAGGAATCCCCTTTCCAACTCCTTGGTCGAAGTTGAGTCTAGTCATTGAAAAAGTTTTTTTTACTAACATGGCTGTGCGGCTTACAGGCCCACGTCGCTATTGGGTGGTATTAGGATCTTTTATTCCTCGTCTATACTCTGGGATTCTGATCTCTCTTCTATTTGGGTTAAATGATTTTGCTAACTCTGAATCTAGGTTCTCATAACTACTTCCACTCGGAGAGCCCCTTATTACAGATGATCACCTGCTGCACCAGAAGTTTCCGAAGATACTCTCCGATGTTCTACCGAGAACTTGTGCTCATCGCTTTTGCAATTCCCCTTCCACCGTCAACCCTTATGGATAACTACATGCACTTTCCATTCTTACATTCATCCCCAGTTGGTCTTTTTATTACAAGATACCCTGTAATACTCGTCGTTGTTCCAAGAATACTGTCGTGGTTTTGTCACGGCAGATGTCCTCATGAAAGGACTTAGTCGTGGAGCCATCGCTACGGTTTAACTTGAAGGAGTTAAAGCGGACGCAAAGACACAAGAGTTATACTAGTTCGGCCCTTCGATGAAGGTAAAAGCCTACGTCTAGTTGTGATGGGATTGATGCGGTCTCAATGACTAGGAGCAAATAAAGCTTCGCCTAGGCCTCGAGTTTGTTGTCCCTTGAACCGCCCGTCGCCCCCTTATATACACGGGTGACGCCTGGTCGGTTGAGAGAATCCCAATCTCCGGGTTCATACTCGTATCCGGGTTGGTCTCTCTCTATTCCTAGCTTACAATACAAGTTTACATACCAGGTCGGTTTACGGCTACTGTGTTCTAAACCGACCTCACGGCCTTGGGCCCTTATTTTCATGTCTCTTGGGCTTTTACACCATAGAACTCTTGATGAAGTTAACCCGGCCCCAGATAGGCGGTTCACGCCCGATAGTAATATCCCCAACATTAGGCCCCAGATTGATTTGAACAGGTTCATGTCAATCCTTTGATAAAAAACCTTCATCCTCAATGCCTTCTGGAAATCGTTGAACCGCCGTGATGTCACCTTCTCTGGTCGCTGTAAACCGGCATGACGTCCTTATAAAGATAGTATTCATGATATCTTCTTTAAACAGATCTGCAATAATCGAGGCGACAGCTCTGCTTCCTAGACTTGTGGTTCCTTGATTCACGTACCTGACACGGGTATCTGGCCTTATAAATAGGACCAAAGGGTCATTTCTTTTCTCCCCTCCGACCCCTTTCTCTTCGTCTTCCTCGCGTCGCTAGCCTCGGAGCTCCGCCGCCGCCGTCGACCTCTGCACCGTCTTGAGCCGCTGCATCAACCTGAACGCACGGGAGAAAACGCAGCACTCTTCCGCATCTCGTCGACTCATGTAAGTCCTCGGTTCCCCTCGATCTAGATCTGTTCTAGGGTTTCTCGTTCTTGCCGTGCTCCATGAACTGTTCATGCTCATGCCAGACTCCTGGATAGATCTGTGACACCTTGCTCTGATTAGTAGTGAGTTTTAGCATCCACCTGTAGTCTCGTGCTCACGTTCATAGATCTCGCGTATCATCTCCTGCTCATTATATCAACCTTTGCCTGCTTTATTCTTTCTTTTACGATCCGGCGGATCCTTCATTGTAGAGAGATCTTGTGAAACCTGTTTACGCACATAACCGTTCGCAACCTCAATTGCTTTCGGTACTTAGACCGAGCGGTTTAACTTAACATAGAAAAAATCAAATAAACCAGTATACACCATTAGTCCCTTGTTGTTGAACCGCCGTAACTCCTTAACTGTGAGCATCGCCGCTTCAGAGAACTCCGCTTTTAGATGCATTTGTCTCCGATTTAGCATTGTACACGGTTCTCTCTTTGTCCCAACACATTACTTGAACCGGATTCATATTTTTGTAGATGGCCAAACAAGTGTATGAATGCAACTGGCGCCTTCCGTGTCACCGAAACTTCGGTTAAACAATCTTGTCCTGTTGGCGCTTTAGCAGCAAAATACTATCCTTTGGAGGGTTCACGGCAGCGAATGTCCACCCACACCTCAAGAGGGAGAGATTGTAGTTTTCGCAGATCACTTAGCAGGGGTTTTAATCCTTGGGTTCAAAATTTTACCGGGATGTGTTAGCCAATTTTCAACTCCGTCTGCAAGATACGGGCCCCAATTCAATTACCAACATTTGTCACTTCCAAGTGCTCTGTGAGGCATACTTTCAAGAAGAACCCACAGTTGAACTGTTTAGAGGCTGCTTCCATCTAAACTGCCGCAGAATTTACCGACGGGCCCAACAAGAATTGGGTGGTGTGGCGATTCAAAAAGAAAGGAGGTCACTTATCCTCATGTCAAACTGCACAGACCACCCAAGGAATGGAATCAAACATGGTTTTATTGCAGAGACACCTCACCGCCAATGGGAATCCTCTGCCCAGTTTTCGTCCGGAGCGACTCAGTAATACACATCCCTTTCCGCAAAGATTAACCGCCAATGAGAGAAGTAAATATGCTCCTCAACTCTCCAAACTCAGAGCCTTCATGGCCAATGGCTTAACCGGAATTGATCTACTTGACGCTTTGGATATCATGGAGCATCACGCCCTCTCCCAGCCGGGCCTCCGGTTTAATGTGTGAATATTCTGGTAGTGTCGATGACCCCCTCCGACACATTAATATCCAGCTCACCGATGACGAGGTCACTGAAGCGGTGAAGAAAATGTTGAATGAACCGGAACACCTCGTACTTCGAACCGTCTCGCTTCCCTTCTGCGCTTATCAACAAACCACCATCTGTAAGACTTGACTATTTTTCTTGAATATATTACTGTTATTTACGACATCATTTTTAACATCAACTGCTGCTTAATCGTGGTGACGATCCATTACGGAGCAAGAAACGTCCACAAGAGAAACCGGAGAAACTGACATAAAACCGGAAAAACCAATCCGGCAAAAGACCAAGGCTGTCAAAAAAGCTGCTAATAAGAGAAAAACCACTGCATCTTCTGATCCAGCTGTGGATAATGATGTGGGTAATCCAGACCTTAAGGTAGAACTTGATTCACTTGGCTTACTTTTCACACGCCTAATTAATGATGATATTTGTCAGGATGATCTTTGAAGCCCGATGTCTGATGATGTAGAGGTAATTATTCTCTCCTCGACTCAAGTCCTTAGCCTTCATTAAAACCCGTCGGGCAAACCAGAAAATTAAGTTTTCTCATCCCCTTGCTTACTTGGATCCCAAATTTCTTATGAAGACTCAACAACATGAAGTTTGCCGCACAACTCGGCACAGCGGCCAGGTAGTTACCTCCGCCGGTTTACCGAACAGTCCGGTTCGGAAACGTCGTTCAGAGGTCTCTAGTTTGCTTGTCAGTGCTTACCCTAAAGCGGGCTGGTTTCGTCAACCCCTTAATCCATCTGACTCCGATTATCAGGTCACATCCCACTCCTCATCTGGCGAGTCATCAGCTACTCAGCTGCCACCGCTGAAAACGGTGCTTGGGTAAGTTATACATTTCATATTGTTTCTACTGCATCATTGCGTAGTATATGCCGTATTTGACTGTTATTGTGCTTTTTCAGGGCCAAGCCTAGGCCAAGCAAAAGGCTCGTCTGCGGATAAACGGCCGACGAAGAGCGCCCTGAACCGGACAACGCCCCAAATCCTGAAGCGGCTATCTGTGAAGATACGCCCAATGATCCACTGCAAGATGACGATTTTGTTGCTGAAGACAGGCCTATTGACACCTCCCTTCTTGCTGACCAACTCAGAAGCCCGACCCGGATTGAAAATCCACCAGTCCAACCCGGCCTGCCGACAAAACGACAGTTCCTGGTCAAACCGGTGATAGCAAGGACGATGACGTTGTGATTACTGGCTTTGGCCACAGTGAACCGGGTAATCTGGTTGCTTTAGCCAAACATTCTGCCAAGGAAGAAACTGCCACCATGAGCAAGGGCAAGTGGGATGTTGATCTGGCAACTTACGCCGCTCTGAACCCCCAAGACCTTCATTCTGGTTACTTGAACCGGCTGTATACCAGCCGTGATTATGAAGTCGGGCTGGTGAAGATGATGAAAGAAAAATTCGAGGTAATCTCCATGTTCTTTTTCCGCTTAGGATTGTTCAATTTGATTAACTCTCCTAGCCCCCAAGGGTCGGTTCAACTTTAAGCGTAGTTAAACCGGACTCGTAATTCATATCGCCAAAGATCGTAACATGTTGGAGCAAATAGCCATTAGCCCCCAAGTGCCAAGTTGAATACCTGTATTGAGCTTGGGACTTTGTGATTCCGTTGGTAGATGAAGATCAAATATGCATTAGCCCCCAAGTACCAAGTGTATAACTGGTTATGCACTTGGGACTTGTAATGAAGATATTTTAACATGCTCCCTTTTTGTTGCAGAGTGACATACGCCAACAAGCCGCACAAATCAATGATCTTCAAGAAAATCTAAAAACTCAACAAGCAGAAACCGCCAAGGCCAAAGATGAGCTGAAAACCGCCTTTGACTACTATGGAGCAGCTCAAGGAGTGGTTCAAATGCGGCGGGCGGTTGGGATCTTGAAAAGGCCGCTTTTAACCAAAAAGGCTGAAAACGTTGAAGCTGCCCTTAAACCGGTGGTGGATGAGTCGACCAAGCGTGAAGCGGCAAGTGCACGCCATGACTGCTGCTATCTTTGGTAAGCTTCTTTTGACTTCTGTAATGACTTGGCCTTTCTTATGATAAGTCCGGTTTGTGATTGCTCTTGTATTGCCGTAGGCACACGTATTGGTCACTTGGGATCAGATGTTCGGATGAAATTGAAAGCTGCCTACACCTTAATAGAGCGGTTGTACCTTTGGAGCACGATGGATCATCTCCACTGCATCACATAACAATCCAGCACCCTCCTTAATTCAAGATACTCTTAGGAGGTTGTCAATGCTTCTACCGGATTGAAGAGCTGAAAAAATCTGCTGCTCGAACCAGCGCCATTAATGCCTTAATCCGGCCAAAGCATGGGTGCGATTTCGATCCTGTTGAAGCGGTAGCGAGGGCTATCGAGTTTGAAGGAAGACGGTTCGTAATTCAACGAGGATGATTCGAGAGCGATAAACCGGGCGGTCGCCTCACGGCTTGCCAATTGGTCGAAGAGGCAAACTTGTCACATTACCAAGCTCAATATGATGATCAGAACAAGCGAGTAACTGCACGTTTTCCTGAAGCACAGAACCTGATCCCCCCAATCCGTAAGCACACTTACGCTCCTGATATTGAACCATATTCCCTGATCCATGAGGAGGCTGTCTTTCAAGCTTTAATGGGAATCGACTGGACTACTGTTGACTTCCAACCGCTGGGTAGAGATGAAGAAGCTGAAGCGGCGCAAGACGACCCACAACCATCAAACCGGGGCGGCGAGAAAGCATGAACCGGAAGCCGGTTTAAGTAGCTGCTTCATTATATTCCGCCAAAAAACAATGATGTTATTTGGGCACCATGTTGCCTTGTAATAGGATAGCCAATACTCTTGCTTTGAATATGCCTTCGTGCATAAGTGCCGATACCTTTGCTTGAATGACCGAAATTTTCAATCTATATTGCCTGCAATCACAAAGTCTTAAACCGCCATGGCGGTTTGAACCACCAGCCGGTTTGTGACGTCCATATAAGTATGAAATGAAATATTGAGGTATCCAATCAAAATTTGTGATACACAATACCTGCCATTGCTGGGCATAAAGTTGGCTTAGCCAATCTTGAAGCGGAGGTTATATAAACCCTTACCGTCAAAGGAGAAAACAGCTCCTATATTTATAATGTCGGTTTACAGTGTAAACCGTGCCTGGTCATGACGATCGAGAGCCCCATGTTACTCCATAATGGGATGTTAACGAGAAAAAGTCAAACCGTGAAAGTATCTCGATTAAAAAAATGGATCGAATTTCGTCAATTGACAACTTGAACCGGTTTAAAAATGTTGTCGGTTTAAGAAACACAACAAAAATCAAATAACAATTGTGAAAAGACATGGAAGCAAAGGCAATGATAAACTGTTTGCAAAAAAGGAAGGCTTTTATCGAGCCGATCGATGGTGTTACCATGGTCGGACGAGGATCAAGCTCCCTATAAGGTGTAGCCATGATTCAAGTCAGCTGTGTCCCCAAGAAACCGTGGCATTATGCCGATCGAAAGTGGCGTGGCAATGGTTCGGGTTCGACCAAGCCCCAAGTGACTCTATGGCCTTAGGCCGATCAAGAGGCGTGGATCGGTTCAGACTTGAGCATGTCCCCAAGTGATCTGGTGGCTTTCGCCTATCAAAGGTGTTGCATTGGTTCAGACATGAACCAAGCCCCAAGTGATATCACAAAGCTTTTGAAAAAGCAAACTCGAGGGTAAACGGAGGCCGTTTTAAAACAGAACAACTCCATGTAACCACACATGATGTAACAGAACAGATACCCCGCTTTAGCCGAGGCTCCGGTTTATTACTTTATTCATAATATAAAGACTGTCATAATATGTACATAAGTAGAGCCGATGGCTCAGGTATAATAAGGCCGAAGATGAGCTATGTTCCACGGCCTGTTGGTCTCCTCCTCTGACGCGATGCGTGAGTCTTTATGCTCTCGAATATCAATCGATAGTATGCGACCCGTTGTGCGATTCTTGCGACCACGAAAGGTCCTTTCCAAGGTGGGGATAACTTGTGCATATCGGTCGGCCTTGGATGAGCCAAGCACCAAATCTCCTTCTTGAAAAGTTCTGGTTACGACCGGCGACTATGGTAACGACGAAGATCCTGTTGGTAAATCGCCAAGCGGGCAGCTGCTATGTCACGCTCTTCATCCAACCGATCCAAAGCGCCCTCAGGTGCCGTCTCGTTGTCCGCTTCAACATAAGCTGCCACACGAGGTGAATCATGACGGATGTCACTGGGGAGAACCGCCTCCGCTCCATAGACCATAAGGAACGGTGTGTATCCCGTGGATCTGTTAGGACTAGTGTTGATACTCCATAACACCGATGGTAGCTCTTCTACCCAACAACCCGGCGTCCTCTGCAAAGGGACCATAAGCCGGGGCTTGATGCCTCTCAATATCTCTTGATTAGCCCTTTTCGCTGACCGTTGACTGTGGGTGGAGCTCTTGAAGAAACGTCAAGCGGATGTGCTCACGTTCGCGAGAACTCTTTCATGGCACCTTTTGACAAATTGTTACAATTATCTGTGATGATACTGTGTGGAAAGCCAAACCGGAAAATCACCTTTTTGATGAACTGAACCGCCGTAGCCGCGTCACACTTTCTAACAGGTTCTGCCTCCACCCACTTTGTAAATTTGTCAACGGCCACCAGGAGGTGGGTCTTTTTGTCCTTGGACCTCTTAAAAGGCCCAACCATATCCAGCCCCCAAGTCGCAAACAGCCAAGTAATTGGAATCATCCTCAATTCTTGGGCTGGTATATGAGCACGTCTGGAAAACTTCGCAACCATCACATCGTCTCGACTAGATCTTCCAGATCAAGCATAGGCGGTCAACCAATAGAAACCGTATGGAACGCTTTTAGCCACCAAGGATTTTGAACCAGCGTGGTGGCCACAATCTCCTTCGTGGATCTCACGCAATATTTCATAGCCTTCCTCGGGGACACACACGGCGTTGAAATGCCTCGATACGCTGCAATGATGCAATTCACCATTAATAATGGTCATAGACTTACTTCGCGGGACTATCCGCCGAGCCAACGTCTCATCTTACGGTAACTTCGCCCGGTTCATGTACGCAAGATAAGGGAGCGCCCAATCCGGAGTGACGTGAAGAACTGCCACCAATTGAGCCTCCGGATCGTGAATAGCCAAATCCGCTTCACCGTGGAGCTTGACCGAAGCGGGTTGTGCGATGCGTCGAGAAAAACATTGGGCGGGACCGGTTTATGCGTTGAGAGCCCAACCGCTTAAAGCGTCCGCTTCTTCATTCTTCCGATGGTCCACGTGGTCCACACGATAGCCCTTGAAATGACTGCGGCGATATCCACCTCACGCATTTATATGCAGCCATGAGTGGGTCCTTGGAATCCCAAGTGCCGGACACCTATTGAGCCACTAGGTCCGAGTCACCAAGCACTTAACCCGCTTAGATTCATCTCCTTAGCCATCCGGAGACCATGGAGCAAGGCTTCATACTCAGCTGCATTGTTAGTACAAGGGAACATTAAGCGAAGAACGTAACAAAACTTGTCACCTCGTGGGGAAGTTAGTACGACTCCAGCCCCCGAGCCCTCCAATTGCCTGGATCCGTCAAAATGGATGGTCCAATATGTGTGATCCGGCTTTTCTTCAGGTGCTTGCAACTCTGTCCAATCATTAATGAAATCTACAAGTGCTTGAGATTTTACCGCCGTCCGAGGCACGTACTTCGCATCGCGGCCCAAGCTCTATAGCCCACTTAGCAATCCGTCGCCGCTTCCGGTTCTGTATGATATCGCCTAAGGGAGCGTAAGCTGACCACCGTGATGGGGTGCCCTTGGAAATCTTGCTTCAGCTTCCGCTTGCCATAAAACTCCATATACCGGCTTACTCGCCAATGCGGATACCTTTGCTTAGATTGAATAAGTACCTGCCGATATAGTAAACCGGACGTTGAACGGATGCTCCTTCTGCCTCCTTCCGTTTCCACCACAATGGCCACGCTAACCGCCACGGCATTAGCAAAGAACATATAGCGAAGCGGCTCCTTGTCAATGGGAGCGGCGAGCACAAAGCGGGTTGGCCAACCGCCGCTTTAAATCCTCCAACGCTTCATCGGCCGGACTCGGACAAACCGATCTGTCTTTTTCAAAGATCTCGTACAAAGGGATGGCCTTCTCTCCGAGGCGGCTGATAAACCGGCTCAGTGCGGCAATCCGGCCTGCCAAACGCTGGACATCGTTAATGCACTTCGGTTTAGCCAGGGAAGTAATAGCCGTAATCTTCTCCGGATTAGCTTCAATTCCCCTGTTGGACACGAGAAAACCCAATAACTCTCCTGCCGGAACACCAAAAACACATTTGGCCCAGTTGAGCATCATCTTGTAAACCCGCAGGTTGTCAAAGGTTTCCTTCAAATCGTCAATCAGTGTCTCCTTCTCCCTTGACTTGACCACAATATCATCCACATAGGCGTGCACATTATGGCCGATCTGTTTATGCGTGCAATTACGCATACGCTGCGTTGATAAGTTGCTTGGGCGCTCTTGAGCCCAAAAGGCATAGACACATAGCAGAAGGCTCCAAAGGGAGTGATAAACGCCGTCTTCTCATGGTCCTTCACTGCCATCTTGATCTGATGATACCCAGAATATGCATCCAATAAGCTCAAATGCTCACAACCCGCAGTGGCATCAATAATCTGGTAAATGCGGGGGAGGGCAAAAGGATCTGCTGGACAAGCCTTGTTAAGATCTCGTAATCCACACATGCGCCAAGTGCCATTTTCTTAAGAACCAGCACCGGATTAGCAAGCCACTGCGGATGGAAGACTTCAACGATAAAACCAGCTGCTAGGAGCCCGGCCACCTCCTCTCCAATGGCCCTGCGCCTTTCTTCGTTAAACCGGCGGAGAAACCGCTTCACGGTTTGTACTTGGGATCAACATTAAGAGTGTGCTCAATGAGTTCCTCGGTACACCGGCATGTCGAAGGCTTCCATGCAAAAATGTCCCGATTCTCACGGATGAACTTCGATGAGCGCCGCTTTCCTATTTCGGATCGAGTTGGCAGCGATCTTTGAACTGCTTGGACGAATCGCTGGGCACGAAGTCAACAAGTTTAGTCTCAGCTGCCGATTTGAATTTCACGGCCGGATCATGCTCTGTAGTTGGCTTCTTCAATGGAGTCATGTCCGTCGGATCAACATTGTCCTTATAATATTTCAGCTCCTCGGTGGCACAAACCGACTCTGCGTAAGCCGCATCACCTTCCTCACATTCCAAAGCAATCTTGCGGCTCCCATGAACCCGTTATCGTCCCCTTGTGACCCGGCATCTTGAGCTGCAAATAGATATAACAAGGCCGTGCCATGAACTTGGCATAAGCCGCCGCCCGAATAGGGCGTGATATGGACTTTGGATTTTTACCACTTCAAACGTCAACGTTTCCGATCTGGAATCATATTCATCTCCGAAAGCCACTTCTAGGGCTATCTTACCAACCGGATATGTTGACTTGCCAGGTACCACACCATGGAACACTGTATTGGACAGTTTGAGATGTTTATCTGTTAACCCCATACGACGGAAAGTCTCATAATACAGGATGTTAATGCTGCTCCCTCCATCCATGAGTACCTTGGTGAACTTATAACCTCCCACCTGAGGTGCCACCACCAGGGCTAGGCTGACCCGGATTGTCAACCCGGGAGGATGATCCTCTCTACTCCATACAATGGGCTGCTCGACCAGCGTAGGTAATGAGGCACGGCCGGTTCAATAGTGTTATTTGCCCGCTCGAAGCTTCCGGTCTCTCTTGTCTAAGCTGGTGGTGAAGACATGGTAACGCCAACTATTCAACTGCTTTGGGTGGCTCGATAACCCGAATGTTCTTTGCTGCTGGTTGTAACCACCTTGGTTATTCTGATTGTTACGATTGCTATGTCCGCCGTGAGTACCATTAAATCCTCGAACCGAATTTCCTCCATCAAACCGGCCCGGATCTGAACCGCCGGAACCTTGATCATACCGGAAAGCATTAGAATTCTTGAACTCACGCATAATGTAGCAATCTTTCCAGAGGTGGTTTGTTTGGCGTCTCCGTCGTCCGTGCTTCGGACAGGGTTGATTCAATAGATAGTTCAAGCGGTCCGGATTGGGATTAGGCGCTCCGCTTCGATTCGGCCGTTTACCCTTGCGCCGCTGGCCCTTGTCCTGCGCGCTGGTGTTGGCTACGAAGTCCACGTTGCCATTCGCTTTACGCTTGCCTCCACCATTACCTGCCGAGTGATGTTGCTGGCCCTTGGAGCTGCTGTTCTTCTTTCCCTTCCCTGTCTCGTCATCGTCAGACTCGGGATCCTTGGTACTATCAGAATCAGCATACTTCACTAAAGCACCCATGAGAGTGCCCATGTCATTACAAAACGCTTCATGCGCTAACTTCAACTTTAAAGGCTGAAACCGGCAATTACCCTCCGTGGTTATGATCGCAGAGTCGCGTTGATCCGGTCCGATGAATGCAAGATTTCAAACGCGGCGTACTCCAATGGGTTGTTGACTCTCCTTCCCCCTGGACACAAGCCGCCAAGTCTACTACGGACATGGGCTGTTTACAGGTATCTTTGAAATTCTGGATAAACCGGGCCCGCAATTGGGCCCATGAATTGATAGAATTGGGTGGCAAGCTTTTCAACTAAGTACGGGTCGTGCCTTCGAGCATCATGGTGAAATACTTTGCACACGCAGCGTCGTCTACGTCCAGCATCTCCATGGCCATCTCATAACTTTCTATCCATGCTTCTAGAGCCAAATCGGCAGTGTAATTTGGCACCTTGCGCGGACCCTTGAAGTCTTTGGGCAAGCGCACATTGCGTAAAGCGGGGACGAGGCAAGGTACCCCCAAAGAACTAGAGGTAACCACAGGCTCGACCGAGATGGTTTGAGACGAACCGGCGTGAGGGCGATAAGTCTGATCTTTGTCGCTAACTCGGCCTCCTCATAGGCCGGGCCGGTCCACCACCTCCTGGGCGTTATCGACACCATCTGTCGGGTTGTTGCCACGGGCGCACCACGCCGCAGTGCATTACTTGATACGGCGGTTCATCCATCGTGCTCGCTATAGCTTGGCCATGGGGGGGTAGAGTGGATCCGCCGCGGCTGTACGAATATGCTTCTGTTGGACTAAAGCTGTCCTAAGGAGCTCCTTGACCCGGGCGCGTCTCTACCGCCTCGTGTTTAATCACCTTCAATTGGAATGGCTTCGGTAGTGCGCAGCTGCACAACAAGGTTATCCATCGGATTGGAGTAGTGACCGGAGGCGCTTGCACAGCCCGAGGCGCCGGCGCTTATAGCGAGGTATATCTATTAAACGGGCTGAATCGGTGCGCCTGGTCCCTGTGTGCTTCCGCCCGGTTTACCGCCCGGATTATCGTTCCCGCCCGGGGTGTTGAAGAGGTCTCTTCCTCCGAATCCTGAAGGCAAACGGGATCTGCATTTTCTCTTCATGACTTCATGTGATGCGTTCTGATCCAACATCAGCCTATAAGCCTGCGCATCTAAAGCGGCCCGCTCTGCCGTCATCTGGCGCTCAGTAGCCGCTAGATCCGCTTTTAGCTCGAGTGATTTGTTCCTTCACCTTCGTAATCTCCGCATTATGAGTGTCCTGATCCGCCGGGTTAACCTCTGACATGAGAGCGGCCAACGCATCGAACAGATCTGATAAAACTTGAGCCGGTGGGCGCACGGGGCATCCTGCCCTGGCAGCCGTCGCCGCTGTTGAACCGGCAATCATTACCGCAGCAGTCAAAGAGTGAAGCACTGCTTGTGTACCGACCATGAATATTCCAACCCCATAGGGTAGATCGGAGGGGTCCGGAATACTGTCACCATCGGAACAGCCTCCAATCCGGCCATCTTGTAGGCGTCTGGAGATTCAGTTTCTCCGGTTGGCGACTTCGCCGTCGGAAAGCGAGCAGACGGTTTCGGCACTGCATTACGATCCGCCTTCATAACTTCCTCCATGGATGACTCCCACAAAGGCACGCTTCACGGCCGGTTTAGCCTGCGCAGATCTCGTACGCTGAGCCGTCTTGACGAGGTCGGTGCGGATGTCCGCCAGGCCACGCTCACCGATCTTGCCGATGAAAACGTGTATGCCACCAAAGGGTCCCGGTATCCGTACTCAATTGAGCCGGTCCCGGAGCCCCATCCTGCATCGTCGATGTAGAGCTTGCCGCGACGACTCTTGGTCATCCGGCCCACAGCATAGCCTTCGAGTCCTTCGAACTTGCCCTCCAAGATCATCGAACCATCGTGCGATAGCCCCACAGTGGGCGCCAACTGTCGTGGTTTTGTCACGGCAGATGTCCTCATGAAAGGACTTAGTCGTGGAGCCATCGCTACGGTTTAACTTGATGGTATTAAAGCGGACGCAAAGACACAAGAGTTATACTAGTTCGGCCCCTTCGATGAAGGTAAAAGCCTACGTCTAGTTGTGATGGGATTGATGCGGTCTCAATGACTAGGGAGCAAATAAGCTTCGCCTAGGCCTCGAGTTTGTTGTCCCTTGAACCGCCCCGGGTCGTCCCCTTTATATACACGGGTGACGCCCGTCGGTTCAGAGAATCCCAATCTCCGGTTCATACTTTCGTATCCGGGTTGGTCTCTCTCTATTCCTAGCTTACAATACAAGTTTACATACCAGGTCGGTTTACTCACATGTGTTCTAAACCGACCTCGGCCTTGGGCCCTTATTTTCATGTCTCTTGGGCTTTTACACCATAGAACTACTGATGAAGTTAACCCGGCCCAGATAGGCCGGTTCATGCCCAGTAGTAATATCCCCAACAAATACCTTGTGCCACTGCCTTGCAGTTCCTTGCCGCAAAAATATCCCTACGATTTGTTTCTTCACACTTATCGAGGAACCGTTCATTACTAGTTGTTCTTAGGATTCATTAGATACATTGAAATACTACCCGATCTTCCGGTAATCCTCTACCAACTATTGCTCTGCAAATACTTGTCTTCTTGCAATCTGGACAATTCCATTTGTATAGCAATAACCATTAAACTCCTTGTGATTGTCATTCTGATCCTGTTGATCCAACATGTGTGTGAATGCACGCAATCATCAGTTATTCCCTGAAAATTATCTTTCCGGCTCAGACGTCATTTTAAACGTGAGATGGGTCTCAACCAATCCAATTGCCGTCAATTGTGACTCTGGTCTATCCAACTTATCCATCCTTGATCAGAGCGACTGCTTCTCATCCTTTGTTTTGGAAAATCGTAATTCCTTTGTTATCTAAGCATTGAATTATTCAGATGTTCTATAATATGATGTCCGTGCATTCTTCTTCCTCTGGTTGAGTATCGATGCTCACATCAGATCCCTTGTGGACCATCGGTTCCTTTGTTGGATTTTATCCAACAGTGTCCTTCATATTGAATAACCTTGAGAGCCTTTCCATGGGTATATAATGCCTTTGGTAAATTGTATCATCTGCTTTTGAACAATGCTCTACTTTCGAGCTTGTATTATTTACCCCGAAGTTTGTGGTATATGTTCTTAAGATGCCCTGATGGGTTGAACCTATGCCTTCCTTAATATGTGTGAACTCGGAAGTTTTCACGATTCATACTCTTCTGGTATTTTACCAAGATAAAATTTCAACACTACAACTTCATCGAACGCGAGAAGTAAATGAAAGGTTATGCGTTGGAGAAGTGGGAGTCGACCTTGAACTTTGTGTTCATGCCCATAGACACGATGTAGATCTTCTCATCGAAGCTTCTTTTAAAATTAATTATTCCCTTGGTATAAGTTCATCTTATATCTGGGGTCTGGCCTTTTTCAATCGTGGTTCCGACCATGTTCTCCTTTACATACCATTTCTCGTGCAAGTTTAAGCACTTGTCTTCTGCAGAGCAATACCCTAGTCCAACCTCTACTTTGATCCGTCGTCGAGTATTACCCCTCGGTATCTCGAGATTATCATGGAACCGCATAACCTCTTATGAGTTCTTCATCAAGTACTACATTCTCACGGATTCCAAATTTTCACGGGCTCGAGTTATTAAACACTCAAAGACACCGATAATCGAACCGAGTCCGCGACTACGGTTCAACAACTCTTCAAGAATCTTCTTTAAGTAATGAAGTTTGTACCCGATCATGTCATTCCTAGCCTGCTCGCTATACCTATTCGTGTTGATTTTAACTGTGTTACCTGGTCCTTTTCCACGGAGCAAATATTTCGACGGTGAGCTAATCTTACGTCGATCTTCCTCGTCATATCATTACTCCTAGAACAACAAACTTGATTTTGAGTTTGTGTCGTACCCTTGGTTTCAATAACCTTTGGCATCATCATTCCTTTGACTTGATGTCATCGCCGATTGATTACACCTGCGTGAAATCAATCGACAATTGTGTCGTGATCATCATCAATATTTTGAACTCTTCCAGGATATTAATCAAATTCATGATGGGAAATACCATCTTTGCCCCTCGATGATTGTGTTATCATCGACCACATCCTTGTCTTCCCTCAACACAAACGTGTTCATGTTTTGGATTGAATCTTGAGTTCCTTGTTATCCAGCATTTGTTCTTCACCTTGGAGTATTACCACCTCTTTTGTCAAGAATGTGGTGAGAATTTCACCACCTCTTAAGAATTCTTGATATAATAATACTTCTCACCATCTCCGTTCATTCCTTGGTCCCCGTATTGTTTTTAACCGGAATACCGACAATTGAGCTATGACGTGCAAATTCAAAACTTATAGCAACCCTATTGCTTTGGAGTGAATGGGCGATAGTTTCATTCTAAGTCTTCCGATATTTGAATCACCATTCTAACATTGGTCGTGCAACCCAGCCCATATTTCGGGTGCACCTTTCAACCAAGGTTTAATTATGTATGTTTTCCTCGAGCATACCTCACTATATCATTTGATCTGAAAAAGGTTATCTCCTTGTTCAGATAATCGTGGAAATCCATCTTTTGAGATCTCAATGGAATGTCGCTGAGTCCATCAGCCACCTCCTCTTTCTCTCCTTGATTTAATGATGAACTCTTGTTTCGGAACTCGCTTCCATAGTTCAATTCCCGAGAATCTTACAATGTCATCTCGACAATTTGTGTTGCACCTTTTCTTCTCAAACATCCCGAGTCTGAGGTATCCTAACACCAATCAGATCTGAATCTCGGTCCGATATGATGGTTGGAACATTTTCCAAGAGTTATAGCACGGGTCTTTTATGACCCGGTAAGGTGATGTCATGCCCAGCACACCTGGCCGGGGAACCTACTGTTATAGTTTCCTTTTTAACAAGGTTAACCATTCTTCCATGAGGAAATTGTAAGACTTATTTTATAAGTTGCTCCTGATGGATCATTTGTCTATCCAAAGCCAGGCCCTTGATTGAAACAC
Source organism: Aegilops bicornis (assembly GCA_021605145.1). Taxonomy (NCBI): domain Eukaryota; kingdom Viridiplantae; phylum Streptophyta; class Magnoliopsida; order Poales; family Poaceae; genus Aegilops; species Aegilops bicornis. The sequence continues at coordinate 606,775,417 of CM038671.1, forward strand.
CATATCATTGCTACCTTGAAGCATGACTATGATACCCCACTCTTCAACAAGAACATTTGAAGCCCAATGCTAAATGTTTCCTGCTCAATTATCCAAACACCGATGTATGGGTAATGTCATGAAATTTCTCTCCCCTACCTAAGGAGTTTTCTGCATTATTTCCTATCATGGATATCATGCACTGCTTGTCCTTATGAAGGATATACCCTGAAATATGTGTTTAAACACATTTTTCCTTTCCATTGTTCTGTTTAACCTGATAATCATATTTTCCTTTCCATTGTTTGGTTTAACCTTTCTTGTGATCTATATGATCTAAGCAGTAATAATTCACTGCTTATGTAAACACCTCGTTGTACCACTCTGTCAGTAAGACCCTGTTGCTATTGTTGATGACATTTCGGTAACCACCGATGGACGAGAACTTTGCCTATTGGTCCGCCTCGTTTCAACGAGCAGGAAAGTGGTTCTCTTCGTCCCTCGCCCTTGGTACCGATGTTGTTGCCGACATAACTAACAGGCTATCCGCTGACATGCCTTGCTTACATGATCGTGCAAGACGTCACTGCCCTTCCTACTTTTACCCCGCATTGTGGGCCCATAACCCACAGTTCCACAGGATCGAAACCTGACTCTCCTGTACACCCCCTGTTCCCAAAGTTATTCCTCCCACGTGGACTCGTATGTAATTCATGAGCCACCTTCCGATGAGATCATCAATTCTGGCATCGGAAACAATAATTATTCCGTTGCTTGAAACCCCTTTCACCTTCTGACTAGGCATTGAACGATTGCCTGGCTACTTGAAACTTCTTGTTGGACCTTCCAACTTTACTCTCGATGTGTTCTATTTGTTCAACTCGAGAGGTACTCATATGCTCATTCATGGGTTAATCCCAGGTTATTACCCTTATAGCATTCCGTCGCTTCCGATCTACCCGTTACCTATTCGTAAATACGATGAAGATCCCGAAGAAAGGATGCCGACTTCATCATGAGGACCTGAAGCAGAGAAACGAAGACATCAATGTATTGGACCGGTCTCTTCGAGAAGAGCAAGCCAGAATGAGAAGACCTGCTTGATTCGTAACCAATCCTCCCCCCGCTTTCACTATCTCTTAAATCTCGGGACGAGATTTCTTGTAGTGGAGGAGAATTGTGACGCCCGGGTAATTAAGTTATAGTAACCCTCTACTAAGGATGCCACGTCAGCTTGGTTACGTTGATAAACTCGAGTTAGTTCAAAAATGATTCAAATTCAAATTTAAAATATAGGAAAACAGTAAAAGTTTTCAAACATTAAAACTAAATTGTTCATCATGTGGCAAATAATCCCTAACTAATTGAGGTGAAGAAACCACATTCTTATAGAAAGTTTAGATGCATTTGAATAATTAAAACAAGAGGGTAAAACAATGAAATAAATGTCTTTTATGCGTTATATAAAATAATAAACTGTTTATTTAGTTGCCCTTAAGTTAATGGGACAGTAGCATAATTATTAACACTAAATTAGTGGCTGCTTTTAAAATATATAAAACTAATACAAATGAGAAATTAAAAGAAAACAGAAAAAAAATAAAAGGTAAAAACAAAGCAAAACAGAAGAAAACCCCCCCGGCTCCCCAAGGGCCTTGGCCCACTGGCCCAGCTGAACGGCCGGCCTAAACCGGCCCAGCCGCCCCCGAGGCACTCCCTTATTCCCCTGGGCACCCAAACTCTAGCCGACATCCACTCCCATCCCCCCACTCTCGTCTCTCCCGCTCCTTGATGGGAAGGATCGAACCGCCGCCCATGCTCGGGCAGCCACCGCCGTGTAGCTTTGCCTCGTCGGCAGCCACCTCATGCAGCGTGCGTGCACGAGGTCTCCATGACGCCGCCATCGCCCGCGTGCCTCGGCCTCCTCCTGCCCCATGCCGAGGCCGCTGTTCAGCGCCCGCGCCCTCGACCTAAATGCCGCCCGCCGCCCTCGTAGCCGGGCGACCAGGCGCCGCCCCTTCTCGTCCTCCTCCACGAAGCACGCCTCGCTCAACTTCTGAGGGCTATGTGAGCCCCTTCCCATCCCTCTTCCTCCCACAGCAGACCGTCGCCGTGCGGAGTTCTTCGAAGCCTGCGTCCTCCGCACCGAACTGCCGCCATGGGCGCCTCGCACCTCAGGCGCCTACGTACTGCGCATGCACGCGCCGCACCGTTGTCGCCCGCCTTGCGTGCGTCTTGTCGGCTGCTATTTGCTACTCGGTTCCGCCAGCGGCCTTCGCCAGGCTTCTTGGCCACGTCTTAGCCACCCCCGCTTCACGCCTCCCGCCACCGCCTCCCGAACTTTCGACGCCCCACTTGGTCATTGTCTCGCGCCCACAGGCTGATGGCGCCCCAGTTGTGCCCAGCGCAGAATCGCCTTGCCAGATTGGGTCTTGAGCCACTTCGAAGGGCCCACGCCCCTATATTGTTTAGGAAAAAAGGGGAAAATGTGTTAAATTAATTAATTAATTAATGAGTTAATTAAATTAATTAATCCTATTTAACTATACTAATTAGAACAAATTAACCTAATCATCATTTAGATAAAACCAATTAAGGTACTGTGGCGGGCACATCACTAGGTGACAAAAGTATTTCACTGTTTATTACTCAAATTTAATAATTCAATAAAATTAATAAATTGTTTTGAAAATCATATCTTTTAATCCATGACTCGGATGGAAAAACTTTGTACATGAAAGTTGCTCAGAACGACGAGACAAATCCGAATACGCAGCCCATTCGTCCGCCACACATCCCTAAACTATCGAACTCGCAACTTCGAAACACCAGGAATACTTTCCCGGATGTTCCCCCCTTCACTGGTACAACCTCCCACCGCGTTAGGGGCACACCTAGCACCGCTGGCTTTGTCATGTCATGCATCATCATGCATTTGTTTGCATTGTATTTATTGTTTCTTCCCCTCTTCTCTCGCTTAGACACCGAGACCGACGCCGTTACCCAAGACGACTACGGTGTTGACGACTCCTCCTTCTTGCCAGAGCAATCAGGCAAGCCCCCCCTTTGATCACCAGATATCGCCTATTCTTCTCTATACTGCTTGCATTAGAGTAGTGTAGCATGTTACTGCTTTCCGTTAATCCTATTCTGCTGCATAGCCTGTCATTGTTGCTACAGTTGTTACCCTTACCTGCTATCCTAGTGCTTAGTATAGGATGCTAGTATTCCATCTGTGGCCCTACATTCTTGTCTGTCTGCTGTGCTATACTATCGGGCCGTGATCACTCCGTAGGGTGATCACGGGTATATACTATATACTTTATACATGATACATGTGGTGACTAAAGTCGGGTAATTTCGAGGAGCACCCGCCAGTGATTCACGGATTGGGGCTGAAAGGACGTTGTCCCAACGGCCTCCGTGGTGGATCTTTGTGGCGGAGCGGCAGGCAGGTTGAGACCGCCTAGCAGAGAGGTGGGCCTGGCCCTGTTCGGCGTTTGCGGATACTTAACACGCTTAACAAGATCTTGGTATTTGATCTGAGTTGGGTCGTTGACCTTATACGCACTAACCGCCACGTGGGACAAGATAAGGGCAACCGGCGTCGTGGTATTAGCCGAAGCATTTCGTGACGTCAGCCGAATCGAGCGGCGCCGGATTGGACTGAACGCCTCCTAGGCTAGGTCTGCACTTTCGGCCGCCCTACTAGCGTGCATGTGTGCTAAGAGGCGATGGGCCCAGAACCCTGTGGCGCTTAGGTTTAGACCGCGTCTTGACCTCTGTTGTGCCTAGGTGGGGCTGCGGCGTGTTGATCTTCCGCAACCGGCATGACCCGGAAAAGTGTGTCCGGCCAAATGGGAATTGGCGTGTCGGGTAATGTGGTGCACCCTGCAGGGAAGTTAATCTATTCGAATAGCCGTGATCTTCGGTAACAGGGCGACTTGGAGTTGTACCTTGACCTTATGACAACTAGAACCGGATACTTAATAAACACACCCTTCCAAGTGCGGATACAACCCGGTGATCGCTCTCTAACAGTGTATGCGACGAGGAGGGATCGCGGGTAGGATTATGCTATGCGATGCTACTTGGAGGACTTCATCTACTCTTCTACATGTCAAGAAGACGGAGGCTGCTGTAAGCGTAGTCTTCGGCTGTGATTAGTTATCCCCTCTTATTACGGCATTCATGTAGTTCAGTCCATCGATATGGCCCCTTTACACATATACCCATGCATATGTAGTGTAGCTCCTTGCTTGCGAGTACTTTGGATGAGTACTCACGCTTGCCTTGTTCCCCTTTTCCCCTTTCTTTACCCGATTGCTGCGACTGTGACGATGGAGCCCAGAGCGACGGTAATCAGCCAACGCATTTACTACTACACCGGAGGTGCCTACTACTACGTGCAGCCCGCGACGACGACCAGGAGTAGTTAGGAGGATCCTGTGCAGGAGGCTGCGCCTCTTCGATCGGTATCCCGGTTTGTGCTAGCCTTCTTAAGGCAAACTTGTTTAACTTATGTACGTACTCAGATATTGTTGCTTCCGCCGACCTGCCTATGATCGAGCACTTGTATTCGAGCCCTCGAGGTCCCCGGCTTGTATTATGATGCTTGTATGACTTATTTATGTTTTAGAGTTGTGTTGTGATATCTTCCCGTGAGTCTCGATCTTGATCGCATTACCGTTTGCATGCATGATTAGTGTACGATTGAATCGGGGCGCCACCGATCGTCGTCGTGTTCATGGGGGAGCCAACCGGCTGGGTCGAACGGAATGCATGAGTCGTGTTCATCGGGAGGCTTGGACGAACAGGCGATGCAAACGAGGCTGGCGCATCAAGACAACGGAGGAAACGGCCTTTTAGGTTCGACCGCCACGCTCAAACGGGGTCTGATGATCGGGGAGGGCTGGCGTACCGCATCAAGAAAATGGAGAAACGGACCTCCTACGGTCAAAGCAGGGGTCTTCTTGATCGGGAGGGGCTGGCGCATCGCAAAAGCGGAGGAAACGGACCTCCTACGGTCGAAAACGGGGTCCTATTGATCGAGAGGGTGTGGCGCATCGCGAAACGGATGAAACGGACCTCCTACGGTCGAAACAGGGGTCCTGTTGATCGGGAGGGTGTGGCGTCGCAAAACGGATCCAAACGGACTTGTGTTGGGCGCTATGGTCGAAGCAGGGTCCTGTTCATCGGGAGGGTGTGGCGTACATCACAAAGCGGGACTCCACGGGATACTGTTCATCTCCACCGTCGACCTCCTCCAGCCTCCACTTGCCAATCGACCTCCTCCAGCCTCCACGGGCTCCTCGCTCATCCAGCCTCCACCGCGACTTTTCTCCACCTCGCCATCGCTCAACCACCCTCCACGGGCACCCCTCCACCGTCTCTTGCTCATCCATCCCTCCACACCACGGGGTCCTGTTCAACCACCCTCCACCATCTATCGCTCATCCAGCCCTCCACACCACGGGTCCTGTTCATCCAGCAGGCAACGCCACCGCCACTGCTCATCCAACCCCCGCGCAACGCCATCGCTCATCCAATCGATCGGCTTGATTAGCGGTAGTGAAGGAATCGCTCCATCGGGTTCGATTAACAGCCATCGATCGATCGCTCGGGTTCAAGAACGCGTTCGCAGCTGCGGTCTGTCGTTCGAGTTCAGTTAGAGCCCAACGCCCGCTTTCGGGTTGATTAGAGCCAACGCCTACACACGCTGCAGCGTACGTGTACGAGAAACGCAGCATCGCTTCGCCCGATCTCCCACCGTAACCGCAACTCCTCAAATTTTCCTCCCCTCGCTTCTACCATGGTTTTTTCCGTCATGGACGGCCCAAAAGAATGTCATGCAGCTGCGTCTCAGCCCGCCCAAGTGAAAAAGCCCATTTTCTTTCATGATTTTTGTCATAGAAGTAGGAGCCCACCACATCTATGATGATACCGGGTTTTGTCACAATTATCGTCATAGAAGTGTCATATGTATGACAGAAAAAAATTTCGTTCGGCCCAAAATGTCATGGATGTGTCTTTTTTTGTAGTGATGAACTCCTCAAACCATGGTCATCACCGGGAGTGGTCCCGATTATTGTCACTTCGGGGTTGCCGGATCATAACACATAGTAGATGACTATAGACTTGCAAGATAGGATCAAGAACTCACATATATTCATGAAAACATAATAGGTTCAGATCTGAAATCATGGCTTTTCGGGCCCTAGTGACAAGCATTAAGCATAGCAAAGTCATAGGAACATCAATCTCGAGAACATAGTGGATACTAGGGATCAAACCCTAACAAAACTAACTCGATTACATGATAGATCTCATCCAACCCATCACCGGCCCAAAGCAAGTTTCACGATGGAATTACTCACGCGGCGGTGAGCATCATGAAATTGGTGATGGAGGATGGTTGATGATGATTTACGATGACGAGTCCCACTCTCCTGAGCCCCTAACAGACTCTAGATCAGCCCTCCGAGAGGTTTTAGGGCTTGGCGGTGACTCAGATCGTAAAACACGATGAATTCTTCTCTCTGATTTTTTTCTCCCCGAAAGCAAATATATAGAGTTGGAGTTGAGGTCGGAGGAGCTCCGGGGGGCCCACGAGGTAGGGGACGCGCCCTAGGGGGGCTGTCGGTTCAATATCCGGCATATCTCGTAGTAGGGGTCGTAAGCTAGGCGTCTTGGAGCAATGGTAACATGGACACGGGGTTTTACCCAGCTTCGGGCTCTCTTGATGAGATAATACCCTACATGCTGCTTTTGATGGTATTCATATGGGTGTAGTACAAACTACATGTGTCTACCACGAGATTGTAGTAATGAATATATGATTGTCTATTGACTAGCCTGGCCTCGGTTTATATAAGACACCGGAGGCCTAGGGTTTAGGAGAGTCCTTGTCTTGGGCGCCAAGTCTTGTGGAGTCTTCCTTGTATGCGGCAGGGGTTGTCCGAACTGGCCCATGAGTATACGGCCGTGGGGGTCCTCGGCCCAATCCAACTGATCGGGAGACGACGTGGTGAGTACCCCCTAGTCCAGGACACCGTCAGTAGCCCCCTGAACCGGTCTTCAAGTTGGGGACGCTCCTCGATTCTTCCGAACTGTTCTTCATCTTCGGTCGTTGGTCTTGAAAACTGGTTCAACAAATCTGCTCATCTTCGATCTTGAGGATCGCCGAAGTAAATCCGAAGAGTTTACACGTCGGGTATCCGAGGAGCCCCTTTAAGTTCTCGGCCTTTATCAATGCCTTGTTATTTTTATGCCACACCTCGGGTTTGAAGTTGTTCCGGGCGGCAGCGTCCTCTTGCGTCCGAGCTCCAACATCGGACTGCATTCGAGGTATCATTAGCAGCCGAGCACCAACGCTGGACCGCTTCCGAGCTCCAACGCCGTAATGTATCCGAGCTCCAACGCCGGACTTCGTCCAAGCTCCAACGCCGGACTATGTCCAAGCTCCAACGCCGGACTATGTCCGAGCTCCAACGCCGGACTGTGTCCAAGCTCCAACACCGGACTATGTCCAAGCTCAAACGCCGGACTATATCCAAGCTCCAACGCGGCACTGTATCCGAGCTCCAACGTCAGACTGTATCCGAGGTGGTGCACCACCTCAGCCATGGGCTGATTTTTATGAATTTAATTCCGAATTATGCGATGTAATGTCTACCGAGATGTATAGCCAGTAGCCCTCAAGGTGTGTGTTGGCCTAATATCCGGGATGCACCTGAAGGAAAAAATCAAACCGCTGACCCTAGTAGCCCCACGAGACTCGTGTCGATTCATAAGATCAGCCCGAGGATCAATTCCGGCTTCAGCTGACATACTTAGGAATAGAGACGCTGTGTGCAAAGTCCTCGAGACTCAGGTTGGGTGCGGCCGACCAACCTGAGGATAATAATCTCCTTGAAAACTATATTGCGCTTTAAATTTTCTGCATTGGATTGCCGATGCAGTAGCCCCCGAGGCACTGGTCGGGTGGCAACACCGTATCAGGGGATCGATGTGCCCTTTTAATATTTGTAAATAATAAGCCCGAAGCCTAGTAGCCCCCGAGCCTTAATGCGGGCATGGGAGGCCGAAGTAAGGATCGATATCCATAGTAAAATCACAAATTATGTGTAATGACTCTATGTATCCAAGTACTTTACATCATTAATGCTCGGATCCGAATTGTGCGAAACTTTGTTGACCGACCATCAATCCGGCCATACGGTTTTATAATCAAAGGTACGCAGAGGGACATGTTATATTATTGTTTAACATAAGAAACATCGTCCAAAGAAAATAGTCCCGCTATCGGTTCCTTTCTTTGGGTTGTCATGCTAAGCATGATCATGAAACCACAGCTCCGATCAATGTGGGAGGAAAATACTGAGGATTTAGTTCGGGAAAGCTTCAACTCTATGGTCTAAATGAACCCAAATTTTCAGTTACATTGCGACCGTTTATAATATGAAAGTGGCCCATCGTGGCTTCTACCCCTTGTAGATGCTACATGGCGGTGTTTCTAAATAACAAAATAACCCTTAATGACGGCGTCTGGTCTGCGTTCAAGGCTGTGTTGGCGGAAATGAGTTAATCAGATATGCGGGCTTTATAACTTTCACTTAGTCATAGGAGCTTAAAGTTGGGAGGCCAACAAGTAGCCCCCCGGTTAGTGTTCGCCGACAGCCGAGGTCAAGCCGTAACCACTTCGGCCAATGTTATGAACGGCCATCTTTGAATACAGTCATCGGACCGCTGACTAGTTTACGCTTATTGTGAGAGTCAGTTTTCGGCTTTCTCCACTGCGGTGCTTAACCATGTGAGCTGGAAGCACAATCACAGTGGTTCTCCCTTTGCACACCTACCCGAACAAAGCGGAACATAGGAGGCAAGCACAGGAGCCGGGCAACCTAACAATCGATCGAAGACACAATTCGAAACTGATGCATATATGGCAATATCCGAGAATTTTTGCCGAATCCCTAAAGATGTCCGGCGTTGCACTGCGAGTCTTGTGCGGAAAACAAACAAATAGTTGAAAAGTGCCATAGGATTGGAAAACCAAAAAACATTTGGAAAAACTCAACGTCCGAACTAGATCAAATGTTCGGTGCCAATCAGGAAATTGGTCTAAAAAAAGGTGCTTCTGTCGTGCTTTTAACATGACACATCCTATCTCAAGACTTTCAAGTGGGTCAGCCTACAGCTTCTGGCTATTGACCACATACTCGCGTCGAAAAAAGGAGTGACAGAAAAAAGACTTTGCAACGACCAGGAAGAAGAACACTTACTATAAAACAACTCACATAAATTTAAGAGCCCCCAAGTGACTTGGGTAAAAGAATTTTATGTATAATGATTGTATGTACCGAACCACTTATATCATATATGTGTTCACCTGAACATTAAACGTGTCTTAACCAACCATCGGCTTCTCCCTCTTCGGCCAAGGGCCGAAAAGTGTTATGTACTCCCCCTGTCGAGAATATCGACGGTGTTTCTGATAACCCGTGCAATCAGGTCATAAGGCTGTAACAGACATAAAGCGCCGCCAGGGAACTTATGCTATATTACCGACGGAGTGTAAGAAGCATCTTCGAAGAAAATAGTACCGCCACTGATACCTTTCTTTGGTTGCTCACTATGAGACTTGTGCAATAGATTTTTTGTCTCATGAGTTGGTTATTATTGTGCCGACCATTATTGAAAACGATGAAGCGCTTAGCTTTCGGCTTCACCAGGTCTATGGTCCGGCTCGGGTGACCCGATCGTGACAATCGCAGAGAGTGCTCCCTTTACTCCCTAGCTAAACAATCGGGAATGTAGGGGTAAACACGGAGAGCAAGGCAACCCAGACTTGCCAAATCACTTAGGTCAATATGGTGCATATTGTGGCGTAATACACAAACAAGGAACGAAGCCGTACAAGTATAATCATATGCATGAGGAAAAGCTCCAGCAAGGGAGCCCCCAAGTAAACAGGGTATTTGAATTTGTGTGTCACAAACAAAGTTTGGACAGGGTAGTTTTTCACAAGCAAGTTTTTGCCAAAAAGGTATAAAGCTTGGTCGAACCGAACAAAACTAAAAACTGAAAGTTTTTGAGCATAAAAGTGACTTAGCTGGTTAATGTGTTCGGCATTGATGGTGCTGTCCGAGCTCGATGTGGGAGGACGTCTCAACCCCCAAGCCCGATGTGGCCGAGCGAAGAGTTCGGCCCTCCAAAGAGGTGAAGCCCCCAGTCTAGCCGAGGTGATGGAGCAGGTCAGCCGTGTGATGCCGGAGTCTCCGACCGAGTAGGTTGATGAAGCAGCGACGCGAGGTTGCCAACATAGGGCAGTGCGCCAAGGCGACGACACAATTTGGTCGACGGAGGCGACATCGCGGCTCAGTCTAAGTCGATTGGCTGCACAGATAAAATAGTGCGAACCAAAAGTAATGACAAATAAAGATAATAATTTATATATTAAAAAATATTCTACTTAGTTAATATAAGTGAAGTAAATAATGAAAGTTATATGTGTTGAACACTAATGAGTGTATGATGTTAACTGAGTCTTGGTATATTGATATGAGTACTGTTTATTATTCCTTTGTGAACTTGCTGAGTCTTTGTACTCATCCTTGTTGCTTATATGTTTTAGATAAATCCTGAGGACGACATGCATGGGAGTCTTGGGAGTAGCATCCTCCTCGCTGCACGGGCCTCCTCCTCACTGCACGGGCCTCCTCCTTGCCGGAGTGACGCCCCTCGCCGGAGTAGCGCCGACCAAGCCCATCGGCTACCAAAAGGCCCTTGGATCAGTTTCCACAGTAGACATGTTGTTCCTACTCCTCTACCTACTACAACAGCATAATGTTCTTCTCTATTGCAATAGAGTAGGAGTAGTTGCTAGAGTAGCTAGGACGTACAATTATGGTTAATTGCTTTACGTACACATGCACGGATCTGTCATAACTTTACACTAATTTAAGATTGTCTTGATCTGAAGTCTTTGGCTCCTACAAAGATTGCATTTCACCAAGTGAAATGCTACATTTCTACTCCTAACTCACTCTCTCTTTCTTAGTGTTTTTGTTATGCAGGTTGGAAGAAAAGAAGAAGATCCAGAGAAGATCTTAGTAATAAGATAGTTTTGACTTTGTGAAACTTGGTACCTATGGATGAAACTGTTAAATATTGATGAAACTATGTATATGTATGGATGAAACTTGCTACTATTGGTAATATGTGTTGGATATATATGTGTTCATGACTATTGGTAATATGTGTTGGATATGCTATATATATATATATATATGTGTGTGTGTGTGTGTGTGTGTGTGTGTGTGTGTGTGTGTGTGTGTGTGTGTGTGTGTGTGTGATTTTCTGTGAAAATGAATTGATATAAGAAAAAACAGAATTAAATGGGGCAATATAGTCTCTTTGCCATCTGCCAGCAGCCATGGACGGCAAAGGCTTGCCGTGTAGTGACGTCCAGCTGACATCATTCGGCGGACGGCAAAAGGTCGGACAAATTTTGGTTGTCCGTGACGGACGGCAAAGGTCGTCGTTAGCCACCTAACGGACTAACAGCGTAATTATTGCCGTCCGCTTTCTTTGCCGTCCGACAGAGATGGCAAAGGCCTCTTCGCCGTCACCGTCGTCGAAAGCAGACGGCGGCAAAGTAGCTCTTTTGCCGATCCTTACGTTCTTGCGAGCCTTTTGCCATCCGTGGCGAACGCAAAGAAAGACCTTTGCCGTCTTCATTGCTCTCGCCTATGTCGTAAATGCCTGGGCCGTGGCAGATGGCAAAGTAGCTGATTCCTGTAGTGATCAAAGCATTGTCTAGCAGACTTATAGTGAGGAATATCACCTTCATCAAATCTATAGAGAGAATTTACCTTTACTACCTGTGTCGGGTTATCAGGATCAGGAGGTTCTTCAATAGGTAATGGATTAAGATCATATGTTTCTTCAACAGGCGGTAAATTAAGACCACTAGTCGTCGACCCGTGCAGATGCACGGGCTAGCTAAATAATAGTGACATTATTTATTACATTTACATCTTGAAATAACAGATGTTGTCTATAAAATGAGAATGAAGTTATGAGAGCATCTTACATGAATCATAAGATTATTAGTACTCTCATTCTACAGCTGTACGTACATGTTGCACACAACAATGAAACATTATTCAGTAATCTAAAGATATAAGGAAGATATATAAACACATAAAATGCAAAGTTCTGAATGGTTAGCATTTTCACCCAGGATCCCACATAACTAAGAGTAGGGCTGCAAAAAAAAACATCCATAATCCTTTCGGTAGTACAAATCTGCTTACTCTTATACAGCTTGTATAGCATTTCATCTGTCCTAATTCCGAACTGCACTTCATATGTGACCAATTCCAGAAAGTATATGCAATTTTTAGGTAAATGAAACCATTTGAAAAATTAACACATGGAAATTGAATTTATGTACGTCACAAAGGCCATAATAAGGAGTTAATGACAATATAAACTGAATGCTTACCTTGGCTTTTAGGTGGAACCATCAAGCAGTATAGGACTATCAAGGACGCAAGGTTAAGGCCTATGCTAGTACTAAGAAGGTAGTGAATTCGAAAATTCAGCATTGGGAAATAAAACATACATAATATTAGTTATAGGTCATTGGCCTTAGATTAATGCTAGGTGATGTTTTCGGTAGACTTTCACCCTTCCGCTGCAACTCTGGACTTCCTATACTCTTTGTCATAATGCTTAGCACATTGCGCGTAAACATGTGGATGTGCAGCCATCTTCTCCCATCTTAAGTCCGAACGCTATCCTTACTCTTTGTTGATGTTATCTAATTCTATATGACTACACCAAGGAAACTATAATATACCCAAATTGCTTCTGCACAAATTTTCCAAAAAAATTGGGGCAATCATGGTCCAGTCTCTTTCGACAATATTGGCATGTTGCTGCAACTCTTCAAGAAGGAATTTGATGTATGTGGAGGCGGAAGGAGGATCTGCAGACGAGCGTCTTTGCTGATGGGAGGAGGGCTGTTGTGAGGAGTGACGCAAGCTGCCATGTCTGGACTAAGTTGTTGACAGTATACCATCTCCCCTGCATTTGCCAATCATGGCCTGATCCTGCAAAAATATGGTAATCTTGTAACCTGGTTGAAACTGAAGCTTGAGAAATTTAGGGATTTGGAAGGAAGTCGTCGGTGAGAAGCTCGATTTCGTCGCATGCTGCTGCAACTCCTCAAGAAGGAATCATTGTATGTGGAGGCGGAAGGAGGATCTGCAGTGGACCGTCTTTGCTGACGGGAGGAGGGCTGTTGTGGGGAGCGACCCAAGCTGCCATGTCTACACTAAGTTGTTGATGGTATACCTTCTCCCTTGCATCTGCCAATCACGGCCTGATCCTGCAAAAATATGGTAATCTTGTAACCTGGTTGAAACTGAAGCTGGGAAGGAAGTGGTCGGGGAGAATCTCGATTTCGTTTAAACAATTGCAGTATTGATGGAATTTAGAAGCTTACAGGAAAGAACTGCAGGATGCTGCAGGCTGATCATTAGGATGAACGGCATTAGGGTTTGCACGATGATGGGAGGCGAGAGAGGCCAAGTGAATCGGGCCTTTTGATAACAAATAATGCGAGGCATAGAGAGATGTTTGCGTGCGGTCCAGAGAGAGGGCGAGGAGGTCATATAACATCTGGCGGCTGGAGAGGCTAATGGGAAATTTAGATGGCTAATAAATTATATATTTTTCTAGGATTAATGTGGAGGAGAAGGAAGGAGGCGTGGGGCTCTACATAGATGAGTTTTTTTATGACCAACAACGGAGTATGGGCCTTTGGAACGTTTTTTTTTGGATTTTGTAGATTAATCTACACCGTAATAATTCGGCCCCACCAAATGAACGGTTGGTAAATTCTAATTAACGTGGTAATTTCTCGGAAGTGACTAATTAGTATAGGTATAGATGTATTTCTTTAATAGGAGGTAAATTCTTAACGTCTTCAGCTTTAATACCTTTTTCTTTCATAGATTTCTTCGCCTCTTGCATATCTTCAGGACTTAGAAATAGAACACCTCTCTTTTTCGGAGTTGCTTTAGGAATAGGCTCAGTAATTGGAGTAGGAGCTGGCTCAGAAAGTGTCCAATTATTTTCATTTGTCAACATATTATTCAATAGAATTTTAGCTTCATCCGGTGTTCTTTCCCTGAAAACCGAACCAACACAACTATCCAGGTAATCTCTCGAACAAACCATTAGCACATAGAGTACCGGAACAAAGCATCAGCACATAGAGTACCGGAACAAAGCATTAGCACATAGTGAATACATGAATTCCTCAACCTATGGTCATCACCGGGAGTGGTCCCGATTATTGTCACTCGGGTTGCGGATCATAACACATAGTAGGTGACTATAGAATTGCAAGATAGGATCAAGACCACACATATATTCATGAAAGCGTAATAGGTTCAGATCTGAAATCATGGCACTTTCGGGCCTAGTGACAAGCATTAAGCATAGCACAGTCAGAGCAACCTCCATCTCCCCCCATAGTGGATACTAGGGATCAAACCTTAACCCAACTAACTCGATTACATGATAGATCTCATCCAACCCATCACCGTCCAGCAAGCCTACGATGGAAGTACTCATGCACGGCGGTGAGCATCATGAAATTGGTGAAGGAGGATGGTTGATGATGACGACGGCGATGAATCCCCTCTCCGGAGCCCGAACGGACTCGAGATCAGCCCTCCCGAGAGGTTTTAGGGCTTGGCGGCGGCTAAATATCGTAAAATGCGATGATTTCTTATCCTTGATTTTTTCTCTCCGAAAGCAAATATATAGTTGGAGTTGGCGTCGGAGGAGCTCCAGGGGGTCCACGAGGTAGGGGGCGCCCTAGGGGGCGCGCCCCCACCCTCGTGGACAGGGTGTGGGCCCCCTGGTCTTCATCTTTGTCATGGATTTTTTATTATTTTTAACTAGACGATTCGTGGAGTTTCAGGTCATTCCGATAACTTTTGTTTCTCCACATAAATAACACCATGGAAAGTCTGCTGAAAACAGCGTCAGTCCGGGGTTAGTTCCATTCAAATCATGCAAATCAGAGTCCAAAACGAGGGCAAAAGTGTTTGGAAAAGTAGATACGACGGAGACGTATCACCCAGCAGTCAGGGGGGCGAATCGTTTTTTTTGCCCGGACGCACTTCCTTGCGTGCGAAGATGTAGCTGGTGGGTCCCAGCAGTCAGGGGAAACGTTTTTACGCGAAATACGGTGGCCCGTCCGGTGGGTCCCCACTATCAGGTGGAGGAATAATTATTTTGCGCGTAATAAGGAGGCACTTCCTTGCTGCGGTACGTGGACCCACTGTCGGCCTCTCCACGTCTGATCCACGTCCGATACAAGCCGTTCCTTGACCACGTTGACCATGCTGCACCGAGAGCACCGCAGGCGGTGGACGCACAGCGAGGCCTAGGAAGGGGACGACGGATCCGGGAAGACAGCGTCGATGGAAGCCAGCGCGAGAGAGGAGTATGAGGGTTCTTGGTTCACTGGCAGTGTGAGGCTGCCGTCGCCCTAGAATAACAGGGGTGTGGGTGGAGTGGAGGGATGGCCTGGCCACCGATGGGAGTAGTAGGGCGTGAGGCCTCATGGCAAAGACCTGCCCGGCCACGGGAGGCAGGAGCACGAGGCACGACCGCCGCTGGTTTGGGCGGCTGGAGCAAGAAGACCAGAGGTTGAAGAAGCACTACGGCCGTTGGATGGACATCGTACATTCACTTGAGCTAGAATCATGCATATTGACTAAGTTGACAAAGCCCTCCGTCCCCCTCAACTTAGTAGGCCCACAAGTCAGCCTGCCACTATACTGGGTCCCAGCTAATAGGGGGAGTATTCATTTTTTTGTGCCTAATAAGGAGCCACTTCCTTGCGTGCAAAGATATAGCTGGTGGGTCTGAGCTGTCAGCGGCAGTAACGTTTTTTTTGCGAAATACAGAGGCCCTTTCGGTGCATCCGAGATGTCAGGTGGAAGAATCATTATTTTGCGTGTAATAAGGAGGCATTTCCTTGCGTGCGGCCGTGACCCAGCTATCAACCTCTCCACGTACAGTCCACTTCAGATGCTTGTCGGTCGTTGACCACGTTGACCAGGCAGAGCACCAGGGCGGGGGAAGACGACGAGGCCTAGGAAGGGAACGACACGGAGGCAGGGAAGAGTCGGCAGTTGTTTCCCACACGGAGGGGAGTACGACTTGTTGGGGAACGTAGTAATTTCAAAAAAATTCCTACGCACACGCAAGATCATGGTGATGCATAGCAACGGGAGGGGAGAGTGTTGTCCATCTACCCTCGTGAGACCGAAAGCGGAAGCGTTAGCACAACGCTGTTGATGTAGTCGTCGTCTTCACGATCCGACCGATCAAGTGCGAACGACGCACGGCACCTCCGAAGTTCAGCACACGTTGAGTCGATGGCGTCCCTCGAACTCCGATCCACCGAGTGTTGAGGAGAGTTTTGTCAAGACGACGGCGTGGTGGTGACGATGATGATGTTCTCACCACGCAGGGCTTCGCCCTAAGCACCGCCACAGTATATCGAGGTGGACTATGGTGGAGGGTGCCCCCTGCCCCCGTATATAAAGGAGCAACGGGGAGGTGCGGCCCGTGAGGAGGAAGCGGCGCCGGAGGAGTCCTACTCCCACTGAGTAGGACTCCCGCCCTTCCTGTTGGATTAGGAGAAGGCGAAGGAGGAGAGAGGGGAAAGGAAGGGGGGCGCCGCCTCCTTGTCCAATTTGGACTTGGGGGGAGGGGCGCGCGGCTGCCCCTTGACCGCCTCTCATCTTCCACCAATTGGGCCCATGAGGTCCAATAGCCTCAGGGGGGGTTCCGGTAACCCCCCGGTACTCCGTTATATATCCGATAACCCCCGGAACCATTGCGGTGTCTGAATATAGTCGTCCAATATATCAATCTTCATGTCTCGACCATTTTGAGACTCGTCATGTCCGTGGTCACATCCGGGACTCCGAACAACCTTCGGTACATCAAAACATATAAACTCATAATATAACTGTCATCGAAACTTTAAGCGTGCGGACACTACGGGTTCGAGAACTATGTAGACATGACCGAGACACGCCTCCGCCAATAACCAATAGTGGAACCTGGATGCTCATATTGGCTCCCACATATTCTATGAAGATCTTTATCGGTCAGACCGCATAACAACATACGTTGTTCCCTTTGTCATCGGTATAATACTTGCCCGAGATTCGATCATCGGTATCTCAACACCTAGTTCAATCTCGTTACCGGCAAGTCTCTTTACTCGTTCCGTAACACATCATCCCGCAACTAACTCATTAGCTGCAATGCTTGCAAGGCATAAATGATGTGCATTACCGAGTGGGCCCAGAGATACCTCTCCGACAATCGGAGCGAGAAATCCTAATCTTGAAATACGCCAACCCAACATGTACATTCGGAGACACCTGTATAGCACCTTCATAATCACCCGATTCACGTTGTGACGTTTGGTAGCACACAAAGTGTTCCTCCGTAAACGGAGTTGCATAATCTCATAGTCATAGGAACATGTATAAGTCATGAAGAAATCAATAGCAACATACTAAACTATCGAGTGCTAAGCTAATGGAATGGGTCAGGTCAATCACATCATTCTCCTAATGATGTGATCCCGTCAATCAAATGACAACTAATGACTATGGCTAGGAAACATAACCATCTTCGATCAACGAGCTAGTCAAGTAGAGGCATACTAGTGACACTCTGTTTGTCTATGTATTCACACAAGTATTATGTTTCCGATTAATACAATTCTAGCATGAATAATAAACATTTATCATGATATAAGGAAATAAATAATAACTTTATTATTGCCTCTAGGGCATATTTCCTTCAGTGTCCCACTTGCACTAGAGTCAATAATCTAGATTACAATGTAATGATTCTAACACCCATGGAGTCTTGGTGCTGATCTTGTTTTGCTCGTGGAAGAGGCTTAGTCAACGGGTCTACATCATTCAAATCCGTATGTATCTTGCAAATTTCTATGTCTCCCACCAGGACTAGATCTCGGATGGAATTGAAGCGTCTCTTGATGTGCTTGGTTCTCTTGTGAAATCTGGATTCCTTCGCTAAGGCAATTGCACCAGTATTGTCACAAAAGATTTTCATTGGACTCGATGCACTAGGTATGACACCTAGATCAGATATGATCTCCTTCATCCAGACTCCTTCATTTGCTGCTTCCGAAGCAGCTATGTACTCCGCTTCACACGTAGATCCTGCCATGATGCTTTGTCTAGAACTGCACCAACTGATAGCTCCACCGTTCAATGTAAACACGTATCCGGTTCGCGATTTAGAATTGTCCGGATTAGTGTCAAAGCTTGTACCATCGTAACCATTTATGATGAGCTCTTTGTCACCTCCATAAACGAGAAACATATCCTTAGTCCTTTTCAGGTATTTCAGGATGTTCTTGACCGCTGTCCAGTGATGCACTCCTGGATTACTTTGGTACCTCCTTTCTAGAGTTATAGCAAGGCACACATCAGGTCTGGTACACAGCATTGCATACATGATAGAGCCTATGGTTGAAGCATAGGGAACATCTTTCATCTTCTCTCTATCTTCTGCAGTGGTCGGGCATTTAGTCTTACGCAACTTCACACCTTGTAACACAGGCAAGAACCCTTTCTTTGCTTGATCCATTTTGAACTTCTTCAAAACTTTGTCAAGGTATGTGCTTTGTGAAAGTCCAATTAATCGTCTTGATCTATCTCTATAGATCTTAATGCCCAATATATAAGAAGCTTCACCGAGGTCTATCATTGAAAAACTCTTATTCAAGTATCCCTTTTTGCTATCAATAATTTATATATAATTTCCAATCAACAATATGTCATAAACATATAATATCATAAATTATACAGATCTCCCAATCACTTTCTTGTAAATACAAAGCTTCTCCAAAAGATCAGATAAAACCAAATGCTTTGATCACACTATCAAAGCGTTTATTCCAACTCCGAGAGGCTTGCACCAGTCCATAAATGGATCACTGGAGCTTGCACACTTTTTTAGCTCCCTTTGGATCGACAAAACCTTCTGGTTGCATCATATACAACTCTTCTTCCAGAAATCCACTCAGGAATGCAGTTTTTACATCCATTTGCCAAATTTCATAATTATAAAATGCGGCAATTGCTAACATGATTCGGACAGACTTAAGCATCGCTACGGGTGAGAAGGTCTCATCGTAGTCAATCCGTTGAACTTGTCGAAAACCTTTCGCAACAAGTCGAGCTTTATAGACAATAACATTACCATCAGCTTCAGTCTTCTTCTTGAAGATCCATTTATTCTCAATGGCTTGCCGATCATCGGGCAAGTCAACCAAAGTCCACACTTTGTTCTCATACATGGATCCCATCTCAGATTTCATGGCCTCAAGCCATTTCTGCGGAATCTGGGCTCACCATCGCTTCTTCATAGTTCATAGGATCATCATGGTCTAGTAACATGACTTCCAGAACAGGATTACCGTACCACTCTGGTGCGGATCTTACTCTGGTTGATCTACGAGGTTCAGTAACAACTTGATCTAAAGTTTCATGATCATCATCATCAACTTCCTCACTAATTGGTATAGACGTCACGGGAACCGGTTTCTGTGATGAACTACTTTCTAATAAGGGAGCAGGTACGGTTACCTCATCAAGTTCTACTTTCCTCCCACTCACTTCTTTCAAGAGAAACTCCTTCTCTAGAGAGGATCCATTCTTAGCAACGAATGTCTTGCCTTTGGATCTGTGATAGAAGATGTACCCAACAGTCTCCTTTTGGTATCCTATGAAGACACATTTTTCCGATTTGGGTTCAAGCTTATCAGGTTGAAGCTTTTTCACATAAGAATCGCAGCCCCAAACTTTAAGAAACAACAACTTTGGTTTCTTGCCAAACCACAGTTCATACGGCGTCGTATCAACGGATTTCGATGGTGCCCTATTTAACGTGAATGCGACCGTCTCTAAATCATAACCCCAAAATGATAGCGGTAAATCAGTAAGAGACATCATAGGTCGCACCATATCTAGTAAAGTACGATTACGACGTTCGGACACACCATTGCGCTGTGGTGTTCTGGGTGGCGTGAGTTGCGAAACTATTCCGCATTGTTTCAAATGTAGACCAAACTCGTAACTCAAATATTCTCCTCCACGATCAGATCGTAGAAACTTTATTTTCTTGTTACGATGATTTTCAACTTCACTCTGAAATTCTTGAACTTTTCAAATGTTTCATACTTATGTTTCATTAAGTAGATATACCCATATCTGCTTAAATCATCTGTGAAGGTGAGAAAATAACGATATCCACCGCGAGCCTCAACATTCATTGGACCACACACATCAGTATGTATGATCTCCAACAAATCAGTATCTCGCTCCATAGTTCTGGAGAACGGCGTTTTAGTCATCTTGCCCATGAGGCATGGTTCGCAAGTACCAAGTGATTCATAATCAAGTGATTCCAAAAGTCCATCCGTATGGAGTTTCTTCATGCGCTTTACACCAATATGACCCAAACGGCAGTGCCACAAATAAGTTGCACTATCATTATCAACTCTGCATCTTTTGGCTTCAACATTATCAATATGTGTATCACTACTATCGAGATTCATCAAAAATATACCACTCTTCAAGGGTGCATGACCATAAAAGATATTACTCATATAAATAGAACAACCATTATTCTCTGATTTAAATGAATAACCGTCTCGCATCAAATAAGATCCAGATATAATGTTCATGCTCAACGGCGGCACCAAATAACAATTATTTAGGGTCTAATACTAATCCCGAAGGTAGATGTAGAGGTAGCGTGCCGACGGCGATCACATCAACTTTGGAACCATTTCCCACGCCGCATCGTCACCTCGTCCTTAGCAGTTGTCCGCTTAATCAGTAGTCCTGTTTCGAGGTTGCAAATATTAGCAATGTAACCAATATCAAATACCTGTGTGCTACTGCGAGCTCTCGTAAGGTACACATCAATAACATGTATATCACATATACCTTTGTTCACCTTGCCATCCTTCTTATCCGCCAAATACTTGGGGCAGTTCCGCTTCCAAAGTGACCGGTCTGGTTGCGAGAAGCACTTTCGCCTCGAGCTTAGGCCCAGACTTGGGTTTCTTCTCTTGAGCAGCAACTTGCTTGCTGTTCTTCTTGAAGTTCCCCTTCTTCTTCCATTTGTCCTTTTTCTTGAAACTAGTGGTCTTATTGACCATCAACACTTGATGCTCCTTCTTGATTTCTACCTCCGCAGCCTTTAGTATTGCGAAGAGCTCGGGAATCGTCTTATCCATCCCTTGCATGTTATAGTTCATCACGAAGCTCTTGTAGCTTGGTGGCGATGATTGAAGAATTACATCAATGACGCTATCATCCGTAAGATTAACTCCCAGTTGAATCAAGTGATTATTATACCCAGACATTTTGAGTATATGCTCAGTGACAGAACTATTCTCCTCCATCTTGCAGTTGTAGAACTTATTGGAGACTTCATATCTCTCAAGACGGGCATTTGCTTGAAATATTAACTTCAACTCCTCGAACATCTCATATGCTCCATGGCGTTCAAAACTTCGTTGAAGTCCCGGTTCTAAGCCATAAAGCATGGCACACTGAACTATCGAGTAGTCATCAACTTTGCTCGCTGCACGTTCATAACATCTGGTGTTGCTCCTGCAGCAGGTTTGGCACCTAGCGGTGCTTCCAGGACGTAATTCTTCTATGCAGCAATGAGGATAATCCTCAAGTTACAGACCCAGTCCGTGTCATTGCTACCATCATCTTCCAACTTTGCTTTCTCAAGGAACGCATTAAAATTCAACAGAACAACAGCATGGGCTATCTATCTACAATCAACATAGACAAGCAAGATACTATCAGGTACTAAGTACATGATAAATTTAAGTTCAATTAATCATATTACTTAAGAACTCCCACTTAGATAGACATCGCTCTAATCCTCTAATGATCACGTGATCCAAATCAACTAAACCATAACCGATCATCATGTGAAATGGAGTAGCTTTCAATGGTGAACATCACTATGTTGATTATATCTACTATATGATTCACACTCGACCTTTCGATTCTCCGGTGTTCCATGACCATATCTCGCATATGCTAGGCTCAGCCAAGTTTAACTGAGTATTCTGCGTGTGCAAAACTGGCTTGCACCCGTTGTAGATGGATCGAGAGCTTATCGCACCCGATCATCACGTGGTGTTTGGGCACGCATTTAACTTTGGCAACGGTGCATACTCAGGGAGAACACTTTTATCTTGAAATTTAGTGAGAGATCATCTTATAATGCTACCGTCAATCAAAGCAAGATAAGATGCATAAAAGATAAACATCACATGCAATTAATATAAATGATATGATATGGCCATCATCATCTTGTGCTTGTGATCTCCATCTCAAAGCACCGTCATGATCGCCATCGTCACCGGCAAGAACACCTTGATCTCCATTGTAGCATCGTTGTCGCCTCGCCGGTCTTATGCTTCTATGACTATCGCTACCGCTTAGTGATAAAGTAAAGCATTACAGTATGCATTGCATTGCATACAATAAAGCGACAACCATATGGCTCCTGCCAGGTTGCGATAACTCGGTTACAAAACATGATCATCTCATACAATAAAATTTAGCATCATGCTTTGACCATATCACATCACAACATGCCCTGCAAAAACAAGTTAGAACGTCCTCTACTTTTTTGTTGCATGTTTTACATGGTTGCTACGGGCTGAGCAAGAACCGTTCTTACCTACGCATCAAAACCACAATGATAGTTTGTCAAGTTGGTGATGTTTTAGCATTCGCAAGGACCGGGCGTAGCCACACTCGCTTCAACGAAAGTTGGAGAAACTGACACCTGCCAGCCACCTGTGTGATAAGCACGTCGGTAGAACCAGTCTCGCGTAAGCGTACACGTAATGTAGGTCCGAACCGCTTCATCCAACAATACCACCGAACCAAAGTATGACATGCTGGTAAGCAGTATGACTTATATCGCCCACAACTCACTTGTGTTCTACTCGTGCATATGACATCTACGCATAAAACCTAGCTCGGATGCCATTTGTTGGGTAACGTAGTAATTTCAAAAAATTCCTACGCACACACAAGATCATGGTGATGCATAGCAACGAGAGGGGAGAGTGTTGTCCACGCACTCGTGAGACCGAAAAGCGAAGCGTTAGCACAACGCGGTTGATGTAGTCGTACGTCTTCACGATCCGACCGATCAAGTGCCGAACGCACGGCACCTCCGAGTTCAGCACACGTTGAGTCCGATGACGTCCCTCGAACTCCGATCCAGCCGAGTGTTGAGGGAGAGTTTTGTCAAGACGGCGTGGTGACGATGATGATGTTCCCATCGACGCAGGGCTTCGCCTAAGCACCGCTACAGATGATCGAGGTGGACTATGGTGGAGGGTGCCCCCTGCCCCAGCATATAAAGGGAGCAACGGGGAGGTGCGGCTGCCAGGAGGAGGCGCGCCAGGAGGAGTCCTACTCCCACCGGGAGTAGGACTCCCGCCCTTCCCTGTAGGATTACGAGAAGGGGGAAGGGGGAGAGAGGGGTAAAGGAAAGGGGCTGCCCCCTCCTTGTCCACCTGCATACTTGGGAGGGGGGCCCGCCCCTTGGCCGCCTCTCATCTTCCACCAATTAGGCCCATGAGGCCCAATAGCCTCCGGGAGGTTCTGGTAACCCCCCGGTACTCCGGTATATATCCGATAACCCCCGGAACCATTCCGGTGTCCGAATATAGTCATCCAATATATCAATCTTCATGTCTCGACCATTTCGAGACTCCTCGTCATGCCCGTGATCATATCCGGGACTCCGAACAACCTTCGGAACATCAAAACATATAAACTCATAATATAACTCTCATCAGAACTTTAAGCGTGTGGACCCTACGGGTTCGAGAACAATGTAGACATGACCGAGACACGTCTCTGGCCAATAACCAGTAGCGGAACCTGGATGCTCATATTGGCTCCCACATATTCTACGAAAATCTTTATCGGTCAGACCGCATAACAACATACGATGTTCCATTTGTCATCGGTATGTTACTTGCCCGAGATTCGATCGTCGGTATATCAACACCTAGTTCAATCTCGTTACCGGCAAGTCTCTTTACTCGTTCCGTAATACATCATCCCGCAACTAACTCATTAGCTGCAATGCTTGCAAGGCTTAAGTGATGTGCATTACCGAGTGGGCCCGGAGATACCTCTCCGACAATCGGAGTGAAAAATCCTAATCTTGAAATACGCCAACGCAACATGTACCTTCGGAGACACCTGTAGGGCACCTTTATAATCACCCGATTACGCTAGGACGCTTTGGTAGAACACACAGTGTTCCTCCGGTAAACGGGAGTTGCATAATCTCATAGTCATAGGAACATGTATATGTCATGAAGAAAGCAATAGCAACATACTAAACGATTGAGTGCTAAGCTAACGGAATGGTTCAGGTCAATCACATCATTCTCCTAATGATGTGATCCCATCAATTAAATGACAAGTCATGTCTATGGCTAGGAAACATAACCATCTTCGATCAACGAGCTAGTCAAGTAGAGGCATACTAGTGACACTGCTTTGTTCACGTATTCACACAAGTATTATGTTTCCGGTTAATACAATTCTAGCATGAATAATAAACATTTATCATGATATATGGAAATAAATAATAACTTTATTTTTGTCTCTAGGGCATATTTCCTTCACGACTGTACGAGGGTTTACTGGTTCGTCTGCCGTCGCCGGAGAATAACAACAGGTGTGGGTGAGTAGAGGGATGGCTAGACCAGTGATGGGAGTATGGTTGGGCGGTGGAGTCTCGTCTTGGCAAAGACAGCAGTCATGGGAAGAGAGAGCAGTGCAGTCTTGGCGCTTGTTTGAGCGGGCCGGAGCAGGAAGAGCAGAGATTGAAGAAGACGACGGCCGTTGGATGGACATCCAATACCAACGCTAAAGGCCAACCTTTTTTTAGGAAAGCCTCAAATCTGTGGAAAACATCATACAGCCCATCTGCCATTATTTCAAATAATTTACAGCCCATTTGCTAATTTTTAAGGTTTTTTAGCCCATATTCTTTTTGTTAGCATTACAGCCCATATTATGGCCACGGTTAAAAATTTATACGAAATTTTGCATATTTCGGTGCAGTCCGAACTGTTTTTAATCCCGAAATTTTGAGTCACGTTCAAAATGATTTTAAAAATAAATATATATCAATAAAAAATCCAACAAATTGTCCACGCATAAAAATCAATGCAATTTAAAATCTCGAATGAAAAAAAGAAATTTTAATCAAATTGCCAGTTTGATGTGCTTTAAAAATGTACATCCCATTTCTCATTACTGATAGGCCATTTTCTCGGCCAGCCGAATGAAAGCTCTCCTCGTCTTGAAAGATTTGTAGCCCAACAGGCCTGACAAAGCGACTTACTTGGCAAATCACAGAGAAACTGGGGTGTGGCCGTGGACCCAGCTGTCAGCCTCTCCACGTACAGTACTCTTCAGATGGAAGTCGGTCGTTGACCACATTAACCACGCCGCGCCGAGAGCACCAAGGCGGTGGACGGGCGAGGCTCTAGGAAGGGATGACGAGAGCCGGGAAGACGCGATGCTGGATGCCCACGGAGAGGAGTATGAGGGTTCACCGGTTCTACGGCTGTGGTGAGGCTTCCATCGCCACTGGCACAGCTAGCGGTGGGAGTAGTAGGGGGCGATGAGGCTCAACGACAAGACACCCGGCCACCGAGGCAGGGAGCATGCGGTCGCGGTGCTAGTTTGGGCGGGTGGTGCAAGAAGAGCAGTGAATGAAGAAGCAGCAAGATCGTTCGATTCAAATCCAACGGTTACTGCTGCTAGAATCGTTAGTTGACTAAGTTGACAAGCGTTGTGTACGCGTCAACTTAGTAGGGCCATAGGTCAGCCTCCCAACCGGTGCGCCCCAGATACGAGAGGGAGGAATCATTTTTTTCGCGTAATAAGGAGGCAGTTGATTGCGTGCGGCCAGGCCAGCGGAGGAGTAGGGTGGGCCGGGGAAGCCTGCGTGGCATCACATCTGGCCACAAGAGGAGGGAGTAGGCAGTCCTGCCGACGCTAGTTTAGGCGGCTGGAGCAGGAACATCAGAGATTACAGAAGCATGTCGGCCGTTTGATGGACATCCAACAGTTACTGGTGCTAGAATCGTGTGTTGACTGACAAAGCCTTGCGTAAACAAGTCTACCTCCAAATCTGTGGCGTGTACAAGCCATTTGCTATTATTGTTACAATTTTTACTCATTTTCTAATTCATATGGAATTTATTGCAGCGCGTTTTCCATTTTTAGAATTGCTGTCCATTTTCTGGTCAGTACCAGGGTTAAAAAAATTAACTAAATATGTGGGTGATAACCCACAAGTATAGGGGATCGCAACAGTTTTCGAGGGTAGAGTATTCAACCCAAATTTATTGATTCGACACAAGGGGAGCCAATGAATATTCTCAAGTATTAGCAGTTGAGTTGTCAATTCAACCACACCTGGATAACTTAGTATCTGCAGCAAAGTATTTAGTAGCAAAGTAGTATCATAGTAACTGTAACGGTTGCAAAAGTAATATTTTTGGGTTGTGTAGTGATTCTAATAGTAGCACCGGAAAAGTAAATAAGCGAAGAACAATATGCGAAGAGCTTGTAGGCATTGGATCGATGATGGAGAATTATGTCGGATGCGGTTCATCATGTAACAGTCATAACATAGGGTGACACAGAACTAGCCCCAATTCATCAATGTAATGTAGGCATGTATTCCGAATATAGTCATACGTGCTTATGGAAAAGAACTTGCATGACATCTTTTGTCCTACTGAGGGAGTCCTGGACTAGGGGGTGTCCGGATAGCCGAACTATCAACGTTGGCCGGACTCCTGGACTATGAAGATACAAGATTGAAGACTTCGTCCCATGTCCGGATGGGACTTCCCTTGGCGTGGAAGGCAGGCTTGGCAATACGGATATGTAGATCTCCTACCATTGTAACCGACTACAGGTAACCCTAACCCTATCTCGGTGTCTATAAACCGGAGGGTTTTAGTCCGTAGGGACGCAACAACAATCATACCATAGGCTAGCTTCGGGGTTTAGCCTCTCACGATCTCGTGGTAGATCTACTCTTGTACTACCCATATCATCAATATTAATCAAGCAGGAGTAGGGTTTTACCTCCATCGAGAGGGCTCAACCTGGGTAAAAACATCGTGTCCCTTGTCTCCTCGTTACCATCCGGGCCTAGACGCATACAGTTCGGGACCCCTACCCGAGATCCGGCCGGTTTTGACACCGACATTGGTGCTTTCATTGAGAGTTCCTTCCGTCGTCACCTATAGGCCCGATGGCTCCTTCAATCATCAACAACGACGCGGGTCCAGTGGTGAGACTTTTCTCCTGGACAGATCTTCGTGATTCGGCGGATTTGCTGCGGGCTAATTCACTTGGCCATCTGGAGCAGATCGAAGCTACGCCGCCATCAGTGTCAGATTTGGGAGTTTGAACTACACGGCCGACATCCGCGGAGACTTGATCTTCGACGGATTCGAGCCATGCCAAGCGCACTGCAAGACTTGTCTCGATGGTGGCGATCTAGCTCTGCCGAATCAGTGTCTCGAGGTCAGATTAGCTGGCGTCCGCTCCGACCCTTAGCTCGGAGCCGACTTCACGCCGATCGAGGACGAGTGATCGGACATCGCCCGGGGGCTACGATCTCTCACGGCGATCGAGTCAACACCATCCTCGCTCCTTTACAAAGCCCGTGACTCGAGGTGCCGGAGTCCTCTCCGGACTCCAAACCTCCCGCGCCTCGCCACGAATCCGATTGGGCGCGGTTAGAGTTCACCGCCAAGCGGACATCTTTCAAAGACTTCGCCTTTGGCGGCATCCTCGAATTCACTAAAGTCTCTCTCTTTATCAGAGAGCCTGGCCGGACTATGGTCGAAGGTTGGGATGCGGAAGACGAAGAAATTGACGCCCACCCACCACCCACTTTGTAGCCATCGCCGAAAGTTTAAACGACGTGCTCAATTTCGATTCAAGACATCGACGGTATGGACGACGATGTAGGAGATAATCACGAACCAGCACCTACAGGATACTGGACAGCCACCTCATCTCACGATGTATACATGGTGGATACTCCTAAAGGAAGTGAAGGATAAATCCCTCGAAAAGTAGTCTAAACGGCAACGTAAACGCCGCACCAAGTCCCACCTCGACAAAAACGGCAGCCACACTGACCCAGCCATCAAGGTGTCGAACCGTGGACGCATTTAACACGCCATCGAAAAACCGTCTCAACAGACAACTTGGATAAACAACCCGTCCCCTGGAAGATAACAATCCGGACGATCTCACACCGGACAAGTTGTTGGAGCAGAAGAACCTCCACAAAAGGCTCGTTGCCACCACGCTGTAGCCTGAAAAGCGTAAGCGGAAGCTCAAAACAGCGGAAGATGCACTCAGAATCGAGATGGAGCAAAGTACTCAAAAACGCAGACAACACTGGCGACAATGCCAAACAAAGAGCTACCAAGCGCAAATTACTGCCCGAATTCGATGAGGAGGCCTTAGAGCCCCTAATCAAAGAACAAAGAGGCCGCCCGGTCGGATAGACGACCACATGACAAACATAGAGCGGCAAGCGGCGCCAAGACACAATCCGCAAGACGCTGACGGCATAAGGATTCAAGATCGGAAGGATGGCCCGATTAGGTGCATCTACGGGCCAAGAAAGCAAGCTCTTCTAAGAAATGCAACACACCAAATATCCGGACATTACGGCACACCCAAATATAGGGGTGCCGTGACACCCCTATGTTTCACCGATGAGGTGTTGGATCACGCAATTTCCGGGATTTAAACCCGTAAACATAGAAGCATACGATGGAACAACAATGTACCTGTGAGTTCCGGATTGAGGATTACATCCTCCACATACACATGGCTAGAGGAGATGATCTCACGCCATAAAATTACTTACCCTCAAGCTCAAAGGGCAAGACGGCACCGGGCTTAAAAGCCTCCTGAAAATACCATTGGAAGTTGGGAAGAGCTCGAGGATGCTTTTCGGGCGAATTTTCAAGGGACTTATGTCCGCCCTCCGGATGCGTATTTATTTAAGTCACATAACTCAACAACCCGGAGAGTCACCCGCAAGAATTCTGGAACAGGTTCCTCACCAAAAAGAACCAAATAGTCGATCGTCTGGATGCCGTAGCCTTAGCAGCTTTTAAACACAACGTCCGAGACGAATGGTTTCGCTTGAACACCTTGGCCAGGAAAAGCCAAGAACAATGGCAGACTAACAAGCCTCATGACCGCTTTTATGCTGGAGAGGATAGCTGGCTAGCAAGATGCAAGCACTAGCCACCCAAGTACATCCAAGTCGTGGATGGGAATGGGAAACCATGACGCAGCATTGACCAGCGCTCGAAATACCGATCCAGGGGAGCAGGTCCAAAGGGCGCCCGCAATCAACGCCGGATTCAAAGCTCACGCGTAACATTAAAAACTGCCCTCAAGGATAATAGCGATGAGCTAGCCAACTTAAACAAAATCTTGGACAGATATGCCAAATCCACAAGATTCTCCGGAAGCCCGCAAACCATACCCACAGAGATTGTTGGGTCTTCAAGCAGTCCGGCAGACTCAACGCCGAACACAAGGGGCTCGACCCACCAAGTGAGGATGATGACGAGCACCACAAGCCAGCAGCCTCGAAAACAAAAAAGAATTTCCTACAAGAGGTCAAAACAGTAAACTTACTTCAAGTTACAAAAGGGGAAAATAGAGCGGCGCCCATTGAATTAATACGCTACCACACGGCCTACCCCAGCTGGAGTCCCAACACCGGGTTGTCAAAACCAATCACCTTCGACCATCAGGACTACTCGAAGAAGTATCCTAACGCAGGATGGACTGCCTTGATACTAGAACCTATAATCGACGGTCTTCAATTTACGTGACGCCCCTAATGGACAATAGTGATTTAAACCTGCTATATCGTGAAAACAATCCGCAATATGGGGATAGACCCAAACAGGATTAGCCATAGCAACACTTCCTTCCAAGGAATAATGCCAGCACATACGCCCATTGTAATGGGTTCCCTACTATTGGAAGTTATGTTCGCTCATCCGACAACTTCCGCCACAAAATTAACCTTCCATATCGCCCCATTCAAAAGTAGCTATCAAGCACTATTGGACGTGAAGCTTTACCGCTTTTAACGCGAATACCGCATTATGCATCTCTTACACTTAAAAATGCCCGGTCCACGCGGCATCATCTCATTAAAGGGAAGTATTAAGTGTTTCTCGAAAGACGGAGGGAACGTGAGACTGCTCCAAAGGACAAATACACACTCAACCCGCCCGCTTAAATCAAGCACTGAACAGTCATTCGACCCCGAGACGGCTAGACGAGTCCGGCAGAAACATATAAAGGCTGCTACAGTCAAGACACCCCGCATAAGGGGCTGCATGCATGTACAACAAAAAAAGAGACAATAAGGCTCAATTATATTCGGATTTTCGAATCGCATCTGCTTATTTAATATCAAGTACATTTTTCGCATCGATCTTTCTTCACCTAAGTTCTTCTCTTTACGCATGAACACCGTGCTACACCCGGCCCGTGATACGGCACAACGGAGACACAGCGCAGACGCATGCAGGGACCCGCTGCAAGGATTCTTTTCAGATTAAGACCTCGTAAACCTTTTTTACCGCTCTCTTGTTGATACACATCCCCGGTTTCTTGCTATAACCGAGGAGGAGGTCGGCGCTTTTGGCATCGGGCCGCGTCGTAATTTTTTATGCTGCACTGGACACTGTGGGGCTTAGGGCATTGTTCTCGCCTGCTTTCATAAAGACCGAATACCTTAGGGAGTGTTCAGCGCCTCGAGTTAGGGGCCTTATATGCATCAGCTTCAATCATGTCTTTGGTCAAATGTTAGGTTTGCCCGGCTCCTCGCTTTGCTGCCTTTAATGCTTCCGCTTCTATCGCTAACGCAGCACCGTGGAGAACTATCGCGTGATTGTGCCCCGCTCGGCCGGTGAGCACCTCAATAGAGAAAGCCAAAAGCTGACCGTCATGATATAGCGAGAGACTGGTCAACCACTCGATGACTCCTCGAATGTTTAGAATTCCTCCAAGATTAGACGAAGGACTGCTTTTTGGGTCAGCACATACGCACTCGAATTCGGAGAGTGCGGTGCCTCGTGGCTATATCGTAGCCCCACCATCGAACTCCTATGGCTAAGTGAAAGTGATAAAGCATTATAGTCCAGCTTGCCTAGTTTGTTACGCTATCACCTCCTTTACAGGACCAAGACGTTGGATTATGTGAAAATGCGCCTTTTTTGTAAACACCCCGCACTATAAAGCGTGGGGGTCAAGCCAAGGACTGCCATCTTTCGTGTTATATACATATATACATCAACGGCCAGACAGGGAGGTAGTTTGCTACTTGAACGCACAAGTATAAAAAGCTATTATATTATATTGAAACATTGTTTCACAAATCATACATGTCATTAGAACATAATATCCTTCGAGCATCAAGCCCTCTATTAAACGAGCGCCTCGCAGACTTCCTCAAAATAGTGCTCGCAGTACTGCTTCGTCTCAATCTGATGCAACGCCGGTGGCCTTCATTCACGCCCAAAGATGTCTTGACACGGGCAAGAGCCATCCGCGCACCTCTATGCATGCCGATCAACGCTTCATTGCACTAATATGCGGCACCACACCAAGGAACCGCTGCACTAAACCAAAATAACTTCTTCGCTCGGGCCTGTTCGCCACAAATGAGTCACGACATTCTTCATGGCAAGTCCGGACAACCTATTCAGCTCAGCCCATTCGCCAAACGATCGGCCAAAGGAAGCTGGACGCCCCGGACTATGGAATTGGCGACCAAAAAGCTCTTCCAAGACGCGGATCCTTTGGCCTCGGAAGTGTTCGGCTGTCATGCAGACTCGCCGCCAAGTCCAGATATGCATCCTCCGCACCTTACCTGGCCCAACCGAGCATACTTAGGATCCGTATTTCCTCCGCAGAAAAAGGCTTTCCACCGCAATATCTTCGGCCCCGACGTAGCTCCTCTTTCATAGCTCTCATCGCAGAGCGAGCATCCTTGGCATGTGGCCTTGTTCAGGCCCCTCTTGTTCCACTTGACATTCTTTTTTCAAGAACCCGCAGCTGTCGGTAGCAATTTTCAGCTTCAGGCCATATTGGCCATTTCCTCTTGCTTCGGGCAAAGTGAGCAGCCTGCTCGCTTTCAGCTCTTCGTCACTTTTAAAGCGCCGAGACATTTTCAAAGCTTGTTTTTAGCTTACGAAGTTCCGCTCAAGAGCCTCTCCATCGGCAGCACCATCTATCGCATCAAAGCATACAAGTAGTAAGGCATGGGCGCTAAGCTCCTTTACCAGGTGCCCGCGAGAAGTCGTATACCTTGTGACTCACAAACTGCTTATTGACAAGTTGCCGATGTCGCGATCCGCCACGCCAAGTTGCCGCTTTAGTTCGCAAATTCATCACCGGCTTACACCAGTAGCTTCGCCACCTACATAGGAAGAGCGCACATTACACTGGATTATGATCCTTGGCGCTGTCATTTTTGACAACGCACCGAGTCTCGTGGGCTACTATCTATACAGGCGATTCTATATGCAAAAGCTGTCAAGGTACATCATTTTATGTGACTTCAAAACCCATCAAGAACTTATGACGCTTTCATGCAATCCGCTTTCAGCGGATGAAATCCTTTCAATCACCGCATCCATTAGCACAAGGTGATCTTCCGGAGATAGACGCCGGCCGAGCAGATCTTTTCAGCTCCTCCGACGACATACACTGGGCCGGTGCCGGATCGTCCGATGGCCTTTTTTCAAGGCCGGACGCAAGGGGCTTTTGAGGGGACATATGACTGCCTTCGGCCCCGCCGGATTTGAGAAACCTCCGCGACGACACCTTTGGGGTCGTCCCGCTCGTATAGATGTGATACGGCAGGAGGAGGCGCTTTCGCTTCCATCATCTCCGGATCAAGATCCTCAAGACGAAGCTCACTGAGAAGGGCTGAGATCCGAACTACAAAGAAAAAATTTCGTTATCTTCGTAAATAAAACAGGGATGTCTCTCATTTTAAGAAAACGTCCCCTTTACTTACGGCCGGAGGGCTGATCTCCTTGGGGATATAGTGGCCGGGCATCTCCCGCTGCAGGACCTCTCGGGCGAGGACTTCTTCCCCTGCTTCGAGGCTTTGGTCTGGGATCTTCGAAGCGTCCTCTTCTCACCTTGGAGGGAGGGACTCTCGATCCCCCCTTTCTTGATAGCCTCCTTCACGGAGGTAGTAGTTCCCTTGTTCCCCCCTTCGCCTTCTTCAAAAGGCACAGCCTTTAGCATCTTGGTTAAAACAGGATCCGGCGCGGATTCAAGGAGGGGGCCCGGACACCTGATCAGTTTTGCTTTTGCTATCCACTCCTGTTTAAAGGATAGCTCTTTTAAGGGCAAGTTTATGATAAATATGCAGATAGCATGTCTGGGTACGGGACTACTTACTTGAGTATCCGGGCGACAGCTTTAGTCTCCGTCCTCGGTCAAGTCCGACACTTCTCTCCCCGATCCAAGAACAGTTTATACATCTCCATGGGCCGCCCATAAAATGTTGGAGAGCTCGTGGTCCCTCCGGATTAAACTCCCACAGACGGAGGGGGCGACGTTTGGTGGCAGAAGGCGAATTAGTATAACCTCGCGCCATGGCCACGACCAGATTGATCTCTTTTTTGGAGGTCTCGAATACGGCCCTGCAATGTAGGAACGCCCTTGGACGGCCCCAGTCGAGCCCCGGTGCTAACCCATGATGCCACCGCTGTGGTGGACTCGAGCGGAAGGCGGGTGGCGCCACCCATTTGGTGCCCCCGGGAGCGGTGATATAAAAACCACTCCTGCTGCCACAAACCAAGATCCTCCTGAAAAGAGCCCCTCGGGCCACGGAGCATCCAAGACACTTGCTTATGACCGCCCCTCCAAGACTCTTCTTGTTGCCCCTCGATCATCTTCGCTCCACCTTGAAGGTCTTTACCCACAATCCAAAGTGAGGGGTAATATGGAGGAAGGCTTCACATACGACAAATGAATGATGAGATGGAGGATGGACTCCGATTCAAGTCATGGAATTCCAGCCCATAGTAAAACATGAGCCCCTCACGAAGGGGTCCATCGGGAAGCCTAAACCCCGAAGGAAGTGAGACACGAACACCACGCCTCACCGTGCTTGGGAGTAGGAATAACCTGCCCTTGGCGCAGCTCAGGTGAAAATTTCGCGGTTCGATACCGGGCGCCTCTTAGCCTTTAGCACGCCTTCTTCCAGAACGGAGGAAGGCATCCACCGCCTTGTAGGTCGGAGCCGACATCCTGATGTCCAAGCGCTCAATCTGGAGCTTTGGGTGTTGGAACTCAAGCGAGGGGCGGATTCGACTGAGATTGAAGAAAGGAGCGGCCTTTGGTCTCGCTTATAAAGAGATTGAATATCAAGAGCCCTCCCGTGACCGCTCGGGAGTCGCCTTCGATAGAGGAGGCGGCTAACGGGCACGATCGGTTACCTACATCCGTATTGATGAGAATCCTGAATAAGGGGGACACGATCCGCTGACAAGACGTGTTATGGAAACCGCCTCGCTAAACGCGCTGGAGGCGGCAAGAAAAATGATTCGAACGAAGACTTGGCCGTGGGCGTGATGGCACGCCGCGGAATACGCCAACAGATTGATTTTGTGTAAATATTATTCTCTACGGTGTTATGTGGAAATTATTTTGTAGAGCCTGCCCCTGTGTTCAAAATCTTCTACAAAGTATTCAGAGGAGGAACCCGCCTTTGCAATGCCGAAGACAATATGCGCCGGACTCGTCATTGAAGCCTGGTTCAGGGGCTACTGAGGGAGTCCTGGACTAGGGGTTGTCCAGATAGCCTAACTATCACCGTTGGCCGGACTCCTGGACTATGAAGATACAAGATTGAAGACTTCGTCCCGTGTCCGGATGGGACTTTCCTTGGCGTGGAAGGCAGGCTTGGCAATACGGATATGTAGATCTCCTACCATTGTAACCGACTCTGTAACCCTAACCCCTATCCAAAGGGTCTATGTAAACCGGAGGGTTTTTAGTCCGAGGACTTAACAACAATCATACCATAGGCTAGCTTCTAGGTTTTAGCCTCTTCGATCTCGTGGTAGATCTACTCTTGTACTACCCATATCATCAATATTAATCAAGCAGTGAGTAGGGTTTTACCTCCATCGAGAGGGCCCGAACCTGGGTAAAACATCGTGTCCCTTGTCTCCGTTACCATCCGCCTAGACGCGATAGCTCGGGACCCCTACCCGAGATCCGCTGTTTGACACCGACACCTACCCTCCGTGGCAGCGGGTCCTATTGAAACTAAGGGATATTAAGGCCTCCTTTTAATAGAGTACCGGACCAAAGCATTAACACATACTGAATACATGAACTCCTCAAACTATGGTCATCACCGAGTGGTCCCGATTATTGTCACTGGGTTGCCGGATCATAACACATAGTAGGTGACTATTGACTTGCAAGATAGGGTAAAGAACTCACATATATTCATGAAAACATAATAGGTTTAGATCTGAAATCATGGCACTCGGGCCCTAGTGACAAGCATTAAGCATAGCAAAGAAATAGCAACATCAACCTCAGAACATAGTGGATACTAGGATCAAACCCTAACAAAACTAACTCGATTACATGATAAATCTCATCCAACCCATCACCGTCCCAGCAAGCCTATGATGGAATTACTCACGCATACGGTGGTGAGCATCATGAAATTTGTGATGGAGGATGGTTGATGATGACGATGACGGATTCCTCTCCTGAGCTCCGAACGGACTCAGATCAGCCCTCCCGAGAGAGTTTAGGGGCTTGGCGGCGGCTTTCAGTGTCGTAAAACGCGATGACTCTGTCTCTCTGATTTTTTTCTCCCCGAACACGAATATATAGAGTTGGATTTGAGGTCGGTGGAGCATGAGGGGGCCCACGAGGCAGGGGGTGCGCCCTGTGGGAGCAGGCGTGCCTCCCACCCTCATGGACAGGGTGTGGGCCCCCTGGCCTTGATTCTTTCTCCAGTATTTCTAATTATTTCCAAAAATAATCTCCGTGAAGTTTCAGGTCATTCCGAGAACTTTTGTTTTGCACAAAGATAACACCATGGCAATTCTACTTTAAACAAATACGTACCCGGTCTAAGTTAGTTTCATTCAAATCATGCAAGTTAGAGTCCAAAACAAGGGCAAAAGTGGAAAGTAGACGACGGAGACATATCAGTGGGAAATTTTGAAAATTCGCAAATTTTTGCTGAGGAACAAAATATTCTTAATCCAAAAAATTAGTAGCCATACTAAAACAAATTTTAAAATAAATTAGGTACTATGTCATGTTAAATCCAATGAAAATACGTGAGATAAGATATCAAAGAATAACAAAAAATGAAAAAAGAAACTAATATCCCATTTGCTATAATTTTTTGGGAATTTTCAACCCCTTTCGATATTACTTTCTTAATGACATTGACCATACTCTTTGGCCAAGCCGGAATGCATCCCTCCTCGCCTTCTTGAGAAAGATTTGGCGGCCCAAGAAGTCGGATAAAACAAATAGGCCTAACCTTGGGTATTCTTCAAAAAAGAAATAATGGGCTACTCCTATTTTTTTTTTCCCAAAGAAAAACTGCTTCATGGGCTGGTCATGTTGTTGTTAGACTAGCCACACGTAGACCAAGCACAACCCAGCTTTTATAGTCTGCTTCCCTACGTAATTACCTACTCAAAAGTTGGCTTCAATTACGTCGATTTAATTGACTATATCGTTGAAAATGATGTGGGTCCCAGGATACGTCAGGCCGAGGGTGGATTAGAGTAAAAACGCAGGGGTTCATCTCGAAGTAGTAAAAGAGGCGCTTGCTTGTGTTACAGGTGGACTCGGTGGGTCCGCATCACATACTCACAACTATAGTCCTCTCCGGCCGATTCACTAGTGTTGACAGTGGACCGCGAAAAAAACTATGTTAGCCGAGACAGGGATCGCCAAGGCCGCCAAATACAAGTGCACCAAGTCCCGGAGGATAAAGTGTCGTCGCCAATGTGTTCGGGATGGGTTGGATATTCTTATTGAAAATAAAAATGGACCGGATCTATTTTACAACACGTTGACTATGATTTGCATGGGTCCGCTTGGTTGCGTGAAGAAAATGTCGGGAGAAAGAAGACAATTCGCTATCTTTGCTTAGAAGAATAACATCGGCATCGAATGTAACGACACTATCATAAGAAATAATATCCACTCGTTAAATCGTGGGAATTTGTTAAAGCCCGGTGCATGAGCATTTATCTTTATTTATTTATTTACTTATTTATGTTTAGGGGACCATGAGCATGCACCTGGGCCGGATTCATATGAGAGCCTCCTTTCAAGTTAATTATGCGGCTTCTCTATTGGGCCTTCATCGATTGAAGGCTGCGTATGTTATCAAACAAGTGGAAAATGTGTTCCGACGAAAAATAAGTATGCACTCATGTAGTGCACGGGCACTAAAGGATCGAACTGCGGTCACAACGACTTCCAAAACTGTTATTGTTGTTTGGTCGCTCTAACAAACAATTTATTCAACCAGCACTGATGACAAGTATACTACTGATTGTACATTGAAAACAACAGTAGTGCAAAGAACCAGTGGCTGGGGGTGCAATTACGGAAAGACAGTAGCAGACAGAAGAGTGAACACGCAGCTCTCTCTTCCAAACGAAACATCAACCATCATTACAAAAGGGCTACCAAAAAAGAACAAGTGTATGCATCCAAACTAAATAAAGATCCTACTACACCAAGTGTATGCATCTAACTAACTCAGCTCAGTTAGACATTACTATCGCCAGTTATTAAGCTATGGAGATTGGTGGCGGCGATTTGGGAAACTCAAACTCCATGGTGCCAGGTCGGAAACCTGTAAAGAAGTCAAGTCCGGTACTTGTGACCCTCTTTCCTACTTCTGGGCCTGCAGAGCGTGGGCGCGTCTTCCTACTGGTCACAGAGCGTATGCCTCATCAAGAAAGGGAGTTGTAGATTCGCATTAGAAGAGGATCGTCGAGTACATGGCCGCTGCTGGCCACAAAAGGCAGACTAGCCAATAATAATGAAAGTAAGTGGAAAAGAATATAATACTTTATAATCTTTTGACTTCCCCAGAGGGGCCCCGATTGTTTAGTAGCACCCTACCCCAGCGCTACTCTCTACCCCAAAGACATATCGTGGTTATGGTGCATGCACGAAGATCCATGGTACGTCAAGTGTACACCTTTGCTTTGCCACGATGAACGAAACCGCTGCCATCATGATCCTCCATCACGGTTATCTCCTCAGTTAATCGGATAATTTAGTCAGAGCAAAGCAGAGAGGTGTACCAAGGCTACTTACCAACCCTCCGATCAAAAATTCCGGAAGGCCCGGAGAGGAAAGGCGGGATCACTGCTCAAAAGACCTTTGCGATGGTGATTGTATTAGACCGTGGAAACAACACGTCCGGTGCGTGCGAGCGATCATCAATCGCTAGTAAACCGCTCCTGATGTCGAGCCAAACCAATTCGCAAATCCGCCATGCCGCTTTTCTTTGAAAGGTTCGGGATTAGGAAGGGTAGGGACACCAGGTGACCTACAACATCATATCAAGTTGAGTCAAATAAAAAGGGCTCTTGATTTAGTCAATCTTAAGAACAACATGTTATGAGCATGAATATTTTTTCAAAGTAAATGTTGACAGAATATAAGCAAGCCATCATGATATCATAGGAAAGTAACATATTGTAGTGATGATCTGGAGTAGGCCAAG
This sequence comes from Aegilops bicornis, assembly GCA_021605145.1. Classification (NCBI taxonomy): domain Eukaryota; kingdom Viridiplantae; phylum Streptophyta; class Magnoliopsida; order Poales; family Poaceae; genus Aegilops; species Aegilops bicornis. Next base: position 606,814,471 of record CM038671.1, read on the forward strand.
AATACGTCCAACCATAGAAGGAGTCGACAATGTAAATGAAGCCCTTGTGTTCAATGGCATCGAGAGAACCATGGAGGATGTATGATCCTGCCATGCACGTGAAGATTTATCCACTTACCAAGTAAAAGGACTTGCCGTCAGATAGGAGAGACCGCGGTTGAAGAACGCAATTAGCTTTGAAGTCTTTATAATTCGCAGATCTTGTGGGCACTTGGCAGATTACAACCTTGAGCAAATCAAACTTGGTATCATGTTGGCTCTCAGAAGATTCGAGTATTCGTCATGTGCCAAAGCCAAAGTAGGCAATGTTAATCGAAGGAAGGGGATCAATCACGGTGTAGACCTCCACGAGCATCCAGCCGCCTGACACCGACGAGCACCATCCAAGACGTGTTCATGCCGACTCAAAGACATACCGAATTAATGTAGTTGAGGCCGACGGGATCGGATCGCAATTAAGGAGGTTGATGCTCGCCACCCACGATCGTTATGCTGCGTGACACGCCGCTTCAAGATCAGCGGCATCGACAAGCAAGGAGGCTGGCTTAAAAAAAGCTCGGCCCGAGGGCTTTGAGTCGGTACAGTTCTCGACGAGCATGCCGCGAAGCGGCATGGTGCGAGATTGTCCACACGCGAAACCTAATGGGGAGCTTGATTACCCACCTTTGGGCGGCGGCGTTGACCATTAGGGTGCTTGCTTCTGGACGAGGGGAGGCGCCTTAGAGGATGGAAGATTGGATGTGGGGGAGGCTTAGCGAGGATGGGAAGAGGACAAATATGGAGAAGCGAATATGTTGTGGGAAGTGGACAGGTGATATTGGCTACAACACACCGCTTGACTTACGAGACACAGCCTACCGGCCAGCAAATAAGAGGGTCATATCAGGTCGACAACTTGCTTGAGTGATCACAAGATCTGGTACTCCCTATAGTACGCTACTATGCCCTAACTTGCTTGAGTAGAAGTATTAGTGGAGTAGGACTCTCCTCTACTACTAGCACCGGAGGAGTAGTATGTTCTAATCTAAAATAGTTACAAACTTCAATGCCTGAGCGTGGAAAGACTACGAACGGCCATTGGTGCTAACTCCAATCCTGCAAGTCATGGATTTGTTTATTTTTAACTTTCTGTATGAATCTGTAGCCAGCCTGCAAGTCATGTACACTATAGTGATAGTGGAACCCACAGAGTACTTAGAATACAAGATTAAGGATGCAATTAACTCAAATGGATTGGACGTGACTCTGTTATTCTCCAACAGCAATCGGCAAATTTCCTCGGTTTGCATGCGGGTTTAATGGCGGGGTTTGATGGAGGCAAGGAGGCGTGTTCAACCGGTTGTGCAGTGGACGGCGTAGTACTATTTGATTTGACAACTACAACTAGTATATTATAAAAAACAAAGAAGAGTAGTAGAGATAGAGATAAGAGTAGAGACTAGGAGGAGCACCATCTATCGCTTCGTGGGCTACTCTTCGCGCCCATTCAAGGCCGTCAGAATATCCCCTACAGCCACTCCCTTGCGCTCCATTCAAGGGCGGGCGTTGTTGGAAATTTGGGTGCACACTGCCGACCGCTAGTAGCGGCGACTTCACGACAATGACCACTTCTTCCCCGACCTCGGCAATCTCTTCCTCAGCGACATGGGCGACAACCTCAATGCCAATGGTGCTGCTCCTCTGCTGCACCGTATGTGTTTCATCCTTCATGTTGAAATCGTGGTAGAATTCATGTTTCTAGTCTGTGGTCCAAGATTCGATCTGTTCATCTTACTATGCTAGTCCGCATGATTAGTTTTAATCTTTGTTATAGCCATCATAATTTATTTTTGTAGTAAAATCTCATAGTAACTTGCTCATATATTCAATCAGTGAACGCCCCTCACAGCCCACTCCCGTTTCATGGAGCGGGCCTCGGTCGATGCCTCCAAGGAGCCCTAGTCTCTCATCGCTATGAGTGCCCCGGTGCCGCTTTGGGGGCTCGCCGTGAGACATCGTGGCATCACCCGGCCGCAAGGCGTGCGGCGATCACTACCGCCCTTGGTGAAGAACATCAAGCACGAGACGTGCTACCCGTTGCTCACCATGCCGCGAGTCAGCTGGAGGATCAGCGTTGCACCGCCTACTTAGTCTCGGAGGAGGACGACAGCGTCTTCCTCTTTGATCGTGGCCACCGGTGAGGCTCCGCTGCAGCGGCCGCCACATCTCTCGAGAAGTGTCGCCGTGGTGACGCCACCGGGACGCTTAACACCGACATGAGGCCTATGTACGCGTGCTGCTCACTATTACTACCCCTCGGGAGGTACGTGGGCGGCGACACTTGGCTCATGAAAGCATAGTTGGACTACTCGGCCAGAAATTTGGGACCTTTCCCGGCCCGATGCTGACATGGAAAACCCAAGTATTATTTTGAACTCCAACAATGTGCACGGGACTCCAAGGAGGTTCACCGGACATCTGCATTTTCAAGTTAAATGTTGATCATTAGTCTTGGCTCAATGTAATCCGCTGTCTAAGCATGTGGAGACTTCCATGCATGATCTTGCCCTATTGGAGTATCGGCGCATGAATAAAAGTGTATCCATTTATGGTTTAGTCTAGAATCTTCCATGTATGAATTTTACTACTAAGTATTGGTGAAAGACTTATGATGAACCATTTCTTACATATCCTATTTCCTCCCAAGTCATCCTGATTTAATCCCCTCCAGATCAAAGGTGTATAAGGGCATGGTTAATACTTAAATAGTATAGCCAACTGTTGGCTATAAGAAAGTGCCATGTCATCTGTAGCCATAACATGTATGCCAACAATGGATACTCAAAATCTAATTCTTGAAGATCATTTTCATGCAAAGCACAATAAGAGTTATTTCTTCACTAAGTTTTGGATGCAGGTTGAGCAGTTTTCAACGCTTTTGTTTGCAAAAGATACTTTTTATCTATTTTTCACCCGGGATGTTTGTGAGCTCTAGAGATGAAATAATATCGAACAAACCTATTGATACCCATGCACATTGAGATGAACCCCCACATCCTTTATCAAAATAAACAACTCCCGATCAATACGCATTTCACTCTTTTCCGTGCAATGCATGGGCACCTTTTACTATAGATTAGTACGACCAAAATTGAACTAACATTATGTATAGTACGATAAATGATGATGCATGTCACCTAAAATTATATCATTGAAAACTATGTTCAAATACCTGAATCCAACGATATTGTTTTTGTTGACATGCACTAACATTTTGTCGCTTAAATCTTCAGTCAAATTCAATGACGCTGCCGCTAAGCTGGTTGTGGGATTGGTTGTTCCGAGCCGAGGATGTAGCTATACTCCCACCACCTACCCGGCTCAAGACTATATAGTTTGTCACCACTGTTCTGCATCATTGCGCCGCCAAGCAAGTCTTCTCCATCCCTCCTTTCGTGTGCACTTTTGGAGAAAGGGACAAGTAGGCTCCGAACCTCCGCCTCATGATCCCACAGACTGGAGAGGGGCGACGAAGTTTTTTAGAGCGTGACTCAAGGCTGAATGCTAGCAAATGACCACTGGGCTAATCCACGACTTCTTCCCACGACCTTTGGCAACCTCATCCTCGATTTACATGGGCGATAACGCTGATTGCCGGGCAGTTAAGCAGTTGCTCCGGCCAGCAATCAGTATGTGATTCTATCCTTCCTGCTCGAGATCGTGGTAGAATTCATGTTTCTAGTATGTGATCTGTTTCATCTACTATGCTAGTCAAGCATGATTAGTTTAATCTCTGGCCAATGTTGTCATGATCTATTTCCTATTTATTCGGATTAAATATCATAGTAATTTGCTCATATTTCAACAATCGTAGTAAAACCCGATAATAGGCCCTTCGATCCCACCGCTATGAGAGTAATCGATGCCATTTTGTGGCTTGCCGGCAGACATGGTGCATCACCGCTGGATGCGTGCGGGGCCGGGTCAATGCTGGACCTTATGGCGGAGAACATCACATACGAGACGTGCTACCCGCTCACCATGCCGAATTACGCCGGATGATCCACCGGCCGCCTGCTACCTTTGGGGAGGAGGACGGGCAGCCGGGCTTCCTCTTGATCGTGGTGGAACCGGGCAAGGCCCGTCATGGTCGCCGTCATCTTGCCTTCTATAATGTGCGCGCCGGGGCGACGCTACGACACCGACACCCATATTTGCGGGGCCGATGTACCGGTGTGTTGTCAAGTGTTACTACCCCTCGGGTTCGCTGCGGTGGCGACAATTTCGGCCTCATCGAACGGACTTGGACTATGGGGAGCTGGGACTATCCCGCCAGTGTGGACTTGGAAAACCCATGGCATCCTTTACCCGCCGATGCGGTGCATGGGGAGTCCAAGGAGGTTCACCTGGACATACGCATTATCAAGTTAAATGTTGATCATTAGTCTTCACTCAATGTAATCCGCTGTCTAAGCATGTGGAGACTTCCATGCAGGATCTTGCTCTATTGGAGTATCGCGCATGAATAAAGTGTATCCGTTTATGGTTTAGTCTAGAATCTTCCATGGCGAATTTTTACTACAGTACTGCGTGAAAGACTTCGATGAACCATTTCTTTACATCTCCTCTCTCGCCCGCTTTGCAAGTCATCCTGATTAATCCTCCGTCCTAGTTGTATAAAGGGCATGGTTCAATATTACTTAATAGTATAGCCAGTCGTTGACTATAAGAAAGTGCCATGTCATCCTGTAGCCAACATGTATAACAATCGATACTCAAAAACTAATTCTTAAAGATCATTTCTTGCAAAGCACAATAAGTGTTATTTCTTCACAAGTTTTGGATGCAAAGTTGAATAAATTGAACAGCTTTTGTTCATAAAAGATACCTTTTATCTATTTCACCGGATGTTTGTGAGCTCTAGAGATGAAATAATATCCGAAGAAACCTATCGGCTATACCCATTACACATGAGATGACAACCCCTACATCCTTTGTCAAAATAAACAACTCCCGATCATCAATGCATTTCTTCACTCTTCGTGCAACAGCATCTTGGAGCACCCCTTTACTACTATATATATAAGTACGACTAAAAATTGAACTAACATTATATATAGTAGTACGATAAATGATGATGCATGTCACTCTAAAATTATATCATTCAAAACTATGTTCAAATACGAATCCAACGATATAGTTTTTACGACATGCACTAAACATTTTGCCGGCTTAAATCTTGATCCAAATTCAATGGGGGATCGATAAACCACGACCGATGTAGTAATCCTACAATAAGTGTAGAGGGCGGTGTTGCCGACGGGAATCTCACCTCTCACCCCGCTGTACATGGCCTTGGGCAAAGAAACCGTCCATTATATCACAAAACCCAACCAATTCTTAAGAATAAGTGGCCTGCTAAAATAAACGGACAAGCTAAACCATCACACTCTCTCTCCATCTTTTTTGCATTTCATCTCTCTCAAGATTTACTTCTTCTGGCTCATCTACACTTCGATCCCTAGCTACTACTCCTAGGGCCGGTTCTTTTGGTGGTTTCCCAAATTTTTCCCACAAGACCAGCTCACAAGTGGAGAGTAACAATAAAGCGCCTCACTCATTTATTTGGGCTTCTAAACTACTAATTGGCAAATCGGTTTATTCCTCACCATTGTAATTTGTGCTAAATTTTGACCAAAGATTTAAGCTGGTTTATTTCTCACCATTATAATCCCTCCGCCATTTCAGGGTGTGTAAGATCATCTTACTTAAAACCAAATAATCCCAAAACACTTAGGGCCAAGCGGTGCATTAACTTCTACTTCAAGCTTTCTTGTTTCTTGGAACATATCAACCAATAAGAGATAAAGAGTGTGCATGCTTTTAATGACTTGAGATATCAAACCACGACATGCGTTAAGTTAGTTCATTGCATACAATACTACTAAGTAGCAAATAAACATTAACGTTTTCGCTTTCTCCTCCTCCTTGGTCACTAAAATGCACAGACTGAGATAATTTACTCACCTAGACGGATGGAGTAGTGCATGTGACAAGCACTTAACATTTCATTTGTTGAATTTATGATCAAAATTTGACATGACAGTTACAATGGGGACCAATAAACCGGTGAGATCGAGCTAGTAGTTATGGGATTACTAATCTAGAAACCTAAAAGAATCGCCCCTGCAGGTACTCCTACTAGTAGTAGTACTCAAGTTGGAATTCCAATTGCATTCAAGACAACTTGTTAGGCAAAAAATTCTGATCTGTGGTGTAGGAAGGGTTCAGGAATTTGCACGTCACTCCAACCAGTTGGAGATAATCTCGCATTTACAAAGTACTGACGGAGAAATAACTACACAGAGCGAAGCTAAAAGTAAACAATCAAACGAGCATTTTTTGCATTTGTTTTGCATTGAATCATCACAAGCTTTTCTGACTTCCAGTGCTGCTTTTTTTACTTTACAAAAACCGTGATCGTATCGTTAAAACGCGCGCATTTGCACGCATATAAATAATACTAGTACTCCCTCCCGCCTAGGTGGCGTGTATAAGTCTTCCCTCCTTCTTGGTCACGGCACAACCAAAGATGACTTATTGACCGACGGAAAGGAGGAGTAGCATACCGTAAGCAATATATCGAAGAGAGACGAAAGAGATAGTATATAGTAAAGTTTGTGCTATATGCACTGCATTTGCAAAAATGCATAATGAATACACCAGGTTTCCAAACTTTCCTTTTATTACATACTTAATTAAGGACGCGAAAAATTCCCTAACGCTCGTGATTTAGCATTTGCGCCCCAAAATGCTAACGATTCAGATCGCTTTAGGAAACAAAAGTTATACTCCTCCTAAAAGCCACGGCCTTTCGCATAGAACGCTTATGGCACGCTTTACGCAGTTCCCCGGTGCTTGTGACCGCTTTCCTAAGCCGCCGATTGGCTAACGCTTTCTTCTCGCACTTTCAACTTCGCGAGGTGTCTGATTAACAAGTGCCTGTTCGCTGTGAGCGCGATCTCCACCGGTGTGGTGATCCGGCGCCACTGTGTACCTTCCTCGCCGGCTGGAAGCATGCACCCGGTCCACGCATCGCTTAAGCGAGAATGAGGCGGGTTAGCCCGATCGCACTCGGTATGCCGCTTGCACGGGGCATCCCTCTCCGGCCACCCTCACGCGCCCTCGCAGACGAAAGCCTTCCGCCAAGAGAGCCACTGCTTCGACTCTCGGATGCGATATAGGCCTCCCCTTAAGCTTGTTTCATGCCAGTGCGCCTTTCTTCTCGGCCTTCTTCTCCGCCTTCTATTTTGGCAAGGCTTTCTGCTTTGGAGGCAAAGCCTCCCACAAGGCGACATCCATTTCTTTCCAAAGCTCCTCACAAGGGCTCGGCTCGGGCGGGCGCTGCGCTCCTCAGAAAGGGGAGCCGACGCTGTCTCCGGCAAGGCGTCGTAAGCGGGTAAGATTAGGAACGCTGACGCGTCTACCTTTCGACGCGACGCTGGCGCAGGGAAGCGGAACGCCGATCGCGCCCCTCCTCGACTAGTGGCGGCGAGGTGAACGGAACAGCCACGCATCGCATCATGGGCTGCAGGAAGCGGAACAGCCTGGACGCAGCTCCTCCCTTTACTCAAGGTGGCGACGAGGAAAGGAACGGGCGAGCGCGTCATTAGCAGAGCGGGCGAGGAGCGGAACAGTGGACGCTGGCCCTCCTCGATTGATTAGGTGAAGCGGTGAGGAAATCCGAATCATTATGTGTGACCCGTCCGGCGTGGTGCAGCGAGAGGGCTCCCTAGGGTTGGAGGGTGATATCATGGTGGTGCGACGTGAAGAGGGAGGGGATGTCACGCCCAAGACGCCGACTTTATCCTAAAGGACCTCGAAGGTCCTACCCATGATAGAAAGCGATCTTGAAGTGACGCTAAAAGGTGGATATCATTACATCAACATTACACATAATAGATGGGGATACATACAAGGTATACAAAATGCCGCGAGAATACATCAATACCTCATATACAAGATCAACATCCGACTTTTATGAAACATATAAATAAGAAACTCAAAGCGACATCCACCTCAAGAAGGCCCTCGCTGCCGACCAGAACTCTATCCCCGATCGAGGAAGCATGTAAGAAGAGCTCCAAAACAAGCAAACATCGCCTCCTCGCCACATGACCATCGCAACAACCTGTACCTGAGTCGGTGTTGTAGTAATCTGTGAGCCACGAGACCTCAGTAATCCTATTACCATGGGTATCAGAGACTAGCATAAACCTTAATGGGTAAGGAAGGGGTAAAGTGGTGAGGTTGCAGCAGCTTACTCAAGCATGTATGGTTGTGCTAACATACACAAATAAGAAAGCGAGGAAGAGAGGCAAAGCAAGCGGGTCGTCAACTAGTAATGATCAAGAAGTGATCCCGCACTCTCTACTTATGTCAATCATAACCCAAGAAACCGTGTTCTCCTCTCGAACAACCCCTAAAAAGAGACAATCACTACACGCATGCGACACTGGTGTATTTTAGAAGCGTTTATTTCAATTTACTACAACCGGATATTAACAAATTCGACCAAGATCTGCCACATAACCGCTAAGTAACGCGGCTTTTCGAAAGTTCAAACCCCATAGGGGTGTCCCCATTATAGCTCCATGATAAGCTCGCGATCAATCTAAGCGATATTCCTTCTCCGGGAAGACCACTGGATCAGTCTCTTTAATCCTGATTACAAGACATTTCCTTTACAATGGTAAAACAAGACCAGCAAAGCCGCCTTCCGGATGTGCCGACAAATCCTCGGATAGGAGCTGCACATATCTCGCTGTATATTACCGGATTGAAACCAAACTTCCTAGAGAAGGCGAGTCCAGAGTTGCTCCCCGGTGGCCACCAATGTCGATAGTTTTGGACCAAAGCACTTACGACGAGTAATCGCCCGAGGGGGGGTAAAATAAGATGACTTCGAGAGCGCCGAATTCTAAAGGAAAAAAAGGGCTAGAGTGAGGCAAATGTAAAACCAAGGTTGGAATCTTCATCGAGGAGTTTTATTCAAAGTGAGCTGTCGAAGGGGGTCCCATAAATCACCCAACCGCGTTAGGGACGCAAAATCCGGGAACATAATACCCGATATGATGAAAACTAGGGCGGCAAGAGTGGAACAAACACACGACTGCATAAGCAGCCTTCCACCTTACCAAGTATATAGATGCATTAATAATATAAGTGATATTGTGATATCCCAACATAAACATAAACATAATCCGCAACATGGAGCAATCTTTCATCTTCACCGCAACTAGCAACGCGACGAGGGGTAATGAGCAAAAGCGGTAACATAGCCAAACAACGGTTTGCTAGGAAGGGTGACAAAGATTAGAGGTTCAAGGACAATTTGGGAGGCTTGAGGAGCAAGTGGTAGGTAACGCAGGCTAGCGATAGAACGAAGCAACCAGCATAGCAATGATAGTAATGAGATCCAAGGTGACGGTCATCTCGTTCGAAATCCCTCAAGGAAGAAGAACGAGTCCATGAAGAAGATGAAGCCACGAAACGTAACTGCTGTGAGATTTAACGAATCCTCACGATCGCGAATCTAAACGGGAAATCATGTGTCAAACCGTGGATATCGGGTAGGGGTCCCGAATCAGGCGCTCTAGGCGGATGGTAACAGGAGACAAGGGACACAATGTTTTACCTCAGGTTCCTGCCCTCTCGATGGAGGTAAAACCCTACCCCGCTTGATTAATATTGATGATATGGGTAGTACAAGAGTAGATCTACCATTTAGATCAAGAAGGCTAAACCCTAGAAGCTAGCCTATGGTATGATTGTTGCGATGATGAAGTTGTTCGTCCTATGGATTCAAAAAACCGGTTTATATAGACACCGGATAGGTTAGGGTTACACAGAGTCGGTTACAATGGTAGGAGATCTACATATCCATATTTCCAAGCTTGCCTTCCACGCCAAGGAGAGTCCCATCCCATTACACGCGGCCAATTCTTCAATCTTGTATCTTCATAGTCTTGGAGTCCGGCCGTGATGATAGTTCGCCATCCGGACACCCCTAGTCCGGGACTCCCTCGTGAGCGCCCCAAACCAGGCTTTAATGATTTACGCATAGTCTCACAAGGATTGTCTTCGTATTCTTGAAGCGGGCTCTTCTCTAAATCTCCATATACTTGTCAAATAGTGTCCGCTTCCGATAAATGCCAAGTGTTCTCAAATTTTCTACGTCCAATAATGGCAATCTTCCACGTGTTTGAATGAATGTGAACAGCCAGTGGTGTTTTTACACCACCCCCTCGCCATGCAAATGAGCCGCCCATAAAGGGCAAGGATCTAGATCCGGGTCACACCATCTCTCCTTGGCAAGCCTTCAGCCAGCGCCTCCCGACCCAAGCCCATTCCACCATGGACACCGACGTGGCTCCTCTTCTCAAGGCCTCCTAGCCCTCGGCGAAATTGGGAGAGATGCTCAGTCCCAGAGTAATCTAGCTAGTTCTACTCCAAACCAAGGGATTTCTCCCCAGCCTTCTTGGTTCCGGGTTCGAGCTGACTTGCCACCCACAAGGGCGGAAAGCAAGCGGAGAGCATCCCCAATCCCTCTAAAGGAGAGCGGGTGTGCTTCATCCCTTATCTAGTAAGAGGCCTCGGATTTCCCATCCATCCGTTTCTCCGGGGGCTCTTGGAGTTCTACGGCCTCCAATTGCACCATATTACTCCTGCCTCCATCCTGCACATCGCAGGCTTTGTGGCCCTCTGTGAACTATTCTTGGGCGTTGAAGCTCACTTTGGATTTTGGAAGAGAATATTCTGCCTAGTGCCCCGTTCCCATGAGGGGTCTATATATCAAGTGGGCGGAGCCGAGCTATGGCGCACCGCCAATCGGGATAATTGCCCTGGGATTAAAGAAGGCCCCAAGACCGGGCCTTCGAATGGTTTTATATGGAGGACGTCCTGCTGCTGATCCCCGTTTTGACCGGGCCTTCCGGAGTTCAACGACGCCTTCCAAGAATGGCGCCTTTGCCGGGCGCCGAGTTCTCCGGGGAGAAGAGATGACCAGGATGTCCGTTGTCCGATGAGCCTAATAAGATTCTTGGCTCATGCGGATTGACCATGCCAGGGGTCATGGCAACTGCATAATGAGGGAGTGCAGCCGCTTCAACATAGAGGGCCACCCCATGTGGGACTTCAGCGGGGAGGACGACGCTACTCCGTCATGGCCGTTAGCGTCGGAATCGGTTATCGAATCGGTGAAGACCTTTGTTCGCCATGTACAAAGGAGAGGAGGAGGATTTCCTCCGCCTCAACCCATCGAAGGAGTTTTCTTCGAGTAATCCTCAAGCCGGGTAAGCAAAACATCTTGCGATCTGTCCGGATCCATGTTCCCGTAGTTAAATATCTCATTTCATGGTTTTGTTTTTATGGGCAGACCACGACCGGACTGTGGAGAAGATACACAGCCCGCCTCCACAACCCGAGGATCCGAACGTCCCTTCGACCCGACCTCCTCAAGAGGATCCGGATATAAAGGTGGAGTTGATCGATGGGTTATTCTACCAACTGAAGGCCGACAACGTGTTGAGTCGCCATTACGGCGGATTACCCCGGGAATACTTCCACCTCACAGGTAAAGGAGGCCGAGATCCCAAAATTACGATAACGACCCATTCGCGCTTTATTATTGATCACCGTGATACCAATGGTGTTTCGTAGGGGTACCTTGAGGCGGGAAGCCGAGCCTGCGGTATCGACCAACAAAAGGCAAGTACGCCTGTGTTAAAAAAGAAGTGCGGTCGGATCGTAAACTCCGCCGCCACGGTATAGCATGTCACCGATGCCCCAGGATTGATTCTGAAGGCGAACTAATCGCCGATATCCTTTTCGTGAAAAAAGGGAGCGCCTCGCCGGATCGAATCCGGGAGAGGTTGCCGATCGAACCTTCACCTAGGACAGGCTTCAAAGCCGGTTTCCTGAGGTCGAGGCGAGTATTTAGACGTAAGGGCTTTATCGCTCCTCCGACAGGAAGGATGCCGACAAAGTTGTCCGGGCCACCAACTCCGAGGTGGAGAGCGCTTGAACCACAGCGCCAGCTGACAGTTCTTGGTGACGTGTATATTCCGGAATGCCTTTGAATCGGGAGATGCGCATCTCTCATGCCGCTCAAGATGGACTAGCTGGAGCCACCGAAAGCAGTATGTGAGACATACTGGTGGGGCAGTTTTGACGATTATATGTGGTAGCTCCCGAGACTTAAAATAGTTAAAATAACTGATTGGCGATCATTTGTTATGCGTGATCTTACAAAAAGAATACCAATTTGTCCCAGAGCTCAAAGAGTGCAAAGCCCAACTTGAGGTCGCACTAGTCACCGCAGGGGAGCTACCGAGACCCCCACCGGTAATATATGCTTGAATAAAAACTTTATGAAGTGCGGCATATGTGTAAAGTCGACAAAAACTATTACCAGAGATGGCGCCGATTGGATCCGGACAAGCAACAGCTCTGGCGCCGCTTAAAGGTCAAGTAGAAGGCGTGCTTACATAAGGGTGTGGGCAGAGGAAGAATAACCTCCAAGATGCCAACACTCAAGCTGGGTGAGGAACTGAAAGATGTTCGTGCATCAGCTATCTCGACTCCGTGAAGGAGAATCGGCGGCTTTCACGCTGCATTTTCAGTAAGTGCTTGAGCGAACCTTGAAAGAGTTCAAGAGGAAGGCGACTAACATAAACATGTATGTAGGTTTGCTCACTGTGTCACCCTGAGGAGGAGATGCCAAATTGCCGGGTGATCTCCTTCCTAATTGAGTCACTTGCACGGACGAGTCCGCAGTGATGAAAGGCACCAGTCCAAGCCTTTGTGGCTATCAATCGGGCCCCCGCCTCAAGGCCTTTGGGGAGTCATGGAGGCGACTCCAAGGTGCACGGCGGCGCTTCGGCTATGGAAGATATCGGCCTGCCGTCAGCGCCCGAGGGGAGGCACAGGGCCATGGTGAAGACACGGTACACAAGGTTGATCCGAACCACATGGCCGAGGTCGGACCTGTAGCCGGATGGGATGGAGATCCCCAGAAAGTTTAGTGCACGTTGCGACCAGAATTGGCCGCCAAGTATTCCCAAAGAAGATTGTAAGTTAGATAGCTTATTAGATGGCATTGAGGAGGAATACAATGAGTCGGATTGATTTATGTAAAATATGACATTTAAAAGAAACGCTCTTCTAGCCGGGATTGTAGATCGCTTTGTCGAAAGGCAGACCTTTTTCGCTTCAACCTCCGGACCCAAAAAGTTCGGAGTGTGTCCGAATACCCTCGTGGGTTATATAAGAACCGTGGGTATGCATGGAGACAAGACGTAGGGCTGGTATAGTTGCTGTATCGGACAAGTGCCCAACTAGTTATGCGATATTACATGGGTAGTAAGAAGCATCTTCCAGGAGAATAGTTTCGCTAAGGGTTCCTTTTCGCTGGGGTGCATGCCCTAAAGTGCATGTCAAAGCTGCTATGAAAGTGTAAAATCATCCGGGGCAGGGCGGCAAAAGTTAAAAAATCATCTTTCCATTCACTAAGGCCGAATATTCCCTTAAGAACGCTTAGCCGGCTTCACCCCAATCCGAGGTACACATCAAATTTCAATTCGGCAAAGAATAATCGCAGAGGTGCTCCCTTTACCACCCAGCCGAACGAACGGAATGTAGGGTAAGCATGAGCCAGGCAACCCAGGCCCAGCCAAAACTTAAGTCATAACGATGCATATAATGGCGAATAAAAAGGTACATGCGGAAGTTTAACACATGTGCCGGGCATGAAGCTCAGATAAATAAAGCTTCATTAAAGAAGCCCCTGTATAATTAGTGCGGAAAAGCGTAAAGCGAGCCTCGAAGGCTACGTGAAGAAGAAGGAAGAAGGAGAGAAATAAAAGACAGCAAAAACAAAAATAAAGAATGCGGACGGAGGAAGGAGACGAACTTGAAGTCCGTGACTTAAAGCGAGAATCTTCATAGACGGGCTGCGCTCCATGGGTTCGGCTCAAGTCGGTTATCCGATGCGTTCATAGATTTTGACGCTCGCCGTCGTGACTTCCGGTCGATGATGAAGGGACCTTCATTTGGGCTTGAGTTTTGTCCTTTTCTCTTGTCCGGCAAAAGCGAGAACTAGTTCGCTAACGTTATAAGCTTTGGCTCATTACCTCTCTGCTTTTGATATCTTCGAGCTCGCTATTGATAAAATGCGGAACGAGCTTTTTGCCACGTCGCTGCCCTCCTCCAATGCGCCCAAACTGTCCCCATCGATCGAGTTCGGCTTCTCTTTATTCATACATGCGCACTTTCGAGGTGAGTCATGAATTATGTCGCAGGTAAGACCGCCTCACGCCGACACCATAAAAAATGGTGTGAAACCGGTAGTGCGATTTACGTGGTCCGCAACCCCCTAGTACTAGTCGAGTGCCTCAACCCAAAGGCGTGTTAGATTCCTTGAGAGACCGCACTAATCTGGGTTTAATGCCGCCATGATTAGACCGTTTCGCTTCTGCTCGACCAGGGGCCATTAGTTTGAGGGTGGTAGACCGAGGCATAATCGAGCTTGATTCCCATGTTTTTGCAATTCATAGTTTGACTTCGAATGGCTGTGAAGTTGGTGCCGCTTATCGCTGATGATACCGGAACACCGTAGCGGTGTACAACCCCGTATGAAGTCTATCACCGGTCCGGATTCGCCGCTTAACCGGCTTTGGCTTCTATCCATTTGGTGAATTTATCTACCATGACCAATAGGTATTTACGCTTGTGGGTTCCTCCCTTAAGGGGTCCAACCATGTCAAGCCCCCAGGACATGAACGGCCAGGTGATGGGTATAGTCTTAAGGGCGATTGGGTGGCATGTGGCTTTAGTTAGCAAAAAGTCGGCAACCGACGATCGTTGTACTAAGTCCTCGCAAGATTCTGCCGGGCCGTCGGCCATCAAAAATCTCGTATTTAAAGGCCTTGCCTTACAAGGGCCCGGTTGCGGGCGTGGTGCCCACCCAGTCCGGCATGAATTTCAGCCAGGAGGGTTCGCCCTTCCTCTTCGGAGATACACCTTTGAAGGACTCCGGTAGTGCTTTTCTTATAAAGCTCTCCCTCATGGACTTTATAGGCTTTAGAATGCCGTACTATGCAGCGGGCGTCATTTTGGTCTTCGGGGAGTTCCTGCCTAGTTAGGTAGGCTAGGAATGGCTCCGTCCACGGGGAGATAACTGCCATTATTTCGTGAGCAGCGGGTGTTATATCGGGGGCAGAGCCTCCGGTTGTGTTAGAGTGTTCGGCACCAGGCGGTGCGGTTGGGTCCGGATTATTATTGCCAGACTCTCCTTCCCATAGTACGGATGGCTTGAACAACCGTTCCAAAAAGATATATGGTGGGACGGCATCGCGCTTTGCGCCGATGCGTGCCAATATATCCGTCGCCTGGTTGTTATCCCGGGCTATATGGTGAAATTCTAGCCCTTCGAACCGGGTACGACATTTTTAGGACCGCATTGCGGTATGCTGCCATTTTCGGATCTTTGGCGTCAAAGTCTCCGCTTTATTTGAGATATTGCGAGGTTTGAATCCCGTGCACCTCTAGGCGTTGAATGCCCATGGAGACCGCCATCCGGAGGCCGTGCGTATATGGGCCTCGTATTCAGCTGCGTTGTTGGAGTCCGTATACATTATCTTCAAGGGCGTATTGGATTGTGTCTCCGGTTGGGGACGCCAGGACGACGCCAAATTTCTGTGCCAGCCAACATTTTGGAGCCACCAAAATGCATGATCCAATTGAGTATGTGCCGTACTCTTTAAGGAGTTCGGCTTAGTCCATTCGCCACGAAGTCGGCCAAAACCCGCGACTTGATAGCTCGTCGTGGCTTATAAGTTATGTCGAATGGAAGGAGCTCTATGGCCCATTTATGATCCGCCCATCGCGTCGCGGTTGTTTATAATGTCGCAGAGGTACTTCGGAGGCTACCGTTATCGAACTCTCTTGAAAGTAGTGTCGCAGCTTCGGATGCCAAGAACACCGCATATGCTATCTTTTGATAGTGTGGGTACCGGACTTGCAAGGAGGAGGATGTTGGGATACATAATAGACCGGTTTTTGAACAGGAAACCGGTGTCCGTCCGCTTTCGTTCGACGACGAGCACCGTCTTGACAACTTGATGTGTTGCGGCGATATATAATAGCATTGGTTCGCCACATGCTGCGGCCAGGACCGGATTTGTTGCAGAATGGCCTTTATTTCTTCGAAGTCCGGCCGTGGCGGCATCCGTCCACCTCGAAGTGTTCGGTCTGTGGAGGAGGCGGTAAAGAGGTAATGCTCTTTTCGCCTAAACGGGAGATAAAGCGGCTTAGAGCCGCCACACATCCCGGCCAATTTTGTATTTGTTTGAGGTCTTTTGGAATGTCCAATTGTGACAGAGCTCTAATCTTGGCTGGGTTTGCTTCAATTCCTCTACCGACACGATGAAGCCCAGGAGCTTGCTTACCGAACATCAAGACGCATTTTTCCGGGTTGAGCTCGATGTCGTATTTTCGAAGATTGTCGAATGTGAGCCTCAAATCGTCTACTAGAGTTTCGACGTGTTTGGTTTTGACGACCACGTCGCCTACATATGCTTCCACCGTTTTGCCGATCTCAAGGCGTGACATAATCCGAATCATGCGCTGATATGTTGCGCCAAGCATTTTGAGCCCAAAGGGCATTGTGTTGAAGCAGAACGGGCCATATGGAGTGATGAATGCTGTTGCAGTAAATTTTGGGTCCGGTTCTACCATCTTGATTTGGTGGTAGCCGAGTATGCGTCGAGGAAGCATAATGAGTCGCGGTCCTCGCTGTGGCATCAATGATTTGGTCGATTCACGGGAGGGAAGGGATCCTTTGGGCAAGCTTTATTTAGGTCTTTGAAATCAACACATAGGCGCGCCGTGATTTATCCTTCTTTGGTACCATTACCAGGTTCGCTAGCCAGTCCGGATGTTTATATCTCTCGATGAATCCGCCTCCAAAAACCGCTAGCTCCTCTCCCATGGCCTCGCCTCTTGGGTTCGGAAAAAGCTACCAAGGGCTTGTTTGCCTGGTTTGAATCCTTTAGGATATTTGGGTTGTGCTCGCCGCCAGTCGACGATGGGATTCTGGCATATCTCAAGGGTGCCGAGCAAAGATGTCCCGCTTCTTGTAGAAATTTTCAGTAGTCTGGCGTCTACATCGTGGTTTAACCGTGCCCCGATGGAGGCCGTCGCTTCTTTGCCGGGTCCGTTGGGTGGACTTGGAATTTGACTATTTCATCTGCTGGTTTAAAAGAAGTGGACTTGGATCTTTTATCAAGTATCACATCGTCCCTGTTCACCGTGGGGCGCATCGCGGTGAGTTCCTCGGCCGCTAGGGCTTCAGATAACGCCTCGAGGGATAGTGCGGCTGTCTTATTTTCGGCGCGGAGCGCTACGTTTGGGTCACTAGCGAGAGTGATGATTCCGCTCGACCGGCATTTTGAGCTTCATGTACCAGAACGGGGTATAGCTTGGAAAATTGCGAATGCCTCTCGCCCTAGTATCGCTGTGATATCCGGGCCGTTGAATGGGGCCACTTGAAATGTGACCTCCTCGGACCTATAATTGTCCGGCGAGCGAATAATAATACGCCCAGCGAGATTTTTCTGCGGCATACTTCCCGGTTGGGGATTATTCCTCTAAAGGTTGTAGGCCGCTTCTCTCAATGCGGTTCCAAATCTATTTCCATCTTTCGGAGAGTTTCATAGATGAGGTTTAGTCCGCTGCCGCCATCCATGAGTACCTTAGTGAGGCGAAGCCGCCTATTATCGGGCCGAGAACCAATGCGGCCGGTGCCCGGCAGTTCGAATTTAGGTTCGCTAACGGCATTGAAGGTAATAGCCGTGTTACCCATGGATTCATTGTTGCTACTTGGTAGACTTTGCAAGGTTGCGGAGTTGTCGTTTAGCATATTATTTGATGCGGAAGTCTCAAGACTATTAAGACCATCTTGGTGCTCTTTGGGCTGGGATTCGGAAGCTAGAAGCTCTTCGCCACTTTTGGCCACCGCCGTAGTATCCAACATGCTCAAGGCTGTGAGTTGGAGTGGCGCCCTCTGTGCTATGAATTTTGCAGGTCCGCTTAGCCAACCCTCCACAAGACTGGTGTTCGGCACTTTTAGGGGAGTTTTAGTTTCTTGGTATTCAACCCGGTGCTTGATAATGATGCACCCTTTTGTTCCGGCTAGGGATGTATTGGGCGGATTATCCCAAAATTTACTTTCGGTTTTCCAAAGCGCTCCATTGCACAATATTTTTGTACTATGGTCGCCAAGTCAGCAAAGCGTGTGATTTCTTGGCGGCTTATGGTGTTTAGTATTCCCTTGTCCGGTGCAATTATTGCAAAAAAATTGGGATTGCGTCTTCCTCTCGGCAGTCCTTTACCCGTTCATAACCAGGAGGAATCAGCCCAAGAATGATGTCTCGTTTCAGGCGGCTCTTGCCGAATTCGAGAGAGATCGCCAATGTTTGGGTGGGCGGGTGGTCTTGAATCCTAACCCCGGAACCGTCAATTTAGGACTCGAGGGCCGAGAAGTTTCGAACTTCGGATCTCTGGATTTTTGAGTGCAATCCAATGAGTGCAGCCCGCCGCCTGACTTTAGAAGGTCGGCTTGACCAACATCCTCCTCCCTCCACAGGAATCCGGCATGGTGGGATCGGGACTCCGGATGTAACTAGTCCTTAAGGTAGGGGAAGAATCACCGCATTGCTCCTCTATCACAGTAACATGATGGGTAGCCTGGGGAGAGTTGATCTCTCTTAGATCGGTTTTAGGCCCGATCCGGTCGTAATCTATGGCGACTCCCAGGGCGGCGATGTGATCCAAGAGCTCGTTTATGAAGGAGAGCTCGATCGGATCTAACCGCTCGCCGATTAGAACTAATATGAAGATTGGATTTGATGACTCGAGAGGTCATCGCCAAGCAGGTGAACCGGGCGGTCATGAGAAAACCGCCAAGTCAAGAGAATCGACCAAGGCCAAGGCTTCTTTGGCGGAAGGTGTCGCCTTTAAAAGGGCGAGGCATCCCACTGACGGCGGCCGACGTAACAGGAGGAACTCTCAAAGAAAGCACCAATGTCGGTGTCAAACCGTGGCGGATCTCGAGGTAGGGGTCCCAGGCTAATGCGTCTAGGCGGATGGTAACGAGGAGACAAGGGACACAATGTTTTTACCCAGGTTCGGGCCCTCTTGATGGAGGTAAACCCTACTCCTGCTTGATTAATATAAATGATATGGGTAGTACAAGAGTAGATCTACCACGAGATCAAGGAGGCTAAACCCTAGAAGCTAGCCTATGGTATGATTGTTGATGATGAAGTTGTTCGTCCTATGGACTAAAACCCTCCGGTTTATATAGACACCGGATAGGTTAGGGTTACACAGAGTCGGTTACAATGGTAGGAGATCTACATATCCATATTGCCAAGCTTGCCTTCCACGCCAAGGAAAGTCCCATCCGGACACGGGACGAAGTCTTCAATCTTGTATCTTCATAGTCTTGGAGTCCGGCCGTGACGATAGTCCGGCTATCCGGACACCCCCTAGTCCGGGACTCCCTCAGGAACAATCGAGAAGAAGCACACAACACGGTAAGCACACCACACATGAACAAGGCATGATGCTTAACCAAGTATGATGCAAGACAAGGCTACATGAAGCTACTCATGGCAAAGAATGACGCATACAAGAGCAACACAACAAGGCAAGTTTAAATGAGGCCGGAAACAACATATAACAATTCCGGTAAGTCCTCATATGCAAATTTCGAAATTGGTCCAGATCTGAATAAACCTTATGTTCAAGTTGTTAAACAGCAAGTTAAGATGCACCAGGATGATCTACGAAATTCTAGTCAAGTTACATATAAAGTTCATTAGATTCGCATTTTCTGGCCTAGAAGATATGAGAGCAAAACAAGTTAACCATGGCATTGATGCAAAATGCAGTCAAACATCAAGCAAACACACTCAAAACATGGATGTAATAAGGTAACATGAAACTACATGCAAAACTAAGCAAGTATCATATAGAGCACACTCAAAACGGAGCAACGGTTCAACACATACACCCTATACAAGTTTAAAGGACAAGCTGTCCAAAACAGCAACTAGGCATATTACAAGCATCAAAACAACATGCTACTGGACCTCAACGTGAAAACAATAGTCATGGACATGATGTACATGTAAAGCATTACAAAACATGAGCACGGAGCTATCTCCAGAAACTAATAGAACATGCTCAAAAGGACATGGCAATATTGCAAATAATAACAGGTTCACAGACTTTGCAGAATTCACAGGACATGGCAGAAATAACATCAGGTCGCAATGTTTAGAGCTATCAAAAAACATGTTACAGCCATCTATCATGGCAAACTTTAGCATGCCATGCTAGCACTAAAGACAAGGAACAAAACACCCTTAGTTAATGTATTCCAAAGGTCAACAGAAAACATGGTAGCGCCCATGCCAACATGGCAAATGATATGACAGAATCAGACTTGGTGAAAATACTAACATGACAGAAATAACATCAGGAAGCCATGTCTAGAGCAAGAAAACAACCATCTAGAGGAAAATAACCTCGCAAATAAAGGTACTACCTGCACTCCCTCAACGCATAGAACACAGGTCCCTTACTGACCGTGCGCCAAAAAGGATCAGAAGATATGATGGCCCCCATCTAAACATAGCAAGTTTCGTTAACAGTTTCAGACTTGGAAGAAAAACAGAGCATGGCAGGATCAACAATAAGTAGAGATGTTAGTGAGCTTGAATCACTCACCACAGAGCAATACATGGCATTTCAAGGTAACCAACAGCAAGATGGAATAAATATGAAGCTGAGAAAGGCAATAAAATAGTCATAGGGTGCACAGATCACTAGCAAAACACATGGCAAAACTGAACATAATATTAATAGGCTGACAGCAACATTATTTAGAAATTTTGGAGCAACATTACTGTAAGCTACAGCAGGCCATAAATGCAAACAAGGGCATGGAAGGATAAAGCATAACATTTAAAACAAAGTATCCTTAGTGAACATCTCCAGATTGTGCATAGAATGACTAGTAGCAGCAGGTTTACATGGCAACAAAATATAACAGACTCAGACAAATCAGCAACATCATGGAGGCTAATTTGCATGCTTGTTCTAGTCACCACATAGATCACAAAAATACAAGACAAGCACCTATGTAAAGATGGCATGGCATAGTTCAAAACACAATTAGAGCTCATGCTCATAGGATGCACACACAAAATGCAACAAAAATGACAAATCATCAAGTTCTGATAACACACAGCAGTTAACATCATATAGCACTATTGCAACGATGATAAGGGCACAAAGAAGAGCTCAAACAAACATGTCACAATGGACCAAAGTAAAGAGCATCTCATGATGAACATATTGGTATATTATGCACGCAAAACAAAGCTATGTGTAAGAAGTTAGAGCAGGTCAAAGATGCACACATATCATGAGTTTACTGGGGACTTTCACCTCACAGAAACGAGACGGAGCCATGCGGGATGGAAGGAACCGGGACGGAGGGGAGGCGTTTGGTTGGTGGTGGTGGTGGATCTCATCCATCCCAACTCCGGCGATGACGGAGGCGGTTCCGACGAGGAGCTCCGGCGAGGAGGAGGTCGGAGGAGGCGCGGGAGATGGTCGGGAGGTCGGGACGCGGATCGAGTCCGCCCAGCCCGGATCATGGGCGAAGGCTGGCCGGCACGCGGTTCTCTGCGGCGGAGCTAGATGGGCTCAAGACGGGCACAAATCAGCCCAGTGGGCCACGGCGCTGCAAGGACGGTAGACGGTGGGCAGCGACACGTGGTAACGTGTCTGGCTTAGCTGAGGCGTGAGAAGCGGACATGTCCGGTGGGGAGCGGACATGTCCATGGCACGCGAGGGGCGGGGCTAGGTTAGGGTAGGATTAGACCGCGAATTTGGAAGGGGGAGGCACATTTATAGGTAGAGGGAGCTAGGATGGTCCAAATGGAGCATGGTTTTCGCCCACACGATCATGATCGAATGACCGAGAGCATGGAGGAGGTTTGGATGGGTTATTGGGCCAGTTTGGAGGGGTGTTGGGCTGCACACAAAAGAGGCCTTTGCGGTTACCCGGTTAACCGTAGGAGCATCAAACGGACTCCAAATGGCACGAAACTTAGCAGCGGTTCACTACGGTGGTGTACCAAGGCCGCTTAGCAAACCTCGGTCCATTCCGAGAAAGTTTAACACCCGCACATGAAAAGAGGCAAAAGGGACGCCGGGGAACATAGGGAGTCTTGGATTGAAAAAGCAGACAATGACGAGGAAAAATCTCCGGATGCATGAGAGACGAACACGTATGCAAAATGAGATGCACATGATGACATGGCAAAATGCAACCCGCAAGCAAATGACATGGCAACAACGACGAATAATCGGAAGACACTGGGCGCCGGATCCGAGGCGTTACAACACTCCTCCACTAACAAGAGATCTCGTCCCGAGATCTTAGGACCGAGACGGAAGAGAAAAGGGAAGAAGTGAAGCAAGAGACGCAAGAGAGAAGATGTACAAAGTCAAGAACACTCGAGTAGGAAAAGGAAACGACGAATATGACGAGAATCAAAACTCCGAAACAAAAATGAATTTGAAACAACCCCGGTTAGAACAAGATAGAAGCGGAATAAGAATGAGAGAATTTAGGCAGAACTCTGACTGAACAAATGAAAGAATATTACACGAACTTGAAAAGATGGAATGAAACTTGATGAGAGGAATAACACAATGCCTCCGGAAGACTTGAAATAGTGGAATGAAAAGAACGGGGAAGAAGATGACAACTTCTACCACGAATGGAATAGGAAGCATCCTTAGAAGGAAGGATTGAATGGAGTTGTTGGAAAATCAACAACGAAAAGAGTAAGCTTGTTATGGATTTATGGATAACATCTTAAAATTATGAGGTGATAACCGACCACAAACGGAAAAGATTGAATAGCTGAGAGGAACGAAGCAATGCAAAACTCCACTTCAAAAGAATATGGAGAATTATTTGCACTTCGGGACGCGAGAAGAAAAGATACTTGAACTCCTCCAACAAGATTCTTTATGAACACTTGAAGAATGAATTAAATCCTTACGAACCACCGTAAGAACTCCAGTAACAAATGGATGACGAGATAGGATTGAAGGATGAAAGGGATGAGATTAAAGCCTTGCGATGATTAAGCTGGAGCTTCGCGACGGAACAAGCGAGAAGCTTGGAACTCCGGAAAAGAAAGACGAACAACTTAGAGCCGAGAAATTATTCATCAAGAACAATCTCCGAAAAGAAGAAATAAATCAACTTGATGAAAGAAGAATAAGAATTACGTTATGCTTATCCTCCACCAATTAAATTGATGAGAAACAATGGATTGCATACAACTTATTCACATTGGGAAAAAATTAAGGGGAGATATGACGCCAAATTGGGAAGGTCTTCGACGAACCACCGGTAGAATTGAAAGGAATGAATGAATTGATATGATGAGAACGGAAAAAGAATCTTCAACGAACCACCGTGAAAATGTAAACAAACGAAGAGAAGAGAACGAATCGCCGGAAAGAATTAGAAAATGAACGAAGATACTTGAGTAAAACAAGATGCACGAGAACGAAGAGATCGCGAACTGATTGAAGAATACTTGAATGAAGCACCGGAAGAATATTGAGACGAACGAAGGGGCACGGATATAGAATAATTGGAGAGCGAATTTGAAAAACTTAGAACAAAGAAATCTTCCGAAAAGATGGCCTCCGGATGATTGAGAGAGAAAGCAACTCCTGAAATACTCCGGATGGATGAAAAGAATTGCATGACTGAAAACAATTAGATAGGATAACATCGAGCTGGCATCGCGAATCTCCGGGAGAACGGACAAGATTTAAAAGAAATTCTTCTTCGGTCTTCACGTGACGACAGAAACACCATTAAAATTGTTGAGATACTCCGGGAGAATGAAAAGAAGAAAGCTTGACCCGAACATAAAAGAATTTGGAAGCTATCTTAGAGAAGGCATCTGACTGATGAAATTCATACTTACGTCATACTTCGAAATGATTTGAGAATAGCTCCGGGAAATTAGAAGAGTCAGGTAAGATCCTGGGAAAAGACCTGTGTGTTAGGGCCCACTAAAAAAACACCGTTGGAAAGGGTTGCCAAATGAGAGATGATGCACCGGAACAATTGAAAGATTTGAATGAGGTGACAACCTCGAAATAATTGAATGCAAACACGAATCTTCTGTGATGTCTTCAGCATTCCGGAATGATAAAATGGCGAGAGGCAAACGAGCAGAGGGAAGTGTTTTGAGCTACGGGAAAAAATACGATCGACAACGAAAAACTTGAATTTGGATCCCCCGGAAAGAAAATGGGACGAACAAAGATGAACTAGACGAGACTACACTGGTTGAGACAACTGAGGAAAGACTGAAGAGACTCCGCACAGAAGAAATTGATGCTCGAATAAAGGCTCAGACTCCGGAATAAAAGGGGTGGGAGAGGGCGGAAAACAAGGCAAGTGGAACGGGGAATCGATTTAGTAACTTGAAGAGAAAACACGGTTAAAATTATTGAGGAGAGAAAGCAAAGGCTTTGCACGAGTAGAATGGATACTCGATTACAGTTTCCAGTTCCGATAAGAAAAAGAGGTGGGCGGGTGGGAAAACAAGGACAACTTCGGACAAGGAAAACAGCGTCGAAAGAGAAAGGACTGACGACTGATCTTGCAAAAGACAACGAGGGTCGAATCCACTCGAAGAGAAATGCACCGGATTGAAAAGAGGATGAACAACGAACGAAAACTCACCGCGTGATCCTAAAGAAAAATTTGAAAGGGAAGAGAAGTAGTCCAAAACACCTACGTCAAGATTTCTCACCACAGCGACGAAGGGGGCTGAGGAGAAAAAAGAATTCCTACTCTCCGATATAACTAGACTCCGAAAAAGTTTCTTCTAGACTCGACATCGGCCAAAACTACCCGATCAATCAAGGGGTTCCTAGGGTCGGTCAAGGCTCTGATACCAACTTGTCACGCCCAAGATGCGACCCCATACTAAAGGAACTCGAAGGTCCCACCAAGGATAGAAGCGCATCTTGAAGACGCTTTTGCAAGGTGGATATCATTACATCAACATTACATAATAGATGGGGATACATACAAAGGCATACAAATGCCGCGAGAATACATCAATACCTCATATACAAGATCAACATCCGACTACGGATGAAACATAAATGAAACTCAAGCGACATCCACCCTACTAGCCACAGGTGCCGACACTGGAACCTATCCTCGATTGAGGAAGCGTAAGAAGAGCTCCAAAACAAGCAAACATCGCTCTCGCGTCATGACCATCGCAACAACCTGTACTGCAGAATCGGTGTTGTAGTAATCTGTGAGCCACGAGGACTCAGCAATCCCATTACCATGGGTATCAAGACTAGCAAAGCTTAATGGGTAAGGAAGGGGTAAAGTGGTGAGGTTGCAGCAGCGACTAAGCATGTATGGTGGCTAATATACACAAATAAGAGTGAGAAGAGAGGCAAAGCAAGCGGTCGTCAACTAGTAATGATAAAGAAGTGATCCTGTACTCCTACTTACATCAATCATAACCCAAGAAACCGTGTTCTCCTCTCGAACAACCCCGAAAAGAGACAATCACGGTTACGCACACGGTTGCTGTATTTTAGAAGAGTTTACTTCAAGTTTACTACAACTGGACATTAACAAATTCCCATATGCCACATAACCACGGGCACGGCTTTCGAAAGTTCAAACCCTGCAGGGGTGTCCTAACTTAGCCCATGATAAGCTCTCGCGATCAACGAAGGATATTCCTTCTCCCGGGAAGACCCGACCAGTCTCGGAATCCCGATCACAAGACATTTCGACAATGGTAAAACAAGACCAGCAAAGCCGCTCGGATGTGCCGACAAATCCTGATAGGAGCTGCACATATCTCGTTCTCGTGGCAGCACCGGATTGTCCAAACTTCCGGTAGGCGAGCCTCAGAGTTGCCCCCAGGTACACCGTGGTGACTATTTGGACCAAAGCACTCCACGACGATTTGTTAACGGCCCGAGGGTGGGGGGGAAATAAGATGACCCTCGAGAGCGCGACTCCCAAGGGAAAAAGGGCTAGGTGAGGCAAATGTAAAACCAAGGTTGGGCCTTGCTGGAGGAGTTTCATTCAAAGCTAACTGTCAAGGGGGTCCCATAAAGCACCCAACCGCGTTAGGGACGCAAAATCCGGGAACATAATACCGATATGACGGAAACTAGGGCGGCAAGAGTGGAACAAAACACCAGGCATAAGGCCGAGCCTTCCACCCTTTACCAAGTATATAGATGCATTAATAATATAAGAGATATTGTGATATCCCAACATAAACATAAACATAATCCAACATGGAGCAATCTTCATCTTCACCTGCAACTAGCAACGCTACACGAGGGGCTGAGAAAAAGCGGTAACATAGGCAAACAACGGTTTGCTAGGAAGGGTGACAAAGATTAGAGGTTCGTGACAATTTGGGAGGCTTGAGGAGCAAGTGGTAGGTAACGCGGCATAGCGATAGAACGAAGCAACTAGCATAGCAATGATAGTAGTGAGATCCAAGGTACGGGTCATCTTGCCTGAAATCCCGCAAGAAAGAAAGAACGAGTCCATGAAGAAGATGAAGCCACGAAAGACCTAACCATGCGTGAGACGAGCTAATCCTCACGATTGCAACGGTAAACGGGAACTATCGAGAAGAAGCACACAACACGGTAAACACACCACACATGAACAAGGCATGATGCTCAAGCAAGTATGATGCAAGACAAGGCTACATGAAGCTACTCATGGCAAAGAATGATGCATACAAGAGCAACACAACAAGGCAAGTCTAAATGAGGCCGGAAAAACAATATATAACAATTCGTAGAAGTCCTCATATGCAAATTTCCTGAAATTGGTCCAGATCTGAATAAACCTTATGTTCAAGTTGTTAAACATCAAGTTAAGATGCACCACGATGATCTACACGAAATTCTAGTCAAGTAACATATAAAGTCTATTAGATTGTGAAGCTACGGCCTATAAGATATGAGCAAAACAAGTTAACCATGGCATTGATGCAAAATGCATTCAAACATCAAGCAAACACACTCAAAACATGGATGCAACAAGGTAACATGAAACTACATGCAAAACTAAGTAAGTATCATATAGAGCACACTCAAACGGAGCAACAGCAGTTCAACACATACACCCTATACAAGTTTAAAGGACAAACTGTCCAAAACAGCAACTAGGCATATTACAAGCATCAAAACAACATGCTACAGGATCTCAACGTGAAAACAAAAGGCATGGACATAATGTACAGGTAAAGCATTACAAAACATGAACGCGGAGCTATCTCCAGAAACTAATAGAACATGCTAAAAAGGACATGGCAAGATTGCAAATAATAACAGGTTCACAGAAATAACATCAGGTTGCAATGTTTAGAGCTATCAAACAACATGTTACAGCAAGCTATCATGGCAAACTTAAGCATGGGATGCTAGTACTAAAGACAAATAACAAAACTCCATGAACGTATTCCAAAGATAAACAGAAAACATGGTAGCACCCATGCAAACATGGCAAATGATATGACAGAATCAGACTTAGTGAAAATACTAACATGCCAGAAATAACATCAGGAAGCCAGGTCTAGAGCAAGCAACCGACATGCTACATGAACATATCCTCGCAAATACAGGCATGACGTGAATATAGTGAAAGCATAGAACAAAAGTCCCCAAATGACCATGAGAAAAAAAGGATCACAAGATATGATGGCGCCCATGTAAACATAGCAAGTTTCGTTAACAGTTTCAGACTTAGAAGAAAAACAGAGCATGGCAGGATCAACAATAAGTAGAGATGTTGGTGAGCTTGAATCACTCACCACAGAGAAATACATGGCATGTCAAGGTAACCAACAGCAAGATGGAATAAATATGAAGCTAAGAAAGGCAATAACATAGTCATAGGGTTCATGGATCACTAGAAAAACACATGGCAAAACTGAACATAATGTTAACAGGCTGACAACAACATTATTTAGCAACTTTGGAGCAACATTACAATAAGCTGAATCAAGACATAAATGCAAATAAGGACATGGACGGATATACCATAACATTTATAACAAAGCATCCTTAGTGAAAATCTCCCGATTATGCATAGAATGACTAGTAGTAGCAGGTTTACATGGCAACAAAATATAACAGACTCAGACTTGGCAGAAATGACCAAGTCTCAGAAATCAGCAATATCATGGAGGCTAATTTGCATGCTTGTTCTAGTCACCACATAGATCACAAAAATACAAGACAATCACCTATATAAAGATGACATGGCATAGTTCAAAGTACATGTATAGCTCATGCTCATAGGATATACACACAAAATGCAACAAAAATGACAAAACATCAAGTTCTGATAACAGACAGCAGTTAACATCATATAGCACTCTCTCAACGATGATAAGGGCACTAATATGAGCTCAAAAAAACATGGCACAATGGAGCAAAATGATGAGCATCTCATGGTGAATATTCCGGTATATTGTGCATGCAAAACGAAGCTATGTGCCAGAAGTTGCAGCAGGTCAAAGATGCACACATATCATGAGTTTACTGGGGACTTAGCCAAAAATTCACCTCGCAGAAACGGGATGGAGCCATGCGGGATGGAGGGAACCGGGACGGAGGGGAGGCGTTTGGTTGGTGGTGGTGGTGGATCTCATCCACACCAACTCCGGCGATGACGGAGGCGGTTCCGACAAGGAGCTCCGGCGAGGAGGAGGTCGGAGGAGGCGCGGGAGATGGCCGGGAGGTCGGGACAGCCGGATCCGGTCCCGGCCCGACCGGATCCATGGCGAGGTGGCGGCGGCACGCAGTTCTGCGGCAGTGGAGGGCGCTTGGCGCGGGTCACGCTCTACTGGAGGCGAGCAAAGGCGGTCGCCGGCGAGGCGAGGCACGCCGGAGCCGGACGGGGTCGGGCATGGTCACAAGGCAGGGCGCAGGCGAAGCGCACTCAGGGCGTGTGCGAGCTGTGATGGGCTCAAGGCTGGCCCAAACTGGGCTGGCAAAGATGGCGCTGGCCTTGAGAGAGACGGCGGCCTTGGGACACGTGGCAACGCAAGGCGATTAGGGCTTGGAGAAGCGGACATGTCCGGTGGGGAGCGGACATGTCCGCGTGAGATGAGCCAGGGGCTAGGGTTAGGGTAGGATTAGACCGCGAATTTGGAAGGGGGAGGCACATTTATAGGTAGAGGGAGCTAGGAGGGTCCAAATGGAGCATGGTTTTCGCCCACACGATCGTGATCGAACGACCGAGAGCATGGAGGGGGTTTGGATGGGTTATTGGGCCACTTTGGAGGAGTGTTGGGCTGCACACAAAACAGGCCTTTGCGGTTACCCGGTTAACCGCTGGAGCATCAAACGGACTCCAAATGGCTCGAAACTTGACAGGCGGTCTAGCGGTGGTGTACCAAGGCCGCTTGGCAAACCTCGGTCCATTCCGAGAAAGTTTAACACCCGCACATGAAAAGAGGCAAAAGGGGGCGCCGGGGAACATAGGAGTGCCGGATTGCAAAACGGACAACGGGGAAAAGCTCGGATGCATGAGACGAACACGTATGCAAAATGAGATGCACATGATGACATGGCAAAATGCAGCACACAAGCAAATGACATGGCAACAACGACCAATAACTGGAAGACACCTTGCGCATCGGATCCGGGGCGTTACAAGGCAGGAGATAGGGATGGACGTGAACGTGAGGGGGAGAAGATAGTGATGTCGTGGGAGGCATAGTATTTATAGCAAGCAATGGCACACCTACGTAAGATATGGACTGAGCTGCACCGACTTAACTACAGGTCCAGTTGCATCACTGACATGTGGGCCAGACCCCTGTTGGGCCCATATGTTAGTGACCCAATGCACCTGCAATTAAGTAATAGCGAAGTGGGCATATTTGTTGGAGTAAATTATGGGGGAGTGAAGGGGTGGAAATATTGCTGGTCACAACGGATTGGACGTGCGTGGGGGGAGGAGAGTCATGCATGCAGATTTTTTCACACGGGTGGAGTGGTGGGACATGGAGGAGAAGGAGAGTTTAGCGGGCATATTGTTTCCACACATGGAGAGGAAAAAGATTTGGAGACGAACGGGCTTCCTGCGGAGTATGGGGAACAGTGCATAATAAGTCATCTTGCATGCGGGCTAGGTATAGTCTCAAGTCATTAAAACATACACGCCCACACATGTTCATATTTCAAGGTGCACTAAATTATTGCATCGCTGATTAAGGCTGGCCATAATGGTGGTATCTTGAGTATTACTCCCTCCTTCCATCTATATAGGTCCTAATGCGTTTTCGAGGCTAACTTTGACCAAACGTTAGAAGCAGTAATATATGACATGCAACTTACACAGAGCATACCTTCAAATTTGTATGTCAAAGGAGCTTCCAATAATATAATTTTCATAGTATACATCTCATGTGCTATTAATCTTGTCAATAGTCAAAGGCTGTCTTGAAAAACACATTAGGCCCTATATAGATGGAAGGAGGGAGTATCATGCACACGGGAATAGCAAACATGCTGATGTGGCAAAGAATTAAAGAAGAGAGGGGGGTTAGAGTAACTAGTGTTCATGCATGCATTGGTAAACACATTTTTTTGTGAAGAACGACAACACTAGTTGAGTACTTTTGCAGACTTCAAAAACTATTCCACCGCCTCTCTTTGTCTTGCTAAGAGTAGGTGAAATTTTTGAATCGAGCCCTTTAAACTAGTAGGGAGGTAGTGGTACTCTAATAGCTAACCTTGTTGTGATGACAAGATAGGACATGGCCTTACTTCGGACGGAGGAACTAGTCCGCATCGTGCATTTAAGTTTTGTCTCAAGTCAATGTACCTCTACTTTCACCGGACTTACGTAAAAATGTGTCAACATTCACAATGTCAAATCAATATTTTTACACTCATTATAAAAGCGAAGTTCTTATACTCATTATAATCAGATTGTAGATATTGATATTTTTAGTATAAATTTGGTCGTGGGATTTCATTGATGCTGTCACAAAGCGTGGAGGAAGCGAGCTTAGGGTTTGCATTGCCGGTCTCTACATAGGTATTTCTCTTCATAATCCTGTAATTTTAGAGACTGATTGCGGTTTTGTGGTAGCGTCTCTTGCATCGGGGGACCATGACAGGTCTGCTATGCGTGACCTGAAGATGAAAGCGTTGAGCATCTCAAAGTAGATCAACAATCTTCAATTGTCAAAGATTAGCCATTCTGCCAATAAGGTGGCACACTTAATCACAAAGTATAGTTTTGACAATAGATTAGATGGTATTCTTGTAAATAACATACCGCCTGTGGTGAATATTGTATCGAATGAGTGTACTTTGGTGGCTGGTTAATTAATATAAGGTGGTGTTCAAAAGAAAGTATAAATTTGGTCAAACACTTTGCAAACGGTTGACGGGAGTAAAAAGGACCAGAGAGAGTATCATGCATGCGGAGTAGGCAAAAAAAATTGCTTGTCTAAAAAAAGGCAAAAAACAATTGCTCATTTATAGCCGGTCGAAGTCTCAAAGGGCGCGACCGCGCGAGGGAGGCGAAGGTCGTGGGAGGCGTGACGTTCGACGGAATTAAGTGAAGTTACATCCATCTGGCCGGCATGGCGTCTTGAACGAGCGAAGCTGTATCAGACTGTCAGCCTCACGATATGGGTCTAGTAGACATGACATCTAGTGGGTCCCGCATAGTTCTCGAGAACTCTTTGGGGCTTGCAACCGTTTATTCACCGGGCAAGCCAGCAACCCCACGCCGTTCAGACGCCTCTACTCGTCCCGTCTTTCTACTAGTAGTACAAGACCTTACAACAGTTCGCTCCCGATCGTCCCGTCCTTTCACATTACGGGGAGTTCCACTAATCCTAACCTCAGACCAAAATCCATGGCGTCCCAAATCTCCATGATCGGCGGTGAGTACAATGTTAGAACCATCACCGGCGATGAGTTCGACGTCATCTACACCGTTCTTCATAGCGGTGAAAGAATGCCTTGATCGCTTCAAGCGCATGTTCGAAAACTCAAATGATGAGTGGGTTATTTGGGCTAGATGTTGAGTACACCACAGTCCTGGGAAGCGAGAAGAAACTAAAGGAGGCTGAGAAGAAGAAGCCCGCTGTGATCCAGGTTTGCGTGCATGACTTATGCTTTGTCTACCACATATGCCATACCGATGTTGAGTGCGAGGAATTTAAGAAGTTCCTCAAGGGCGGCCGAGAGTCAAATTCGTATCTTTGTAGACTTTAGGAACGACAAGGAAATCTGTGTCGGATAGGCTCGTTGTAGGCCAGCCCTTCTATCTCCGGAAGGCAAGCCTATTGTCCTCCTCTCAGCCTTCAATGTTGACTGCAGCAGCAGCCATGATTGATCGTTAAATGACGCTAAACGAAGAAACCTCACCACGAAGTTTCATCATGCATGGGAGTCAAAGACATTAGATGAAGATCACATCCCTGCACGCAGCAATGGATGCCTACATTTATTTAAATATCTACAAGGGTTGGATGAAGAAGCGAGAGCCCATTAATAGGTTCAAGCAAAGAAGCATCGGGCGAAGAGGAAGAGGAAGAGGGATGAGGACGAAGTCGAGGCGTGGACTCGGACTCCAAGTTGCGGCGATGTCGCCGCTCATGCCGGTTCTCACTGTGAGTGTCAAGCGGACTAGTTGCTTAGTTTATTTTCAAGGGTGTGTGTTGTGATGAGGCCCAAAGGAACTATGTTTATGTTATTTATCATTATTTGAACTCTTAGTACACAGTAGTACTAGTGCTATGTCGTACTACTCGTTTCTTCTTGCGATTGGTACTACTGTCGTATCTTCGTGTTCCTACTATACTTAATACACGTTCGTACTAGTAGTATAATTTGGGTCGATCGATTTTGAAAGAAGTTCACGGAGCGAAGGAAGAAGACGGCAGAAGAGGTGGAAGAAGCCCTTCTAGCCATCCATGTTGCATCAAACGGCTCACATGAGTCGATCGACAAATTGCTCCTTCAGATTGCGGGATCCACGTGGCATTCAAGGTCTCGAAGGTAGATTCCGTGTCGCACCGGTTTATGCGTGCGACACGCGGCAACCGACTTCCGCCCATTTGCCACCATGCACGCCTCACGCTGGCGAGACGACAATGACACGCTAGTTCCTCCATGTTGCGTGCGAAAGCATGCGCTCGACCTCCTCTTGGTACAGCTGCGTGCATAAACGGCCCTTGCTTGAATAAGGTTGCTTGGCAAAGACGGCAGCATCACGCGAGGAGGGACTGCAGACGACGTGAGCGAGCCTTCGCCATTCGTAGCACGAGGATGGCGGCGACATGGCGATGATGGGCGAAATTCTTGGTCGAAGCGGTAAGGGCGCCGACATGCGAACGGGCGGCGGCATATTGATGAGTGCGCGATGTGGGAGCTACTTTAGTTTATATATATAAGGTTGGTCAAACTTAAAAGAAAACCGCATTAGTACACGTAAACATTGGACTTAGCCAGCGCTTTTATTAGTTAGTACCACAGCCACGTCACGGAATCCTGTGCAAGCGCATGAACCGCATTGCGCGTTGGTCGATCGAATCGGCAAGGCGTCACCGTGTATTTCGAAGGACATCCACCAAACCTTTTTATGTGTGTGAAAATAATCCTCGAATATTAATCAACTTTTTTTCCTTGAAAAGTTCTTCACGCTACAATATTTCAATATATTTGAATTTAGCTTCAGTCCGTGCTTATTTGGATTTGGATGTTTTAGGTGCACCCTAGTTTTTTTAATACTGATTTTGTGTGTGTGACTGAGAGAGAACGTGTGTATGTGTCCATATGTGTGTTGTGGCGGAAGGGCAATGTGGAGAAGGTGCGTGTGATACGTATATAGAGAGGTGTGAATGTGCAAATGATCATGCATGAGTGAGACATAGATAGATGCCGATCGTTGTGTATACATGAGAGAACAGTCTTCTAGTTTACTTGTGTGTGTGTGTGTGTGAGAGAGAGAGAGAGAGAGAGAGAGAGAGAGGAGCATCCGTAACACAACAACCATCTCTCTCGATTAATCTCAGTCCTTCGTGCGATCGCATGCAACACATGCATCAACGCTACACATTTTGACACCCTCACCGGCCCCTGCCCACCTCAAGGCCCGCACAATCTCTTCGTGAATACCCATTTCTCTCCTTAGGTTTGTTTTCTCTCAATATCTGACACACACACACACATAGAGACACACGCAGCACAACACACACACAGACACACTCCCCCGAGCACACAATTCATCCCCATCCAAGGTTATATGGCGACCACTCTCACTTGTGCTTCTTTGCACCCCAACATGCACAACACCTCAATCTTCAAAGAGGGCATCGAGCGAGATCGAAGACGGCGATCACACAGCGCTAGAGAATCACGGGGGTCATTTGGAAGTAGGGTGATGTGAGCTGACGGGTGGCCGACTCCTCCCCACCTCTCTCTCTCTCTCTCTCTCTCTCTCTCTCTCTCTCTCTCTCTCTTGCACAAAATTACCAATCCCTCTCCCCGCACAAAATTGTCAATCCCTCAACCCACGAGATCCTTCCCTCTCGGCCCATGTTTTCCAGCTCTCTCATCAAACATGTTGTCTCTTCTCCTTCCACGTATATAGAATCCAGATGCACTACGCATCTCATGTATATTACATGTATCCATCTTTCTCACAGACCTAACTTCTTCCTCTCTCTTTCTCTCTATCTCTCTCTCTCTACGTCTTCGTTAGGTTTGTCTCTACTCTCTCATCCACATACATATAATCTTTCCTCCCCATCTGCTCTATCTTCAAAAGCTCTCTGCATCGCGTTTCATTCACACATTGGGATATGTCAAAATGTTGCTTCTATAATGGCTGATGTAGAGTTATGGTTGTTTTTGTTGCATCCTACAAAGTAATAACTATGAAATGCATTTAGATTCTCATTTGACTGGATTATGTGAGTTTGAGCATGTTGTGAAGTACTATAGACCTTCTATACATCTTGGGATTCGACAATGATTGTAACTATTGAATTGTATAGACCATTACATTCGAAGTCAATAGCCTAATATATTTATTTTAAAATTTCAACAAATGAATAGTTCACTACAAACTAAGAAAACAAATGTGTACTCCCTCCGTTTTTATTTAAGTCCGCGTATTAGCATTGGTCAAAGTCAAGTTTTGTGAACTCGTAAAGCTTATAACAAAAATATTAACATACAATAAAAAATAAATACCATTAGATTCATTATTGAATGTACTTTCACATCATACATATTTGTTATGGTAAATGTTTATATTTTTCTATAAACTTGGTTAAACTTTAGGAAGTTTGACTTTGGTCAAACCTAATATGAAGAGTTTACTACTACTACTCGCTAGTTGCTTAGCGAATCACTCAACACGCCACACGCGGAGTCCAAGTGTCGCAAAATTTTGAGGTCGGCGGGAAAATCTCCCATGACCCTCGATTCGAAAGCGATGGGAAGTTACCATCATAGCCTTCGGAACAGGCCTACGGATGACGCTTGGTAGGGGCTGTTTTCAGTAACTTAAGGTTCACCCTACCCAGCCAACCCCACCCCGACACCTGCAGTAGTACACCTGAATACTCCCAATTTCTATCCCCGCATAAAATATACTTCTCCACGGCACCACAGCCTTCATGCTCCTCCCTTACATCAGCGACTTTTCGTCCACCGCAACAAGATCCGCCTCATCGACGACCTCGTATGTCAGACTGGAGCAGTCCACCGTCGTTGTCGTGACACGGAGCCTCTTCCCGGCATCGTCTTCCACGGTCTCGGATCTGCTTCCCTAAGCCGACGCCAAGCGCAGAAGTACCACCGCCGTGGACAATGAACTGACTCCGTTGTCGACCATGACTCACAGAGGCCGCCATGACCATCGTTCTCCTCCTCGATTGGTAATGTGTGTATTGAATCACTTAGCAAGACATGTGCAGTTCCAATTTTGTTCATACCTACCCTTCAAATTTCACGGGTGCTATTGTTCCCGTAAAAGTAATTGGTTATAGCCTCCATTGTCCAACAGAATATCAGCTTGTAATTGTGCGTCGCTCCCTGTGTCATATTTGTGCTTGCAGGTAGAGTTTTTCATCCGCAACCAGTAGTGTAGCAAATGATGGAAAGGTTTTTAGAACTAGCAAGATGCCCATGCGTTGCACGCATCAAGATGCATTTGTATGAGTAGTTTATCTTGTGGGAGAAAAGGATGAACGAGTAAGGCCTTACTTGCAAATCTGCAGAGGGGTATGGGTATCTTTTTGCAAAATTCCCATTTGTTTCCTTCCTATTTGTCAGATATAAATTGGACGGCCTATATTGCAAGAAAAAAAAGTACAGAGAAAACAAAATAGACAGTAAAGGAAGTAGAGATAAATATTAAATATTACATATCAAATAAATATAACAGTAGAGAATAGAGTAGAGATAGAAGAGACGTCGGGAAAGGATCGCGCGCGCGCGAGAAAAAGCGGCAGGGCGTGCGCTAGTTTTGGCGCGGCGTCCGTGGCTTTTATAAATCCAACGCCCTCCGCCGCTTCAGGCCTTGCCACCGCTGTCTCCCGCTCACGGCTCGCCACCGCCTTCTCTCCCGCTCTTTTACGCCTGCCTACAGCCATGCCGCCCGGCGTCAGCTGAAACAGGGGATACCATGGTGTCCACGCCGCCCTCCGGCGGCTTCTCCGGCGAGATCCGGTTCCGCGGGATGCTCCTCGGCCTCGGCAATTTCGATACCGCTTAACGCGAGGCCACCCAGCGTCTGACGACGCGCGGTGTGGCGCCCGGTGGCCTCATAGAACATTGAACTTCCCCAACGTGCCAGCGTGGGGCGCAGAGCCTTGAGGCTCGGCGCCTGCTTGTGACTTAGCACCGACGAGGATCGTCGCGACAACTAGAGGCGGGAGCACCGTCTCGGCATCGCCGAGATGGACGAGAAGCCATGGCGCTGTGGCGCCAACACTTCCCGCAGGACATCATCAACGAGCGCGAAGTTCTCACGCGCAAAGGAGGGCGGAGGGATAAGAGGAGGGCGTGGAGCGAGCCGCTTATCGCGAGGACAAGCGTGGCTTAAAAAGCGGACGCTCAATTCAACATGAGGCTAGGAGCAGCGCGTTGCTCGGGAATCCGGACGACGCATCGGTATCTTCACGGCTACAGTCAGATGTCGGAGGAGGACATCATCGAGGAGGAGTCGGACGACGAGGAGTAGTTGAATTATCTTTTTTTATCTATCTATGCTGAGAACTATCCTCTACTCTCTAGTATCTAATTCTTGATCTCAGGACTATAAATGCTTTTTAAAGCGCCGCGCGTTGCGATTCTGTTGGAGATGCTCTAACGTGGCAGACGAGTGCTTTAATGTTTGCCACAAGATGCGCGAGTATTACTAGTAGTATATTTTTCTTGCCATGTTGAGATTTTAAAACCACGAGTGCGAACATGCAGAGGAGCAATGAAGACCAAACACGGGATATTCGGGAGTCTCAGGAGCACCGGAGGGGGGCTGTACACGCCCCGGAGTCTTAGGAGCACCGGCCTCAGGCCCTGGGGCTCCCTCCCACGCCTAGTGGCAGCACTTAGCTCCGCGCTGGTGAGAAGACTTGAAGACTAGATTAGGTGCCGGACGCGGCTTTTCATTTGCTTTCCGTAGTTGGCTCGCTTTTCCTTAATCGAGTTTGCTTCTGGTGTTCCTTGCTGATTCGATTCCCTCGTTTCTTACCGCATTTTCCGACTCTGGTTCGCTCGTGTTCTCTCTCTCGCATACCTCGCGAGGGGACTAGGCAGGTGCCCTCGCGAGCATTTTTCTTCTCTCTGCTTTCTCGCGAGCCACCCTCGTTCGAGCCCGAAAGCTGGCACACCTCTCCTAGTCCGTGCCCCTCGGGTACCGTGATACAAAGCGCCAGGTCGAGGCTTGGGTGAACGACAAATCTCCTAGCAACTCCCTAACGAATTTCTTGCAGTTCCAGAGCAATCGCAGACCACTCAGTCAAGATGGACCCAAGGAGATAAACGCCTCGTAAGGAGTACGGCACCCCGAACGCACCAGGCTAAGTTATCTTTGCGTAAAATAGCAACATGGCACTGAAACAACAAGGGTAACATAATGGTTAATAAGTTATGGTTCGATACACGCCCATCTGGGCCAATACTGGTTTAATTTCGATGCAGGAAGAAAAAGGGAAAAGTAACACAAGCGGTGCTCACCCCTGCAGCAGCTGACGGAGGCAAGGCCTTGGCGACGTCCTGGGTCTAGTCGGACCCCTCCTCGCACTTCACCGACACGCGGCAACGAGACCACCCGCTACCACCTTCGAAGCGGGCGCGGCGGCGTGGCGGCTGATCAAGGCCGCCGCTGCTGGAACTGGCGCCAAGGGAGGAGTCAACATAGCCAGACGAGGCGCGGCCGACGGGTTCGTCCTCCTCCTCGTCCTGACCATCGACAAGGCCTAGCACCTCCTCACTGTCGTTCACCTCGCGGCAGCATCCGGCACGGCGATCGTCTTCCCTGAACACCCTCACGAAGAGGGTCGCGTCACCGTCGAACTTGAAGTGGAGGGTGCACCGCCTGCCCAGGCTGCGCGCGCGGGCAAATGTCTGCCAACCGCAAGCCAGAGCTATGTTGCCCGCAAAGGAGACCTCGACCGCGACCCAAGAAGCCCGGCTGGAGCAACCGTCTGCCGGCAACCAAAGCCCGCGGGGACCGGACGCCGGCAGCTCGTCGGTGAAGAAGCGAGGGAGCTGGAGCCGATTCTTGGCCGGATTCTTCCGACGAGACAACAAACTCCTAAACACCTTCCGACGTAATGGAACCATGCGGTCGGGGTCGGCGCAACCACGGCGTGCCTCCTTTCATCGACAGGACTGCTATGACCAGAGCGACTCCTACCACGCATCGCAGCGCCGCCCCGGGAGCCGGGGGCCATGGCGGGGGTCGCGGCATGCTTGCGGGGACGGCCACGTCCTCGCTTAAGCCGAGGAGGCAGGCCCTCACGAGGGGCCTTGCCCTTCTCCGCAACGAGAGAACCTCTACTGCGCCTCTTGCAATTGGCGGTGGAGTGAGGAGGAAGAAGCAAACAAGCAAAGAAGAGATGGGCGACGGGGGCTCCGCCCCCTCCCCATTTATAGCAAAGGAAGGCCAACCGGCGCCTCCCACGATCGCAGGTAATTGTCGTTGTTCCGGGAACAGGGGTCCCCAGACTTGCCTGCCTACGGCCTGCGGCGTGGCTACGCCAGTAGGCCGTACGGCCCATCTTCATCAACAAGGCATCCAAGACCCTCGCGAGGGTCCAAGCCTCATGGCGGATTGACATAAAGACCTCCTCTCGGAGGTAGCTAGGTGCAGGCTCGCGAGGAGCGGAGATATCAAGGCGGGGCAAACCTCACGAGGCTCTCGTGACGTGAGCCATGACGAACAACACCAGGCGGGCGCCAGCGCGCACAGTGTCCTTATTTCCTCTTTGGTGCTAAGGAGGCTAGCTCAGGCGAAGAGTATCGAGGCATCAGGCAAAGGTTGCTATATTGGTGCAACGAGACCAAGACCAGGAGGACGGCGAGATGGAGGTCATCGTGGAGCCCAAGGCAGCATCACCACCAGGGCTTTTCGCAGGCGAAGACCGCTTTTGTCAGGATAGCTTGTACTAGCTGTCCCCTTTCAAATTTGCCCACCGTTGTTGGCTCCCTTCCCGCTCGATATTTGGGAAGAGGATCAGGGTCTATATAAGTAGAGCTAGCCACCATAGTAGGGGCATCTCAACTTAGCTTGATCCAACCCGATCGAGAGCCTACTCACAAGAACACCTTAACCTCAGGAGGCTGTTCTTCCCCTGTACTGTTCATCATCAGCCATAGAGGCAATCCACCACCACCACACTGGAGTACGGTATTACACCACAACGGTATGGTCAACCAAAGATAAATCTACGTGTCTTTCTACGTGTTGCGAGTTAAATCGAGTTCGTCTGCAAGATCTTAGCGAGCTAGGGCGAGATCGGTAGGAGGAAAGACTTCACCGCCGCACTCCCAGTTGTTCGAACCTTGCGGTTTGCGGAACCCCACATCCGACATTTGGTGTGCTGGGTAGGTGCGCCGTAGCTTCCCTTCCATCAGTTAAATGCGCTCGCGTCATCTCAATGGCGGACGCTCGCCTTCTGCTCGAGCTGGGCGTCGCCTGCCCTCATCGCTTCGCCGCTTTCGACGCTCCCTGGCAAGGGCCTCCTCATCGTTCTCCAACTCCCCGCCGCCAATGCTGCCATCGCTCGCGGAACGAGCAGCAGCGCCCTCGCCAGATCCTTCGGTGCGGCAGGACGGCCGCACCGCTACTCCATCACTGACCCCTGCCAGTTCTTCGTCTCACACGCACTGTGCTACCGTGGAGGCGCGGAGAGCGCTCCTCGCGGCGAACGAGCTCCTGCGCTACCGCCTCGGCCGACCTCTCACGAGGATCGGGTTTCGACCGTCGCCGAGCTTCGTCCGCGCTGCAGTAGGCTCTCCGCCGCCCCACTCTCTCGCTCCCCTCAACCAGCCGTGGGCAACGGGGCTCATGGCGTGCCTCCACCACCTCAGCCCCAAGAAGGTGCCTTGGCACCAAGGCGCGCGGCTCGGCGGCGTGATCCGCCGCGCCCGGTGCCCGCGCGCGAAGAGAGAAGCTGCCAAGAAATCCCACGGTAGCGAGAAGCTGCACTGCGCTCCTGCGCCCACCTCGTCGGAGACCCGCGCGCCGCTGCGGCGGTGCAGCACGGACCTCGTCAAGACCAAGCTCCACCTCCGGCGGGCCCCGCAACCACGGCCGCTGCCGCGCTTCTTCACCCCGAGCTGCGCAGCGCTGCACAGCCAAGCAAGTTCAAGCCAGATCTGCCTCCTCGCTACGACAGCACCGCCGACCCCGCGGAGTTCCTGCAGCTCTATGAGCGGAGCATCGAAGCGGCCAACGGCGACGAAAAGGTCATGGCGAACTGGTTTCCCATGGCTCTCAAGGATGGAGCTCGCTCGTGGCTCCTGAACCTGCAGCACGGCTTGATCTCCTCCTGGGACGAGATGCGCGACCGCTTCGTTGCCAACTTCTAGGGCACTCGCAACTGCCCACCGGTCGTGGGTGATCTACGCCGCATAAAGCAACAACCAGAGAGACCCTCCGTATACATCCA
The DNA here is from genome assembly GCA_021605145.1 of Aegilops bicornis. NCBI lineage: Eukaryota > Viridiplantae > Streptophyta > Magnoliopsida > Poales > Poaceae > Aegilops > Aegilops bicornis. The sequence continues at coordinate 606,855,858 of CM038671.1, forward strand.
AAGGCTTCAACAACACCCGCCTCAAGATCCCCAAGGTCACGGACGAGGCCATCATCTCCGCTTTTCCGACGGCGTCCCGCGGACGCCAATATGAAGGAAGAGCTCGCCATCCACGAGGAGCTCGCACATCTCCGAGCTGTTCAACCTGGTCACCAAGTGCGCAAGAGC